>CM039733.1:30893094-32093094 GCA_022539455.1 Dendrobium nobile | reverse complement strand
GAGTATCATCCTTGGATGATCATAATTATCATCTGGACGAAGGCATCCAGAGAGCATCGTCCTGGGACGCAGGAAAACATCATAAAAATGAACGCGTCCAGAGAGTATTGTCCTGGGACGATCATAACTATCGTCTAGATGAATGGTACTTAGAAATATTTTTACTCTCCCTCGTTCAATTCACTTGCTCTTATAGGAGATAAACTGACTAGAACATCCCGTACGAACATGGTTCGTACTGTACGATCAGTTTCAAAAATTATGAATTTTAAACCTCTCCCTTAGTATGTGTGTGTGCTAAGTTATAATTACAAACACTCTCTCAGACTTAATAAAAAGAAAAACATAGACTTCATTTTATAAAATATATTAAGATTAATTTAATTTAAAGTCTTCAACAATCTAGAATATGATTTTTTTGAAAGAATAGTACATACAAGAGAAAAAATAATTCTTTCAAAAATGTTTTAGGAGAATATAATAATCAGAACAATAATATTTGGTTTCATTAAAACATACAAGTTGCAGAAATGTAAGACATACAAAACTAGGTAGCAACTCTTTTCAAAAAACTCCCCCTTTCTGATGATGAAAAAATAATTATTGTTTGTATAAATTTTAAAGTCCTAAATTTCTTCTAAACCCCCCCCCCCTGAATTAATAAACATGTGAGAATAAGGGGCATTTGACCATAAAAAATTTTGTTTTTTAAATTTTTTGATTTGAACACATTGTAACACTCAGTAACTTGAACACAAACTACGATAAACACAAAAAAAGACTCAGAAACGACATACAACAAATACATAGAGATGATAGTTATGAACAAATAAAACATAATGCAATAAAACATAAAACAAATGCAACGATGCGAACAATATTTGAACAATATTTCTCTCCTTTTTTGACAACAGCAAAAAGAGAAGACGAAACAAACAACTATAGAAATGTAAGAAGTCATATGACAAGCCTTTAATCTTTGATCCTTGAAAGAGATTGAGGTATAATTGCAAAAAAAAATAAATTTCATTTAAAAAATAGAAAAAGATCAAAATCATATTATTTAAGTATAGATATAACAATGAAAAGAAAAGAAAAAGATAAAAATCATGAATCAACTTAAACAATGAGATAAACAAAATAATTGCAAAGTAGATGAATGTAAAATTTGTATATTTCAAATTTCAATATGAATAAAATTATACAGAAGATTAATTTGAATTGAAAATTGAAAGATTGAGGAAAGAAATTTTTTTAGAACAAATAGCATTTGTGGCGCTTTGCGCATCTTTTTATTATTTGTGGCACATTTTGTGCTTCTTTTTACTTGTGGGCTTATTTTGTGCCTCTTTGTCAAATTGCGAACCATTGCGCATTCTTTTGATTTTTTGTACGTTTGTACATTTTCAAGTGTTTATTTGATCTTTCCAAAATCAACAATCTAAAATCTCAAATTTTTCTAAGTACAACAATATTTATATTAAAAATAAAAATAAAAATAAGAAAACATCAAAGTTGCAATAATAATATTAAAATTATGTTAGTCTAATAAGAAACATGAGATTTGATATTCTTAATTAGATCAATTTATAAATAACTTAAAATTTTTTGAAAAATTAAAATTTCTAATGAATTTAATTTAATTTTGCATTTAAAAATATAGCACTTGTAGGATCAATATTTTAGGGATTATCATATAGGCTAACACACATTTCTGATAAGAAATCAAAAATGTTAAAATAAGAAATGATAGCTTTTATTGATATCATGAAAAAGGATATTATATTGATTTTGATTGATATGACTAAAAACATTTTTCAAAAACATAAACATAAAGAAAACTAACAACAACACAACTACAATTCATCACATCAAGTCATAATGGGTAGAAATATGCAGGAAAGAAGTACAATCATCACTCTGAAGGACCCTGATCTGGAGGTGGCTGGTCAAATGATTTGAAGGTTTGAAAATGATGTTAAGGTGAATGAAGTTTAACATTTATACCTTTCCAATTTAAATAAAAAATGATTGTTCGTGCAGATGAAAGTTTGGTTCATCTCGTATGAATGTTAGTTCGTACAAATGAATGAAAATTTCATATGTACGAATGCATGCCTTAAAAATGAAACGACTTTTTGTAATCATACAAGTTACGAGGTGTCTTTTCATACAGACTTTTAGACCAGACTATCGTACGGAAGAATAGGTGTTCATCCTGGGACGATCAGTTATTTAAGATCATTTTAATGAACATTTGAATCATACCCTACTTCAAGTGACACATGTTTCGTATGTACGAATATGGGTTCGTACGTACGAATGGGATAAAACTGTTCTTATCCATACATTCATCGAGGCATGCACATACAATTGAATACACATCGTCCAGGTGAATGATACGATTGTACAAACAAACTGTATTAAAAATTGAAAAGCTCCATGCAAATCGTTAAAATCAACCGTCAATACACAACGGAATTCGTCCTGTACGAAATGAATTTCGTATAGACGAATATCATACAAAATTTTCAAATTTTGTTTTATTTTTTTAAAATTTTGATGTGAAGAAAATTTTTCAAATACAAATTTTTCTTACAAACAAACATAACAAGAAAATTCAAAACGATACGAGCAAAAATAAAACATAAGTGGAAAAACACAAATTTTAAAATCATACGTATAAAAACACATATCAATGTTGCATATATCTTTGTTTAAGCATTCAAATCAATCACATCAAGCTTTATTCTTAATGTACTGAAAGTATCAAAGACTATTGATTTTATAAAAATATCTGTAAGTTGATTTTCAATAGTAACATGAATGAGTTCTATTTCTCCTTTGAATATATGATCCCTTATGAAATGATGCATGATGTCTATATGTTTGGTTCTTGAATGTTAAATAGCATTTTTTGAAATGCAAATAGCACTAGTGTTATCACAATAAATGGAAATAGTGTCCATTATTAATCCTAAATCAATCAACTATTATTTCAACTAAAGTACTTGTGGCATACAACTTCTTAATGCAATATATTTAACTTCAGTAGTAGATAGGGCTACTTAATTTTATTTTCTACTGGACCAAGAGAATAAAGAATTTCCAATAAATTGACAAGTTCCAGAAGTTCTCTTTCTATCAACTCTACAACCTGCAAAGTCCGAATCTGAATATCAAATTATTTCAAATGAAGAAATAAACTTAGGATACCAAATTCCTTAGTTCTGAGTTCTTAACAGATATCTTAATATCCTTTTCACTGCTGTTAAATGTGATTCTTTTGGATCTGATTGAAATCTAGAACATAAACAAACACTAAACATGATATCAGGTCGGATAGCTGTGAAGTAAAGTAAAGATCTAATTATCCCTCTAAATTTCTTTTGATTAATAGATTTTCTCTTAGAGTCCTTATCCAACTGAACTGAGGAACTCATAAGAGTACTAATAGATTTAGCATTGTCCATTTCATACTTTTTGAGGATGTCCTTAACATACTTTGACTGACTAAGAAATGTACCTTCCTCAATTTGCTTAGTACTAAAGCCTAGAAATTAACTTAAATCTCCCATTAAACTCATTTCAAATTCACTACTCATTATTTTAGGAAAATCATCACAAAGATTTTTATTTGTAGATTCAAAGATTATATCATCACATAAATTTGTATAATGAGTATATCTTTTTCCAATTTCTTCAAAAAGAGAGTTGTATCAACACTTCCTTTTTTAAAAGATCTCTCAAGTAGGAAAGTGCTCAACCTCTCATACCAAGTCCTAGGTTCCTGTTTCAATCCATTTAATACCTTTTTCAATTTGAAGACATGATTTAGGTGTTCAGAATTTTCAAAGCCTGGAGGATGTTCTACAAAAACATCCTCTTGAATTATCCCATTTAAAAAGGCAATTTTAACATCCATTTGGTACAACTTAAGTCTAGCTATAGGGGCAAAAGTCTCCTCAAAATCAATCCCTTCAATCTGATTATACCCCTTAGCCACCAATTTAGTCTTATTTCTAATGATTACTCTTGAGTCATTCATTTTGCTCTTGAATACCTACTTAGTTCTAACTACACTTTGATTCTTTTGCCTTGCAATTAATTTTCAAACTTAATTTCTTACAAATTGATTTAATTCATCCTACATAGCCAATATCTAAAATTCATCCAAAAGTACTTGATCAATATTTGTGGGTTCTGTCTTTGAAATAAAGACTGAATGATTGACTTCTTTATTCAATCCACACATAGTTCTAACACCCTCACTATGTTCACCTATAATCAACTCCTTTGGGTGGTTTTTAGAAATCTCAAATCTTTAGGCACTGAGTTTTCTAATCTCCAAATTTTCTTCCAAATTAATTTTTTAATGTTTTGAGAGTTAATCTCTATCTCATCATCTTCAACAATTGGCTCTTCCAAAATTCCAGATTCATCAAATATAACATCTGTGATCTCCTTAATTACCAAAGTTCTTTTATTGAATATTCTATAAGATTTTCAAACACTTGAGTATACTATAAAAATTTCTTCATCTAATTTTGGATCAAATTTTTCTAAGACAGATTTTTTAATATTATGTATGAATACCTTACATCCAAAGACATGTAAATGTGATAAATTTGATGTTCTTTATTTTAATAACTCATAAGGTGCTTTATTTAAGTTTGATCTCACATTCACCCTATTTTGAAGATAACATACCGTGCTAACTGCCTCAGTTCAAAAATATTTAGTGAGTATTTTGTCAATATGGAACGAGCGGCTTCTATTAATGTTCTATTTTTTCTTTCGACTACCCCATTATGCTGAGGGGTTCTAGATGCAAAAAATTATGATCAATTCCTTTCTCGTTACAAAAACCTCAAAATTTTCATTCTCAAATTTTCCTCCATGATCACTTTGAATAGTCATAATCTCACATCCTAGTTTTCTTTGAATCCAAGTCAATAAGTTTTTAAATTTCTTAAATGATTCACTCTTATAATATAGAAATCTAACTCATGTGAATCTTAAGTAATCATCCATAATCACAAATCCGTATACCTTACCTCCTAGACTTACAGTTCCAACTAGTCCAAAAAGATCCATATGTAAAATCTCTAATGGTTTACTAGTTCTAAGATCCTTATTAGACTAAAAAGAGGACTTCACCTATTTTCCTAATTGACATGCATCACAAAGGTGATCCTTATTGAAGTATAGTTTTGGTATACTTCTTACTAAGTTCTTTTGAGTAATTCTTCTAAGGTTTTTCATGCTAGAGTGACAAAGTCTTCTATGCCAAAGCCATGACTCATCAGAAATAGTCTTTAAACAAAAAGTAATAGGAGTTTTAATGCAATTTAAGTCTAGCATATACATATTATTTACCCTTATATCATTCAAAACATCATTACCATATATGCTTAATATACAACTTATAGGAAAAAATTTTACACAATATCCTTTATCACTTAGCTGGCTGAAACTTAACAAATTATGCTTTAAGCCTTCTACAAGTAGTATATTTTCAAAAAAAATTTTTAAAAGATTTTCAATTATACCTGACCCAACCACCTTCCTTGTGGTGTTATGTCCAAGTGTAACCTTGCCTCCACTCCTAGCTTCCAGTGATATGAATTGTGCAGTATCTCTAGTCAGATGCTTTGAGCATCCGCTATCCAGGTACCATATGCTCTCACGAGACCTTGTGTGTGAGTGACCCTACAAAATTATCAAACGTTAGACCTAGGAACCCAAACAAGTTTGAATTCATATTTTTATAAATTATAAACAGATACATGTATGATATGCCTAGGTTTATGCATCTTAGGTCTCCACACCAAATGAGTTTTCTTCTTCAATGTGCAGGTGTGTGATATATGTCCGAACAATCCACAATTATTACATTTTACTCTCGAAAATGGATTCCTAGGTCTTCAACTATTCACCTGTCTATTCTAGGATTGCATAAAATTAGGATACAAATAGGATTTATAAAATCTTCAAGTCTTGGGGGTATCCTATTATCCTTGAGAGCTTTTATCTTCAGTTTGTAAAATGAATTCATATCTTCCAAAATTTGATTCGTATAATTTATTCGATACATTTTGCTCTCTAATTCATTCTTAAAATTTTTAAATTCTTTTTCAAGTTCTGCATAGGATGTTTTTAACTTTTCATGGTTCTTATTCAAATAGTTAAACTCATCAAGTAATTTTATATGGTTGTTATCAATCAATGCATGATCTTTTTTAAGGATTTCATGTTATCTTTGAAGGTCTTATAAGTCTTGGTTTAGACTAGTATGTAATTTCTTTAATTTCTTATATGCAACATGTATGCATTCAGAGACTTCTAAAAGTTCATTTTAAGTCAAGTCACATCCCTCTTCTTGATCTGACTGATCAAGATTATCAGCCATTAAACACAGATTTATGACTTCCTCTTCCTTTTTAGTCTCCGACGAGTCTGAAGCTGAGTCTGCCTAAAAAGCTCTTTGGAATTTTTTCTTGCCCTTCTTCACAACTGGTTTCTCCTCTACATTCTCCTTGCTAGGAATGGCTTTGAGTTTTAAGCAATTTGACTTTATATGTCTAGGTTTCCTGCACTCATAGAAAATAACGTCATTTGAAACCTTGATATTTCTATTAAATTTACCTTGATTCTATTGCTGGTGTCTCTTTTGTTTCCTCTTTAGAAAGCTTTTGAACTGTCTAGTCATCAGTGTGATATCGTCTTCATCCTCAGGTTGTGAGAGATCACTCTTTGACTCCTCCACTTTCAGTGCTATATTCTTTTCCCTTCGTGGTTCACCTGCATCAATCTTTTTTTGACTCACCCCTTACTCGTAAGCAATTAGTGATCCAAAAAGATTGTCAATAGAGTAAATGTTTAAATCTTTAGACTCTGTAATCATAGTTAATTTAGCATCATATGCTGTAGGTAAGCAACGAAGTATTTTATTAACTATTTCAGCATTCGTTAGTTTCCTACCCAATGCATGTAAAGAGGTGACTATTTGTGTGAATCTTATGCACATGTCAGAAATGGATTCATTAGGTTTCATGCGAAACAGCTCATAGTCATGCAACAAATATTAAGTCTAGATTGTTTAACTTCATTAGGCCCCTTATAAGTTATATAAAGTCTACACCATATGTCCTTTCCACTCTTGCAAGTGGAATCCCGCATATAATCTTTTGATTTAAGAGCATAAAAGAAACTATTCAGTTGTGCTAAGTCACGTTCTTCTATTGTCCAGTCCGTAAAGGGTATTTCAACTCTAACTCCATCAACTAATCTAGTTGGTTTGTATACCCTTCATGAACTAAGATCCACATACAATAATCAAGTGACTGTAAAAAAATAGACATACGTGTTTTCCAAAAATCAAAAGGAATATTGTCGAACAATGGAGGTCTAGTTATAGAGTAACCCTCACGTGTGTTTTAATTTCTAAATATATCCATAGTCATTAATCAAAAAGTAGTCTAAACTTATGATTTTGAAACTAAGCTCTGATACCACTTATTGAAACTTGTTAATTATGAATTAAGTTGTTAGACCTAAGTTTAGATCCCAGCAGCTAACCAAGAGGGGGGGGGGGGTGAATTGGTTATTAAAAAAAAGTAAATTACCTCTTTTTGAACTGATAAAATTTTGTGAATTTTTTATAGAAACAATTTTTCAACCATAATTTTTTAAACGAAAACAGTTAAGTAAAAAACAACGGAAAGTAAAAGACATAAGATTTATAGTGGTTCGGTCAAACACGACCTGCATCCACTCCCTGAAGTCTCCCTCTTCAGGTATTGCACTATTACCAATTTGTATCTTTCCTTTTATCCCCACAGGAAGGCAGAGAAGCCTTCACAAAAACTCTCTTCCACCACTACCCGGTGCGGCAGAGTACTGTCATCCTTTTACACCCTCCAAGTGTAGGTAGAGTATCGTTGTCCTTTTACACCCTCCAAGTGTAGGCAGAGTATTGTCATTCTTTTACACCCTCTAAGTGTAGGTAGAGTACCGTCGTCCTTTTAAACCCTCCAAGTGTTGGTAGAGTACCTCCCGCTGTTCACACTCTCCAAGTGTAGGCATAGAACCTTTGACTATTCACACTCCACGAGTGTCGATAGAGGACCGGATCTTCTTGAAAGATCTTCTCACAAGAAATCTAGAAGGACAAGAGAAAATAGTAAAGTAATCATAATTCAAAAAGTGGAGATTCTTACCTTCGAGTACCAAATGAATTCTTCACGCTCCAGTAGTAAGAACTCTCCTTCAAACACTCTCTCCCACTCTCTCCTTCAATCTCCTTTTAGTTTGCATGAAGATCAATGGACAAAAAGATTTCATGATAGTCTAAAGTGGACATTTTATATGAAAGACACGAAAAACCATCCAAAAACTGCAATTATTCAAATATGTGCGATATTGATTGTCCGGTACAATCCTAGTTCGTACAGATGAACAGTGTAACAGATATTGTGTACAAACTAAAAGTAAACTGGTATGATTTCACTTCATACACAATCTTCATCCCGTACGAACTATGTTCGTCCGGTACGAATAATTATTTTCATAGTTCATTTTTCCAAAAAAAAAAAAACAGAATGACTTTTACTTTTCCAGAATAGAGCATATCTTCTTTGGACGAACATAATTATCATCTAGACAAAGGCGTTCAGAGAGCATCGTCCTGGGAAGTAGAAAAACATCATAAAAAAGAACGCATCCAGAGAGCATTGTCTTGGGACGATCATAATTATCGTCTAGACGAAGGCATCCAGAGAGCATCGTCCTGGGACGCAGGAAAACATCATAAAGGAACGCGTCCAGGGAGCATCATCTTGGGACGATCATAATTATCGACTAGACGAAGGCATCTAGAGAGCATCATCCTGGGACGCAGGAAAAAATCATAAAAATAAACGCATCCAGAGAGCATCGTCTTGGGACGATAAAAATTATTGTCTGGATGAACGGTACTTAAAAATATCTCACTCTCCCTCGTTCGTTTCACTTGCTCTTATAGGAGATAAACTGGCCAGATCATCCCGTACGAACATGGATCATACTGTACGATTAGTTTAAAAAATTATGAATTTTAAACCTCTCCCTTAGTGTGTGTGCACTAAGTTACAATTACAAACACTCTCTCAGACTTAATAAAAAGAAAAACACAGACTTCATTTTATAAAATATATTGAGTTGAATTTGATTTGAAGTCTTCAATAATCTGGAGTATGATTTTTCTGAAAGGTTAGTACACACAAGAGCAAAAACAATTTTTCCAAAAATATTTTAGGAGAATATAACAATCAGAATAATAATATTGGTATCTTCAAAACATACAAGTTGAAGGAATGTAAGACATACAAAACTAAGTAGCAACTCTTTTCAACAGAGACGAGTACTGTGAAGAATGTTGAAGGAGTTATTAGTGTAGAAGGAATGCTATAAATTTGGTGGAGCAGGATATTGAAGATTGGACTTAGTTTTAAGGACATAGGCTATGATGTATCCTAAGGCTAGATTGGGCTTCCTTCGGTGCCTTGGATCTCTAATGCTAGTGAGATGCTTAATATAATGGAAAATAAGATCAACAACATTGAATTCTCTATGGGCCATGATGTAGAAGGTGGTGATCGAAAAGAGAGGAGTGATACGGACATAATCACCAGCTTTGGGAATAACTGAGGTACGAAGGACATGTTGGATTATCTTAGCTTCTTTGAGTAAATATCTAGACTCCCCAACATGATAGGAGATAAGAGTGTTTTTAAGGAAGTGATTGGTTGGAGCCCAATCATATTCAAGATCTTTAGACAAGAGGTAGAGTTTATCACCAGTAGTAGACAATTGGAAGAGTTCGTGACAGTCTTGATAAGTGATTTCCACATGGCATTTATTGACGTAGGATTGAAGTACAGTGTAAGAAGAGTTGATCCTGAGGCTTGCAAAAAATTTAAAGAGCAGTTTAGAATAAAAGGGGAAGGCGAGTGTAAGGAGGAAGGTGAGAGAGGTGTGCGAAAAATTATCGAGGATAGGGTAAGTAAGCATATGTGGATTGACAATCCTGGGTAAAGTAATCTTGGCTTTCTTGTAGCAAAGGTAGGCGGCCTGCCACCTCAGTGAAATGAGGGTCAACAATGGACCTCAAAGAATTTCCAGCCTATATTCTGGATCGCTTGTCACCCTCCATGAATAAGAAAATTAAAGAATGAGAGAGAGCAAAGAGAAATAGAAGGATTTGGGGTGAGAAAATTGTTTGAAAGTTGCTATATATAAAGAAATGTCCTGATCATATAGAACGATCAAAAAATTATCTAGGACGATCAGGTGAAATTATTGCGTCTAGGATTAGTGATCAAAAAGGCGGTTATATCTTCCAGGATGATTAGACACAGGCGATCATCCTGAGGAGTCAAGCTGGACGGTCGTTGAAAAAGTAGATCATCCAAGACAATTAGGTGGATCGTTTAGGATGATAGATAATAATGGATCATACCGGCTGAATTTAAAACGTGCAATAATTTAGGCCATGTGGATCATCCAGGATGACTAAGTGGATCGTTCAGCAGGATCACCAATAATTGAGCAGAATTTTAGAAGATCATCCAGGATGATTACAAATAATTGAAGTAGAATATGATCAAATCATCCGGGATAATAATGGATCATCTAGGATAATTTGAATCAGAAAAGTCATATCAGCCGTTAGATGGTAGATGAAGAGTGGTGTGAAGATATCATCCAGGATGATGGAATATCGTCCTGGATGATGTGATAAAAATTTGAAGATTTTGTGGATGGATAGAGATGATCAGAGAAGGCCCAAAAATAAGAAAAAAATAAAAAATAAAGATAAAATAATGAAAAAGATGAGAAAAAAGATAAAAGAGAATGAAAATAATTTTTTTTAATAATCAAAGTATGAATATGATAAACTTTTCATGTGATTGAATTAAAAATTTATAAGAATCAATGAGTTAACATCGTTGAAATAAAAAAAAATGATAGAATAACTGATCTTGTTAGCCCTAGCTTAAACTTCTTACAGGGTAAACCATCTTTTGAAAACAAAGATCTAACTCAGGAAAAATAATTGGGTAAAAAAAAGAGATCTGTTCAAAACTTGGTTCCAAAAAAATAACTTATAAAATAATATACCAAAGTAATTAGTCACAATAATGAATTTCATAAATAAGCCTTTGAAAATATCATGCGATACATGAATTTTTCTAAGATTTAAAGGTTTGAAAGAGAAGAAAACTTTCTTTCTTGTGGGCTCATTTTATGCCTCTTGCTAATTGGTTGGTGCACTTTATACATCTTTTGATTTTTTGATACACTTTGTGTAATTTTAAATTTTTTTATGATTATTCCGCATCTTTTCAAATTTTCTTCTTTTTGGGCTCATTTTATGCCTCTTGTCATTTTTGCAAGCTAGATCCCTTTTAAAACTTTTAAATACTCTCAGTTGTGAGAATATCTTCTAGATATTAGAGAAGAAAAACTCACTCTCTAATATAAGGAAGAGTAAACCACAAAGCATAATCATATTCATATGATAAATGCAACGAAAATATTATGAAAGCTTGAAAGTGATTTGATGACTTTAAATATTATATATTTATGATAGATTACTGTAGGAAGATAGAAAAGTTCTCAATTGTAAAGTCCAGTTATTAATTTGAGATAAACTTTTATTTAGAAAAGGAAATTACACTGCTAAAAGAAGTTAGAGGAAAGGGAAATAATCAATGATATTTCTCCTTTTTATTGATTTAGGGATCTCAAATATTGATTAAAAATTTTCAAAAATAAAAATAAGGTATAAAATATCATTTCAGTAGTGACCAAAAAAAAGAAGAAGAAAAAGAATAGAACTAAAATAACAAAAAGAAAAACACGAAAAATAATAACAAATAAAAAGTAAAACAAAAAGCTTAATCCAAAATAAAGAGTAGAAAAACAACGACAAACAACAAAACATAAATTTAAAATTTAGTAAAAACATTTATGTCAATCACACCTAATCTGGTCCTTAAGATGTTGAATGTGTCAAAGGCCAGTGGTTTCATAAAGATGTCAACCAGTTGATTCTCAGTTGTCACATGGTGTAATTCAATGTCTGCTTTGGTCACATGGTCTCTAATAAAGTGATGCATTATATCAATGTGTTTGGTCCTTGAATATTGGATAGGATTCTTTGAGATGTAGATGACTCTAGTGTTGTCACAAAGAATTGAAATTGTGCCTACAGATAATCCTAAATCCAAACTTTGTTGCTTCAAGTAAAGGACTTGGGCCACATAACTTCCTAAGGCAATGCACTTAGCTTTAGCTATGGAAAGTGCAACAAAATTTTGTTTTCTACTGAACTAGGAGACTAAAGACTATTCTATGAATTGGTAAGTCCCAGAAGACCTCTTTCTATCCACCCTACATCCTAAAAAATTAGAATCAGAATATCTAATAATCTCAAAAGTAGTGATGTGCCTAGGTATTTAGGTTATAATGTAACTTCCTAGGTTTTGAAAGGTTTGCTGTTGGATCATAATTGAAAAATTATTCAAGTGTGGGTGGAGTCCTATTTTTCTCAAGTGCTTTCAATTTAGCTTTAAACCTCGAGTTAACACTTTCTAAAACAACATTATCAACTTTAGAATAGTGCTCCATAAGCTCAGATTCATCAATATATAATTTGAAATCATTTTCAAGTGTAGTGTGAGATGCTTTCAATGAATCATGCTCAATGATCAACTCAGAATGCTTTTTATTTAACTCATAAAACTCATCAAGTAATGACATGTGATTGCTATTAATTGTAGAGTGATCTTAAGACAACACTTCATACTCTTTTTGTAAATTTGTAAATTTCAATTTCATGCAAGAATGTAATTTCTTAAGTTTCCTATATGATGTATGAATTTGTTCAGAAACTTCAAGTAATTGACTGTAGGTTAGTTTACATACCTCTTCTTGGTCAGACTGACCAAAATGATAACCCACCATCAAGCACAATTTTGTAGTCTCCTCTTCAACTTCAGTCACAGAGGAGTCTGATACAGAATCTACCCAAAACGCCTTTTTGAACTGCTTCTTGTCCTCATCTTTTAGAATTTGGGTTTTCCTTCACCCTTCTCCTTACTTTAGTGATCCTTAAGTGTAGGACAATCAGCTTAGACATGTCCAGGCTTCTTGCATTCAAAACAAATAACATAAGAAGAACTTTTAAAAATTTTGCTACCCTTACCTTTGTTCCATTTTTAATTTTGCTTGTGATTCTTCTTTAGAAAGCTTTTGAACTGCCTTGTGATTAGAGAAAAGTCATCACTTTCAGACCCATACAAATTTCACTTTCAGACCCAGACAAATTAGTATCTGTATCATTATCCTTTAGCGCCATAGTTTCCTCTTCTTCTTCTCACCTGCATCAAGTTGTCTTTGGTTCACTCCTTTCTTGTATGAAATGAGTGACCAAAGTTAGTTATCAACAGAATAAGTATTCAAATCATTAGATTTAGTAATTGTAGTTATCTTTGCATCAAAGGAAGAAGGCAAGCATCTCAAAATTTTGTTGACTCTATCATAGTTAGTTAGCTCTCTTCCTAAGGTATGTAATAAGGTGACGACTTGAGTAAACCTAGTATACATTTCAAAAATCGATTCAGTAGGTTTCATACGAAAAATTTTATAGTCATGCAATAAAATATTTAACTTAGATTACTTAACCTCATTTGTTCCTTCAAACGTAATACATAATTTATCTCAAATTTTTTTACTAGTAGCGTAAGGTGAAATACACATATAATCTTTCGATTTCAAAGTACCAAAAAATAGTTCAAACATTTTGCATTTAGTTGAGCTAAATCCCTATCATCAAAAGTCCATTCAGTAAAAGAATGTTCAATTTTAATGCCATTAATTTCATGAGTTGGTGGTGAATATCCATCCTCAACAAGCATCCACATGCGATAGTCAATCGATTATAAAAATAAAGGCATACCAATTTTCCAAAAATAAAAAAGGAGTATTGTCAAACAAAGGTGGTCGGGTAATAGAATACCCTTATGTAGTATTATGATTACCAAAGTTAGCTATTGATCAAAATTCAAAAGTTTTCAAAAACTAGATTTTATGAATCCCATTCTAATACGACTAGAAAGTTCGTCAGGGATGTTAAGCCTTTATAATTTAGTCCCAAGGCTAACTAGGAGGGGGGGGGGGGGGGTGAATTGGTACTTAAAAATTTCCCAAACAAAATCACAAACAAAAACACAAACAAAAACAAATAACCAACACTAAAATTAAATGTTGAAAAAAAAAGAAAGAACACACCAGATTTTATAGTGGTTCGGTCAACTTAACCTACGTCCACTCCCCAGAGCCTCTTCTCCGGGTATTGCACTAAACTTAGTGTCTCTCCTTTTCCCCCACAACAAGGCAGAGAAGCCCATAATAAAACTCCTTTCCACCGACCTTGGTGAGGCAAAGAACCCAACTCCTTTTGCTTCCTCCTGAAGCAGGCAGAGAACTCAACTCCTTTTGCTTCCTCCTTAAGCAGACAGAGTACCTCAATCAGTTTCTGAAGTAGACCTCTCTCAAACCTCCAAGGAACCTTGGATGATGACCAGAGAAGATAACTCAAATCCTTGCTTGGAGCAATCTTTTATGAAACCCCTCATAAACTCCCCTTCACAAGATCCTCTCTCTCTCTCTCTCTCTCTCTCTCTCTCTCTCTCTCCGTTGCACTCCCTCTCCTCTTAGCTCTCTCAAGTCAGGATAGTAGCAAAAGATTTTTTCTCTTAAGAAAATAAGATTTCTTTTAAACAAGGGCACCAAATTTGCCCTAATTTGCAACTAATCATCAAATATCATCCAAGACGATTGACCAATCATCTTGTACAGTCAATTCAAATTTAGCTCAATCAGCAAGGATGATTTGGGAGAGTTTGGATGATTAGAAGGATTATTTGTTCAGATCATCCAGGATGATACTATATCCTCCTGTATGATTAGTTCAAGTCATCTAATATCATCCTGACTATCACCCTGGATGGATGTCTGGACGATGAAAAAGTAACTTGATCGTCCAAGATGATCTCATGAACATCCAAGATGATTAGTACAAATCGTCACGTATCATCAAGAATATCGCCCAAGATAGAGGTCTAGATGATGAAAAAATAGCTAGATCATCCAAGCTGATCTCAAGATCATCCAAGATGATTAGTACAAAAATATCACAAATCGGCCAGAACATCGCCTAGGATGGAACCAGGCTGATTATGGATCATCTAGGAAGAACTAAGGTTTGTTTAACTGATCGTCCTGGAAAATCCTGCGATCATCCATGATGATATGATCAATTAATCAAACCTTAATTGCTTTCTTTAATTACCTGACTAATTTTGGCATAATTATAGTGCATCATCCAAGATTATGTCCTAGATGATGTCCAAAAATAAAACATGCCTAAAAGATTGTGGTGGCGGATTCTTTCTGATTTGATCCTATCGTCTTGGACGATGATAACGACTTCCAGGACAATTTGCTTAATTGCGGCTACCTTAATCAGGATGCCCTAATTAGGTTTCTATTTTTAACTAATCATCTAGGATGATTAGGGATCAACCCAAATGATGTGATCTAAAACAAAAAACTCTAAAATAGTTAGAATTTCTCCCCCAAGTGTGTGTGTGCAAGGTTACTTAACAACATGACTCATATTATTACAATGGACACAAGAAAAAGGTAAAAGACACTTGATGAATATTACAAACTGACTCAATCCTGATCTACCCAATCTTGAGCTAGTTCGATTTGCAATTTGTTCTTTTTGACCTGAAATGTTAGTAGACAAGACAGTCGTAGAAAAATAAAAATAACAGAAATGTTTTCTATCATCAAAATTATAATTCCTGAAACCAGATTCATAATATATATGCTTAATTTAAATAATATTAAATGTGCTGCTTCATTCAACTTAAAAAAGATTGTTGCTTCATTTTACTTAGAAAATGTTCTTATGAAAAACCTTATAAATTTCACCTAAAAAGGCTTAGTGAGAGGGATACCCAAATTAGAGTTCATGAAGGATCACCTATGTGATGCTTATCAGTTGGAAAAGTAAGTTAAATCTTCTTTCCCTTCAATTAAATATATTTCCACTAGCGAACCCTTAAAAGTCTTATACATGGATCTCTGTGGACCTGTCAGCACTGTAAGCTTACGAGGGAAAGTTTTTAGGTAAGTGATTGTTAATGATTATTCGAGGTTTACTTAGGTTAGATTCCTATCTCACAAAATTGAATCATTCGAGGAGTTTAAGTCTTTTTCTAGTTGGACTCAGAGAAAGCTAGGTTATGAAATTGTGATAATTAATAGTGATCATGGTGGGAAATTTGAGAATAAAAAATTTGAATCTTTCTATAAGGAGCAAGGGATAAATTATAACTTTTTAGCTCCTAGGAGCCCTAGAATGGGGTAGCTAAAAGGAAGAACAAGACCCTCATAGAAGCCATTAAAGCCATATTAGTTGAATACACACTTCCAAAATACTTTTGGGCAGAAGCGGTGAATATTGCCTGTTATGTTCTAAATAGGGTGAATGATAGATCCAAACTGAATAAGACAGCCTATAAAATTCTGAAGGGTAGGATACCCAACCTCTCTCACCTCCATGTCTTTGGTGTAAAGTGTTCATTCTAAATAATGGAAAGTCTCAACTAGGAATGTTTGACCCAAAATTTGATGAAGGAGTATTCCTAAGTTACTTAATTGTTGGGAAATCTTTTAGAGTCTTCAATAAAAGAATACTGATAGTTGAGGAGACCAATCATATTGCATTTGATGAACTTATAATTCTAGAGGTTCTTAGGTAGAAGAAGAGAAGGTTGTAGAAGTCATCTAAGGATTGGAATCTACAAATTTGGAGGAAGAATACAGTCTAAAAAATATTTTGCCTTTAGAATGGAGATATTATTCTAGTCATCCTAAAAAACTAATCTTAGGAGACCCATCTGAAAGTGTTAGAACTAGGAATAGACTTAAAATAGAGGTAAACCACTCTGCATTCATTTCAATGACTAATCCCACCAACCTAAATCAAGCCTTATCTGATAAACTTTGGATCTTAACCATGCAAGAAGAACTAAAAAAGTTTTAAGGAATGATGTTTAGGAGCTAGATGGAAGACCTAAAGACCACAGTGTGGTTGGAATAAAATGCATATTCAAAATAAAATGAATGATTCTAGAGTAGTAGTGAGGAATAAGACAAGATTGGTGACTAAGGGGTATAACCAAGTAGAGGGGATTGATTTGGAAGAAACTTTTGCCCCTGTAGCTAGATTGAAGTCTACTAGAGTGCTACTAGCCTTTGCTTGTTTTAAGGGATTCAAACTATTTCAAATGTATATTAAGAGTGGCTTTCTGAATGGGGCAATAATAGAAGATGCATATGTTGAACAACCCCCATATTTTGAAAATTCATAATTTCCCAATAATGTGTTCAAATTAAAAAAGGCATTATATGGACTTAAATAAATACCCAAGGCATGGTACGAACTGAAAAGCACATTTCTACTAGAAAGATCTTTTGTTAAGGGGAGCGTAGACACCACCCTATTTCTAAAAAAGGTAGAAGATGAATTACTAATTATTTAAATTTATGTTGATAATATTCTATTTGGATCTCCTGATAAAAATATATGTAATGAATTCTTAAGAATAATGAGTAAAAAATTTGAAATGAGTATGATGAGAGAACTGACTTATTTTTTGGGGTTTAATATAGGGCAAAAAGATGATGAGACATTCATTAGTAAATCAAAATACATTAAGGACATCATTAAGAAATATTAGACGGATAAAGACAAGTGAATCAACACTCCCATTAGTTTCATTGTTCAGTTATATAAGGATTCAAATGGTAAATCTATTGATCAAAATAAGTATAGAGGGATAATTAGATCACTTCTTTACAGCAGATCAGATATTATGTTTAGTGTTTGTCTCTGTGCTCAATTTAAGGCTGATCTAAAAGAGTCTCACTTGACTTTGGTTAAGAGAATTCTTAGGTATCTATAAAGAACCCCTGACTTAGGAATCTGTTATCCTAGGCATAACACCTCTTTTAAAAACATAGGATATTCTAATTCCAATTTTGCAGGATGGTTAGTTGATAAAAAAAGCACTTCTGGAACTTATCAATTCATAGGACAATCCTTAGTCTCCTTGTTTAGTAGAAAATAGAACTCAGTTGCCCTATCCACTATTGAAGCTGAGTACATTGCCTTAGGATGTTGTGTGGCCCAAGTCCTCTAGTTAAAGCAACAAATTCTTTATTTAGCATTACCTGTAGGCATAATTTCAATTCTCTGTGATAACACTTGTGTTATATGCATTTTAAAGAACCCAATCTAACACTCTCAGGCCAAACACATTGACATAAGGCATCACTTCATTAGGGACCATGTTACTAAAGGAGACATAGAACTATACCATGTAGCCACTCAAAATTAACTTGTTGATACCTTTACTAAACCACTGGCCTTTGAATTTTTTTTATCTTGAGAACCAGATTAGATGTCATAGATATTATTGCTTGGAATTATTGCTTTCTGTTTTTTGATCTTGTGAGAAAATAAAATATCAAATTTTCTCTAAAATATAACTTTTTATTTTAAAATATGAATTATGAATGATTCATTTATTTAATAAAATTTTATAAAATAAATATATTTTTATTTAAATAAAGAAAGAAAGAGAGAGAGAAAATAATTTTAAAATAATTTTAAAATAAAAATATATTTATTTTTTTAAATATAAAAAATAGTTTGCTTTGCTTATATTTTGAATATTCACCTTCGATTGAATCTGTGTAGTCAGATATTTGACCGCCTCGAAAGGTAGACTGATATCCTTCTATTGATTCTAAAGAAAGAGAACGATGATTCGCTTTCCTAATCAAGTAGGGCATAAGGAGTATACAAATCATCCGAAAGGACGATTAATATCTTTCCTATTTACCTAATTAGATTAGTGAATTGTTGATTCATTCCTAAAATCAAGCATACAGATGATATTTGATTTACTTGTGAAAGTAAATCATATACCTATCTATTTCTTGATTGTAAGAAATGAATCTAAACAAAAATATATATATGTAGTAGGGTTTTCTTTTAAAAAATAAGACTTTTTATTTTCTCACAAGATTCGCTTTACTTATATTTAGAATATCCTTTCCCGATTAAATTTACATAGTCGGATATTACACCACCCTAAAGGGCAGACTAATATCCTTCTATTAATTTTAAAGGGAGAAGTATACAATTCATTCTTCTAATCAGGTATAATATAGGGAATATTCAAATCATCCTGAAGGGATGACGAGTGTATTCCCTAATCGACTAGATTGGATTAATGAATTGTGAATCTATTTCTATAATTAAACAAAGAAGACATTTGATTTGCTTGTGAAAACAAATCAAGTATCTATCTATTCATTAATTATAGAAATAACTCCTAAACACGAATAAAACTTAATCTACGTCCACAGATCTTTCCCCTACCTCAGAAAGGAACCAAGTTAGGGTTTAGATTATTCTGGGATCTAGACTCCCTATAGGGGCAAGCCCCTGTAGTTAATTACATCTCCTAAGAGAACACTCTCGATTTAAATGAAGACTAAATAATTTCCAAAATTGTATACAAATTTAATTAAATATTTGGGCTAATTTAAATTTCCACGATCAGGCTTTAGATTATAGACTATAACATTGAATTTTGGAAGAATTAGAATTGATTAGAAGGAATGTTCAGAGAAAAGTGTATACGATCTAGACTTACCACCTGCCTTGAGTGGGCCGCTAGCTAACAATCCTAATCACAACAATTCGTCGATGATGCAAGAGTTAAGATGGCTCTATCCTAGGAATCAAGGAGTGGTGTAAGGATCTTAAACCATATGCAATTGAAAACTAAAAATCTACACGAATGCTAATGATGCATGAAACAGATATATATGAAAGAGCTGACTTTATTAATATTGAATTTATTGGTTACATCCCAGAATTTGCAATAAAGTAAAGGTGGTCAGGTCCCACTGACAACAAACCTGGATTCTAAGCCTATAAAAAAGTAGAATTAAATACAACTGCTTATAGCCTTCAGGCTCCGAGTCTTCTATGGAATCCCAAAAAGGAACGCCCCCCTAAGGGAGAATATTACTTTTTGGAGCCCCATTTGTATGTATATAAGCAGTTATTTTCAATTCTTTTACAGACTCCAAACGTTATACTGACTCAATCTATATACAACAATTCTAGGAAAAGAAAGCTTTACATTTTAATTTATATCAGTACATCAGACCCTAGGAACATTCTACTGTTGCAGTAATATAAAAGACATAAAAGTAGAAGCAGTTATATATTTATGCATGTTATGAGTGCGTTGTGTACAGTTATATATGTAGGAAAGTAAAGACAGAAACATAAAGTACACGACCCTCACTTTATTCACTCCGCTCTCTGGTGTACAGACAAAAAATAAATATGCATGCTATGCAGTATAGAAAAGTAAGCAATCACACATAGGTGCCCTCTAGGAAAGACACCCGCAAACAAAGTACAACAAACCACCGGCCTAGCCTAGGCTAAAGTTGGTAGTCCTAGCAAGCCTCTAAGCGTGTGAAAGAGGTCGTGTAGCTTAGATAGATCCTAATGGGTTTATTTGTTTGAATTGCATGTATTATTAGGATTGATTTATTACAGGCCAAAGGGAGTTTGGTTAAAGTTTAAGTAAAGTATATTTTGATTTATTAAGAAGTATTCCAATTTTAAATGTTGGAGTTATTTAATTTAGTTATAAAGAACTTATAGATTGATAATTCCCTAAGTGCAGGAAATTATCAATTTGTAAGTCCTAGGACTTTCAGAACGAATACCCGTCTTAGACAGAAGATAGGTACTCATTTTGAGAATCCCCAAAATTTATTAAAGAGAAAGAAAGGGACCTTACAAATGTAATACAATGTACCCTCCAGAAGGAATCTAGCATGTCATATAAGGTTGGTAGTTTATTATTTTAGTTTGGAGATCTCCAAATCCAAATGGATTAGTGCCTTCCTAGAAGGAGTCGTGCACAATCCATAAGAGATCTCTTGGTTATTTAGATGTATTAAGGGTCTTTTGAAGTCAAAATGCCTAAAGTCCTCCGAAAGGAATCAAATTTTAGGCATAGAAGACCTGAATTCATTTAATCTAAATTAATTATCAAATCTGATTGATTGAGATAAATCTTAACCAATCAAATTATCAAACTAATTTAGATTAAAGGAATTTATAATTTAATTGAATAATTAATGGATTTTAATTAATAAAATTTAGAAATTATTAAGAATTAAAGGTTTATTGATTTATTATTGATTTAAAATTGATTTAGAGATTGATTTTTAATTGTTGGTTGAATACCACCTTTGTTTCACACCGAGGCCGTGAAGTTTATTTCACTTTCCTTGGGGCTAAAGCTAATAGCCTCGTAGGCCTGGGTTACCAAGTGGTACCCGATATAATTAAGTGGCTTAAGTATGATTAATGTTGAAAGTTCATGAATTTTATTTATAAGTGTTTGATTGCTTAATTAAGGATTGATTTAGTGTTAATGACATTTGAACCTTAAGTTTTGATTTTGAATGATTATAAGTTTGTTTTATGATTGATTGGGGTTGATTAGGAATGACTTGTCTTTTTAGGAGTTTTATTTGATTTGTTTAGAATTTATTAAAACAAAAGAGCAAAAAAAAAAAAAAAACCTTATCTCCTAGTTGTTATAAGATCAATTAATGTCAAAATGGGATGTATTAAATCAAGGGGTTGTGACACTAGTTTTCTATGTTTGAATTTCATCCCAAAGGGATGTATATAGTTCTTCCTAGATTGTTCTAAGTTGATTAAGACCAAGTCCTTAATTGTTGTCCTTAATGTCACTAGGTTATAGGATTGAAATCAATGTCTATCTAACCCTTGGACACTAGTTATAAGCATACCAAAACAAATCATGAACAAAATAGAAGTGATCCTAATATTCTATGGAATGATTTTTACAATAAATTATTTTAATCATAGGTTATGTGATAACCTATGAGTTTAAACAATTAATTGTAAAGGAATAGACATATGAAATTAGACTAGGGTTATTTAGGAATATATATAAATATATCCTAATTAAGACCAATCAAATTTCCTTATATGATCATGTGTAATTTACTAATTATTTAAGCTAGATTGGCATGATTTTGGGAATGAGTTTTAACTAAATTAAACATGATCAATATCTAAAATCTATTCTTAGTGAAATGGAGAATTTACACTGATTCCATAGAGTTCTAACATGCTATGATTGAATGATTATAAGGTTTGCAATGAAAATAGTGGATCAAGCATTCAAAATTCATGGACAAATAGTATGAGCCCTAAAAATTCCCCTAAACCAAAGGCTACACATACTAAACCTCAAGTTTCATGCCATTAGGTTTCTGATTTATTAGATATTTAAATAAAATATAATTAAAAGAAATAAAGTGAATTTTAATGTTGAAAATATAAACTTTTGAAATAATAAAAATTAGATCCTGATTTTATTTTTAGAAAATAGCAAATTTAATTCCTTGAAAAATGAGTGGTTGTATAGATTTTTTTGGTTTAGTATTTAATTTTATATAATTTTTACAAGTTCTGTAATAGAAAATATTTAAAATAAAACTTAAATTCGGGATTTACACGCGGCGGCAAGCTACTGGTCCACGTAAAGGGCGGCGGTCAAGCGGGTCCCGCTCACTTAAATGAGTCTGCGCGGTCTGGCAGCCGTCAGATTAGCCGCGGTTTGATCCAACGGCTATGATCTGACCCGCGGCTAAACTCGATCAAAAGGGATCGGATGGACAAGATTTGATTCCGCCGTTTAGAACGAACAGAAAAGATCTGATCCAGATGAACTCGTTTCATTTGACGGGTCAATCGAGTCAACAGCAGAGGACAAAAGGGCAAATCCCGTCCGTTGAAATCAGAGGTATGAGATCAACGGACAAGATTTTGTCTTCCTCACACAGACCGCGCAAACCCTAAACTCAAAAATGGTTTAAAACTTCGCCTAGAGATATTTAAATGGCATGAACACCGAGATTCAGATGACAGTCGAAGAAAAAAGGGATGGGGAATGATTTTCAGAGCTCGATACGATTTCCTTAGAAGCCTATTTAGAAACCTAAATATTATCTAGGGTTTAGGATTTCTCACCGAAGGATGGATCGAATGAGTTGATTTTTTCATGGTTGAATTTGTAGACTGTCCACGTGTTGATCTCCTTCAGGCTTCGAGCTCGGAGAATCACCGGGATCGGAGTTGGGAAAGTTTGGACAGAGTTAGCTCTCGGTCAGCAAGGGATCTCGCCGGCGGTAGCTTCAAATGGCAGGAAATCACTGGAAGGATGCAAGAGGAGCTCTGGGGAATCAAAACGAAAGCTCAGAGCGTCTGGGGAGTGACTAGAATGAGAGAGTGTGTCGAATCAGGATTCCCGCCTCTCTTGTCCTATTCCAGCTGTGGGAGCTTGCTTGGACGAACGAGATCAATCAGGGACATTGCCAGGATGGTTGACACCTATCCCTGGCCGTTAGAGGAGCAGGGAGAGTACAGCTCAGGTGGCAAGGACGGGCCGTCCTTTTCACGTGTATGGGGGGACCACGAGGTTGGTAGCTCGGGTCTAGGGGCTACACCAGCAGCTGGGGAGGTCGAGCTGGGTCCAGGGAAGGTTCTGGAGTCGATCCTATGGGCTGGATGGGCCTGGGCTGAGATAGATAAGGTGGTTTGGTTGGGTTGACCAAATGGGTCCATTTAAGCTTTTGAACGAACTAGGGAGCAAGCCAGGGCCTGGGTTAGGTCGGGTTGAGTCCAGGGAAGGTTCTGGAGTTGAGTCCAGGGGCTGATAGGACTTGAATCAAGTTGGCCGAAGCTTGGTGGGTTGGTTTGACCAAGGGAGCTCATTTAAGTTCTTGTTGACTGTTTGACCAGTCAAAGATGGTCAAAGGGATGAGGTGGAGCCTAAACTATGCCTAGGACAGCTCTAAACCATTTGATAGAATGGGAGTTGAGAGAGTAAACTAGATGGAGAGGTTCGACCATATAAATGGTCTTTAAACATTGAGTTGACTGGTTTGACCAGTCAACCCTGTCAATGGTTGATGAGATGGGTCATGAGGAGTCCATAACATGCTGATTGAGTGAACTGGAAAGGGTTAAAAGGTCATTTGGATCAGATGACCCATTTGGACCTTGAAAGGGCTATTGAGCCAAACCTGGTTGACTTGGTCAACCAGGTGGGTCCAGGGTTTAGGAATAGGTTCAACAGTTTTAAAATGTCATTTTGAGTCTATTGGATGTGGTCTCAGGGTCTGGGGAGATCAATTCAGCCAAATCACCTGTTTGGACCCTAAAGGGCCTCTTAGGTCAACCCTATTGACTTGATCAACCACATTGACCCAAGGGTTGGGAATAGATCCAACAGATTTGGTTTGATATTTAAAACTTGCTGGAGGTGGTTGCATTCAATTTGGAGTTCATTTGATTTAAAATTACGGTTTGAGCCCCCTAGGGGTAGTTTGGTCATTTTGGGCTCATGACCACTGGGGGCTGAAATGAGTCCAAAAAAAAATGCAGTTTATTGTTTAGCATTTCAGGATTGATGGTCTGGAAGTGATTGCAGGCTTTGATGAAGGCTCCAGGGTTAGGATCCACTGGATGACAGGTCCAGTGGCACAGGCTGTAAATATTTGAATGTTTTACAGCCTTTGGATTTAGATTTAGTTTCTGGGGTTAGAGATCTCAGAATGGGCTCAAATTTGGAGGGTTGGCTCTAGAGACATGTCCTATCAGTATGAAACTGACAGAGCCTGAATCAGAGTCCATTTGATTGTGTTTTAAAGTATTCAAAAATTCACTGAAAAAGGTCTTTAGGACAGTGCCTTAGGACCTGAGATCTGGGTCTGGAATTAACTTGGAATTGGATTGACTTGAATTTGGATTGATTTGAATTTGAATTGATTTTAGAGTCTATTAGAGACCTCATACAAAAATGAGGTCAACAGATCTTTCTTTTATTTTTGTTTGGAAAGCTACCTTTATTTATGTACTTTTGTTTTCCATTTTCATTTTTTTTCTTTTATTTTTCTCTTCAATTTTTTATTAATGGTCACTGTTGGTATTGATTTTTCTATTGAAATTTTGCCTTACTTTTAGTTTTAAAAATTTATAAATGATGATTGACCTACCTAAATAAGTTAAAGGAAGAAGCATCGTTAATTATTTCTCTTCCTCGAATTCCTTTAGCACTGTAATTTTTTTAAAGTAAAAATCTATTTCAAATTAAAAGTTGGACTTTGAAATCACTTATAAGTTTTCTTGATCAGGTTATTATATTTTTCATATGAATATGATTTTGATTTGTGGTTTATTCTTTCTTATATTAGAGAGTGAGTTTTTTATCTCTTATATATGGAAGATATTCTCACAAGTAAGAGTCTTTAAAGATTTTGAAAGGGAGCTAGCTCGCAAAAGTGATGAGAGACATAAAATGAGTCCAAAAGAAAACTGAAAGATGTGTAATGATTGCCAAATAATTAGTGTATCAAAAATCCAAAGATGAGCAAAGTGTGCCAAACAACTAAAAAGAGGCACAAAATGAGGCCACAAAGAATTAAGCTTCCTTCTCATTCAAAGCTTTAAATATTAGAAGAATTCATGTCACTGTATATCTTCAGAAACTTTATTTTAAAAGCCCATGATTTTGAATAATTACTTTGCTATATTATTCTATTAGATATTTTTCTTGAACAAAGTTTTGAATAGATCACTTTTCTTATTTGATTTTTTTCTAAGTTATATCTTTGTTTTCAAAAGATTCTTTACCCTGTAAGGAGTCCGAGTTGTGGTTAATAAGATCGCTTGTTATACCATTTTTAGATTTGGGCATTATTAATTCATTTCTTACTAATTTTTATTCAAATCACAAGGAAAATTTATCATTTCCTAGTGTTGATTGATTTAGAAAAAACTTAGTTTTTGTTTTAACATTTGGTTTTTATTATTGGTATTTTGATATGATTTTTTTTTTTGTGTTTTGGATCCTACTTGATCATCCCTCTCCATCATTTAATCTTTTAAAAATGTTTTGTTCACATCATTCTAGATGATCCTCATCAAACTGGATGATATGATCAAATTCTTGAACAAAACCAAATCCAACATCTGATCTAGCTCTATTATTTATGATCATCCTAGATGATCCACATCATCCTAGATGAAATGATCGAATTCTAACTCTATTATTGATGTTCTTCCTAGATGATTCCATCAACATCCTGAATGATCCACATGGAAAAAAAGGTTGAATGATTTGAATTCAGTCGGTATTATCTATAATTGCCAATTCTCTTGGATGATCCATATGTTTATCCTAGATGATCTTAATAGTTAAAGATCGTACTGGAAGTCTCCTTAGGAAGATCGCCTGTATCTAATCACCTTGGATGATGTCTGATCATCCTAGATAATATGACCACCTTTTTTGACTAATCGTCTAAACGATATTATTGCTCCTGATTGTCTTGGAAGATCCCACGATCATCCTGGATGATTTGCCTGACCCTTTATAAATTTCTAATTTGAACCATTTTATTCACTACAAAATCCTCCAATTCTTCCTCCCTCTCACTCAAACTCTCAAGTGTTGCCAATGGCTAACGGTGAGAGGTTTCATGCACTTACGGTAGCTCTTCCAAGAGTGTTGTTGATCCCAGATTTACCGAAGTAGTGGATGATGCTGCTTACAAAATCTATTAAGCTGTTGGAATCAACCCCTCCAGGATCATCAACTAATCCACTCTGAACTTTCAAGTACCACACCTCTTTGCCAACACAACTCTTGGATTCATTCTAACTCTTACTTTCCCTTTCAGCTCTGAACTACTGTTCGAATTATTCGCAAGCCTTCACCTTAATTCTGATTTTACTGCTTAGTAATCATATGTGAATAGAAGGTCTATAAGGATAACCTATCAAAACTTCTATGAATATCTTCACTTATCCACCACTGACGGTAAACATTACATCTTAGCTTCTGATCCTGATTTCATTTGGACTCTATTAACTATATTATTTTGGAAACAAATGCTCACTCTTATAATTCCACTGTCAATACCTTTGTCAAGGATGCCCGTACCATCCATCACATCCTTCATAACACAATTATTCTTAAAGATGCAGACTAGATCCGTATTACTCTTATAATTTCACTCACCACTTACTATATCATTGCCAACCATCAATTAAATGAAGCTGATCTTATCATCTGATACATCGAACATTTAATATGCATTAGGGATCCAGGCCATAAAAGGAACCCAAACCTAGTCCTAGGACATCTCATTGCCTATATCCTAGAATCAAAATATAACATTTAATTCCCTGCTCCACCTGATGATCACCCTATCTTTTACTCCAATAGTTCCTTTCACACCCTTCATAGTACTCATTACCAAAATGTGTATGAGGAGCTCGAGAAAGAAGAGGAAGGGCTTATTCCTGCACTGGTCCCTCTCCGCCTGACGCCTCAGTCTGATTAGCTGGTTTAAAGATTTGATAAGTGGAATGATAGATTTAAATCATATGTCACTGAGCAGCATCAACAACATGCACAGGATATTCTTAGTTTTGAAAATTATACCTAAAAGTTAGTTAGGGATGTTAATCCCTTATGAACTAGTCTCGAGGCTAACAAAGAGGAGGGGGGGGGGGGGTGAATTGGTATTTAAAAAATCTCTCCAAGCAAAACACCAACACAACCAAACCAAGATTCACCACAAGAGAAACGAAGTGCGAAAATTAAATGTGGAAATATAATAAGAAAGAACACACCAGATTTATAGCGGTTTGGTCCAACTTGACCTACGTCCACTCCTCGGAGGCACCCTCTGAGTATTGCACTAAACCTTCAGTGACTCTCCTTTAGCCTCCATAGCTAGGCAGAGAAGCCCTTATAAAATCACTTCCACCTTCCCCGGTGCGGTGGAGTAGCCAGGTCTTTTGACCTCAAAGAGATCTTCTTTTTCCCAAAACTTCCCTTAAGATGAACCTTGAATCTGATGGTACTAAGGTGCAAGCTTGTCAGAGAAACTGTGTGAAACTCCCTCTACAGTCCCTTGAAATGCCCTCCAAGGATCGTCTTCCTCTCTCAAACTCCACCCTTTTCTCTCTCCATTTTAAGTTCTCTCTTCAAGTTTTCTCCAGAAGAAGAAAGCTTCAATGGCTACCAAAGACACTTTCAAAGTCTTTGACAAAGCTTAAACAAAGGGCTTTGAAAACCCCTAAAAAATTAATCTTGGCAGTAACAATTATCCAGGATGATCGCAGGATCATCCTGTATGATGTACTTAAAAAGAGGGCTTCAGAAAACCCTAAAAACTCAATTTCAGTGCTAAAAATCATCCTGGATGATCGCAGTATTGTCCGGTACGATGTGCATAATTTGACTTGATAGTCCCGGATGATATTAGGATAGTCATAGATGATCAGTACAAATTTGTCAGATCATCCAGGATGATATTGTGGATTGTCCTTGATGATTAGAAGATAAATTATGATATTTCATCTCGAACGATTTAGGAAAATCAAGTATGTTGGCAAACATCGTCCGGTAAATTATACATATCTTCCAGGATGATCTAATTGAAAAATTTAACCATAATTAGTCCACTAATCACATGATCATTTTAGGCATGATTGGTATTAATTGTCCATGATAATATAGATCGTCCGAGACAATTGGAACAAAATTTGAATCTTAAATCCTTGCCTAAATTATCATTGGTGGTTTTTTTCCAAGATCATAAAGGATCGTCTTGGATGATCCAAAATCATCCAGTATGATTAGTTCAAAACTTAAACTTCTGGTTTTAACTAGACCTCACTTTCCTGAGTGTGTGTGTGTTCATGGTCACCAAGCAAGCATACTTCCTTACAGGACATGACTCAAGAAATTAAAATTACATCAATGAATATTATAGATCCTTTATAACATGATATTATTCAACCCAATCTTGAGCTCTGAATGGTGCATTATGATCCTGAAAAGTTAGTATACAAACAAATAAAAATATATTACAAATATAGGTAGACAACAGAAAATGGGCCACAATATTTGTTATCATCATAAACATAAACTCATAAGCTCGAGTTATAATAATGCCACCCAACAAGAGCAGTAGTATGACTAGGATATGGTTTGGTTTGGGGAGTAGTTTGCCTTTTTTCACCAAGACGTTTAGCCTCTACCACCTCCACCTAATCAGAGTTCTTCATTCTAGATTATTAGTCCTTTTATTTCTGTGTATGTACTGGTCTTTCTTTCTATATATTATTCTTTTTTTTTATTATTTTTTTCCCTCATTTTTTGTAATGTCAAAGGGGTAGTAGTGTATTTTTTTTGTTTGCCTATGTTTTAGTGGAATTTGCTTTGTTCATTTTTTAATATCTCATTTAAAAAAAAAAATATGTTCCTTGCTTTGAAATATTTTAACAACAAAGTTTGCATCATAAAAAAAGGGGAGATTGTTTCAAATTTAGAACTAAGTACTGTGATTTTGATTATAATAAATATTATTATTTCTTGACTACTGCTATTTTTTACATCATTTTTATTTGACATGCTCACTGACCTTTCAGGTCCATAAGTTCACTTGGACCATCAATTAGCTTAAGATCTGGTAGACTAGGATTGAGTCAATATGTGATTTCTATTCAAATGTATTGTTTACCTTTTCTTGAGTCAAATGTACTGTAATGGATCCTGAAGCTAAGTAACCTTGCACACACACACTCAGGGGTCAAAATTTGGTGAGTTAGAGTTTCTCTAATTTTGATCATATCGTATAAGATGATTTTAAATTGTCTAGGATGTTAAGTTAAAAATGAAAACCTTATTAGGGCATCCTATTAAGATGAGAAAATTGACTAATCATACTAGAATTCTATATCATATAGGATGATCAATTATATGTATGAAGTTCAATAGCCAATCTTATTTTAGGCATTCTTTTGAAATTACAACTTTTGTCTAATCGTCCTGAACGATCGACATCACTCTGGATGATGCAAGAAAATCATGCCTAAATAAATATAATGATTAGGAGAGTAACTATTAAAAGTTTGTATAGGTTATTAGACCTATAGCAATTATTCCAATGCTAACCAAGAGGAAGAGGGGGGGGGGGGGGGGGGTGGGGGGTGATTGGTTTTCTATAAAAACTTTTTTTTGAAAATTTATAGAAAACCATTTTATAATTTTATCACAAAGAAAATTTTTATCAAACTAAAAACTTGTCAACCATTAAAACAAAATGTATAGAAAAATAAAAATGTGGTAAAATAAAAACACAAAAATTCATAGTGGTTTGGTCCAACTAGACCTACGTTCCCTCCCTAAACTCCCTGTTAATGTATTGCACTATTACTAAAGTAACTCTCCTTTTACTCCCACAGCAAGGCAAAGAAGCCTTTCAAATCACCACTCTTCCACCAATCCCTGCTGCAGTAGAGTACCGTCATCCTTTCACACTCTCCATGTGTCGACAGAGAACCATCATCCTTTTACACCCTCCTGGTGTCGGTGGAGAATTGTCATCCTCTTACACCCTTCAAGTGTAAACAAAAAATCGAATCTTCTCCAAAGATCATCTCTCAAGAAGCTTCAAAGAAGTATGGAAGAGATTCGACAAAACATACAAAGAGATCCTTACCTTTGGATAATCTTGTGAACCCATCAGAAATTCCACTTGCAAGATCTCCTTCCACACTCTTAAACACTCTCCCAATGCACTCTCATACTTGTTGTCAATGAAAAAATGAAGAAGGATTTTTCCATAGTCACTTTTTAGGAACTTATATATGAAAGGCATGAAAAACTATCCAAAAAACTTTTAAATTCAATTTGACCGTCCATGATCTTACAGTACGATCAAACATCGTACAAACAAATAGTTCAAAATTTGCTCGTACAATCCAATACAAACCGATTTCATACTCTTGTTTACCTATGTATGAACTGACATCATATAGTATGATCAGTTCAAAATTAAAAAAAAATTATCCGATACAATGAAGTACAAACAAATTTTGTTATCTGGATAACATACTGTACAAATCCCATATTATACAGTATGATATGTTTTAATCAAACCATGTTTCATTTGGAATGAAAATAGATAAGTCCCTTTGATGCTTTGGAAGTCATCTGTACGATCTTAGGATCGTACAATACAAATAGTTTAAAAAATTTACTTGTTCGTATGGATGAAAAGATACATAATTATTCTATACTTTGGATGTCATCTGTATGAACCTAAGATCGTACAATATAAGTAGTTCAAAAGAATTAGGAGTTCATCAGAATGAACTTGTACATATCTATTTCATACTATGGATATCATCTGTATGAAGGTAACATCGTACAATACAAATAAGACTTAGAAAAGTTTCTTCACATAGTTCGATTAACTGATTTCTTGAGGAACGCTCAGGTCAAATCATCCCGTATGATCCAAAATCATACAGTTCGATTAGTTTAAAAAAAAATATAAGTTTTTACGCTCCCCTAGTGTGTGTGTGTGCACGGTTACCCAATTACAATCACAATCTCTCAGACTCAAGGAAAATATAAAAAGTACAAACTTCAAATACAATTAATCATAGTCTAATCTATCTTGAAGTTTTCAACTATTTGGAGTATGATTTCACTGAATCATTAGTACACACAAATAATAAAAGTAATATTTCAAATATATATTAGGAGAAATAATAATCTATAATAATATTTTGGAATCATTAAAAACACACATGATATAAAAACATAGTTATGAAAACTAAGTTGTAACAATCCCCTCCTTTTTGATGATAGCAAAATAATTATTATTTGAGTTAACATATAAAACAAATTTTTTCCTTAGCTCCCCCTAAATTAATGAACAATTAAAATCAAGGATATCCTAAGAATATTAAATCAAAAAAATAAAAATCCTAAAATTAAAAAGAAACAAACACGAACATAAACTCAAACAAAAACATGAACATGAAAATTCAAACATTCAAAACATAAGATACACACATCACATATTCATAATATACCAAATAATATTTACATTCAAAACATACACACATCACATCATACATTCATAATATACAAAATATTATTATGATGCATACCACAAACAATATTATGACATCCCCTTTTGACAATAACAAAAAGGAAAGTACATCTTGAAATGAATAAAGATAAGCCAAAAGTGTTGAAAATGAAAAGGATTTTAAACCAAATACAAATACAATATTAACTGTGTAAATGAAAAAAAAAATTCAAATCTTTAAATCAAAGAAGAACTAAGATAAGAAAAGTGAACTAGGTTCATTGTTCATGCTAGAAAAATTAAATAAAAATTATTATTGCAAAAATAATGAAATGAAGATTAGTTAGTTTCGAATTCAATAATAAATATGATTGCTAATTAGAGGGAATTGAATTAGAGATTGAATGATAAAGGAAAGAACAAAATAAATGCTTTCAATTGGCAACCTTGCGCATCTTTTCAAATATTTGTGGCATACTATATTCATCATTTCTATTTGGGCTAATTTTTTTCACTTTTCACTTTGGGAACCGTTGTTCATCTTTTCAATTTTTGCATGCTTTGTGTATTTCATTTTTTTTACTTTTTGGATCTTTTTAATATCGGTAATCTAAATTCAAATTTCACTAATAACAAAAATAAACATATTGATAAAAAATAAGACATCAATTTTGCAACAATTATAGTTTAGATATATTTTTCTATAAGAACATAAAATTGATCTCCTTGTCTACACCCAATCATAATTTAATTTAAAATTTTGAAAGATTAAATATTGTAAGGAAATTAATTTCTAGCACAATGTAATTGAAAATCCATTCCAATGATTAACTATAAAAGATGTTTCCATTAAAAATATAAACATTTTAAGAGATGTAATTCAAAACAAGTGAATAAAATATTCCAATATTCATATGATATAAAGGAGAACATACAAACATTTCAATGATACCACATATAACAAAAATCAACTAAGATCATCACATAGATTCAAAATAACATATAAAAGAACTACACTCATTAAAGAAACATCAAAACATCAAACAAAAAAATGCATAAGTAACAACAACATAGAAGTATATATAGAAATCTAAGGGGCCCTGATCTGGAGGAGGTGGCTGGTTGAACATTGAAAAGTAACTATTCAACATAGATACATTCATGTTGACTGTGTCAAATTAACCATAGTTCTAAAAGAACTACACTCATTAAAGAAACATCAAAACATCAAACAAAAAAATGCATAAGTAACAACAACATAGAAGTATATATAGAAATCTAAGGGGCCCTGATCTCACATCCTACTGATTTAAGTGGTTCTCAATTTGATCTAAGCGTTAATCAAAATGAGTCTCCAATCTATCAAAGCGCTGGACCATTTCCTAGTAGAAATTTTTGTCAGGTCCAGGTGCAGGTGCTAGAGCAGAAGCTCCCCCTTCTTCCTCTGAATCATCACTCTCAGAACTCTGATACCGCCAAAAAAGTTCCCCAAAAGAGGTATCAATGAAGTAAATAGGATGTTATGTGGGAGGATAATGATGAATGAGATTGTACTTCTTTTCTAGGATATAGGAAACTAGATGTCCTAAAGCCACATTTTTCTTTCGTTTATGATATGGAAGTCCAATTTCAAAATGATTGTAGTTATAATCCATGATGAGTTAGGCTTCATCAAAAGACTTTTCAGTCATCATAATGTAAGTGACTGTGAATAAAAGAGGAGTCATATTAATACGATCACCACTTTTAGAAATAATTGAAATCTCAAAACATGTTGGATAACCTGGGCATTTTGATTTAGAGTGTAAACCCTTGATAAATGTCTCACTTGTGAGACACCTCTAAGAGTTTGATTATTTTGAGACCAAAAAAAATTAGCACTTGAGGTCAAAGTATGGGCTCAAATCCCTTGGGTTCTCATATGGAGAAAGTTGCCTAAATCTTCCTTTAAAATTTCTACACATTATTTCTGAACATAGGAAGTAATCCTAAAGTGGTCTTGGTTTAATCTCATGTTGGCCAAAATGAATTGGAAAGTCTTTTTATGGTAGGAATATATAAGAGTTAGGAGGAAAGAAAGTTGAGTGGAATCAAATAAGGGCATGAGAGAGAATGGGTGATTCTAGCAGCAAAATACCTAAAGTATGCATCCTTATTCTTCTTAGATAGAAATTTATCATCCCTATCACTTATAGAAGAAGATCCCTTTGAGAGGCATTGATGTTTTCTAGAACTTGCCTTTCCTAAGACTTGGTCTATAGAGGGTTTTAAAATGGATATAAAAGTGAATAGAAATAATTTCAAAGACCCTTCTATTTAAAGGAAAACAACTTATTATATAGTTTAAAACTTGGATCATACGTATAATTTTAAAATCATACATGATAAAAATATTTTTGTATATACGAAAAAACAGCCAAAAATGAAATACCTTTTCATAAAATGCCATTTTTTAGGCATCCGTATGTACAAGCATTTTGACCATACAATCATATAGATGAATAGGTGTTTGTTCGGGACGATCAATATATTAAAGATCATTTTAAAGACACTTAGATTTTCCCCCATAGAAACTGATAACTATATCATACATATGAAATATAATTTTATACGTACGCTCAATAATTATTAACTGACTCCAAGTAGTAAACCGTCCCCATGCGTACAGATGAAACTACACATATTATACAATACAATGATGTCATCATATAGTATGAACTCTATAAAAACTAAGTTTCACATACTCAACATAGAAACCTATCAAAGGAGTTCATAATATTTAAAAGTGAAGTATTAGAGAGAGAAGGTCCACATTTCTAAAGAGAGAAGGCAACTTTTTAATTCCTATTTCATGCCATTTCAGGTGTCTTTGGATGTTGACGGAGGGTCAGTAGCCTCTATTGGCCGGCGTTACTCATGATAATCTTAGATCTAGTGGTGCTCACTTTACTCCACGGGGGATTATTACATCGTCTCCACCTGCATTCGGAGAAGGTAAAACTGGTTTCGATCATGAAGAAAATTTAAGATTCAAATTTATAATGCCATTGAGAATTAATGAAGGAGGGTTGTTGGCACCAAAGAAAGTTTCTGAATGTGTAGGTAAGGGAAAGTTAATTTTGGTGGACTCAATGGAGAAAATCTAAAAAATTGCTGGTTCTCTCCTAGATTTTCCTTTGAAATCCAATTCAGTTAGTTTAGTTCCTTCCAAAACTGGTTCAAAGATTGTTTTAAATGAAGACGGTGAAGGCAATCTGCTTGTGAAATGGTCTGAAAAATTGAAGGAACAGGAAGCTGCTGAACCAAAACAAGGTGAGGCTCATAAAGTTGCTGGAAAAGTGTTGGAAGAAAGAATGGTAGATGGTAATGACACATATGGACCTTGGGTTCATGTAAACTATGGAAAGGGGAGATTTAAAAAAACTTCAACAAAGTGTGGACAAGATTCTTGAAGGAGGAGGCTGTTAAAGTGAAAGTTCCTATTATTACTCTATCGAACCTGAAGGCTGCTGTAATGGTTGAAGGAAGGAAGGATCTTGAAGGTGAATTAGCTGCTCGTATAGCTAAAATAGAATCTGATACTAGTGAGCAAATCATCACCGTGATTAATTCTATGGGAACTAGAAGAGATTCGATAGTGAATTCAGGTAATGCTCTTATTGTACTTAATAAATTTGATGTTCTTAATCAAGTGGTGGAGGAAGAGGAATTAATATGTACAGAAAAAGATGTTGGATTGAATGCTGAAGAATCTATTATCAATAAGCTTGTGTGAATAATTCAATGGGAAAAGATCAAGAAACTATGGAGGTGGAGCTAGAAAATATAGAAGGAGGTCCTTCTAATGTTAAGAAGAAAGGTACAAAAAGACTTAAGGGTTTGGGACCTAATAAACTGGCAACTAAAAGAAGGAGAGGAACTATTGATCAAAAGGATAAGTTGGGGACCTCATCCCCTCTTGTTCAATAATGTTTTGAATTATCTTTTGGAATTGTAGAGGAGTTAGAAAGAAAAAAGTTCCCTATATCTCAAAGATATTATGAAAGATCATGGGGTATTTTTTGTGGGTTTGATTGAAACCAAATTTTCTTCTATAGAAAGAAGGGAGATAGATTTTATGATTTGCTTGGAATGGCAGTATTTTCAAGTTCCTTTTGAAGGATTGTCGGGAGGAATTTATGTGTTATGGAAAGATAATTTTGCTTCATTAAATGTATTGGATTATTCTTCCCAATTGGTTATTGGAGAGCTTGATGTAACCAATAAAGGTAGATGGAGACTGGCTAATATCTATTGTAACAAAGATGTGTACAGGAGAAGGTTTCTTTGGGAAAAGTTATAAATTTTTTTTGATATGAATTGCCTATGGTGATAGGGGGTGACTTCAATTATTTGCTTACTTAAGGAGGAAAAAAGGGGAGGGAAAAGGATTTCTTTTTCCTAAGGACCCAAAGAGATGAAGTCTTTCTTATCTTGTAATGACTTACATGATGTAGGATATTTTGGGCAAAAGTTTACATGGTGTACCAACAAAGTAGGTGCTAAAACGATTCTGGAAATACTTGATAGACGTTTTGTAAACACAGCTGCCTTTAATTCTTCTCATCATATGATGGTGAGGCACTTCTCTAGAATTGCATCGGATCATTATCTGATTCTATTAAATTTGCTGGAGCTCAGTACTTTCTCTAAAGAAATAATTAAAGTTAAAGATGTTTGGGCTTCTATACCAGTGTCTAAATTGGTGGTGAAAGAGGCATGGAGGAAAAAAGCATTTGGTATCCCATCTCAAGTTTATAATTACAAGTTGAAAAGAGCCTTGAAGGATCTTTTCTATTAGAGTAGAGCCAAATTAAAAAACTTAAATCTCGCTAAAGAAGATCTAGAAGGAGAAATCTTGAAGCTACAAGAAAAAGAATATGAAATTTGTTGGCTTTCGGATGAGGACAGCTGGTTATTTAAAAACAAAGTTAATGAGCTGAATTCCACATTGGCTCGTTAGAACAGATGGTGGAGGCAACATGTAAAAATCAAATGGTTGGAAGATGGAGATAGGAACTCCAGATCTTTTCAAGCTTTTCCTAGTGCAAGAATAAATGCTAACTTCATTTACAAAGTCAAAAATGATGAAGGACTCATAGTGGAGTATCAACACCAAATTGAAGAAGTTTTTTTCAGCATTTTTAAAGAAAAGTGGAGATTTAGAAAATGTTCATTGACTAGATGGCCGTCTACAAACAATACTTTAGATGAAGATGATATTTATAAGTTAAGCAAAGAGTTTTCTTTAGAGGAGGTGGAATCCATGATCAATGAGGATGGTGGAAAAATTCCTCCGGGAGATGATGGTATTTCCTACTCTTTCATTAAAGCCTATTGGTCCATAACTAAGGAAGATTTCTGGAATGTAATCAATCATTTCTTTTGCTCAGGGGACATGTGTAAGGAGTGGAAAGAGACACTTATTATATTGATTCCTAAGGTGAGCAATCCTTTAACTCCTTCCAAGTTTAGACCTATTAGTTTGTGTAATATGGTTTATAAAGTGGCGGTAAAGGTTCTTATGAATAGATTGTCAGCTATTATTCATAATTTTGTATCTCAAGAGCAAGCGACATTTGTGAAAGGAAGATCATTGTTTGATCATGTTCTTGTTGCCCAAGAAGTTTTCCATAAGCTAAGGTATTCTAGATCCTCTAAAGGTCTAGTCTCTTTCAAAATAGATATGGAGCAAGGATACGACTAAATGGGATGGTCTACATTGGAAAAAGCATTAGATTACTTTGGATTTCCAATTAAGTTTTCTAATATTATTTTGGAATGTGTTCAAGACCCTAACTTATCCTTGTCTATTAATGAGAATCCATCAAGTTGGATCAATGCTAGTAGTGGCTTTCATCAAGGATGTCCTCTATCGCCATTTTTTTATTCTTTGTTTGCAATTAATAACGAATGCTTTTTTCTCAAAGAAGTAATACTATTGGGATTTGTGTTAATCCTTGTGGGCCTAAAATATCACATTTGCTATATGCAGATGATTTGGTTATCTTTTTAGAAGCAAGTTTAAAGGTGGTTAAAGAAATTAAGAACTTCTTAATGAACTTTTGTGATTGGACAGGGCAAAAGATTAACAATAGCAAATAATGTATATTGTTCAAAAAATCAGTGAGAATGAGAAGGAAAAAAAAAACCATTTCTAGAATAATGGGCTTCAAGACTATCAAAGAATTACAATATTTGGGAGTCAAAATCGCTTTGAGGAGGTTAGTAAAATCAGATTTTCAATTCACCATAGATAAAGTATTAAGGATGTTGAACAATTGGGGAAGTAAATATATATCTTTAGCGGGAAGGATTACTCTAGTTAAATTGGTGTTTCTCTCTTATCCTACTTTTCACTCTACTTTATCATGGTTACCTAAACGTTTTCTAGATGAAATTTATAAGCTTTGTAGAAGCTTTATTTGGAGCAAAAGGGGTGGAAATGGTGGAATTCATTACGTAAAGTGGGAATTGATGTGAAAAATAGTTATTTGTTGTGGTAGAATTCTTCACTCTTGCTTAAACAAAGTAGGACATTTAAGGGACAAACTGACTTGGAATTACATTCAAAACAAAAACTCTATGTTGCACAAAACCTTGCATCCGAAATATGGTCTCTTTATGATGCAGTTGGAACAAAAATTGCTAGTTCAATAGCTTGGAAATTTATTTCTAATGGTGATAGTTTTCTAAAACAATTGTTAGATGGAGTATAGCTAATGGGAAACTGATTGATGTATTTAAAGACACTTGGATTATGGATAAGTGTATAAACATATGGCCTACTTTTGTGATACATTAAAGCAACATTTTTTTAAGGGTGGATAGTTTTATCTCTCATGGAAGATGGGATGTGAATGAACTGAATAAAGCTTTCAGAAAAGTGCTTGTGGATTTCATCTACAAAATTCAGATTAAGCTGGATCAATTGGAAGACAGAATGGAGTTCATTTTCAATGTTTCAGGGAAATCTATAACCGCTCTGGCTGGTGAAGCATCTGTGGAGCATGTTGTACCAGATATTAAATACTGGAAATAGATTATAAAAGCTAGTATAATCCTACGGATATAGAACTTTTGGTGGAGGATTTTCCATAATGCTATCCCTACCAATCAGTTTTTAACATATAGAAGATTGTAAAATTAAAATATTTGACCAAGGAATTGTGATGAAATAGAAGATATCGAGCATGTGGCAACCAAATGCAGGAAGTTGAGAGAAGTAGTTAAAATTTTAAACAGATGGGGATTTCAAATTCTTGGCTTTGATTCTTTCAGTGATTGCAGCAAATGGTTGAGCTCTCAAAACTCTTAGATAGTTAATTTATATTGTAATAATATCTTCCCTTTATGGAAAGCAAAGAATAAATTGGTTCATGATGGAATTGAGTAAATTCATTATTTATTCGACAAATGTTGTCAGTTATGCTGTAAACTCAACAAAGTCTTATTTGTGTAACACGGGTAACTTGGGTGCTAATCAACATATGCTGTTGGACAATCGTTGGCATCCTCCTCCACCCAATTGGGTTAAATTCAATGTAGATGCTTCACTACTACCTTCTTATAGAGCAAGAATTGGAGGTGTTTTCTGGGTTAACAAGGGTAGATTTCTGATGGGATTTAGTAAACAATGTGTTCATTGGGACGCCTCATGTTTGGAACTCTTATCTATTCAAGCTATTAATGAAGTTTTGAGAGATTAGATGTATGTTTACGAAGGCATTATCATTGAATGGGACAACTATAATATCATAAGATTTCTTCATGTTACTACAAAAATGGAGGGCAAAAAAATGGTAGATTTCTCTTTTATAAATAATTTCAATAGAGTAAATTTTAATTGCATATATAGGGAGAGTAATAAGTTAGCTGATTTATGTGCTAACTTTGCTATTTTTAGCTCTTTTATTTGGGAAGACATCAGTTTGAATAAGGTTCCTCCTTCTTTTGTTAAAATTTTAAGGAAGGAATCAACTACTTCTCATGGGTAGTTTGTATTCTTCTTAGCTTTTTTTTAATATAGCTTTATGCTTCTTAAAAAAAAAAAACTTATAAACCTATTATGTATAAGCTATAGAATTCATACACAATAAAAAAAAATTGTATAGTATGAAAGAACACTTAGAAAATAATACATGACAATCAGTAAATCTTCTAAAAACAATCACCTTGTATAAAATGTCATGCTTCACAATAAAAAACAAAAACAAAACATAAAACATAAAACTAAACATAGAAAAATGAACAAAACAAATAAACTAAACAAATAAATATTTATAACATATCAAGTTTCCAAAATTTTTAATTTAAGTATTAAGATCAATCACACCTAACCTGTTCTTAAGGTAAAATTGTCAAAGGCCAGTGATTTTGTGAAAATATCTGCAAGTTGATTTTCATAGTAACGTGATTCAATTCAATCTCACCCTTAGCTACATGATCTCTAATGAAGTGATACGTTATGTCTATATGCTTGGTTCTAGAATGTTGAATAGGATTCTGTGAAATGCATATGACACTAGTATTATAAAAAAAATTGTAATTGAGCCAATTAAAAATCCTAAATCAACCAGTTGTTGTTTAAACCAAAGAACTTATGTCACAGAACTACCTAAGGTAATATATTCTATTTCAGTAGTAGATAGGGCTACTAAATTTTATTTCCTACTGGATCAAGAAACTGAAGAATTTCTTATGAATTGGCAAGTTCTAGATGTACTTTTTTGATTAACCCTACACCCTGTAAACTCTGAGTTAGAATATCCAATAATTACAAATAAAGAGTTATGCTTAGGATACCAAATCCTTATGTTTGAGTTCCTAAAAGATATCTCAAAATTCTTTTTACTGCTATTAAATGTGATTCTTTTATATCATATTGAAATCTAGTACATAAATAAACACTAAACATTATATCTGGTCTACTAGAAGTCAAGTAAAGCAATTATCCAATTATACATCTATTTTATTTATTAACAAATTTTCCCTTAGCATCCTTATCTAATTAAATTGAGGAACTCATTGGTATTGTCACTAGTTTAGCATTATCCATTTTGTATTTCTTAAGGATGTCCTTAATATACTTTGACTAACTAAGAAAAATTCTTTCCTCATTTTGCTTTATGCTAAAACCAAGAATATAACTCAAATCCCCCATCAAACTCATTTCAAATTTAGTACTCATTATTTTTGAAAAGTCATCACAAAGATTTTTTTTTTGTAGATCCAAATAAAATGTCATCAGTATATATTTGAACAATGAGTATATTATCTCCTATCTTCTTCAAAAAGAGAGTGGTGTCTACACTTCTTATCATAAAATATCTCTCTAATATAAAAGTTCTTAACCCCTCATACAAAGCCCTAGGTGCCTATTTAAGTCCATATAATGCATTTTTCAATTTAAACACATGATTTGGGAATTTAGAATTTTCAAAATATGGAGTTTGCTCAACATAAACATCATCTTGTATTACTCCATTCCAAAAGGCATTCTTGATATCCATTTGATAAAATTTAAAACCTCTAAAATAGGCAAAGGCTAATAAAATCGTAATTGCTTCTTATATAGCTATAGGGGCAAAAGTCTCTTCAAAATCATCCCTTATATTTGATTATATCCCTTGGCCACCAATCTTGCCTTATTTCTAATCATAACTCCTAAATCATTCATTTTATTTTTGATCACCTACTTAGTTCCAATAATACTTTGATCCATAGGCCTTTCAGTTAATTCTCAAACATTATTTCTTACAAGATAATTCAACACTTCATGCATGACCAAAATCTAAAATTTATCCAAAATTGCTTGATGTATATTTATGGGTTCGACCATCAATATAAAGGTAGAATGGTTCACCTCTTTGCTAAGTCCATGCCTAGTCCTAACACCCTCAATAGGTTCACCTAAAATCAATTCATCGGGGTGATTCTTAGAAATCTCCATTCTCTAGGAAAAGGGTTTTCTTTTTCCATATTTTCTTACAAATTTTTCTTTTTAATTCCTTGGGAATTATTTTCAATATGATCCTCTTCCAATCTTAGCACTTTCAAAATATCAGATTCATGAAACACAACATGTGTGGTCTCCTCAACTACTAAAGCCCTCTTGTTAAAAACTCTATAAAATTTTCTAATACTAGATTATCCAAGAAAATTTTTATCATCAAATTTTAGATCAAATTTTCCAATTATTATGAACGAACACCTTACAACCAAAAACATGAAAAATTGACAAAATTGGTGTTCTCCCCTTAAGAACATTAGGTGTCTTATTAAATTTGGATCTAATGTTCACCGTATTTTGAACATAACAAGCTTTCCTAACAGCTTTAGGTCAAATTTTTTTTTTGAAGTGAATATTCTATCAACATGGCTCTAGTAGCTTAAATTAATATTCTATTCTTTCTTTCTACTACCCCAATCTGCTCAGGGGTCCTAGGTGCTGAAAATTTTTGATCAATTCCTTTCTCTTTACAAAAATCTTCAAATTTTTTATTTTTAAATTCTCCTCCATGATTACTTTGAATTAATAAAATATTGCACCCTAGTTTTCTTTGAATCTACATTGAAAAATTTTTAAATTCCTCAAATGATTCACTCTTATGAAATAAAAATTTAACCCAAGTGAATCTAGAAAAATCATCAACAAACACAAATCCAAACACTTTACCACTTAGACTTACAGTGCTAATTGGTCCAAACAGATCAATGTGAATGATTTCCAACAGTTATTTGCTAGTTTTAAGATCTTTAATGGAATGAAAGGAAGACTTCACCTATTTTCCTAATTGACATGCATCAAACAGGTGATCCTTAGAAAACTCTTTTTTTGGTATTCCTCTAACAAGTTTTTTTGTGGTAATTTTTATATAATTTTTCATGCTAGTGTGACAAAGTCTTCTATGCCATAACTATGATTCATCAGAAATTATTTTGAGACAAAATTATTCGGAGATTTGTTACAATTAAAATCAAGTATGTATATATTATTCACCCTTTTTCATGCAATACATTAATTCCATTTAGGCTTAATATGCATCTAATGGGAAAATAATTTACACTATAACCCTTATCACAATGTTGACTAATACTCAAAAGATTATACTTTAAGCCTTCTACCAATAAAAGATTCTCAATGAAAAAATTGTTCAAGTTTTGAATCATACTTTTGCCTACCACTTTTCTAATGGTATTGTCTCTCAGTGTAACCTTGACTCCATTCCTAGCTCTAGTGATATAAATTGTGTAGTGTCTCCAGTCATATCCTTCGAATATTTGCTGTTCAGGTACCAAATGCTCTCACAAGATCTTATATGAGAGCATTTCTATAAGATAATGAAATATTAATATTCGAACCCCAAACAAGTTTTGGTTATCCTCTTGGCAAAATTAATCTAGATTCCTTTTTGATATGCTTTATTTTATGCATCTTTAGTCTCCATGGTAGATATGATTTACTATGAATAGCGCAAGTGTGAGATATATGGAAAATCATTCCACAAGAAAAATATTTGAGACCAGGAAAAAGATTTATCAATCTACATATATTAAATTATCTTTTCATTGGTTTTAAAATTTTTGACTTCAGTTTTTTTTTGAAGAAATGCAAAGTGCATTATGATTAAAACAAAAAGCAAGAAAAATACAACCTAGTGAGAGCTATAAACTCTATCACTTTCCACCTCTACAAGTTTAATAAAAGTAGAAGGAAGTGAGCTCTCACAAAAGACATCTCAAACAAAATCAAACGAAAAAGCAAGGTTAGCACAATAATCAGCTACCTTGTTATAATTTCTATCCACAAAATGAAAAATGATGTTATCCCAATTATTGAAGAATGAGAAATCATCATGTATGAAACTCTCACCTATTTCCTTCTGTTTGCTATACAAATTCTGAAGGAATAGTATCACGTTCTTATTGTCCCCTTCCAAAATGATGCCTTTAGTATTAAAAAAATAATCTTTGAAAATCTCCTTAAGAGAGCTGAAAGCAAGGATTTCTACCTGAGAATTGTCCCAATGAGTTCCATGTAAGCCAAATGCCATGATAAATCTACCTCTGCAGTCCCGCACAATGCCTCCAATGGATGCTTCATAGTTCTTCTTCAGAGCAGCATCAACGTTTATTTTATACCATTAAGGTGAGGGAGGACGCTAGAAATTGTAGCACGGTCCTAAAGACCGACCGGCAACCCAGTAATCCGAGATTTCTTTATTAACTTTGTCCAAATTAACAAAGTTAATAATTTTAGCTGCAACCACAGAAATGCTATCTTCCTTCTTCCCGTGAACCTTTAGATTCTTGTTGTTCCAAGAAAACCAGAGCAATGCGAAGTATAGTTTCACCAGCAGTTTGTTGTCTTCATACACAGATTTTAGCTCATTTAAACATTGCTGAAATGAGCTAAAAATTGGTACAGGAAACCCCCACTTCCTCAATTCCAAGATCACTTCCATAAGCTTTGAGCAGCTGGTAGATATATGATCTACATCTTCCACTTCCCCGCAGCCTCTAGGACACAAGTTGCATCGACTAAGCTTCCTTCTCTTCAAGAATTATGTTGTAGGGATAGCTTCTTTATTCAATCTCCAAATGAATAACTTTATTTTAGCATTCATTTTCACCTTGTGAATCCAAGAATTTTGGTCTTCCATAGTTGCTTCCCTCACACTTTCTTCTCTTAGCATAGAAGAAATAGATTTCCCGGACAACTTCCTTTTGAACTCTATATAATCAGATTCAGAATCTTGGAAAATTTGAATATTACAAATCAGTTTCAGCAACTCTTTCCCAAAAAAATAGAGAAAGTTTCTCTATGTTCCATCTACCATCTTGAATAAAGTAGTCAAGAGTTGAGTTCTCATCTTCAAAAATAACCACATAAGTAGGCCATCTATTCAAACATTTGTCCAAGATCCAAATATCCTTTAAAATCTTGATGCTCCTGCCATTAACAACCTTCCATCTTATAAAGCTTTTCATGGCCTTCCAACCGCTAGATATGATTTTCCAGGAAGAAGAACCACATCTTGAGGACTCACATCTCCACCAATCTTAACCATATCTAGCTATTAGGCTCTTATTTAACAAGGAATTAGGATACAGTACCATATTCCAAGCAAACATAGCTCTCATTTATTCCATACATGAAGCAGCCGAGTGAAGACCCCAACCACCCATAATTTCGGTTTGCACATTTCATCCCAAGACATATAGTGCATTCCTTGTCTACCATCAAATTTATTGCAGATAAAATTCCTTGAAATTTTCTCAAATTCCCTCAAAATACTTAAGGGGATAAGAAAATGAGACATAAGAAACAAGGGAAAATTACCCAAAACATGATTAATCAAAATAAGCCTCCCCGCCAGGGAAATATATCTGTTTCCCCATTTGTTGATAGTCTTCATTGATTTGTCTAAAAGGCCTTTAAAATCAGACTTTTTAAGTCTTCTGAGAGCGAATTTGGTACCCAAATAATCCATTTCTTCAACTTGCTTTATCTCCAACAGCCTTGATATCTTCTTCCTCCTCCCTATGTTGACAGATTTGTTACAAATCATGGCTGATTTTTTAGTATTCAAACTCAAACCAGTCCAAGCACAATAATTGTTCAAAATGTTTTTAACCTTCTTGATACTTTTGATCTTAGCATCAGAAAATAAGAGGACGTCATCGGCATAGAGCAAATGAGAAATCCTTTGAGAATTAGGAGCAATTTTGATGCCAAGATCCTTGCCTTCACTGGAAAAGCCATTAGAGAGAAGTTGGGAACATATAATAAAAAGAATGGGAGAGAGGGGGTACCCTTGACGAAACCCGCTCTTCTCTTCAATCCAAATAGCAAGACTACCATTAATTGAGATAGCGTATCTAGGCTCCATAATGCATTCCATCACCAAATCTAAGATCACCATCATTCTATGAAGCGTCTTCCAACTCATGCTATCATAAGCTTTCTCCATGTCTAATTTGATAGCTACCATGCCATTAGCTGCTTTAGACAACCTGATTTTATTTGAAACTTCTTGATCTAGTAATAAGTGATCCGTGATGTTCCTTCCCTTGACAAAAGCAACTTGCTCCTCTAAAATAATCTTTGGAATGACCATCAACAACCTGTTCAAAAGAATTTTAACAACAATTTTATATATAGAGTTACAAAGGCTAATTGGATGGAATTCAGCCGACGTGACTGGGTTCTTCAACTTCAGAATTAACACTACTAGAGCGTCTTTCCAATCCTTGCACATCCTCCCTGTTGCAAGGAAATACTTTACTGCATTGCACACATCAGAGCCAACAGTGTTCCAATAAGCCTTGAAGAATGAATAAGAGATGCCATCAACTCTAGGAGCTCTATTGTTGCCCAGCGACTTGATAGTTTTTGCGATTTTTGGATCAGAAACTTCAGCACTCAATCTTCTCCTGTCATCATCATCCAGACTGTTATATGGTGCTGGCCAATTAACTTCCAAACAATTCCTTTGCTTCCATTTGTCCAAGAAGTATCTATAGAAGATTTCTTGAATCTCCTTAGGATCTTCAGTTAGCTTCCCATTGCCATTCTTCACTTGAGTAATCCAGTTACCGCTTCTTCTGTCACTTACATAAGAGTGAAAGAATTTCTTGTTAGCATCTCCCTCTTCATACCATCTTACCTTTGCTATTTGCTTCCACCAAGTATTTAACCGGGAAAGAGCCACATTCAGGTCTCTAACTTTAGTTCTCAGCTTCAGAAGCTTCTCTCCACATAACCAGCCCACATTTGCTTCCTCTTCTTGAAGATGGAAATTTTTTTCTTTCAACTTGTCCTTCTCACTAGTGAATTTCTTCGCTTTAGCCTTCCCCCAAAAATGCAAATCCTTTAACGCTTTTTTACATTTTTTATTTAGGATTTCCATCTCATTGCCTTCAAATTTTCTCTTCCAAACTTTATCTATAATATAATCTGATCCTCTATAGGATAGCCAAACATCCTCAAATTTGAGGAGCCCATTTCTTCTAAAATTTGAATCAAAGATTTTCAAAACTATAGGATAATGGTCAGAAGCAATTCTGGCTAAATGCCTCACCTGAGCATCTTGAATAAGGTTGATAGCCAAGGTGTTAAGCAAACACCTATCCAATCTCTCCAAGATTCAACCACTACCGCATTTGTTATTGCACCAAGTGAACCTAGGTCCCACCACCTTTATATCATGCAAATCATTCTCATTCATGAAGTCCACCATCTCAATTGGACCTTGAGAGAACAAGAATTTTCTTCCTCCTCTCTTCTCATCTTGAGAATTTATGCAATTGAAGTCTCCCCCACCACCAAAGGTAACTTCAAATTTGCAACTTCCCGAATACACCCCCACAGACTTCTCCTTTTCACCATCTCTTTGCTTCCATATACAGTAGCAACCATCCACATCCCTTTGTTGGGTACTTTAGGGTGCCCAATCACACATTGATCTGACTCATTGATAATAGAGAAAGAAGCTAAGTCTGATCTCCATAACAACATCATATCTCCGGATAGGCCATCAGAAGGAACCATATAAAGGTCCCAATCTTTGCCTAAGATTCTCTCCAAATCTACTTTGTTGAAATTGCCAATTTTTATTTCCACTAGACCCACAAATAGAATTCCATGATCTCTAACAAACTCCTTGAGATAAAGAGAAGCATCCTTCTTCTTGGCTCCTCTACAATTCCAAAAGGCTATGGAATTCATAATTTAACTCTAGGGGATGAGGCCCCTCCCTTCTTTTTACTGCCCCTTCCATCCAAGTTTTTCCCCCTAGGAGCATTTTTAATTGGTCCAAGAACTTCAATTCTTTAGCTAACTTAATCTTGTTAGACTCCCCCCCGGATATACCATCTATAGCTTTGACTCCTCCAATTGAATCTCTGTTTTGATTCAAATCACAGCCATTAGCCAAACCTTTCCCAGCTGCTACCGATTAGATGTTACTAGCCACATTGTTGCTACTGATTTCAAAATTACCAACTTCCCGTATATCCTCATCAACCATACTCAACACGTCAAATTTATTGGATGTGTTGGAGAAATAGTTATAATCAGGTTTGGCCACACCTAATTCACCACCAGAGCAATTAGCAATATTACTTGATTGTTCTCCCTGATCCATACTAATAAAGTTTGGTTTTAGCTCTTCAATCATAACTTTTTTGGGTAAATATTCTACTTCTTCTAATTGATCAGCTTCAACTTCATTTATACATGGAGTCTCTGTGCACTGGATTACATTCCTGCTGTCTTTACCCAACAAATTCCCAACTTCCTATGTGGTATTCGAAGGAGCAATCTTCTTCTTAACAAACTTGACTGTGTTTGGTTTAACAGCTCTAGGCTTCACCACCATGTGGATTGGATTGGATCTTCTACTCCTCCTGTTATTGACTAGTAACCAAGGCCCGTATGATGGCTCAATGAATTCCTCCTGCTTCTCAAACGTAGCAACATTAGTGCCAGCTTCTGAATCCTTTACCACTTCTTCTGGAATATTTTTCTTCAGTGCACATTCATTCTCCACATGTCCTATCTTTCCACATATGAAACAAAAGTTTGCAATCTTCTCATATTCCACCTTTTGGAAAAACCTCCCAGCCATGCTGTCCACCCAAATGCCTAATGGAAGAGGTTGAGCAAGACTTACTCTCACACAAACTCTTGCAAATTCCCTCCTCCCCCATTGAAACATGTTTCCGTCCAACATCAAAGGTTTCCTAATTCAATTTAGGATAAGAAAAATCTTCAAATGTTGGGGGAATCCTATTATCCTAAAAATCTATTACATTTTCTATGAGATATGAGTTTGCTTGTTTTAAATTAGAATTATTAACTTTCAACTCATTTTCTCTTTGATTTGATTCAGCCACATATGTTACAAACACTTTTTTTCAAGTTTAATTTGTGATGATTTCAATATTTCATTTTGTTTGTTCATATTATCAAACTCATCCAATAGTATCATGTGGTTACTATCAATACGTGCGTGATCTTTCTTAATGATTTCATGCTCTTTTTGTAATTCTAGGAAGTCTAAGTTCAACCTAACATGCATCTTTTTTTATTTTTCTATATGCCATATGAATTTTCTCAGAAACATCAAATAACTCCTTATAGGTTGAATTACATACCTTTTCTTGATTTGACTAATCAAGCTTGTCATCCGTCTAACACAAGTTGGTGACTTCCTCTTCTACTTCTATTCCCAAAGAATCTGAAGCTGAGTCCGCCCAAAATGCTCTATGGAATCTCTTCTTGACCTTCCTTACATTATATTTCTCCTCGACCTTTTCCTTGCTATAATTAGCTTTATGATTATAGCAATCTAATTTGACATGTCCAGGCTTCCTGTATTCATAACAAATTACATCATTAGAATCCTTAATATTTTTGTGGAAATTACCTTTATTCCACTGCTAACGTCTCCTTTACTTCCTTTTTAGAAAACTCCTGAATTACCTCTTATCAAGGCAATATCATCTTCATCCTCAGGCTGAGACTAATCACTCTTCGAGTCATCCACTTTCAATACTATATTTTTCTCCTTTTACTTCTCACCTGTATCAATCTATCTTTGAGTCACTCTTTGCTCATAAGAAATTAGTGATCCAAGAAGATTGTTAATAGAATAAACATTTAAATCTTTTGATTCAATTATAGCAGTGATCTTTGCATCATAAGTAGTTGGCAAATAATAAAGTATCTTATTTACTTTCTCAACATTCATTAGTTTCCTGCCTAAAGCATACATTGAGGTAACTATTTGAGTGAAATGTGTATACATGTCAGTGATTGATTCATTTGGTTTCATGTGAAATAATTCATAATCATGTAGCAAAATATTGAATCTAGATTGTTTCACTTCGGTAGTCCCTTCATATGTGATATAAAATCTATCCCAATTTTTTTTTCACTTTTACAATAGATAAACATATATAATCTTCAAATTTAAGTGCAAAAAAAAAAGATCAAATATTTAGCTTTTAACTGAGCTAATTCTTTTTCTTCTACTGTCTAGTTAGCAATTGATGTTTCAATTTTAATTCCATCTAAAAGTCTCTTTGGTATAGTGTATCCTTCCTATATTAAAATCCACATGCGATAGTCAAGCAATTGAAGAAAAGTATATAAATGTGTTTTTCGAAAATTGAAAAGGATGTTATCAAACAATAGAGGTATAATGATCTAATACCCTTCAGGTGTGTTACAATTTCCAAAAGTTGCCATGATCATTTTTTAAAAGTTGTCTAAACCTTAATTTTTGAAAGTAGGCTCTGATATAATTTGAAAGTGTATATAGGTTGTCAGAACTTAAGCAAGTATGCAAATGTTAACCAAGATGTGAGGTGAATTGATAATTTTAAAAATCTCTTAGAAATTTTATAGAAAAACATTTTATAATTTTATCACAATGAAAATTTTTATCAAACTAAAAACTTTTTACCAAAAAGATAAAATATTCAGAAAAATAAAAATGTGGTAAATAAAAATATTGAAATTAATAGTGGTTCGGTCCAACTAGACCTACGTCCACTCCCTAATGACTCCCTCTTCAAGTATTGTACTTTTATCAAAGTGACCGTCCTTTTGCTCCAATAACAAGACTAAGAAGTCTTTATAAATCTCCTCTCTTCCATAAATCTATGATGAGGCAGAGTATCGTCATCCTTTCACACTCTCTATGTATCGACAGAGAACCATCATTCTTTCACACTCTCCAAGAATCAATAGAGATATGTCATTCTTTCACAGCCTCCTAGTGCTAGCAAAGAATCATCATCCTTTCACACCCTCTTGGTGTTGGCACAGAATCAAATCTTCTCCAAAGATCTTCTCTCGAGCAACTTCAAAGAAGTAAGGAAGTGATTCAACAAAATTTATAAAGACACCCTCACCATTAGGCAACCTTCTGAACCCTTCATAAAATCCACTTGTAAGATCTCTTTCCACTCTCTCAAACACTCTCCCAATGCGCTTTCACACTTTCTCTCAAAAGAAAAAATGAAGAAGGATTTATCCAAAGTCAATTTTTAGGACCATATATATGAAAGACACAAAAAACCATCAAGAAAACTAAAAAATTAATTTAAACACCCCTAATCGTACAATATGATCAAACATCATACATACGAAAAGTTCAAAATTTGCTTGTACAATCCAGTATAAACCAATTTAGTACTCTATTTGACCTGTGCATGAATTGACATTATATAGTATGATTATTTCAAAATTAAATAGATTTGTCCGATTCGATTCAGTATGAACCAATTTTGTACTTTGGATATTGTACTATATGAACCCCATATCATAAAGTTTGATATATATTAATAAAATCATTTTTCTTTAGGTATGAAAATGGACGAGTTCATTTTGTACTCTAGAAGTCGTCTGTTCGATCCTAGGATCGTACACGATAAACATTTCAAAAATTTTACATGTTCGAATGGACAAAAAGATACATATAAATTTCATACTCTTGATGTCATCTGTATGAACCTAAAAGATCATATAATACGAATAATTAAAAAAAAAAATTAGGAGTTCATCAGGAGGAACTTATACATATTTATTTCATAATTTAGACTTCATATGTACGAAGGTAACTTCGTACAGTACAAAAAAGACTTAGAAAAATTTCTTAGCATGGTTCAATTAACTACTTTATGGAAGAACACTCAAATCAAATCATCCCGTATGATCTAAAATATATAGTATAATTAGTTTTAAAAAAATTAGAAAAATTTTTACTCTTCTAGTGTGTGTGTGCACGATTACCCAATTACAATCATAATCTCTCAGACTTTAAAAAAATAAAAAATATAAACTTTAAATATAATTAATCTGACTCTAATCCGTCTTGAAGTCTTCAACTATCTGGAGTATAATTTTCTTGAAACATTAGTACACACAAAGAATAAACATAATATTTCCAATATATGTTAGGAGAAATAGTAATCAATATAATACTATTTTGAAATTATAAAAAATACACATGATAAGAAAACATAGTTATGATAATTAAGTTGTAACAATCTTGCCCTTTTTGATGTTGGGAAAATAATAATAGTTTGATTTAACATATAAATTAAATTTTCTCCTTAGTTCCCCCTAAATTAATGACCAATTAAAATCAAGGAGAACCCAAGAAGATCAAATCAAAAAAAAAAAAGAAACTAAAATTAAAAAGAAACAAACACGAGCACAAACTCGAACAAAAACATGAACATGAACATTCAAACATTCAATACATAACGTACACACATCACATATTCATAATATACCAAACAATATTAACATTCAAAACATACACACATCACATCACACAATAATAATATACCAAATAAAATTATGATGCATACCACAAACAATATTATGACTTCCCTTTTGATAACAACAAAAAGAAAAGTACATCTTGAAATAAAAAAGTTTCTAGAGATAAACCAGAGGAGTTGAAAAAGAAAAGGATTTTAAACCAAATGCAAATACAATATTGATTTTGTAAAAGAAAAAGAAAAATTTCAAATCTTTAAATAAAAAATAACTAAGATAAGAAAAGTGAACTAGGTTCATTTTTCATGCTATACAAATTAAATAAAAATGATTATTGTAGAAATAATGAAATGAAGATTAGTTAGTTTTGAATTCAATTAAAATATGATTGCTAATTAGATAGATTTGGATTAGAGGTTGAATGATAAAGAAAAGAACAAAATAAATACTTTCATTTGGTAATATTGTGCATCTTTTCAAATATTTATGGCACACTATGTGCATCATTTCTACTTGGGCTAATTTTTTGCCTCTTTTCACTTTGGGAACCATTGCAATTTTTTCATACTTTGTGTTTTTCCTTTTTATTTTTACTTTTTGGATCTTTCCAATATCGGTAATCTAAATTCAAATTCCACTAATAACAAAAATAAACATATTGAAAAAAAAAAAGAAATTAATCTTGCAACAATTATAGTTTAGTTATATTTGTCTATAAGAACATGAAATTGATCTCCTTGTCTAAAACCAATCATAATTTAACTTAAAATTTTGAAAATTAAACATTATTAAGAAATTAATTTGAAGTGCAATGTAAGTGAGAATCCATTACAATGATTAACTATAAAAAATTTTTCAATTAAAAACATAAACATTTCAAGAGATGTAGTTCAATACAAGTGAATAAAATATTCCAACATTCTATTGATATAAAGGAGCACATACAAACATTTCATTGATACCACATATAACAAAAATCAACTAACATTATCAAATAGATTCAAAATAACATATAAAAGCAGTACACTCATAAAAGAAACATAAAAAAAAAAAAGCATAAGTAACAACGACAAGGAAGTACATATAAAAATCTTTGTGGCCCTGATCTAGTGGGTGGCTGGTTGAACATTGAAAAGTAACTATTCATCATAGCTACATTCATGTTGGTGCTGTAAAATTGACCACAGTTCTAGCCCATGTCATCATGATATCTTACATCCTGCTGATTTAAGTGATTCTCAATTTGATCTAAGCGTCAATAAAAATGAGTCTCCAATCTATCAAAGCGATGGACCATTTCCTGGTAGAAATTTTTATCAGGTCTAGATGTAGGAGCTAGAGCAGAAGCTCCCCCTTCTTCCTCTAAATCATCACTCTTGGACTCTGATCCCACAAAAAAAGTGCCTAAAAGAGGTATCAGTGAAGTAAATAGTTATTTCTGTGTGAGGATAAGGATGAATCAGATTGTACTTATTTTCAAGGATATATGCAACTAGATGTTCTAAAGCCACATTTTTCTTTCCCTTATAATGTGGATGTCTAATTTCAAAAAGATTATAGTTATAATCCATGATTAGTTGGGCTTCATCAAAAGACTTTTCAGTCATTATCATGAAAGTGACTATGGACAAATCATATTTATGTGATCACCAACTTTAGGAATAATTAAAGTTCTCAAAACATGCTGGATGACCTGGAAATTTTTATTTAGTGTGTAAACCCTAAAAAAATGACTCACTTATGATATACCTCTAAGAGTTTGATTAATTTCAGACCAATCAAAATAAGCTATTGAGGTCAAAGTATCAGCTCAAATCCCTTGGGTTCTTAGATGGAGAAAGTTGCTTAAATCTTCCTTTATAATTTCTACACATCATTTTTGAACATAGGAAATAATCCTAGAGTGGTCTTGGTTTACTCTCATGTTGGCCAAAACGAATTGGAAAGTCTCTTTATGGTAGGCATATATGAGAGTTAGAAGGAAAGAAAGTTGAGTTGAAGCAAATAAGGGCATGAAAGAGAAGGGGTGATTTTAGTAGCAAAATACCTAAAGTATACATCCTCATTCTTCTTAGATAAAAAGTTTTCATCTCTACCACTTCTAGTAGAAAATCCCTTAGATAGACATTGACATTTGCTAGAACTTGTCTTTCCTAAGACGTGGGCTCCAGAGGGTTTTGAAATGGATATGAAAGTGAATGCAAATAATTTTAATGACCCTTTTATTTAAAGGAAAGCAACCTATCATATAGTACAAAATATGGATTGTATGTATGATTTTAATATCATATGGGACAAAAATATTTTATTATATATGAACGAAAATGGCCAAAAATGAGACAGCTTTTTGTAAAAGCTATTTTTGAGGCATCCTTTTGTACAAGCATTTTGACCATACGATCGTATAGATGAACATGTGTTTGTTTGGGATGATCAGAATATTAAAGATTGTTTTAAAGACATTTAGATTTGTCCCCCACAGAAATAGAAAACTATAGCATATTGATGAAATACAATTTTGTACGTACGTTCAATAATTATTAACTGACTCCAACTGGTAAATCGTTCCCATGCATACAGATGAAACTGCATATATTGTACAGTAAAATGACGTCATCGTATAGTATGAACTCTATGAAAAACTAAGTTTCACACACTCAACTCAAAAACCTATCATGTATAAGCTATAGAATTCACTCAAGAAGAAAAAAATTCATATAGTATGAAAAAAAAACACTAAGAAAAGAATACATGACAATCATTACATCTTATAAAAAACAATCACCTTACATAAAATGTCTTGCTTCACACTAAAAACCAAAAAAAAAAAAAACATAAAATTAAACATACGAAAATGAACAAAACAAATAAACAGAAATAAACTAAACAAAAACATATTTACAATATAACAAGTTTGCAAAATTTTCAATTTAATCATTAAGATCAATCACACCTAACTTGGTTCTTAAGGTGAAAGTGTTAAAGACTAGTGATTTACTAAAAATATCTATAAGTTAATTTTCATAGTAACGTGATTCAATTCAATCTCACCCTAAGCTACATGATCTCTAATGAGCCTTATGTCTATATGCTTGGTTCTATAATGTTGAATAGGATTCTTTGAAATGCATATGGCACTAGTATTATCAATAAAAAATGGAATTGATCCAATTAAAAATCCTAAATCAATCTGTTGTTGTTTGAACTAAAGAACTTGTGCCACTCAACTACCAAAGGCAATATATTCTATTTCAGAAGTAGATAGGGCTACTGAATTATATTTCCTATTGGACCAACAAATGAAAGAATTTCCTTTGAATTGGCAAGTTTTAGATGTACTTTTTTTTTATCAACCCTACATCCTATAAAATTTGAGTTAGAATATCCAATAATTACAAATGAAGAGATATGTTTAGGATACCAAATCCTTAAGTTTGAGTTCCCAAAAGATATCTCCAAATTCTTTTTACTGCTATTAAATGTGATTTTTTTTAGATCAGATTGAAATCTAGTACACAAATAAACACAGAATATTATATATGATCTACTAGCAGTCAAGTAAAGTAATGATCCAATTATATCTCTAAATTTCTTTGTATCAACAAATTTTCCCTTAGCATCCCTATTTAATTGAATTGAGGAACTCATTGGTGTAGTCACTGGTTTAATATTATCCATTTCATATTTCTTAAGGATGTCCTTAATATACTTTGATTGACTAAGAAAAATTCCTTCCTCATTTTGCTTTGTGCTAAAACTAAGACAATAACTCAAATCTCTCATCAAACTCATTTCAAATTCACTATTCATTATTTTTGAAAAATCATCATAAAGATTTTTGTTTGAAGATCCAAATAAAATATCATCAATATATATTTGAACAATGAGTAAATAATATTTTATCTTCTTCAAAAATAGAGTGGTGTCCACACTTCCTTTCATAAAAGATCTCTCTAATATTAAAGTGCTTAACCTCTCATACCAAGACCTATGTGTCTGTTTCAGTCCATATAACATCTTTTTCAATTTAAACACATGATTAGGAAATTTAGAATTTTGAAAACCTAAAAATTGCTCAACATACTCATCTTCTTATACAACCGAATTCAAAAAGTCATTCTTGAAATCCATTTGATATAATTTAAAAACTTTAAAATAGGGAAAGACTAATAAAAACCTTAATTACTTCATGTCTAGCTATATGGGCAAAGTCTGTTAAAAATCTATCCATTATATTTGATTATACCCCTTGCCTAACAATCTTGTCTTTTTTTTAATCAGAACTCCTAAATCATTCATTTTATTTTGAATACCCACTTAGTTCCAACAACACTATGATCCTTAGGCCTTTCAGATAATTCCCAAACATCATTTCATACAAGTTAATTCAACTCTTCTTGCATGGCCAAAATCTAAAATTCATCCAAAAGTGCTTGATTTAAATCATATAAGTTAACAAATGATTTAACTCATATGAAATGAAATATAAATGCAGAATAGTTCACCTCTTTGCCAAGTCCATGCCAAATCCTAACACCCTCTCTAGGTTAACCTAAAATAAATTCCTTGAGGTGATTCTTAGAAAGTTTCCATTCTCTAGGAAAAGAGTTTTCTTTTTCTACATTTTCTTACAAAATTTTCTTTTTAATTCCTTCAGAGTTATTTTGAATATGATCCTTTTCCAATCTTGGCTCTTCCAAAATGTTAGATTCATCAAACACAACATATGTAATCTTCTCAACTACCAAAGTCCCCTTGTTAAAAAATCTATAAGATTTTCCAATACTAGAGTATCCAAGAAAAATTCCTTCATCAAAATTTGGATCAAATTTTTCTAAAGGAGTTTTCCCATTATTATTAATGAACACATTACAACCAAAAACATGAAAAATTAATAAATTTTGTGTTCTCCCCTTAATAAATTCATAGGGTATCTTATTAAATTTGGATCTAATGTCCATCATATTTAGAGCATAACAAGTTATACTAAAAGCTTCAGGTCAAAAGTATTTTTGAAGTGAATATTCTGCCAAAATGGCTCTAACAGCTTTAGTTAATGTTCTGTTCTTTCTTTCCGCTACCCCATTCTACTTAGGGGTCTTAGATGCTGAAAAATTTTGATCAATTCCTTTCTCTTTAAAAAATCTTCAAATTTCACATTTTTAAATTGTCCTCTATGGTAATTTTTAATTAATAAAATATTGCACTTTAGTTTTCTTTGAATCAACATTGAAAAACTTTTAAAATTTTCAAATGATTCTCACTTAAGAAATAAAAATTTAACGCTAGTGAATCTAAAAAATCATCAACAATCGCAAATCCAAACATTTTATATCCTAGACTTATAGTGCTAACTGGTCCAAAAAGATCCAGTTGGATGATTTACAAAGGTTAGCTAGTTCTATGATCCTTAATGGATTGAAAGGAGTACTTCACCTGTTTTCCTAGTTGAATTGCATCACACAGGTGATCCTTAGTTAAGTCTAGTTTTCATATTCCTCTAACAAGTTCTTTTTAGATAATTTTCCTAAGATTTTTCATGCTAGCATGACAAAGCCTCCTATGTCATAACCATGATTCATAAGAAATTATTTTTAGACAAAAATTTTTAGAAGATTCAATAAAATTCAAATTTAGTATGTAAATATTATTTACCCTTTTTTCATGCAATACATCAATTCCATTTCCATTTTAGCTTAATATGCACCTAGTGGTCAAAATTTTACACTAAAACCCTTATCACATAGCTAACTAATACTCAAAGTATTATGCTTTAAGCCTTCTACTAATAAAACATTTTCAATGAAAAAATTATTCAAGTTTGTAATCATACATGTGCCTACGACTTTTCTAGTGGTATTATCTCCCAGTGTAACCTAACCTCCATTCCTAGCTTCTAGTGATATGAATTGTGTAGTGTCTCCAGTCATATGCTTTGAACACTAACTGTTCAGGTACCAAATTCTCTCATGAGATCTTGTATGAGTGCATTTCTATAAAATAATTGAACATAAATATTCGAAACTCAAATAAGTTTGGGTTGTCCTCTTGGAAAAATTAATCTAGATGCTTATTTGATATGCTTTTTTAATGCATATTTAGTCTCCACAGCAGATATGATTTACTATGAATAGTGCAAGTGTGAGATATATGGCCAATCATTCCACAAGAAAAACATTTGACATAATCAAAAGGATTTATCAATCTATGTACATTAAATTGCCTTTTCCTAGGTTTTAAATTATTAGGCTTTAGTTCAAGATAAGAAAAAAGTGTTGAGGAAATCCTATTATCCTCAAAAGCTTTTACTTTTTCCATGAGATATGAGTTTGCTTATTTCAAATTAGAATTATTAACTTTCAACTCATATTCTCTTTGATTTGATTCATCCATATATGTTTTAAACACTTTTTCAAGTTCAATTTATGATGATTTCAACTAAGGAAATTAAATCACTTGATTATTTTATTACTGAATGATTTTTCATTATAGTTCTAAAGAAAAAATTTTAAGAAAATCATGTCTGGGAAAATTTTGTAATGTTTTTACTATATAATAATATTTTTTGTAGATGACTCATAGAGTATGAAATAGGTAAGTACTAGTTCATCCCAAACAAACTCACCATTTTTGAACTGATCATACAATACGAAGTGGGGTTCATACAGACGACTCCTAGAGTATGAAATAGGTGCGTACCAATTTGTCCCAAATGATCTCTTCAATTTTTGAATGGATTATATTGTATGATTTTAGGTTCATACAGATGACTCCTATAGTCTAAAATGGGTTCGTCCAAGTTCATATAAAATGATGCTTGATTCCCTTAAATAGATGATACAGTATGACATTTGGTTCGTATAGATGATTCACTATGTATGAATTGAGTTCGTATAAAATTGTACAGGATGAAATTATTTAGTTTTAAACTTTTTATACTATATGATATCAGTTCGTATATAAGACTGACAAAGTACATAAGCAGGTTTATACATAATCATAGAAAGCATTTTAAACTATTTGTTCGTATAAAGTATAATCATACTATACGATCTGAGTATGTTCAACTTGAAATTTTTAGTTTTCTAGATGATTTTCTTCTCTTTCATATAGAAGTGTCCTAAAACATTAACAATCTAGCTTATTGCTATGAATTTTCTCTTATAGGTAAAAAAAGAGAGTGTTTTGGTAGAGGGTTTGGGAGTGAAGTTCGAAAGATCTCGCAAGTGGAAATTATGATGGGTTTAAAAGGTTACCTAAAGGTGAGGATGACTTGGTATATTATATTCTTCAAATCTCTTCCCAACTTCTTTGAAGACTCTTGAGAGAAGATCTAATACTCTATTGTCACTAGGAGGGTGAAAAAGGATGTCGGTACTCTGCCATCATAAAGAGGGTGAGAAAGGACATTGGTACTCTGCCATCACCAAAAGTGTAAAAAAGGACATTTGTAGTTTGCCATCACTAGGAGGGTGAGAAAGGATGACGGTACTTTGCCGCACCGATTTCGTGAAAGAGAGGTTATTGTAAGGGCTTCTCCAACTTACTGTGGGAGGAAAATGAGAGTCACTTTGATTTAGTGCAATACTTGAAAGAGTCTTCATGGAGTGGAGGTAGGTTTTGTATGATCAAATCACTATAAAATTTTGTGTTAATCTGTTCTTTACTTTTTACTGCAATTTTATTTTATGCACTATTATTTTTCTATGGTTGAAAAATCTTTTATGATAATCTATCATTATGCCAAATATATTAAATCACTTTTCCTAAATTTCTAAGAGAAATTTTAAATTATCTATTCACCCCCCTCTTGGTTAGCCTTGGGATAGTTTTGTTAGTTCTAAAAATCTACTCAAACTTTCAAGTGGTATTAGAGCCCATATTAAAAAATTAAACTTTAGATAACTTTTTAAAAATGATCATGGCTACTTTTGGAAACTATAAAACTTCTGAAGGATATTCGATCACTTCTACCACTGATGTTTGATAACATTTCTTTTGACTTTTTAAAATTTTGTATGTCTAATTTTTGAAAGTTCGACAGGGATGTTAAGCCCTAATGAACTAGTTCCAAGGCTAACCAAGAGGGGGGGGGGGGGGGGGGGGGGGGGTTGAATTGGTATTTAAAAAATTCATTAAGCAAAACAACAATCATAACCAATCCAAGATTCACCATAGAAATCAAAGTGTGGAAAATTGAATACATAAGTACAATATGAAAGAACACACCAGATTTTATAGTGGTTCGGTCAACCTAACCTACATCTACTCTTTGGAGCCTCTCCTTCAAGTATTGCACTAAACACAGTGTCTCTCCTTTTACCCCCACAGTAAGGCAGAGAAGTCTGTACAAAAACTCCTTTCCACCAACCGTGGTGAGGCAGAGAACCCAACTCTTTTTGCTTCCTCCAAAAATATGCAGAGAACCCAACTCCTTATTCTTCCTCCTGAAGTAAGAAGAGAACCTCAATTAGTTACTGAAGTAAACCTCTCTAAAACCCCCAAGGAACCATGGGATGACGACCGGAGAGGATGACGTAGATCCTTGCTTGGAGAAACCTTTGTGAAAACCCTCACAAACTCCCCCTCACAAGATCCTCCCTCTCTCTCCCTTGTTCTCCCTCTTCTCTTGGCTCTCTCAGGTCATAACAGTAGCAAAAGATCTCAACTTGAGAAAATAAGAGATCTTTTAAATAGGGACTCAAAATTAGCCATAATTAGCAACTAATCATCAAATATTATCCAGGATGATAATACATCATCCTGTATAATTAGCTCAACTCGACGAATATCATCTAAAAAATCACCCTGGATGGATGTCTAGATTATGAAAAAATAACTAGATCATCCCGGATGATCTTACGATGGTCCTGTTCGATTAGTACAAAATGACAAATATCATCCAGAATATCGCCATGAACGGATGTCTAGATGATGAAAAATAACTTAATCGTGCATGCCGATCTCTTGGTCATCCCAGATGATTTATTCAATTCAGTATATATTGTCCAGAGCATCTCCTTGAATGGAATCAGGCCGATATTTGATCATCCACGAAGAACTAAGGTTTGTGAATTGATCATCCCAGTCGATCCTGTAATCGTCTAGGATGATATGATTGGACAATCAAACATTAATTACTTTTCTTAATTACTATATTTATTTAGGCATAATTGCTCTGCATCATCCATAAGGATGTCCAAAAATAAAAGATGCCTAAATAAATCTGACAGTAGATTCTTTCTGATTTAAGCCATCATCCCGGCCGATACTAATATCATTTGGGACGATGCGCTTAATTGCGATTGTCTTAACTAGGATGCCCTAATTAGGGTTTCTATTTTTAATTGATCATCCAGGCCAATTTTTAGATCATCATGGACGATGTGATCAAAAATAAAAAATCTAAAATAGTCAAAAAAAATTCCCCCAAAGTGTATGTGTGCAAGGTTACTTAGCATTAGGACAAACGTTATTACAAAAGACTAAAGAAAAGCTAAAAGACACATGTTGTACATTAAAAACTAACTCAGTTCTAATCTTCTCGATCTTGAGCTGGTTCAATTTACAGTTTGATCTTGTGGATCTGAAACATTAGTAAGCAAGGCAGTCGTAGAGAAACAGAAGTGTTTGCTACCATCAAAATTTTATTCTCTGAAATCAGATTCATAATAATCTTCCCCTTTTTGATGATAGAAAATAATCAGATAATTAAAACTAAATAAAACATGAATATAATTGAAAATAGTATGACAAAATAAATCAAACATCATTGATTTGGCATCATTGTCCAAGTTTTTGTTTTGTTCTTAAAAGCTAGATCTCTTTTCAAAACTCTTAAATACTTTCAGTTGTGAGTATCTTCCAGATATTAGAGAAGAAAAACTCACTCTCTTATATAAGAAAGAACAAACCACAAAACAGAATAAAAATCATATGATAAATGCAACGAAAAGATTTTGAAAAAACTTGAAAGTAATATGAAGACTTTGAACATTATAAATAAAAGATAGTTTTGTAACAAGATAAAAAAGATCTCAATCGCAAAGTCTAGTTGTTAATTTGAGATAGATTTTTGTTTAAAAAAGAAAATTACACCACTAAAAGAGGTTAGAGGAAGAGAAATAATCAATGGTGTTTCTCCCTTTAATTGATTTAGAAATGTAAAACATTGACTACATATTTTCAAAAAAAAGGCATAAAATATTATTTCACCGGTGAGCACAAAAAAAGAAAACTAAAATAACAAAAGTAAAATAAAAAAGAAACAAAAGCTAGTAAAAAGTAAAACAAATAAAGTAAAAAAAAAAGAAACAAAATAAAAGATTCAGAATTCAGTAAAAATCAAGTTCATGCATTTATGTCAATCACACCCAATGTGGTCATTAAGATGCTGAAAGTGTCAAAAGCCATTGGTTTAGTAAAGATGTCAGCCAATTGATTTTTAGTTTTCATATGGTGTCTCAATGTCTCATTTAGTCACATGGTCTCTAATAGAGTTATGCCTTATATAAATGTGTTTGGTCCTTGAATGTTAGATAGGATTCTTAGAGATGCAGATAACACTAGGGTTGTCACAAAGGATTGAAATTGTGCCTATAGGTAATCCTAAATCCAGAATTTGTTGCTTCAACTAAAGGTCTTGGGCCACACAACTTCCTAAGTTAATATACTCGGCTTCAGTAGTGGAAATTACAACAAAGTTTTGTTTTCTACTAGACCATGAGAATAAAGATTGTCCTATGAATTGGCAAGTTCCAGAAGTTCTATTTTTATCCATCCTACATTCTACAAAATTAGAATCAGAATATTCGATAATCGTAAAATGAGTGCTGTGACTAGGAAAACAGATTCCTAAGTTTTGGGTCCCCAAAATATATCTAAAAATTCTCTTAACTGCAGTTAGGTGGGATTCTTTAGGATCAGCTTGAAATCTAGCACAAAGATAAACACTAAACATTATATCAGATTGGCTAGGAGTCAGGTAAAATAAAGATCCAATTATCCCTCTATACTTCTTTTGATTAAAAGATTTTCCATTTGAGTCCATATCCATCTAAATATTAGAAATCATGGGAGTATTTATTGGCTTGACTTTATCCATTTAATATTTCTTCAAGATCTCCTTAATTTACATTGATTAATTTATAAAGGTTCCATCATCTAATTACCTTATGTTAAACCAAAAAAGTAGGACAACTCTCCCATCATACTCATCTCCAACTCCTTACTCATTATTTTAGAAACATCATCACATAGCTTTTTATTAGAAGATCCAAAAGTATATCATCAACATAGATCTGAATAATGAGTAACTCATATCCTACTTTCCTCAGAAAAAGGGTGGTGTCTACGCTTCCCTTAACAAAATCTCTCTTTAGTAAAAATGTGCTAAGCCTCTCATACCAAGCTCTTGGTGTCTGTTTTTAATCCATATAAGGCCTTTTTTAATTTGAAACTATGATTTAGAAATTGGGAACTCTTACAACTTGGGGGTTGCTCTATAAATACATCCCCTTTTATTATCTAATTTAAAAAGGCACTCTTCACATCCATTTGGTAAAGCTTAAATCCCTTATAACACGTAAAGGCTAGTAGCATTCTAATGGCTTTCAATCTAGCTATAGGGGCAAAGGCCCCCTCAAAATCAATCCCTTCTATTTGGTTGAACCCTTTAGCTACCAATCTTGCCTTATTCCTAACCACCACATAAGAATCATTAATCTTATTCTTAAAGACCCATTTGGTTCCAACTATACTTTGTTCCTTTGGTCTTTTTATAAGCTCCTAAACATCATTCCTAACAAATATTTTTAACTCCTCTTGCATGGCTAAGATCTAAAACTCATCAAACAAGGCTTGATTAATGTTGGTTGGTTTAGTCATTGAGATAAAGATAGAGTGGTTTACTTCCTTCCTAAGTCCATGCCTAGTTCTAACACCTTTAGAAGGGTCCCTTAAGATCATGCCTAGTTCTAATTCCTAGGCAAGGTATGTGTAGGTTCTACCCTTTCCTCCAGATTTGCATTTTCTACTCCTTGGGTTATCTGACTTACACCTTCAGTGTTTTGGGGCTCAACACTCTTCTCCAAATTTTTAACGACTTAGGTAATATCTTCAACACCATCTTCATCCTTAACTCTAAACTCCTTAGAATCAGATTCATCAAACACTATATGAGAAGTCTCCTCCACCACCAATCTCCTCTTATTAAACTCCCTAAAGGATTTTCCCATACTTGAATATTCAAAGAACACCCCTTCATAAGATTTAGGGTCAAATTTTCCTAAGTGTGACTTCCCATTATTAAGAATGAGAACCTTGCCACCAAAGACATGGAGGTGGGAAAGGTTGGGTGTCCTACCCTTAAGGATGTCATAGGGTTTCTTATCAAGTTTGGCTCTAACATTTACCCTATTCAACACATAACAAGTTGTGTTTACCGTTTCAGCCCAAAAGTATTTTGGAAGTGAATACTCAGCAAGTTTGGCTCTAGCGGCCTCAACTAAGGTCCTATTCTTCTTTTTAGCTACTCTGTTCTATTGAGGGGTCCTAGGAGTTGAGAAGTTCTGACTAATTCTCTTATCCTTACAAAAGACTCTAAATCTCTCTTTTTTAAACTCTCCCACATGGTCACTATAGATGGTCAAGATCTCATAACCTAACTTTTTTTGAATCCAAGTGGAGAAGTATTTAAACTCATCAAAAGACTCACTCTTATGAGACAAAAATTTAATTCAAGTGAACCTCGAGTAATCATCAACAATCACAAATCTAAAGACTTTCCCCCCTAAGTTGGTAGTGCTAATGGGTCCAAAGAAATTCATGTGAAGGACTTCTAAAGGTCTAGAGGTGCTAATTCCTTAATGGAATGGAAAGAGGAATGGACTTGCTTCCCTAATTAGCAGGCATCACACAGGTGGTCTTTGGAAAACTTAAGCTTGGGGACACCTCTAACTAGGTCTTTTTAGGTCACTCTTCTAAGTGTTTTCATACTGGGATGACATAACGTCCTGTGCCACAACTATTAATCATCAGCAATATTTTTTAAATAAAATGAAGCAGCACATTCAATATTATTTAAACCATGCTTGTAAACATTGTTAATCTATTTTCCCTAAAAAATAGTGTTGTTATTCAAGCTAATAAGCATGTATTTGCCAAAAAATTTATGATGAAGCCTTTATCACATAGCTGACTGATGCTTAGCAAGTTGTGTTTTAGTCCATCTATAAGCAAAAAATTTTCAATAAACTGGTTCTTGGAGTTTCCAATTATACCTATGTCCACTACTTTCCTAATGGTGTTGTCTCGAAGAGCAACCTTGCCTCCAGTCCTGGACTCCAGCATAACAAATTGATCAGCATCTCCAATCATGTGTCATTAGCATCCGCTGTCCAGGTACCACATGAGCCACGAGGTCTTTGGTGACAGCACGCCTATAAAATCATCAAACATCAGATTTAGGAACCCAAATAGGTTTGGGTCCCTTCTTATGAAAAGAAGAATGCAATACATGTGTGTTATTCTGTGAATCATGCAATTTGGGTTTCCACACCCAATGTGTACTATGATGAACAGTGCAAGTGTGGGAAATGTGTCGTAGCATGCTATATAAAAATATCTAGTACCAGAAAAATGATTTAATAATCAATTCATGTTATAATGCCTCTTCCTAGTTTTTGGCTTTAGATCAAGTGTGGGTGCATTCTTATTTCTCTTAAGTGCATTCAATTCAGCTTTAAACCTCGAGTTAGCACTTTCTAAAATAATATTATCAACATTCAAATAGTGCTCCTTATGCTTAGATTCTTCAATGTATGTTTTAAAATTAGTTTCAAGTGAGGTGTAGGATGCTTTCAATTAATCATGCTAAAAAACCAACTCAAAATTATTTTTATTCAATTCATCAAACTCATCAAGTAATAACATGTGATTGCTATCAATTTGAGTGTGATCTTTACTTAAAATTTCATGCTCTTATTACAAATTTGAGAACTCCAATTTGAAACTGGCATGAGATTTCTTAATTTTTATATATCATGCATGAATGTTCTCACAAACTTCATGTAATTGATCATAGCTTGGTTCACATATCTTTTCTTGGTCAGACTGATCAAGATGGTCACCCATCAAGCAGAAGATTGTTATCTCCTCTTCAGCTTTAGTCTCAGATAAGTTAGATATAGAATCCGCCTAGAAAGCCTTTTGGAACTGCTTCTTGTCCTTATCTTTTCTAAACTTGGATTTCTCCTCGCCCTTCTCCTTTCTTGGGTGATCCTTAAGCGTAAGACAATCAACTTTGACATGTCCATGCTTCCTGCATTCAAAACAAATAACATTATAAGAACTTTTATAATTTTTGCTTCCCTTACCTTTGTTCTATTCTGATAGTGCTTGTGATTCTTCCTTAGAAAGCTTTTAAATTTTCTAGTGATTAAGGAAACATCAAAACTTTCATACCCGGAAGAATTAGTGTCTGTGTTGTTGGCCTTCAGCGCCATAGTTTTCTCGTTCTTTCGCTCACCTGCATCAAGTTATCTTTAGTTCACTGTTTGCTCATAAGTAATGAGTGATCCAAGTAAGTTATCAATAGAATATGTATTCAAATCAATGGATTTAGTAATTGCAGTAATCTTAGCATTAAAAGAAGAAGGAAAGCATCTCAAAATTTTATTCACTCTTTCAGAGTTAGTTAGTTCTCTTCCTAAAGCATGCAATGAGGTAATAATTTAAATAAACCTACTATACATATCAAAAATTAATTTAGAAGGTTTCATACAAAAAAGTTTATAGTCATGCAATAAAATATTCAACCTAGATTATTTAACTTTATTGGTTCCTTCATAAGTAATACATAATCTTTCTCAAATTTTTTTACTAGTAGAACAAGTTGAAACACGTATATAATCTTCCAATTTCAAAGCACAGAAAAAACATTTTAAGCATTTTGCATTCAGTTGAGCTAAATCCCTATCATCAAGAGTCTATTCAGTGAAAGGAAGTATAGTATTAATGTCATTAGTTTTACAAGACAGATGTGAATAACCATCCTTAATAACCATCAACATGCGATAGTCAATCGATTGTAAAAGCGTAGACATGCAAGTTTTCAAAAAATAAAAAAGGAATAATGTTAAACAAAGATGGCCGAGTAATAGAATAACCTTCTACAATATTACGATTACCAAAGTTAGCCATTAATCAAAATTCAAAAGTTTTTAAAAACTTAATTTTATGAATCCTACTCTGATACCACTTGAAAGTTTGACAGGGATGTTAAGCCCTAATGAACTAATCCCAATACTAACAAAATAGGGGTGAATTGATATTTAAAAAATTCTTTAAATAAAAGCACAATCACAATAAAACCAAGATTCACCATAGAAATTAAAGTGCGAAAATTTAATGCAGAAGTATAATAAGAAAGAACACACCAGATTTTATAGTGCTTCGATTAAAGTGACCTACGTCCACTCCTCAAAGCATCTACTTTGAGTATTGAACTAAACACAGTGTCTCTCCTTTTGCCCCCACAAAAAAGGCAGAGAAGCTCATACAAAAACTCTTTTCCACCAACCTCGGTGAGGTAGAGAACCCAACTCCTTTTTCTTCTTCCAAAAGTAGGTAGAGAACCCAACTCCTTTTGCTTCCTCCTAAAGCAGGCAGAGATCCTGGATCAATTGCTAAAGTAGACCTCTCTAGAACCCCAAAGGAACCAGGGATGATGACTGGAGAAGATTATGCAGAACTTTGTTTAGAGGAACCTCTGTGAAACCCCTTATAAACTCCCCCTCACACGATCCTGTCTCTCTCTCTCCCTTGCTCTCCCTCTCCTCTTGGCTCTCTCATGTCAGGATAGTAGTAAAAGATTTCAACTTGAGAAAATAAGAGATCTTTTAAACAAGGGCTTAAAATTAGCCCTAATTAACAACTAATCATCAAATATCATCAATGATGTTAGTAATCATCCTGTACGATAAGTTCAACTAGACGAATATCATCCAAAAAATTACCCTAGATGGATGTCTTGTTGATGGAAAAATAACTAGATCATCCAGGACGATCTCACGACCGTCCGGGCCAATTAGTAAAAAATGATAAATATCATACAGAACATCGCCCTAAATGAATGTCTAAAAAAATCCTAGATGATTGATTTAATTCAGTATATATTGTTCAGAGCATCTCCTTGAATGGAACCAGGATGATGTTTGATCATCTAGGAAAAACTAAGGTTTACAAACTGATCATCATGACTGATGCTATGATCATCCAGGATGATATGATTGAGTAGAATGATATGATCGAGCAATCAAATCTTAATTGCTTTTCTTAATTACCAGATTAATTTAGGCATTATTGCACTACATCATCAAAGATAATTTCTTAGATGATGTCCAAAAATAACAGATGCCTAAATATATATTGCACGAGATTCTTTCTAATTTGAGTCTGTCGTCCTGGCCGATACTAATATCGTTCAGGATGATGTGCTTAATTACGGCTGCCTCAAGCAGGTTGTCCTAATTAGGGTTTCTATTTTTATCTAATCGTCCAGGCCAATTTTTTTATCATCCTGGATGATGTGATCAAAAACAAAAAACTCAAAAACAGTCATAATTTTTCCCCCGAGTGTATGTGTGCAAGGTTACTTAGCATTAGGACCCACATTGTTACAAAGGACTCAAGAAAAGGTAAACGACACATGTCATACATTACAAACTAACTCAGTCCTAATCTACCTGATCTTGAGCTAGTTCAATTTATAGTCTAATCTTGTGGACCTGAAATGTTAGTAGGTAAGATAGTAGTAGAGAAACAGAAGTGTTTCCTATCATCAAAATTTCATTCCCTGAAATTAGATTCACAAAACTTTTTTTTTTCAATCCTATCGCATATAGATTTTAGTACATAAAGGTTACACTAGACCCACTTGACTTGTTGATGGAAATTGGATTGAAACACCATTTACTGATTGGATAGTAGAGGTAAAAGAACTAGCTCAATTAAATGCTAAATATTTAAACAATTTTTTTTATGCCTTAAAATCTAAGGACTATATGTATGTTTTAAGTGGTAAAACTGGAAAAAAATTTGGGATAGGCTTTGCATAAGGTATGAACAAACTAACGAGGTGAAATAGTCTATATTGAACATTCTTTTACATGACTATGAACTTTTTCAAATGAAATAGAATGAATCAATCTCTAACATGTATACTCATTATATAGAAATACTCATCTCGTTGCATGTTGTAGGTGGGGAACTAAAGAATTATGAAAAATTTAATAAAATTCAACATTATTTATCTACTTCTTGTGATGCAAAGATAACTATCAAAACTGAGTTATAAGACCTAACTATTTATTCTAATAATAATATTCTTGGATTACTAATTGCTTATGAGCAAGGAGTGACTCAAAGATAGATTAATACATGTGACAAGCGGAAGGAAAAAAAAACTGTGCTGAAAGTGCATGACTCGAAAAGTGATAAGTCACAATTTGAGGATGAAGATGATATTACACTCATGACGAGGCAATTCTAAAGTTTCCTAAGAAGAATGCAACGGTGATGTCAGCTGTAGAATAAGGGTATGTTCAACAAAAATGTAAAAGTTTATAATGACATAATTTGTTATGAATGCAGGAAGCCTGGACATATTAAATCTGAATGCCAAATCTTAAAGCTAATACTAGTAAGGATAAAGTTGAGGAGAAACCAATGTAAGGAAGGATAAGAAAATACTACAGAGAGCATTCTAGATAGACTTAGCTTCAGATTCCTAAGAAATATAAGTAGAAAAGAATGTCACAAACATGTTCTTAATGAAGGACAAGCTTGAGCAGTCAAATCAATAGGAGGTATATGATTTATCCTATAATGAGTTATTTGAAGTTTCAGTGAAAATCCATACTGCATAAAGGAAACTCAAAAAATTACATGATAAATTGAACATAGAATATTTAAAGTTATAAAAAGAGAATGAAATCCTTAGTAAGGATCATGTATTTATTGATAACAACCACATGACATTATTGGATGAATTTGAAAATTTGAATAAGAAATATGATTTATTGAAAACATCTTATATTGATCTTAAAAATGAATATAAGTGTTTATAGATGAAACAAATATAAGAGTACATGAGTTAAGGGTTGACAATGCTATTTTTAAAAGTGCAAACTCATATCTTAAAAAAAATTGAAACATCTTAAGAAAAATAGGGCACCCTGAACACTTGAACAATTTTCTTATCTTGAACAGAAGAATAAAATTTTAAAACCTTGGAAAAAATATTATAACTCACACAAGTTGGTAAATATTTTTCATGTAGTTAAATATTTTTTTATGTGGAATGATTGATCATATCTCTCACACTTGTACAATTCATAGAAAAACACATCTAGTGTGGAGATCTAAGATGCATAAAACAAAACATATCAAATATGCATCTAGATTATCATTACCAAGAGGTGAACCCAATTTCATTTGGGTTCCCAAGTCTAATATTTAATAATTTTGTAGAAACACTTTTATACAAGTCCTCGCAACAACATTTGGTACTGGATAGTGGATGTTTGAAGCATATAATTGGAATCACAACATAATTTATATCACTAGAAGCCTTGAATGGAGGCAAAGTGAATGTGGGAGACAATACCATAAGTGATAGGTATATGTATGATAGGAAACAAGAGCAATTTATTTATTGAGAATGTGTTAATTTTTTTTTGAAGATACATAAAGCAATAGCATTAAAAGAAAAAACACATAATACAAACTAATAGCATCACATTCCTCTTTTAAAAATAGAAAAAAGGAAGGAGGAATATGTTCCAAACAAAAATCATCCCAAACAAAATTACCATTAGGAGCATAGTTAGCACAATTATCCGCTAACTTATTGTAATCCCTATTCACATAATTCAAAATAACATAATTAAACTCTTGACAAATGAAAAAAAGCTTTAAACCAAACTTCGGTTCATGCAAGCTCATCCTCTTAGCTTTATTTTGAATGCTTTTAATAACATTTGCATTGTCTCCTTCAATAATAATACCTTTGTATTGAGTCATCCATTCTTTGATAATACCTTTTAAAGAGAAAATTTCTTCCATTTCAAGCCGAGCAATATCCCATTGAATACCTTTATAACCAAATGCGAAAAGAAGCCTCCCTTTATGATCTCAGCAAATAGCTCCAATTCCAACTTTATAAGAAGATAACAAATAAGCATCAACATTGATTTTGATCCAATCGGGTGAAGGAGGATGCCAACATGTATTAAACAACCAAAATGATTGATTAACATCTCATAAACCTGAATTATTTCTATTGGACATTAAAATAGAAGTCATTCCAACATATATGATAATGTGTTATTTGTTAAAGGCTTAAAGCATTACTTATTGAGTATTATTTAGCTTTATGATAAGGGTGGTTATAATGTAATTTTTTTCCTACAAGCTACATAATAAGCCAAAATAGAATCGATGTGTTTCATGAAAATAGGGTAAATAATATATACATGCTTGATTTAAAATTTGTTTGATATTCTAATGCTTTTTGTCTAAATACAATAACTGATGAATTATGATTATGGCATAGAAGACTCTATCACACAAACATGAAAAATCTTATGAAGATTACCTAGAAAGAATTGGTTATAGGGATACCCAAACTAGACTTCACTAAGGATTACCTTTGTGATACATATGAATTAGGAAAATAAGTGAAGTCCTCCTTTTATTCAATTAGAGATCTTAGAACTAGTAAATCACTAGAAATCATTCATATTAATCTTTTTGGACTGGTTAACACTGTACATCTAGGAGGTAAAGTTTTTGGGTATGTAATCATTGATGATTTTTTAAGATTCACTCTTATCTCATAATAGTGAATCATTTGATGAATTTAAAAATTATTCTACTTGGATTTAGAGAAAACTAGGATGCAAAATTTTATCAATTCAAAGTGATCATGAAGGAGAGTTTGAAAATGAAAATTTTGAAAATTTTATAGAGATAAAGGAATTGTTCATAATTTTTTAACACCTAGGACCCCCCAACAGAATGGGGTTATTAAAAGAAAGAACAAAACTTTGATAGAAGCTGTTAGAGAGATGTTGGCTGAATATTCACTTCTAAAATATTTTTTGGTTTAAGCGGTTAGTACGGCTTGTTATGTTCTGAATAGGGAGAACATTAAATCCAAGTTGAACAAGATACCCTATGAACTTCTTAAGGGTAGAACACCTAATCTATGACATTTGCATGTCTTTAGATGTAAGGTATTCATTCATAATAATGGTAAAACAGCTTTTGGAAAATTTTATCCTAAATCTAATGAATAATTTTTTCTAGGATATTCTAATATTGGAAAATCCTATAATATTTTTAATAAGAGAACTTTAGTAGTTGAGGATGCCACATATGTGTTTATTATGAATATAGTATTTCAAAAGAGATAAAGTTGGAGGAAGAATATATTAAAGATAACTCTGAAGGAATTAAAAAGGCAAATTTGGAAGAGAATGTTTGAACATAAAACACTTTGCCCAGAGAATAATTTTTTTTTAAAAGTCATCCTAAAGAATAAATTTTAGGTAAACAAAGTGAGGTTGCTAAAACTAGGAAAGGCCATAGCCAAGAAGTGAACCATTCTTCTATTATATCAATGATTAAACCCACTAATATAAATCAAGCACTTTCTAATGAACTTTTGATTTTGTCCATGCAAGAAGAATTGAATCAATTTGTTAGAAATGATATTTGAAATTTATTGAAAGGCCTAAGGATCAAAGTGTTGTTGGAACTAAGTGGGTGTTCAAAAATAAAATTAATAATTTTGGTGTTGTGATTAGAAAAAAAAACAAGATTGGTAGCCAAGGAGTATAATCAAATAGAAGGAATTGATTTTGAAAAAATTTTTGCCCTTATAGTTAAACATAAATTGATAAGGGCTACTAGACATTGTCTATTTTAAAGTTTTTAAATTATTTCAAATAGATGTTAAGAGAGCCCTTCTTAATGGGGTGATATAAGAGGATATTGATGTTGAGAAACCTCTAGGTTTTAAAAATTCAAAAGCCCTTAATCTTGTGTTTAAATTGAAAAAGATATTATATGGACTAAAAAAGGTACCCATAGTTTGGTATGAGAGGTTAAACACTTTTATATTAGAAAGATCATTTGTTAAAGGAAGTGTGGACACCAATTTTTTCTTAAAAAGGGTAGGGGATAATATACTCATTATTTAAATATATTTTGATGATATCTTATTTGAATACACCAATAAAAATCTTTGTGATGATTTTTTAAAAATAATGAGCAGTGAACTTGAAATAAGTTTGATGGGAGACTTGAGTTACTTTCTTGGTTTTAGTATAAAGTAGAATAAGGATGGAACATTTCTTAGCAAGTCAAAGTATATCAAGGACATACTTAAGAAATATGAAATGGATATTACTAAACTAGTGAGTACCCAAATAAGTTTCTTAGTGTAGTTAGATAAGGACTCTAAGGGAAAATCTGTTTATCAAAAGAAATATAGAAAAATAATTAGATCATTTTTTTAATTTTTTAAAATTTTTTAGAAATAATTAGATCATTACTTTACTTAATCGCTAGCAGATCAGATATCATGTTTAGTTTTTATTTGTGTTGAAGATTTTAAGCTGATCCAAAGGAATCACATATGAATGTTGTTAAGAGAATTTTGAGATATCGTCTAGGAACTCAAAATTTAGGGATTGGGTATCCTAAATATAGCTCTTCTTTTGAAATCATTAGATATTCTTATTCAGATTTTGCAGGATGTAAGGTTGATCAAAAAAGTACTTATAGAACTTATCAATTCATAGGAAACTCTTTAGTTTCTTGGTCTAATAGAAAATAAAATTCAGCAACCCTTTCTACTGCTAAAGAAGAATACATTGCCTTAGGTAGTTGTGTGGCACAGGTTCTTTGGTTAAAACACCAACTAATTGATTTAGGATTTTTTATTGCTACTATTTAAATTTTTTATGATAATGCAAGTTCCACATGCAATTTAAAAGATCCTATTCAACATTTCTAGAATTAAACATATAGATATAGGGCATCACTTCATTAGAGATCTTGCAGCTAAAGGAGAAATTGAATTTTACCATATTGCTATTGAGAATTAACTTGCAGATATTTATCATAAAACCACTAGGTTCTGAAATGGTTAGCACTTTAAGAATCAGATGAGGTGTGATTGATCTTAATGCTTCAAATTGAATTTCTACAAATTTGATTTGTAATATATTGATTTGTTTGTTTTGATTCATTATTTGGTTATTAGTTGTTGTTTGTTTCTCTAGTTTGTGTTTATTTTTCTTTCATTAGTATTATTGTTATTTTTTTTCTTTATTGCTTGTCATAGATCTTATGTGAATTATTTTTTAATCGAATTTATGTTTATCATGTCTTGAGTTTAATTCTCTTTCATGTTGTACGAACTTTTTTGTACTGTATGAATTCTATATATTGTACATAATTTTTTTCTAAGATAAGGACATGAAACTAAGATTTTTAATGCATATCATATTGTATTATGTCGTCATCATCTGTACGATCAACTATTTTTTGTATGTATGATTGGGGATATTTTTTAAAGTTAGTTATTTTTGTCATATCGTACATATGAAAATTTATTTCATATGTATGATCCTATTGTGCATTTCTCATATGGACTAACCTAGCCACAGAATATGATCTTTATTAATTTGATCATCCTAGAAAAATAGGTGTTCGGCTGTACAATCATATGGTCAAAAAGCTTGTATGAAACAATATCTCGAGAATGGCAGTTTATGAAAAGTCATTTCTTTTTTTGTTGTTTCCCTTTATTTGTATGAAATTATTTTTGTCCAATACAATTTTAAAATCGTATGTACAATCAAATTTTTGTATTGTATGATAGGTCATTTTTCTTTAAATTGAAAGGTATTTGATGGTTTTTCTTCACAATCATGTTCAATCTCAAACCATCTTACATCCTTACTCTAAAAATGTCTAGTAGTAGGAAGTGTCCAAGTACTTCAAAAGAATCTTCATCTCATTTGGGGAGAGTCAATGAGAACTTTCTTTCAAAGGACAACGAGGAAGTTCACAGTCATTATTTTGAAGCTAAGATTACCCCATCTCATCTTTTAATTCCAATAGACATTAACTTTCTAGTTATGTCTCTTTTTGCCTCAGCTCAATTCTCTTTTATCCTCACCTTTAGTTAAGCCTAAAATCATGACACATCTGATCTTTTCTTTCAAACATGAGAGTAAATAAAGATCTCACTAGGATGACTTCTTATGTCTTTAAGTAGTGAGTTAAAATAACCAAGAAAGATTTAGGCACCTTCCTTCATCTTAGAACCGAAGGGGTTAGGACACACAATATGACCTCTAGATTGGACTTGACTGGTCCGAAATTAACAAAACTCTTATAGTTGTTGCTCAAGTTAATAATCTTTCTCGTGTGTATACCCTGAACTAAAATTCCAAGATTATCCAACATATCTTCAGAACTCCTATAATACCTAAAGATGGTGATCATATCAATTTAATTCATCTATTGTCTACTGTCACATACCTTATCATGACAAATACTCCTATTGACAAAGCCCAACTAATTATGGACTACATCTATATGTTTTCTTATATTTGACTTCCTTATAATAGGAAAAAGAAAAATGCCGCTTTAGGACATTTAGTTGCTTATATTTTAGAAAAGAAGTACAACCTAATCTATCTTGATCCTCCTACTTAGTTTCCTATTACTTTACCGATGCTTATTTTATACACTTTTTAATCAAGATTAAGAATTTGAGGGAGAAGAACGTAAGGGAGAAGGAGCACCTACTCTATAACATGCACTTACTCATGAACCTGATCAGAATTTCTATCAATAAATTTTCTAGCATTTTGATAAATTAGAATCTCATTTTGATCAAAATTTTGATCAAATTTAGAATCACCAAAACCAGTAAAATGTGAGGTACAATAAAGACATTGGGTGGATTAGAGAATAATTTGACTCTGTTAACATGCAATTAGCTATGATAAATAGCTTCTTTATGATTTTAACCCCTCAGCCACCTCCAAACAAAGGCCCCTCAGGATTTAGTTGTTACTTCTCTGTTGCACTTATTATTGAGATTTTATACTTGTTATTGAGATGTTTCTTTTGATTTTATATATTGGCTTTTCTATGTTTTGGTTCTTCCTTTTATGATATGATGTATTCGTTATATGTGTTAAGAGTGTTAAATGGAATGATGTCTTGATTTGTGTTGAAATTACTCTTCTTGAGTTGTTTATGTTTTTATATAAAAATCATTTGTAATTAATCTCCAGAATGAAATTTTGAATTATTTTACTCTACAAATTAATTTTCTTGTAAAATTTAATGTCTCAAAATTTTAAATTATATTATGATTGGATGTAGATTAGGAGATCAATTTCATGTTCTTATAGACAAATATTATTTAGCAATAATTATTGCAAAAATAGATGTCTTATTTTTATTTTATTTCTTATTCAATGGGTTTATTTTCATTAATTATTGGAATTTTTTTAAGATTTATTGATATTGGATATACCAAAATTATAAAAAGACACAAAAAATGTGTTAGTAGTTTAAAAAGACATCTATTTATCTCTTATACAAATCCATATAATTAACAATAATTTCCACTATTGAATTAGAAATGAATTAATCTTTATTTCCTCATCTTTTGCAATAGTTATTTTTATTTGATATGTCTAGAACGAATTGTGAACCTGGTTGACTTTTTTTATCTTAGTTATTCTTTGATTTAAATCTTGAGACTTTATTTTTCACATTAGGATGTTAATTTTTGTCTTAGCAAATAACTTAAAATCTTCTTCTTCATCTTCTATTTTGATTTATCAATAGAAACTTATCTTTCCAAGAGGTGCTTTACTTTTTTGGTTATCAGAAGGGGGAGTCATTAGTTATTATTTGATGTTTGTTTGATGTATTTTAGTTGTGTATGATTATTTTTGTGTGATTTATATAATATGTGTATTAGGTCTGTTGTGATATGTGTTTTTTGTGTGTTTAGTTGTGTATGTTATTTTTTTTTTTTAGTTTTTTATGGTTTTGATTTTCATTTGAATGCCTTATTTTTTAAATTGATCACTCATTGAGGGGGAGATTAGGAAAGAAATTTTCTTTAGTGTTAACACAAATAATAATTATTTTGTCATCATAAAAAAGGGGAAGATTATTACAACTTAGATTTTAAGACTATATTTTTTATATCATGCGTGTTTTTGATGAATCCAAAATATTATTGTTGTGATTACTTTTTCTCCTAACATACAATGGATATATTTTCTTTGTCTTGTTTGGGTGTACTAATATTTCAGGGAAATCATACTTTAAACTGTTAAAGACTTCAAGACATTATATTAGGGTTTATTGTAATGAAGTCTATGCTTTTTTTATTTTTCTTGAGTCTGATAGAGTGAGAGATTAATTGGGTTACCGTTTAAACACATACTTTGGGAGTTAGTCAAAACTTTAATTTTTAAAGCTAATTGTACTGTATAATTTTTAAATTTTATGGGACAATTTGTTATAATAGTTCCTCCTGAACAAATATTAAGCAAATCATGTATGGTAAAATTTTTTACTGTTCATAAAGTATGATAATGTTTTTATACAAATTACTCACATAGTTTGAAATGGATACGTACCAGTTCATCCCAAATGAACACACCATTTTTTGAATTGTTGGTATTGTAAAAAGTGGGGTTCATATAGTCGACTCTCATATTACAAAATGGGTGCATACCAGTTCATACCAAATGATATCTTTAGTTTTTAAAAGGATCATATTGTATATTTTAAGGTTCATATAAATGACTCTCGGAGCACGAAGTGGGATCGTCCACGTTCATACAAAATGAAGCATAATTTATTTAAATAGTTTGTATTGTATGATATTAGGTTTGTACATATGATTTATAGTGTACGAATTGAGTTCATATAAAATCATACAGATGATCTTGATTAATTTTGAACTATTTGTACTATACAATGTCAGTTCGTACATATGATTAACATAGTACTAAAGAAGGTTCGTACATAATTGTACAAGGATTTTTGAACAATTCGTACATACAAAGTATGATCATACTATATGATATGTGTACATTCAACTTGAAATTTTTAGTTATCTAGATAGTTTTTCTTATCTTTCATATATAATTATCCTTAAAATCTATCTTCTTGCTACAAATTTTCTCTTGGAAGTGAAAAAGAGAGTGTTTTGGGAGAGTATTTGGGAGTGAAGTTTGAGAGATCTCGCAAGCGGAAATTGTGAAGGGTTCACAAGGTTATCTACAGGTGAGGATCTCTTTATTTGTTCATCAAATCTTTGCCCTACATCTTTGAAGACTCTTGAGAGCATATCTTTGGAGTAGATCTGGTACTCTAGTATCACGAGGAGGGTGAGAAAGAATGTTGGTACTCTACCATGACCAGGAGGGTGAGAAAAAATGTTGGTACTCTGCCATCACCAATAGGTTAAGAAAAGACTTTTGTACTCTGTCATACTTGGTTGGTAGAAGAGAGGTTCTTGTAAGGGCTTATTAGCCTTTTTGTGGGAGTAAAAGGAGAGTCACTTTGATTTAGTGCAATACCTGAAGAATGAGTATTCAAGGAGTGTCGTAGGTCTAGTTGGACCGAACCACTATAAAATTTTGTGTTCATCTGTTCTTTACTTTTTACTACTTTTTATTTTCTGCACTTTTTTTTCTATGATTGAAAATTATTTTATGAGAATCTATCATTGTGCTAAAATATTAAATTGATTTTCTAAATTTCCAAGAGAAGTTTTAAATTACCAATTCATCCTCTCTTGGTTAGCCTTGGGACAATTTTATTAGGTCTAACAATCTACTTGAAATTTAAGCTGCTGACTAAGTTGAGCATCTACGATGCCTTCATCCTCTCAAACAAGATGAGGAAATCTTTAATCAAATAACTTCTTAACCAAGAGATTTTCTTGGCTCTACTAGCTTTGACCTCTAAAGATGAAACCCTCTACTTTAAGGAAATCACAAGAGTAACCTTCTCTAATGAGGATTTACTTCTTGGTATTACCGATCTTGTTGGCCCACTTCACATCACTATAAATATGGGGCTTTAAGTTATCTAGAGTTTTGTTAGATCCAGGTGCATCGGTCAATGTGATGAAGGTATCGGTCAATGTTATGAATACAAAGAATCTTATATACCTTAATGTTAAGACGAGCAAGATCACCCCCAATAAGTTGGTGTTGCATAGATTCAACAAAAAAGGAGAGAAAGCATTAGGTTAAATCCCCCTCATTTTAGACATAAGGAAATTTTAATCAAAATCTAAAATCTCATATAATTAAATTGTTGATGTCCTTCAATGCACTCTCAGGTAGGCCCTTGATCCATAAATACAGAATGGTTGCATCTACCGTTCATTAATATATCATGTACTAATGAGATGAAAATTAATATATAATTAAGGGTGATTTATAATCATTATCTATTCAAGAGATCAATGTGGACCTCCAAAAGGGTATCCACTCAGCGGGGGATAGAGTGCATAGGTTATACGACTGCACCATCTAGAAGGACGGGATGATCACAGGCCTTTGTGCTCTTTACAAGCAGGCCAATGGAAGGGTAGGTTTGATCACACATACGATTAACTATTGAGGATAGCGGCTCTAATGAATGCACCCTAAAGGGTAATAATATGCATGACCTGATCAAAATAATGAGTTTCTCCCACTTAATACATCAGCTCAAGTGGGGTTTATTTGATGGTGGAATTTTATTTCCCATGGGCGCAAGCCCCCATGGTTAATTGCATCTCAAGCGTGAGGCTAAGAATATGCTCGATTAAGGATCCAACATTATACTTTCCAAAATGAGATTGGCATAGAGGGTGGAGGCTAGGAAGTTCCTATTCAAAGCAAATAAAAGGTTCAAGTGGGCTTAGTCAACAAGTACGGTTTATACCAACATATGGAAGGACTAAGGCACTAAGAAGAAATTGAAGGGAGAAGGAAGTAATGCATTCAAACCATACAGAAGAGAGGGATGGAAGTGGTTTCATCCATGTGACATCGATGGGAAGGATTTATAGCCTATGAAGAGAAGGAAACTTACCCACCGATAAGACATACTAGGAGACACCGAATGTAGTAGCCTTGAACCCTAAATTTAAGATGGGCTTATTATTCTATACCCAACAATAACACCCTTATCCTAACTAATGCATCCGGGGCTTTTATCCTACTTGAAAAGGAAAGCCAGCTAACCACCTAAGTGCATTAAATCCATGTCATCTAGTCTTTATGAAAGATGGGTGGGTATATCAGTTTTTAAAAGTAAGGATGACGTCTAGAGAGTTTGCTAATTGGCCTAGGACTTATGTAGGGTGATTTATCCTAGAACTAATGTAATTAAATATTTTATTAGATTGGTTTCTAATGCAATGCATGCTAGTTAAAAGCTTCTAAATCAAATATGCTTGAAATTTTAAAAAGCTTATAGAAAATAGTTTTTTTAGAAAGACTGAGTTTTCCTAGGTCCGGCTTCTCATCCTCATAGGATAGATTATCTACCACATATAAGGGGAAGTGTCTTATAGCAAAAGAGAAGAGAAATACAATAATATGCCTTCAACCTCAGATGATTTTGGCTATTCCCTAGATCGTTAGATTTCTATGTTATTTAATTCTTAAAATTTTAGATATTATTTATGAGTAGAAAAATATTTTTAGTCCTTAAAAAGCTTAGTAAAATCAGGCCACACAAATGCAAGAAAGAAACCTAAAAAAAGCATGTAATTTCAACTGCACACACAATGTAAACACATCAATATAAATCACCAGAGAAAAAGAAAGTCCTCTATCCACAGAAAGTGCCGTATAAGTACAACTCAGATTCTACATAAAAGTAATGATGGTTAGGCCCCATCTATAATATCCTAGATTCTAATCCTACTGAATGTCACAAGTCTTAAAAGTCAATCATTTCACCTTGAAGTCTTTATTTTTTTTCTTCCTCTAGATAGTCTTCCTCGAGTCATCTTCTTCAGGCTCCGTAAGGTTTGTCCTCTAGAAGATTATGCAAATGAATAAGAAATTTCTTATGAAGGGCCTTTCTTTTTCTCTTTGGGTAGCTAGTGTTTGAAATGCCTCACTTTTGAAGACATTCATAACTTGATACTTTATAAATTAAATAATTAAAAAAAAAAGAAAATATAGACTCAAACGCAACCTACAAGGTTATCCTAATGGAAAATTCCAAACAAGTAATACACAACATCCTAATTAATTTATATGTACGTAGAAAGGTAAACACACTTAGCTACACTCTTTTAAATTAAAGGGGGACTTAGTAATTTCTAAAGCATCTTCACAAAATATTGTTATTTTTATAGCTTAATAATGTTTGCCCCCTATATTAGCACTGCATGAACATGACTACCTTATATGATATCATTAGTATCAATGGTGCCTCTAACCCATGCATAATATATCACACAAATTACATTATAAACTAAATATGGAAAGCACATTAATAAATAAACATCAAACCAATAATCACAACAAATTAGAGCAAATAAAATAAATTAACACACGTGCCACATACAAATGCATCACATCATATAAATAGAAAAATAAAACACCAGCCTAACTTAGAGCTAAAAGTAGTGCCCAAGTAATTCTATATGTGTGTAGTAGGCATGTATGGCTTTGGATAGGTCCTATATTGGGTTATTAGTTCAAGTTAGTTTTTGTTTGAGTTTATTGAAAGCCAAAAGGAATAATTTTATTAGAGTTTAAGTATTAATGAATTGGGATCTATTTTAGTTAATTAAGTTTTTGGGCCTATTTTATTGCAAATATGATTTCAAGGAATATGATTTTGATGATAGCAAACACTTCTATTTTACTAAGACTGCCTTGTCTACTAACATTTCAGAACCATAAGATCAAATGGAAATTTGAATAAGCTCAAAATTGGATAGACTAGATCTGAACCACTTTGTAAACTAGCTTTTTCTTTTCTTGAGTCTATTGTAAATGAGGTGGTTCCTGATGCTAAGCAACCTTGCATACACACACTTAGGGTAATTTTTTTGACTATTTTTCGAGTTTTCTATTTTTGCTCACATCATCTGAAATGATCTGCAAATCATTCTAGATGATCAATTAAAAATAGAAACCTTTACTAGGGCATATTAGTTAAGGCAGCCGTCATTAAGCGAATCATATTGGACGATATTAGTATCAGTCGAGATGATAGGCTCAAATCAAAAAGAATAAGCTACCAGATATATTTAGGTAGCTCTTATTTTTAGACATCGTCTAGGACATCATCCTAGATGATGCAACATAATTATACCTAAATTAATCTGATAACTAAGGAAACCAATTAAGATATGATTACTCGATCATATCATCCTGGAAGATCGTAGGATTGACTAGGATGATCAGTTCAAAAAACCTTAGTTGTTTCTGGATGACTAAACATCAACCAGCCTCTATTCAGGGTGATGTTCTGGATGATATGAATGGATTTGAACTAATCATCCGAGATGATTATGAGATCGGCCTGAACGATCAAGATATTTTTCCATCATCCAGACACCCATTCAGTGCGATGTTCTAGATGATATTTTACGACTTATATTAATCGTACAGAATGTTATTCTATCATCCTGGATGATATGAAAAAAAATCCTCTGATCGTCCAAAATCATCCTAGCTGATTGAGCTTAATTTATAATTAAGAGCTATTCTGAAGCTCTTCTATTGAAGACCTCTTGTTCTACCCAAGAGATTTTCTTTTGCTACTGTCTTGACCTGAGAGAACCTAGATGAGAGGGAGAGAGAGGGAGAAACAGGGAGGATCTTGTGATGGAGAGTCTGTGAGGGGTTTCACAAAGGTTGCTCCAAGAATTGATCCACGTCATCTTCATTGATCGTTGCCCCTTATCCTTGGAGGGGGTAGAGAGGTCTACTTCATCAATCGATCAAGGTTCTCTGCCTGCTTCAAGAGAAAGCAAAAGGAGTCAGGCTCTCTGCCTTATCGGTGTCGGTGGAAAGGAGGTTTTGTACACACTTCTCTACCTTACTTAGGAGCAAAAGGAGAGTCACTGAGTTTAGTGAAATACCTGGAGGGCGCCTCCTGGGAGTCAACGTAATTCGAGTTGACCGAACCACCATTACATTTTTTGTGGTGAATTTTGGTTTAGATTGAGTTTGTATTTTTAATTGAAAGATTTTTTAAATATACCAATTAATTCCCCCTCTTAGTTAGCGTTGGACTAGTTCATAAGGGCTTAACATCTCTAACTAACTTTTATATTTTAATACATAGGGTAGTATTCTTTGAAGTTTAAGTTAAGTTAGCGAATTTTTGAAGGTCCAAGGTCATCCTACATGCTAAGTTAAGGGGGTCCAAAAAGTCACAATTCAAAAAAGGCTAGGTTTAAGGGTTATAGAATTTTAATTAAATATTACACCTTAAGGGGAATAGTTAGACTTTGAGTTTGCTAGATTTGGAGTTTTCTAGGCAAAGTTATGAATTTTAGAAATTTTGGACCCTAGTTAACGAACTACGGTTGACCAGAGAGTTGACTATTGAGAAAGTATCTACTTAGCTTTGCATATTGTACATTCTTGCAACTTATATGTTTTGATGATTCTAAATATTATTATTTTGATTATTATTTTCTCCTAACACATTTTGGAAGAATTATTTTTGACTATTATGTGTACTAACATTTCAATAAAATCATACTCGACACTGTTGAAGACTTCAAATCGATATTTTCTTATAATGTTTTGTAACTTCGAGTCTGTATTTTTCTTTTACTTGAGTCTGAGAGAGTGTGATTCTAATTGAGTAACTTAGCACACACACACACCGGGGGAGAGCTTTAAAATTCACAATTTTATAATACTGATCATACATGACAAACCATATTCGTATGGGATGATCAGGTCAGTTATACTCCCCAAAAAGAAATGGAACGAACATAACAGGAAAATTTTTTTTAAGTCCTAATCATCGAGATGATTTTAACCCCTTCATCCCTGGACGATGTCCTTTAGACTCTTGCTTTGAACTTTTCATCCAAATGATTTAACTCATTCATCCCTAGATGATGTCCTCAGGACTCATGCTTTAAACTATTCATCCAGATGATTTAAACCATTTGTCCCAGGATGATGTCCTCTAGATTCATGCTTTGAACAATTCGTCCAGATGATTTAACCCATTCGTCCCTGCATAATGTCCTATGGACTCTTGCTTTGAGCTATTCATCCAGACGAATTAACCCGTTCATCCCAAGATGATGTCCTCTGGACTCGTGCTTTGAACTATTCATCGAGACGATTTAACCCATTCATCCATGGATGATGTCCTCTGGACTCTTGCTTTGAACTGTTCATCCAGACGAATTAACCCGTTCGTCCCAGAACGATGTCCTCTGTGTTAAGATAGTTGCTATTTGAATGCTTTACATTTTTGCAACTTATGTAGTTTTGATGATTCCAAATATTATTGTTCAAATATGTAGTTATCTCCTAACAATTTTAGAAGATTTGTATTTACTCTTGTGTGTACTAACATTTCAGAAAAATCAAACTCCAGACTACGAAGACTTCAAATCAAATTCAGCATGAAATACTTTGTAAATTTGAAACTTGTACTTTTCTTTGAATTAAATTTGAAAGGGAGTGATTGTAATTGAGTGAATAAAAACATACACACACACACATAAGGAGATCATATAAAATTTATACTGATCGTACGGGACGATATCCGTTCGTACTGGACGATCAGACAGTTATCTCCTATTGAGCACATAGAACGAATAGGAATTGGCTTGAAAAATTTTCTAAGTCCTATTCGTCCGGGACGAAATTAAATATCGTCCAAGACAACTTGGTCTCTATAAAGTTTTCGTCCAGATGAAATTAATTATCGTCAGAAAATGAGTTGCTCTCTGTAAAATTTTCATCCAGACGAAATTAATTCTCGTCCAGGATGATCTGGTCTCTGTAAAATTTTCGTCCATACGAAATTAATTATCGCCAAAAAACAAGTTGCTCTATGTAAAATTTTCATCCAGACGAAATTAATTATCGTCCAGGACGATCTGGTCTCTGTAAAAATTTCGTCCAGACGAACCAATTTTCGTCCAGACGATTAACCGACTTAAAAGAATTTTCAGCAGTTTCTAGAACCGACCTAGTAATAACTGTTCATATTGGATGAACTTAGTTCGTACGGGATGATCAGCGTGTACGAAGAAATTTCGTACACATATACAAATAGGGTCGTTTCAAAGCGTTTAAGTAAAATCGTCCGGGACGATCCACGATCGTACGGGACGATCCACTGCGTACATAATTGAAAACTTGCAGTTTTTGGGCAATTTTTCTTGTCTTTTCTATAAATAGTCCAAATTAGACTGCCACCCAATCTTTCTGTCATTTGATCTTCGTGCATCTTGAGAGAATAGCTAAGGAGAGAGTGTAAGAGTGCATTCAAGGGAGGATTCCTACTACTGGAGCGAGAAGGCTTCACTTGGAGTTCAAAGGTAAGAATCTCTACTTGTGAATTGGGATTACTTCACTCTTTTCCTTCTTCATTCTAGATTTCTTGTGAGAAGATCTGTCAAGGAGATCCGGTTCGTTGCCGACACTTGGAGAGTGTGAATAGCCGAAAGGTTCGCTTCCTACACTTGGAGAGTGTGAACAGCTGTAGGGTTCTCTACCCACACTAGGAGAGTGTGAAAGGATGGAAGGGTTCTCTGCCCACACTAGGAGAGTGTGAAAGGACGGAAGGATTCTCTGCCCACACTAGGAGAGTGTCAAAGGACGGAAGGGTTCTCTGCCCACACTAGGAGAGTGTGAAAGGATGTAAGGGTTCTCTGCCCACACTAGGAGAGTGTGAAAGGACGGATGGTTCTCTGCCAACACTGGGAATATGTAAAAGGACGACAGTTATCTACCGCACCGGGTAGTGGTGAAAAGATTGTTTTGTAAAGGCTTCTCCGCCTTGCTGTGGGTGCACAAGGAGAGTCACTATTGGTATTAGTGCAATACTCAGAGGGTGCCTCTGGGGAGTGGATGTAGGTCTGGTTTTAGATCGAACCACTATAAATCTGGTGTCATTTACTTTACTGTTTTTTCGTTTCCGCATTTTATTTTTAATTTTAAGAACTCTGTGATTGAAAAACATTTTCTAGAAAAACTTAAAAGAAAAATTTTCATTTCGGTTCAACTTAAATTCAAAGAGGGATTAAAATTTTTTAAACTACCAATTCACCCCCCCCCCTCTTAGTAGCCTTGGGACATTAACTTAGGCTTAACAACCTAATTACTAGACTCAACAAGTGGTATCAGAGCTTCGTTTCAAAATTATAAGTTTGAACTACTTTTTGACTAACGTAGATGGCTACATTCGGAAACCGAAACACACCTGAGGGTTACTCTATCACTAGACCTCCACTGTTTGACAATATACCTTTTGATTTTTGGAAAACACGCATGTCTACTTTCTTACAGTCACTTGATTATCGTATGTGGATGCTAGTCCAGGAAGGTTACACAAAACCAACTAGATTAGTTGATTGAGTTAGGGTAGAAACACCTTTTGCAGATTGGACTATAGAAGAATGTGACTTAGCACAATTAAATACCAAATATCTAAATAGTTTTTTTTGTGCTTTAAAATCTGAAGACTACATGCGGGTTTCCACTTGCAAAAGCGGAAAGGACATATGGGATAGACTTTGAATAACTTATGAAGGGACTAATGAGGTTAAACAATCAAGACTCAATATCTTGTTACATGACTATGAATTATTTCGCATGAAACCTAATGAATCTATTTCTGAGATGTACATAAGATTCACACAAATAGTCACTTCTTTGCATGCACTTGGTAGGGAATTAACTAATGCTGAAATGGTTAATAAGATTCTTCGTTGTTTACCTACTACTTATGATGCTAAAATTACTGCAATTACAGAGTCTAAAGATCTAAACATTTATTCTATTGACAATCTTCTTGGTTCACTCATTGCTTATGAGCAAGGAGTAAGTCAAAGAAAGATTGATGCAGGTGAACCACGAAAGGAGAAGAATATTGCACTAAAGGTGGAAGAGTCAGAGAGTGAACACTCACAACCTGAGGATGAAGACGATATTGCATTGATGATTAGACAATTCAGAAGCTTTTTAAAGAGGAAGCGAAGAGACGCCAGCAATGGAATAGAGGTAAGTTTAACAGAAATGACAAGATTTCTAATGAAGTGATTTGTTATGAATGCAGGAAACCAGGTCATATCAAGACTGAATGCCCAAAACTCAAAGCCACTCCTAGCAAGGAGAAGGTAGAGGAGAAACCATTGGTAAAGAAGGGCAAGAAGAAGTTTCAAAGAGCTTTCTGGGCGGACTCAGCTTCAGACTCATCTGAGAATGAAAAGAAGAAGAAGTCACCAACCTTTGCTTGATGGCAGATAATATTGAACAATCAGATCAAGAAGAGGTATGTGACTTAACCTATGATGAATTTTTTGAAGTTTCTGAACACATGCATGATGCATATAGGAAAATGAAAAAGATGCATGCTAGTTTAAGTTTAGAACTGGAAGAGCTCAAGAAGGAACACGAAATCCTTAGGAAAGATCATGCTTTAATAGATGATAACCACATGAAATTACTTGATGAATATGATGACTTGAATAAAAATTTTGAAAATTTAAAAACATCCTATGCTGAACTTGAAAAAGAATTTAAGATTTTTAAGGATGAATCTGAGAGCAAGACATATAGAATCAATTATACTAATCGAATCTTGGAAGATATGAATTCATTTTACAAACTCACAATAAGAGCTCTCAAGGATAATAGGAAATCTCCTAAACTTGAAGATTTTATAAATCCTAAATATTATCCTAAATTCATGAAATCCCTTAGAAGACAATCATATAGAAGAAAACTTAGGAATGTTTTTTCTAATGTTAAATATAATAATTGTGGATTTTTGGGACATATAGCTCACACCTGTACTTTGAAGATGAAATCTAATTTGGTGTGGAGACCTAAGATGCATAAACCTAGACATATCATACATGCATATGATTATAAATTTCTTAAAGGTGAACCCAAATTTGTTTGGGTTCCCAGGTCTAACATTTGAGAGTTTTGCAGGAGTGCTCTCACACAAGACCTCGTGGGAGCATATGGTACCTAGACAGCGGATGTTCAAAGTATATGATTGGAGATGCTGCTCAATTCATAACGTTGGAAGCCAGGAATGGAGGCAAGGTTACACTTGGAGATAATACCACAAAGAAAGTGGTTGGATCAGGTATGATTGGAAATTTCAAAAACTTTTTCATAGACAATGTGTTATTGGTTGAAGGCTTAAAACATAATCTGTTAAGTATAAGTCAGCTATGTGATAAGGGCTATAATGTGAAATTTTTACCTACTAGCTGCATATTAAGCCTAAATGGAAATGAAGTTTTAAATGGAAAAAGGGTAAATAATGTTTACATGCTAGAATTGAATTCTATTCAATCTCCTACTGCTTTTTATTTGAAAACTGTTTCTGATGAATCATGGCTTTGGTATAGGAGACTTTTTCATTCTAGTATGAAAAACCTTAGAAGAATTACCCAAAAGAACTTAGTGAGAGGTATACCAAAACTAGACTTTACTAAGAACCACCTTTGTGATGCATGTCAATTAGGAAAACAAGTGAAGTCCTCTTTTAAGTCCAATAAAGATCTTAGGACCAGTAAACCTTTAGAAATTCTTCACATGGATCTTTTTGGACCAGTAGGAACTGTAAGTCTAGGAGGGAAGGTATACGGATTTGTTATAGTGGATGATTACTCAAGATTCACCTGGATTAGATTACTTTTTCATAAAAGTGAATCATTTGAGGAATTCAGAAAATTTTCAACTTGGATTCAAAGAAAACTAGGATGTGAAATAATTTCTTTACAAAGTGATCATGGAGGAGAATTTGAAAATGAAAGATTTGAAAATTTTTGTAAAGAAAAAGGGATTGATCACAATTTTTCTGCACCTAGAAACCCTCAACAAAATGGGGTAGTTGAAAGGAAAAACAGAACATTAATAGAAGCCACCCGAGCAATGTTGGCAGAATACTCACTTCCTAGATATTTTTGGGCTGAGGCGGTTAGCACTGCATGTTATGTTCTGAATAGGATGAATGTGAGATGAAATTTAAATAAAATACCCTATGAGTTGCTAAAAGGTAGAACACCTAACTTGTCACATTTGTATGTTTTTGGTTACAAGGTGTTCATACATAACAATGGAAAATCTGCCTTAGGAAAATTTGATCCAAAATCAGATGAAGGAATTTTTGTTGGATATTCAAGTGTTGGAAAATCTTATAGGGTATTCAACAAAAGAACTATAGTCATTGAAGAAACCACACATATTGTATTTGATGAATCTTGAAATTTGGAAGAGCCAAATGTTGTTGAAGAAGAGATTGAGGAAAACTCCCAAAAGATTGATAGATTAAATTTGGAAGAAAATGTGGAAGAGAATTTGGAAAGAGAAAACCCTTTGCCTAGAGATTTGAGATTTTCTAAAAACCACCCAAGAGAATTGATTATAGGTGAATCTAGTGAGGGTGTTAGAACTAGGCGTGGATTAAACAAGAAAGTCAATCATTCAGCCTTTATTTCAATAATAGAACCCACTAATATTGATCAAGCACTTTCTGATGAATTTTGGATATTGGCCATGCAAGAAGAGTTGAATCAATTTATAAGAAATAAAGTTTGGGAATTAACCTCAAGGCCAAAAGATCTAAGTATTGTTGGAACCAAGTGGGTGTTCAAAAATAAAATGAATGACTCAGGAGTAGTCATTAGAAATAAGGCTAGATTAGTTGCTAAAGGGTATAATCAAATTGAAGGAATTGATTTTGAGGAGACCTTTGCCCCGGTAGCAAGACTTGAAGCAATTAGGGTTTTACTTGCCTTTGCCTGTTTTAAAGGTTTTAAATTGTTTCAAATGGATGTCAAAAGTGCCTTTTTGAATGGGGTTATTGAAGAAGATGTTTTTGTAGAACAACCTCCAGGCTTTGAAAATTCAAAATACCCTAATCATGTTTTTAAGTTAAAAAAGGCATTATATGGATTGAAATAGGCACCTAGGGCTTGGTATGAGAGGCTGAGCACCTTCCTACTTGAAAGATCTTTTGAAAAAGGAAGTGTGGATACAACTCTCTTTCTAAAGAAATTTGGAAAGGATATACTCATTGTTCAAATTTATGTGGATGATATTATCTTTGGATCTTCAAATAAAAATCTTTGTGATGATTTTTCTAAAATATTGAGTAGTGAATTTGAAATGAGTCTAATGGGAGATTTAAATTACTTTCTAGATTTTAGCATTAAGCAACTTGAGGAATGTACATTTCTTAGTCAAACTAAATATATTAAGGACATCCTCAAAAAATATGAAATTGACAATCCTAAACATGTTAGTACACCAATGAGTTCCTCAGTTCAGTTGGATAAGGACCTTAAGGGAAAATCTGTTGATCAAAAGAAATATAGAGGGATTATTGGATCTTTACTTTACTTGACTGCTAGCCGACCAGATATTATGTTCAGTGTTTGCTTATGTGCTAGATTTCAATCAGATCCAAAAGAATCACATTTAACAGCAGTGAAAAGGATATTAAGATACTTACTAGGAACTCAAAACTTAGGGATTTGGTATCCTAAGTTTAGCTCTTCATTTGAAATTGTTGGTTATTCAGATTCTGACTTTGCAGGCTGTAGAGTGGATAGGAAAAGCACTTCTGGAACATGTCAATTCATTGGAAATTCATTAGTTTCTTGGTCCAGTAGAAAACAAAATTTGGTGGCCCTATCTACTGCAGAAGCATAATACATTACATTAGGAAGTTGTGTGGCACAAGTACTTTGGTTAAAATAATAGTTGATTAATTTAGGATTAACCATAGGCACTATTCCAATTTATTGTGACAATACTAGTGCTATTTGCATTTCCAAAAATCCTATTCAACATTCTAGAACCAAACACATTGACATAAGGCATCATTTCATAAGGGATCATGTATCCAAGGGAGAAATTGAACTTACTCATGTTTCAACTAAAAATCAACTTGCAGACATTTTTACAAAACCTTTAGCCTTTGATACCTTCAGTACATTAAGAACAAGGCTTTGTGTAATTGATTTGAATGCTTAAATAAAAATGTTTTTGCAACATTGATATTTATGATTTTCATAGTTTATTTTTCTTTATTTTGTTTTTGTGATTTTTATCTATTTTTGAGTGATTTCATTTTAGAGTCTGTGGATTTGTCTTTTGTTTTCTATGATTTGTATGTTTAGTTTGTTCTTGTTTGATAAAAAATCAAAAATCCAAAAATGTGTGGAAATCATCCGGGACGAAATGTTTCGTACTGGACGATGTGTGCAAAATTCATTTTGCGAGAATTCTAACCATTTTGAGAGCAGTTTTTAATTAGTTCGTCTGTACGATCTGATAATCGTCCAGGATGAAATTTTTTATCTCAAACATCGGGACGATTGAATGTAGCGGTTGAGTGGATAAGACAGTTTTAAATTTGAAGTTCATCCGTACGAACTTTTTGTTCGTCCAGATGAATAGACGTCGTTTCATTGTAGGGGATGATTTTCAACAGACATTAAAACGAATTAACTTTTTGATTGTCTGTATGAAAATTTTTTGTCTATACGATCGGTCAAGTCAAAAAGCCTGTACGAAGGGACGCATCGTAAATTGTGTTGATTACGAAAAGCCGTTACATTTTGGATGAATTTGATCGTCTGTACGAAATGTTTTCGTCCAGATGAACGATAATTTTCGTCCAGGACGAACTGTTTTCGTCCAGGACGAACGTATCATTTTCTTTAAATATGAAGGCTTTCTAACTCAACAATCACATCTCCAAACTTCACTTTCAATCCCTTTCGACTTCAAATCGACAATGGCCTCCTCAAGCAAAAGACAAAAGGTGTTGGTGAAGAAACCCCACAGGAATGCCTCTGAAAACTTCCTGTCAAAAGCAAGTGAGGAATCCTTTCTTTGTTTTGCCTCTGCCAAAATAACTCACTCTCGCATTCTGATTCAAAACAAGATACACTTCAAGGTAATGCATCTTTTTGCTTCCACCCAGTTTGGATTCATTCTTTCTCTCGTCCACCTTTACAACAAACAAACCTTTATCTATTTCCTAGCCAACATGAGTTTTAATTCCAACCACTCTGTATAAGTTCTTATGTTTTCAAACAAAAAGTTGAAATCACCAAGCACGACATTGGTGCCTTTCTGATCTTAAGAACTGAAGGTTATAGAGCCCACACCCTTATGAATGAAGACACCTTCAAATGGTATGATGTCAATAGGGTGATTAGACAAAGTGGCCTAACATATCATGTTGCAAGAGTCTCAGGTATGACCAAAAATGCCCGAATCATCCAGCACATCCTTCGATCTTCAATCATTCCTAAAGCTGGTGATAGGATCAATATTACCCCACTCCTTTCTGTTCTAACCTTTTTGATTATGGATTGTAAGCCTATCGATCAAGCCCAACTTCTCCTAGACCATCTTTATGGGCTTTCAGAAATTGGGCATGCAGAATAGAAGAGAAAAAGGAACATCTCATTAGGACACTTAGTTACATATATTTTGGAAAAGAAATACAACTTAGTGCATCCTGATGATGAATACGAAGAGCCGGTCTACTACAATGATGCTTCCTTCAGAGCAATTTTGAAGGAGGAAAAAGGGAAAGCACATGCCAGTGCTTCTAAAGAAGAAGAAGAAGGAGAGCAAACTTCTGCACCTCAATTAGATTATCAGAATTTGATTGAGAAATTTGATAGACTTGAGACTCATGTTGATCAAAGATTTGATCAAATTGATGCTCAACTTCTACAGCAGGAACAGGACATTGGTAGTATCAGAAATGAAGTTCATGAAATCAATACCAATGTTATGTTGATGGCCTCCTACTTCAACCTATTTGGTGGCATTCCTCCTCCTCCTCCAGAAGAATAGAGAATGAGAGATGATTTTCTTTATGTTTGTTGTACTTGTGTTTGTTTTAATGTTTGTTGTGTTAGTGTTTATTTTAGTGTTTGTTTTAGTTTGTTTTTATTAAAAGTTCAGTTTATTTTTTTATTTTGATATTATGAAATGATCTTGTAATCCTTTTCATAAATATCAATATATGTTGTAGTTGATTTAATTTTGGATTGTTTTTGAAATGTGTTTAGTTCTTATGAATATCATTAGTCTTTTTAATCTTAATTGTGCTTAAATTAAATTGTGATTTGAGATTAATTACATTGGAAAATCTAGTCTTTCTAAATTTAAAATTTGTTTATAACTTGTCATAATTAGAATTTTTAATCTCGTGTTTATTCATTTAGACTACATAAAAGTTAATATTATTATTGCAATTTAGATATTTTCTTATTTTGTATTTCTTTGCTCAAGTGATATTTATGCACTTAGAAAAATTTAAAATTTTAGATTATTGATATTGGAAAGAATTGGTTTCAATTACTCTTGAAAATTGTACAAAGAGTACAAAAATCAAAAGAAATGCGCAAAGGTTCGCAAATGTGAAAAAGAGGCACAAATTAAGCCCAATGTAAAAAGATGCATAAATATGTGCCAAAAATTTGAAAAAGATGCGCAAAGCACCACATGTGGTAATTCTCTTCTTTCCAAATTCTTTCAATCTCTTAATTCAAATTGATCTTATGTTCATTTATATTCTATTGAACTTTGAAATATAGAATTTTTATTCATCTCTCTTGTAATGATTTTCTATATTCAAATGTCTAAATTGAATCATGTTTTTGATAAATTCTTCTTACTTACAATGTTATATCACTTCTTAAATTCTATGAATTTCTATGATTTACCTAATGTTATTAGTTTTAGATTGCATACCTTATGTCAATCACCATTTAGATTAAATTTTTAAATGAATTTCATATAATTACTTACATTTCTCGTCTATTTCATCTTCACTTTTTATTGTTGTCAAAAAGGGGGAGAAATTTGTGTTTGTATGTTTTGTTTTTGTATTCTGATTTTGTGTCATTTAGCTTGTGATTTTGTGTCATTTGGCTTGTGTTATTGTCTTGTATTTTTTATTTTTGTTAAAATTTTTTGAAAAACAAAAAATTGTGTTCTTTGGTTCAAAATGCCTCCTTATTTTCATGTATTCATCAATTCAGGGAGAGTTTAGGAGATTTGTTTAAATTGAAATCATACAAACAATAATTATTTTGCCATCATCAAAAAGGGGGAGATTGTTAAGATAGTTGCTATTTAAATGCTTTACATTTTTGCAACTTATGTAGTTTTGATAATTCCAAACATTATTGTTCAAATATGTAGTTATCTCCTAACAATTTTAGAAGATTTGTATTTGCTCTTGTGTGTACTAACATTTCAGAAAAATCAAACTCCAGACTACGAAGACTTCAAATCAAATTCAGCATGAAATACTTTGTAAATTTGAAGCTTGTACTTTTCTTTGAATTAAATTTGAAAGGGAGTGATTGTAATTGAGTGAATAAAACTATACACACAAACATAAAGAGATCATATAAAATTTATACTGATCGTACGGGACGATATCCGTTCGTACTGGACGATCAGACAGTTATCTCCTATTGAGCACATAGAACGAATAGGAACTGGCTTGAAAAATTTTCTAAGTCCTATTCGTCCGGGACGAAATTAAATATCATCCAGCACGACTTGGTCTCTGTAAAATTTTCGTCCAGACGAAATTAATTATCGTCCAGGATGATCTGATCTCTGTAAAATTTTCATCCAGACGAAATTAATTATCGTCAGAAAACGAGTTGCTCTCTATATAATTTTCGTCCAGAAAAAATTAATTATCGTCCAGGACGATCTGGTCTCTGTAAAAATTTCGTCCAGACGAACCAATTTTCATCCAGACGATTAACCGACTTAGAACGGTTTTCAGCAGTTTCTAGAATCGACCAAGTAATAATCGTTCGTATCGAACGAACTTAGTTCGTACGGGACGATCAGCGTGTACGAAGACATTTCATACACATATACAAATAGGGTCGTTTCAAAGTGTTTAAGTAAAATCGTCCGGGACGATCCACGATCGTACGGGATGATCCACTGCGTACATAATTGAAAACTTGCAGTTTTTGAGCGGTTTTTCTTGTCTTTTCTATAAATAGTCCAAATTAGACTGCCACCCAATCTTTTTGTCATTTGATCTTCATGCCTCTTAAGAGAATAGCTAAGGAGAGAGTGTAAGAGTGCATTCAAGGGAGGATTCCTACCACTAGAGCGAGAAGGCTTCACTTGGAGTTCAAAGGTAAGAATCTCTACTTCTGAATTGGGATTACTTCACACTTTTCCTTCTTCCTTCTAGATTTCTTGTGAGAAGATCTGTCAAGGAGATCCGGTTCGCTGCCGACACTTGGAGAGTGTGAATAGCCGAAAGGTTCGCTTCCTATACTTGGAGAGTGTGAACAACTGTAGGGTTCTCTGCCCACACTAGGAGAGTGTGAAAGGACGGAAGGGTTCTTTGTCCACAGTAAAAGAGTGTGAAAGGACGGAAGGGTTCTCTGCCCAAACTAAGAGAGTGTGAAAGGACGGAAGGGTTCTCTGCCCACATTAGAAGAGTGTGAAAGGACGGAAGGGTTCTCTGCCCACACTAAGAGAGTGTGAAAGGACGGACGGTTCTCTGCCCACATTAGGAGAGTGTGAAAGGACGGAAGGGTTCTCTGCCCACATTAGGAGTGTGAAAGGACAGAAGGGTTCTCTGCCCACACTAGGAGAGTGTGAAAGGACGGAAGGGTTCTCTGCCCACACTAAGAGAGTGTGAAAGGACGGACGGTTCTCTGCCAACCCTGGGATTGTGTAAAAGGACGACGGTTCTCTGTCGCACCGGGTAGTGGTGAAAAGAGTGATTTGTAAAGGCTTCTTCGCCTTGCTGTGGGTGCAAAAGGAGAGTCACTATTGGTATTAGTGTAATACTCAGAGGGTGCCTCTGGGGAGTGGATGTAGGTCTGGTTTTAGACCGAACCACTATAAATCTAGTATCATTTACTTTACTGTTTTTTCGTTTCCGCATTTTATTTTTAATTTTAAGAACTCTGTGGTTGAAAAACATTTTCTAAAAAAACTCAAAAGAAAAATTTTCATTTCGGTTCAACTTAAATTCAAAGAGGGATTAAAATTTTTTAAACTACCAATTCACCCCCCCCTCTTGGTAGCCTTGGGACATTAACTTAGGCTTAACAACCTAATTACTAGACTCAACACTCTGGACTTGACCTTTGAACTATTCATCCAAACAAATTAACCCATTCATCCCAGTATGATATCCTATAGACTCATGCTTTGAACTATTTATACAGATGATTTAAACCATTCATCCTACGATGAAGTCCTCTTGACTCGTGCTTTGAACTATTCATTTAGACGATTTAACCCATTTGTTTGAGGATGATGTCCTCTAGACTTGACTTTTGAACTAATCATCCAGACGATGATACAATTTCATCCCAGGACGATGTCCTCTGTTCTTTGAACTTATGGTCTGTCCTTCATTTTCATTCCAATGAACATTGGGAATAACTGTTCATACCGGATAAACCATGTTCGTACGAGATGATGATCAGGTACGAAGGTAGTTCGTACCAATGTACATTGAGTTCATACGCAACAATTTTTACACTATTCGTATGTATAAAATGTGATCATATGAGACACTCATAAATGTACAAATTTGACAAATTGTAGTTTTTGGATAGTTTTTCATGTTTTTCTTATAAAAGGTTCACTTAAGACTGTCATGCAATATTTTTTTCATTTAATCTTCGTGCATACTAAAAGGAGATTGAAGGAGAGAATAAGAGAGACTATTTGAAGGAGAATTCTTACTATTGGAGCATGAAGGGTTCACTTGGTTACTCAAAGGTAAGGATCTTTATTTATAATTTGTGATTACTTTACTCTTTTCTCTTGCCCTTCTAGATTTATCGTGAGAAGATCTTTCAAGAAGATTCGGTCCTCTACCGATACTCAAGGAGTGTGAACAGTCAAAGGTTCTCTGCCTACACTTAGAGTGTGTTAACAGCGGGCGGTTCTTTGCCTACATTTGGAGATGTGAACAGCGAGAGGTTCTCTGCCTACACTTAGAGAGTGTGAACAGCGGAAGATTCTCCGTCTACACTTAGAGGTTGTAAAAGGATGGCAGTACTCAGCCTACACTTGGAGGGTGTAAAAGGATGAAGGTACTCTGCCTACACTTGGAGGGTGTAAAAGGATGAAGGTTCTCTGCCGCACCGGGTAGTGGTGGAAGAGTGTTTTTATGAAGGCTTCTTTGCTTTGTTGTTGGGGCAATAGGAGAGACACTAAGGGTAATAGTGTAATACCTGAAGTGAGAGACTTTAGGGAGTGGATGTAGGTCGTATTTGAAAAAACCACTATAAATCTTGTGTCATTTATTTTCCACGGCTTTTTACTTTACTATTTTTATTTCTATTTATGGTTTAAAAATAGTTTAAAAAAAACTCACTAAATTTTAAATTGGTTTAAGAGGAAATTTTTGAATTACCAATTCAACCCCCCCCCCCCCCCCCCCCCCCCCCCCCCCCCCTTCGTGGTTAGGTGTTGGGACATAAGCTTAAGTCTAACAACCTAATTCATAATTAACAAGTTTCAACATTGACTTTTAAATTTAGATTGGTTTTTGGAAACTTAATATTTTAAAAAAATATTAGATTTTAATTATAGCTAGTTCCTTTTAGTTTTCCCATTTTGGAATTTTTTAAAATTAGTTATGAATTTTCAAAGTTTGGGTAATTAATGAAATATTAAAATTATTTAATAAAGAGCATTTTAGGGGTTTTGATCCAAATCAGCTCCAAATTGCTTGGAATCACCCTCAAAGGTCAGAAATGACCGAATGAGATTTTCCCAAGTGTTTGGGAAAATTTTAGAATTTTTAATAGTTTTTAATTATTTAATTTAATTAAAAAGGTGATTTTTAATTAAAATTAAATTAAGGTTCAGATTGAAGTCTAATTAATAGGTTTGTTAATTAAAGGGTTTAAAGGCTCCTAAAAATCCTAGAAAAATTTGGGAGGTTTAGGATATCACTAAGTTTGATTATTTAAAGTTTCATGTCCATCAAGGATCTACCCTAGCCCCTAAAAGGTTTTTAAATTTGCTAGACGGGTTCATAAATGTTGTTCTTAGGGTGTCGCTATGTTGAGTAGGCTTAAATTAAGTATTTAACAACCCCTATGTGTAATAAAAAGGGAATACATAAAAACATAAACAAACCATGACCTTAGATCTAAAAGAGCCTAAGCTAGGTGCTCGTGCCTCCTACACATGCAAAAGATGATAAAATAACCACTAAGTATGCTTAATGAGATGATTAGTGATAATTAGATCTCAATCACCCACTAATATTCCCTCATAATCACTATTCATATGCATGAATCAATGTTTGAAATTTCACGAACAGATCTCCCAAAATTGTGTGTTTTAATAATACATGTAATTTTAAAGTCATTAATATATATATACAGATTGTCTAATATGATTCTGTGGTCATCTAGGATGATAAGTTTAAGATAGTATACTGATCATCTAGTACAAGATGGGATGATGGGCGGCGATATACATATCGCCCCATGCACCCCTTGAGATGTCTTGTTTAAACTTTTATACAATTAAAAAAAAAATTATGGTTTTCATCTTGGATGATGGGGGGTCATTCCATGAAATATCAAAGATCATCCAGTACGATCGTAGTCCAGTACGATCATAAAAAATTATCCTGTACGAACTTATCATGCAATCTAACAATAATTACTCCCCTAATCACAAGATAAATTTAGGCATGATTATCCTAAATAATCCATTATGATGTATATTATCCTTCATGATTAGTACAAAATTTAAAAATTAAAATATTACCTGAATTATGATCGGAGGCGCTATTTTTCAAAATCTGAATTGATCGTCCTTTATGATACAGATCGTAAGTATGATTAGTTTAATCACTCTTAATTAATAGGGATGCCCTAATTAAGGTTTTTTGTTTTTAACTGATAATCCAATATGATATAAATCATTTTATATGATTAGGTAAAAAATAAGAAAATTTCTCTAACTCACCAACCCATTCCATTAAGTGTTTATGTGCAAGGTTACTTAGCTTGGGGTCCATCTAATACATTACTTGACCCAAGATTGGTAAAAAGTTTATTAAAGTTGAAATTATAGACTGGCTCATCCCTAGTCTACCCGATATTGAGTTGCATTGCACGTAAACTTGTGGACTTCAAAGATTAGTAAGCATGGCAAATAAAATAGATATGCTATAATAGAAGTAGAAAATAAACAATAATATTTATTATCATCAAAATTGAAGTACTTGGGCCCAAATTTGCAATAATCTCCCCCTTTTGGAGATTGCAAACATTATTGCTAAAAAATTTAAAGCCCTTTGACATTCTCTAAAACACCCCCATAAAAGATAAAATTATGAAAGTGAGGGAGTTAAAAAAAAATTGTTTTTTATTTTCTTTTAAAAAAATGATAGATATAAGTAAAAACAAAAAAAATAACTAGGTAGAAAATAAATTAATTTTACTAGAACATTAAAAAAATTAACACACTACTTTCCCTTTTGACATCATAAAAAGGATGAAAAAGAAAATCACTAAACAGAAAAAAGTAAGTACATCATAAGGAAAAGACAACAATAGAAATAAAAAATTAACTGGAAACCATAGGAACCATGATCAAGAGGAGGTGGTGGTGGTTGAAAGTAGCAGTGAAGAGAGGCAAACTACTCACCAAACCAGGCCATATACTTGTCATGCTACTATAGTTTTTGTGTTGTGTAGCTTTCAAAATAAGCTAGATCATTTGCATGATCTTGCTGCAACTCAGCTATATAGTTTTCAAATCTAGCCTCTCACAGATCAAACTGCTAAACAAACTGATCAATCTGAGACTACTGGTAGATAGGGACTGGTGCAAGAATAGTTTCATCCTCCTCTTCCATAGGCTCCTTGCGCATATTATGATGACAAGTACTTTGAAGGGTGTGGAAGGTGCTATTGAAATAGAATACATGGATGTGATCAGGTGGAGCTGAGAATTAAAGATTATATTTTTGTCTCTAGAACATAGGCAATAATATGTCCTAAAGTTAGATTGGGCTTTCTTTTGTGGTCTGGATCCCTAATGCAGGTTAAATATTTAATGTAGCTGATGTGAAGATCAACTTCACTAAAATTGGCTATGATGTAGTAAGTGGTTAGTGTAAGAATGGGAGAAATATGAATTTGGTCCCAAGCTTATAGAATTGTTAAGGATATGCAAGATGGCTCGAACATCCTTAACTAAGATGTTATCCTGGGTATATGGTAGTTCACATTAGTTTTCCTAAGAATATTGTTAGCATGAGCCAAATTAAAATCAAGATTTGAAAATAAGATGTCTTATCTCTAGTGGTAGAGAGGCAATTGAATTCTTGAAAATTGTGATAGGTAATCTCTACATGCCTTCAATTAATATATGATTGTAAGGCAGTAAAAGCTTTTTTTTTTTTTTTGAAGAAAAATGCAACATTGCATTAGAATAAAAAATGTTATTACAAACTACTCAAAGCAAAGCTAAAGATTCGAATTCCTCCTTCATAACAAACAAGAACGAAGGCAGAATTTCAACATGTTGCAACCCATGACCCCGAGTTTGAGATTTTGATGATGCCAAATAATGATTGTTTTGAAACAACTTTTCATTGGATATTATTTTATTTGCTATTGTCCTTGAGTACTAACATTTCAGGAAGATCACAAGTGACTCAGGACGAAAGAAAGATTCAAGAACGGGTAGATTAGGAGTATGAGTCAGATATTGTATTTTTCTATTTATTGTATTTTTATTTTCTTGAGTCTGACCACAAAATGCATAAGAGTATGAGCAACCATGCACACACACAGGGGGAGAGTTTATTTTTAAATGTAAAATGTAATAGAATTTCTTCTCTAGAGATCGTACTGTACAAGTTTAATTCGTACCGTATGATCCGAGCTATGTGGACGATTCTATGAATAGATCGTACTGTACGAATATATTCGTACGGTACGATATGTTAAGATCTAAAACCCTAGCCATTGTTTAGTTTAAGTAAGTGATTTTGCATCGTTCGTACTGTACGATTTATTTTAAATACTTACTTAAATTAACCCGTGATTAGTGCATGAAATCCAGGCCTAATTATATTTTGAACATTGTACTATACGATAGTAATCGTACCATACGATGAATAGAGATGACATCTGATCGTCCAGACCATCGTCCTGTACGAATAGTATTTTGTTGATCGTACTGTACGATATTTTATCATACAGAACGAATTGTTTTTTAACTGTTCGTACATCTTCGTACCAGGATGAAGTTTGTTTATGAAGATCGTACTGTACGATATTGAATCGTACTGTACGAACAATAACGGCTACTTTTGAAATCAGAGGGATTTTGGAGCCCGTTTTAGGAGTTAATCTTGTCCTTTTTCAGTAAGAATTACAGAGAGGGAGAACAGGGTTAGAGAGGGATTCCAAGGGGGAGAGAGCTCTTAAGAAGTCCTTTAGGGTTTTGAGAGAGGAAGGTGAAGGTGAGCGTGTGAGGGAGAAGAGGTGTGAGGGAGATCACACGGTTGCTCCAAACTTGCTGCATCTTGTTCCTCCTCTGGCCCTAGAAGAATTTGTGGGAGGATCTCCAAGGGAAAGGCTCTTTTACATCCGTGACCTCGAGGTACTATGCCTTCTCCAGGAGGGAGAAAAAGGAAAAGGTTCTCTGCCGTCGCTAGGAGGGTGAAAACAGAGTTTGACACTCCGCCACGCCGAGTTAGTGAAAGGGAGTATTGTAAAGGCTTCTTCGCCTTGCCAAGGGGGGCTAAAGGAGAGCTATTGCTTGTAGTGAAAATCCCAGAGTGGAGGACTCCGGGGAGTGGACGTAGGTCATTGTTTGACCGAACCACTATAAAAATCTTGGTGTATTTTTTCCTTGTCTTCGTTTACTTTTACTTGCACTTAATTTTTCATAATTATTGCGTGGTGAAATTTGTGAAAGAAAATTTGTTTAAATTTTGTTGTCAAATTTCAAAAATAACAAAAAAATTAGAACTCCTGTTTAGTGTTACTTTTTATTGAAAAAAAGTTTTTCACAATTCACCCCCCCCCCCCCCTCTTGTCATTTAGTGATTTCACAACATTACTAAGATCATGCCAAATAAAACTTTTATCCAAAGCAAAATTAGCACAACAATCTGCTAATTTATTACATTCTCTAGTAGTAAAACTAAAAAAATCTTGATTAAACTCTTGGATGAAGGCAAATTCTTCTTCAATTATTTCTTTATTCTTCAATATCTTCAAAGCTTGTTGAAGAATCTTGATCATATTAAAGTTATCCCCTTCAATAATTAGACCTTGTTCTTCCACCATCCAATCCTGTATAACATTCTTTATAGTGTAAACCACTAGAAGTTCTAATTGGGGAATGTCCCAGCGCAAGTATTGGACACCAAAAGTAGGTAAGAACCTGCCTTTATCATCTCTACACACTCCACCAATACTAGCCTTGTTGTTACTACTTAGAGAAGCATCAACATTGATCTTTATCCATCCGAGTGGAGGAGGATGCCAAGAAGAAAACTGCTTAAGCTCGTTGACATCCCAGCTGTCCGGATAAATATTGATAGCCGGTATAATAGCAGCCATAGTCACCATTAGACGTAATATATACATCAGATTCTTCATTTCCTTCATGAACCAGCAAATTTCTACTCTTCCAAACCAGAAAAACTGTTGTACAATAAATATTTATAATGAGAGAATTATTACCTAACATTCTCTCTAATCCACTTAAGCATTCAGCAAAATTTTCAAACTGAGGTACTTGAAATCCCCATTTGTTTAACAAGGCAATTACTTTCAGCACATTTCTACACTTTGCAGTAATGTGGTTGTTGTCTTCCTCCTCATCACAACCTCTAGGACATCCACAGTAATTACTTAATCTTCTGTATAATAAGAAGGAATCATTTGGAATAGCATCCTTGTATAATCTCCACCAAAACAGCTCTACCCGTGGTCTTAACTTTATTTTTTTCATCCATTTCCATAGCTCACAATCTGCACCGTCCTTTTGAAGTGCTTCTTGAGAAATTGATGCAATAGATCTTCCTGCTGTTGTAAACTTCAGTTCTATTTGATCCGTTCCTTGATCAAGATAGATTGAAATTTATAAAATAAGTTCCATCAGCTGCATTCCAAAGAAGATTTGAAGATGATCCTTATTCCAGGTTCCCTCCGAGATAAAGAAGCTTAAATTGCACTTAATGTTTTTTACATTGCTTACAAAAGTTATCCATTTAGAGATATTCTTATCCAATATCCAAGAATCATGCACCAATTAATAGAATTCCCATTAGAAATCCTCCATCTTACAAATTTTTTAAGAAAATTAGCACCATTACACAATGTTTTCCAAGTTGAAGAACTCTCTAACATCCAAATCTTGACAGAACTCCTAAGCCAACATAATATTATTTGTAATGGCCCTGCCTTTCACAAAACCAATCTAGTTAGGAGAAATAATTCTAGGTAAAATAGAAGCTTAATATTACAATGTATGTAATTTTCTAAATTAGCACCATATTTAGCTCTTAAGATACGATTGAGCAAAGAATCTGGCTTCATGTAGAAATCCCATGCGAATTTTCCCTGAAGATTCCCCACATTACATACTGTCAAAAAAAAGTCCCCTACAACATTTATGTTTTGGTTTGCATAACTCTTTCCAAGAGACTTAGTAAAAGCTTTGTTAATGAAAAGGTTGGTGAAGAATTCAAATAAGAGTATTGAATTAAATTTAAAACCTAGTGTATGGAGAATGTCAAGAGTTGTTCTAATAAATATATCAAGCACCTGAAAGCTAAGAAATTTTGATTGATGATTTTTTAAAAGGTAATGCCAGTATTCTAGATCTTTTTTATATTATATTCATCTTTTTTTGGATTTAACATTATGTGGTTTGCTAACTACTAGAAAATACCATTCAAAATGTTGTACGTAACATTAAGGATACATAACACCTTATAGTTGTTGATTATAGCTCAAATGATGATGGTGTCATTATAAAAAGTTACAAATAGAAGCAAGGCTGATATTCAAGAAAGATACAACAAAAGAAAAATCAATTGTTAGATTAAAGTTGTTGCAATCATTAACTTTGTGAATCCCGATTTCATATTTAATGATTAGATTAAGATACTCAATGATTCAAAACTACCATTATTGAATTAAATGAGAAGTAGTGATGTGCATTACTTCTCATGCTAACCTTATTATCATGCATTCTAATTCTCAATGCGAAGTGGCACAATAGCTGCTTAGAACTACTTTAATTACCCTCTAAAATTTTCTCCAACATTAAGTCCAAGCCTTAAGAATCATTCATCTTGCACCATTTTCATTATAGTACATGTATCTCTTCAGACTACCATGATTTCTAATATAATTTTGGAAATTTTTCAACCAATAGAAGTACATGTTTTTGGATTATAAAGATCCCATTGATCTTTAGGTTAAACTTGGACAAGGGCACCTTGGGCACCTTGGTCTAATGGCATTAAAGAAGTTTCACTACCCTTGTCCTCATATGAGATTGCATTAATCTAGTCTTCATTTTTTGTCACATTGATGTGCAAAGGATATATTAAGACCCTTCATCTCTTTCTTCAATGAAACAAGAATTGATAGTCTGCTTAGATGAGCTACCAGCAAGCACTCTAGATCTTTTTCCACCAGCCATTATAAGAGTAAGAGTGCTCAAGTAGGAGAGAAGGAGAGGTGGAATGTGGTGTGTGATGAAAAAACCATGAATTATTACTATTTAAAAGAATAATCCATATCTTACAGGATGATTGTGAAATCATACATGATGACATGGTGCAATCAATTAGGGTAGACGATCGATCAAAAAAAGTTAATTCAATCATCCAATATGATTAGATATCATATTTGATGATTAGACATGTGACGATTGTCCTAAGGGGTCAACTGTATGATCGTTGGCTAACTGGATCATACATGACAAACATGTTGATCATCTTGGATGATTTGCCATAATGGATAGATCCAGTTGCATTTAAATCATTCAATGACTCCTACCATGTGGATCATCCAGTATAAAGTATGAATCATATGGGATGATCACCACTAATTGATCAATTTAATCCATTGGAAGTGCTATAATAAGATAGGTGTATTTTTGTTATGATCATACGGTACAATATGAATCATCGTGGATGATATGAACAAAAATTGAAGAACATAGGAAATGGAATATGATAATTAGGAAGCGTTCAAAAATAAAAAAAGTCAAGTAATAACTAATCGAAAATAAATTAAAAAATAATAAAAATAATAATAAGGGTTTTTTTAATCAATCAACTATAGTAAATTATAAAATTACTTCAATATTAAATATAGAAAATCATTAAGAAATTAATTTATAGCACTAAAATTTAGAAAGGATAGAAAATCTTTCTTGTTAACCCTAGCTCGGATTTCTTACAGGTTAAAATTTTTTTTTTAAACAAAAATCTATCTCAGAAAAAGAAATTAGATAGGAAAAGTAATCTTTTATAACTTCATTTCTGAAAACTATCTGATAGAACAATATTGTAAAGTAATGAATAAGGAATTATGATTTCAATTTGAAGTGGTTGAAGATATCAATTGGAACATGGATTCATCTTAGATTTAAAGATTTAAAAGAGAAGGAAGCTTCTTTCTTTGTGGGCACAATTTGTGCCTTTTTTCTATTATTTGATGCACTTTGCGCATCTTTTTTTTTTCGATACACTTTGTGTATCTTGTAATTATTTGGCGGACATTATGCATATTTTCAATTTTGGGCTCATTTGGTACCTCTTGTCATTTTTGTGAGATTGCTTCCTTTCAAAACCTTTAAAAACTCTTAGTTGTGAGATTATCTTCCAAACATAAGAGAAGAAAAAATCACTCTCTAATGTAAGGAAAAGTAAACCACAAAATAGAATCTTATCTATATGATAAATGTATCAACCTAATTAAGAAAACCTAAAAGTAATTCATTGACAAGGAACATTATTCCTATGAGATTGATTATTGTAGGAAGAATAAATAGATCTCTATTTCAAAGTCTAATTTTTGACTTGAAATAAATTTTGATTCAAAAGAAATTATACCGCTAAAGAAGTTTGATGAAGAGAGATAATAATCAATTTTTTTGCAATGATCTAATTCTTTTATTTAGAAAACCAAACAAAAGTAATACAAAGATAAAAATAAAACATAGAAAAACAGAAAACAAAATGGATAAATTAAGCAGTGAGAAATGAAAATAGAAAACATCAATCTCAGTATCTATAACACTTAACCTGGTTCTTAAGATGCTAAAAGTTTTAATGGCTAGTGGTTTTGTAACGATATCAACAAATAAATTTTCAATAGCTAGATGGTGTAGCTCTATGTCACCTTTTGTTACATGGTGCCTAATGAAATGGTGTCTTATGTCAATGTGTTTTGTTATGGAGTGTTGGAATGGATTCTTTGAAATGTAGATTGCACTAGTGTTATCACATAGAATTAAAATTATGCCTATAGGTAATCCTAAATCTAGAATTTATTTCTTTAACCATAAGACTAGGGCCACACGACTTCCTAAGGCTATGTATTTAGCTTCAGTACTGGGCAGTGCAATTGAGTTCTATTTTCTACTAAACCTCAAGACTAAATATTGTCATATGAATTGATATGTCCAAGAATTGCTCTTTCTATAAACCCTCCATCCTATGATTTCAAAAGAGCTCCTATGCCTAGAATATCATATTTCTATGTTTTGTGTTCCTAAGAGATATCTAAGGATTCTCTTAACAACAATTAGGTGGTAAAGGAGTGATCCAATTATTCCTCTATATTTATTCTAATCAATTAATTTTCCATTTGATTCTTTATCTAATTGAAAGTGGAGCTCATGGGAGTGCTTATTAGTTTGGCTATATCCATTTCATATTTTTAAGGATGTCCTTTATATATTTTGATTGACAAAGAAAGGTTCCATCATCTATCTTTTTTTAAGGGGAAACCCACAGAGGGGCCTACGCTTTGAAATAAATTAAAAATTATAAGATCATTAAAGGGAGCTCGAGCTCTTCTACTACTCAAACAAGCTACAAGCAAAAAAACACAAAAAATCCTAAAAGCTCAAGGTCCATGCTACACCAAAATATAAAAAATCTTAGATACATTTTACGGTGCTCAAGAATGAGCACCCAAAAAATAGGGAGGCAGCACACAAAAGCTCTCAGCACATCGAAAGGGATAGAGTCTTTTTGGGGTTGTATCTTTCTTAGACTCTATGGGATATCGCAACTATGAACGCTACGGCTTAGAGGAAGTCCGAATTTCACGAAAGCGAAAGAAAGGGCAAGGTCCTATCCTACTTTCTTCTTTTTTCTTTTCATTTTGAAGGATGTTTGAGAAGGGAAGGGCTCCGGAACGGGACTCCACCACGTACCAAATCCAAAACAGCAGGCAGAAGTGGAACGTATCTATTGAAAATAGTTGTTGGAAAGAACTTAAGTGAGAGAAAAGGCGCTAGTGCGATTCTTTGGCAGCTCTACTTGAACAGGTGGCGGCTTGACTTCCTCAGCCGATGGTATTGGGGGGTTCTGGAGTTTGTTGATGATCTTGCGGGTAGTCTTAGACCATGCAACCTCCCATCCTTCTTCTGTCTTGTAGGGGTCGAATGAAATGACTGGTTCATTACTGATGACACTAGAGTCTATATCCTCCGTCTTTTATTTCATCCAATTTCTTTCTTTATCTTTCTATCTTTCTAAGGGTGACTCAATCAGGGACCAGCTGGCATAATGCACGCTGGAACGCGGGAATTCGAGGTCTCAGGAACGACTTTTTTTTCGTGGACAAACTTTCCGGTCAGGCCTATGGATGGATCCTTTTAGATCTACGGGCCGGCCGTTCACATGAGCATAGGGAATCTATACTCGAGCGTTCGACTTGGCCCCTGACAGTATAGGTGAGGAATCACTCTTGATCTGATCGGCCTACAACTTTGCCGAGCCGACTAGCATCCCTTTCAACTGCGCATTTTTTGAACAAAGAAGACGGGGCCGAACGAGATGGCGATTACCCTTTGGGATTTGCAGCTGATTTCCAGCCTGCCTACTTTAGGCATTCCTTACGAGGAGTGCATACCTCCGGACTACGACTTGTTCAGACGTCGGCCAGTTGGTCACTCGAGGTGGGGAGAGTTTATTTACTCATATGGTCTTCACCAGAGTTTGGCCCATTGCGGTCGCCTTCGGAGACTGAGAAGTCACCTCCATAGGGATGCAGTTCCCTTGGATAGTTGGATTGAAAGTTTCGGTGACTTTTGCGGTCGCCCTCACTGAACCGACTTGAATATGAACTACGATTCAGATCAAGTCTGCGAGAAAAAGGCTTTCTTTGCTCCGCACCTCGTGAGCCGGGTCGGCTTTTTGCTTAGCACCGAAACCCATATTATGACTAGCATTTGCTGCTGCAGAATAAACTCATTTTAAAATTGGATAAGATGCCCAATAAGGCATTAGTTCCAGTATCATAAGTGTTTCCTCATAAGAACGTCCGCAAATCTAAAAAATGACTCTTTGTGCTTTGAAAACAGACATACATATATGTTGAGCTAACACTTTTGCAAACGGTTTGGAATTCCACAGCATCATAGCAACCCTTATAGAATATATAAGTAGCCCCTCTACCAGTTGTATGCCAAAAACAATATCAAGCCAAACCTTTCTTCAAGATACTACGCCGCCGAAAAAGAAGCGTTCAACAAAACTCTGTGCAAAATCCTATGGACAAAAACAAGAAAGATTGGCATGAGCGGCTCCTGGAGTATAAGAATTACAAGGGGCATAGACTAAGCTTTAGAAATTGCTTCTGTATGATTGAGGGCTCCTACAAGCATTCGTGAATAGGTATAAATAGGCCCCGTGAAACCAGGGTCCCGCAAGTCATTTCTAGACATGAAATCTTCCATCTCTTGAACCGCCAAAGAATACCTGAACTGTTTACCTCCCTTTTTTTCTCCCTGAGAGACAATGCAGTGAAAATCACCACCGACCACCATGGGGGAACCCACCGTGTGACCTGCAGCAATTTCCTCCCAGAGACGCCTTCTTATATGTCTATCCTTATGAGCATACACCACAGCTAATTCCCAAGAAGTAAGTCGAGTTGAAGGTAAATAGTCGCTAATACACTTTAAGCAGGAAGAGTTTGCCTTCGATGCTCTTTGCCTTTGCTCCGGGGAGCATCCTATAGAAAAGGTGCTTGAACAGCGCATATGCGACAACAACCAAGGTGAATCCGATGTTCATGGAATTGAAAGGTTCTTCAAGGTCGGTCTTTCCGCTTTTCAAACCCCAATCAAACCAGGATCTCCTATCTTTCTTTTCTATAGAAGGCATAACCGCTAACCTTGAACCGATATAGAACAACTTATTCTCCGTTGGCGTTTCGGTTGTTCTAATTGGTTAATCGGTTTGAAAGAAGGGGGATCATACATACATGGGCTTTTTCTATGTACTGAAGGTACTTTATTATTGCTATTACTGCGTAACTGACGGACCCATTTTGGGATCGTGCCTCTTTTGATTGGTGTTCAGTGATTGAAGATGGGAATAGCTCATGCCCAGCTCGAGGGAAATTCCTATTTGATAAGATGGATCTGTTTCGGAAGAATCAACAGCTATTTTATCCGCTATAGTTCGACTCGAAAGGTCTTTCAGTGATCGAGTTCAGCAAGAAGGCAAGTCAGAAAAGGTCAACGTAGCTACAGCTCCCTGATCCAAGACTTAGTAGCGCAATAATCTACACAAAACAGATCCTGCAAAACAAAGAGAAAAACACCAGCAAACTAGCATAAAAAAAGACAAGTACATTGGAGAAGAGAGTACCACCAATGAATCATTTTAGCCGGAGAGACAATCAAAATAATCCTCCCAAAGTATAAGGTCTTCCTCCAAAAAAACCAGGGAAATAATAATATACAAAATAAAAAGCGACAGATATAGGGAGAACAGAGTAAACCAGCTAGTATAAAAGCAAAAATAGCCTAAAACCAACCTCCCTGCACTCCAGTAATTACCAGCAACCACCAACTCAAGACAAAACTACCCCCCATCACTCCAGAAGGACCAAGAACCACCACAAGGCTCGGCCAAAGAACATAACACCCAATAAGTCCCTACCAGCAATACCATAGTAAACAGGAACCATAACATAAAAGAGAGACCACCTAAAAACAAAATGAAGAAAGTAAGTATCCAGCATATACCAATAAAACCAAATGTGTAACCAAAAAACAATCACAAAATTCAAGTGTAAACAATTAATACCAATAGTGATCGGGCTAGAGGATCTTAGGTAATAATGCAACACGCTAACATCATAAAAACTTGATGCCGCTCCATCTAACCCCACAGCTCCAGCACACAGCACCTCCCAGTAAAATAGAAAAAAACTAGATAACATCACTAGAAAAGAAGCCAACCCCACCAGAAAGCGACCTCCCTCAAATTAACATAGACCCAGAAAGCATGTCCATCGCAGATCAACCAGCAAAACTCTAACAACCAAGAGCCCAAAATAAAGAACACGGAGCTCCCAGAGGAAATAGCTGGAAAAGGAATGCCAACCAAAACTAAACTAGCATAACTCCAAGAAAAAAACCAATAGTGATCTAGCAAGCTCACCATCAACCCAGGAAAAAGCCACCCCCAAAAGCCAGAGAAACCAGGATTCTCAAAACCAAGAAAACCAACCAAGGATAAACCAACAAAATTCCAAGAAACAACCCAATGGTTCACGAGCATAACCCAGCTCACATGGTCCCAGGAAACAACCAACCAAGATTCCCAAAGCCACCAAGGTTCTGCCCAACCAGCGCCAAGGGAAGGAGAGCTATAAATAGGCAAACCATCAAAAGAAGGTTGCAATCATTGCTCTACCTAAAAACACCACGACACAAACTGCAAAGAAACCAAAACCCCAAAAAACTAATGCCACCCATCATCAAACATAAATCCAACCAAGGTTAAGAAAAGCAAATCCACCAAGAAAGAAGAAAGCAAGTAGTAAGGCTGCAACACTCAAACAAAACACTAAACCAAAATGGAAACCAATTAAATCTTAACATAGGGATAATAAAGTTTGTCCAATATTAAGAGGCCTCTAAGAGGCGCAGGGGAATTGGCTTCCATAAAATCCTTAAAGCAATCAGTACCAGAACCAATCTGAGCTAACCACCTAGCAGAAGCATTGCCTTCTTTATGCACATGAGAAGTGTCAATATAAATAAAAAACATCAAATGCTTAATATCATGAATAATATAAAAAGCCTCAAGTTCACAAGTAGAGTCCACAACATTGAATAAGCATTGAATATTAAGGGAAGACTCAATCTCAATATTAATACTGGTAATGTCAAGGGACATACAACTTCTTAAACCATAGAGAACAAAATTAAAAATAGCCAAATGGTGATTACCCTTAAAAGGCCCAAAAAAAACCAAGAATAACATTACCATAGCCATCTGTGATGATGCCACCACATCTCATATTGTTATTCTCATAATCAGCACTAACGTTTAGCTTGAAACAACCCACCATCAGTTTAACCCAAAAAACCAGACGAGGAAGGGTAGGAGAGGGAGAAACTGCAACCTAATACCTAAATCAACAACGACATAATAATAATTTTAAACCCTTTCATAGAAATTAAATTAGCAGAAACTAGGCTGTGTAATTTATCTTTCGCATTTTGAATGACCCTCAAGGCATCCATTTCAGTACCATTAAACAAAGAGTTGTTTCTTTCCAACCAAAGATACCATAATATCAGGGAAGAGGTAACATTTCTAATGTGGCCTTTAGAATTCACAAACCAAGCCTTAAGAGGAGTATAAATGGACATATTCACATTAAATATTTTTAATTTAAAGATATCATCAAAGTAGCACCAAGTTTTAACAGCTACAGGACCTGACATGAAAACATGATGCATACTTTCTAAATGAAAACAACATTGGCATTTAGAAGGAAGGATGAACCCTCTTTTAATCAAATTGTCATCCATCAGAATACATATGTTTAAAATTCTTCAAACAAAAGTAGAAACCATAGAAGGAATGTTTTTGTGCCAAACCATAGAAAAAAATGGAATTAACTTCTTTTTTATGTCTAAAATCATGCCAAGCATCTTTTAATCAAAAAAAACCATCACTAGCCAACTTGCATAAAAGAACATCTTTTGAATCAAAGTTATTAGGTAGAGTGAGAATTTTCTAAATAATGCAATCCGCAATAACCTCAGCAAGCTTGTCATAATCCCAACAGCTATGATTAATAAAGTAACTAACCTTAACCACCGCAGTGGAAGTAAAATTAATAAGGGAATCAATAAAGCAAGAATTCAACCATTGATCTTGCCAGAAAAAAAAAATATTACCACTCCCAAGTCCCCAAGAGAGATGAGGCTCCACCTCCCACTTAATCTTGCACAACCTCTGCCAAACTTTAGATTCGCCAATATTAAAAGAAAAAGTAGAAGAGTGCTTCCCCACACAGTACTTAGAAAACATCAATTTATCCCACAAGGATGATTTAGTACGGAAATTTAACTATAACTTATAAGAAAAATCATGGGCCAGGTCAACAATACTTTTGCAGCCAAGCCCTCCCTCTTTTAAAACACCACATCATTTGTCCCATGAGTCACAAGAAATTTTAGTGTTACTACAAGAGCCTTTCCAAAAAATATTGTTAAGGATAATATCAATTCTACTACACACCAATTTAGTAGGAAGCGTGGTTTGAATGTAATAAATAGGGAGAGAACAAAACATACTTCTAATGAGAGTAAGCCTACCCCAAAAACTCAAAAAATTAGACTCCTAGTACAGGAGTTTATTCTGCATAGAGGAAATTAAGTCATTAAACAAAAAGGATTTTTTCTGCCTTTAAACAAAGGAATACCAAGATAGTTGATAGGTAACTGGCCATGCATAAACCCAGTTAGCTCCTTAATATCCGAGATACGATTCCTATTCATATTATTAGAAGCAAGAAAGCAACTTTTATAATTATTTAAAGACAAACCACTAACAGTGTAAAAAATCATGGAAGAAATACATAACTTTATTAATGTTATTACAAGAAGCGTTCATGAAAATGATAAAATCATCGGCAAAAGAAAGGTGAGAAATAAGGAAACCACCCCTAGTTCTGAAGTACAAGTTGGGGTGAATTTCAAACATGTTAGCAATACTTCTAGAAAGGTAATCAAAAGTAATAATAAACTGAGCAGGGGAGAAGGGGTCACCTTGCCTTAAGCCAAGAGAAGATTTGAAAAAATCAGAACTCTTACCATTGATAATCAAAGAGAAGAAGGACCTTTCAATGCAACTTTTAATAAGATTAATAAAATCTAAATTGAACCAAAATAATTGCAAGATGTTATAAATGAATTGCCAACTAATATTATCATAAGCTTTGGAAATATCCAACTTGAGGATGGAATTTCCACCCCTCACCTCAATATCCAAATCATGGAAAAATTCTTGAGCCAGCACAATATTGTCAAAGATAGCACGACCTTGAACAAAGCCCATTTGAAATGGAGAAATAATCTTAAGAAGAACATTAGTTAAACGAGACATAAAATTTTGGAAAGCAGTTTATTGAAAAAAGTACAGAGACTAATAGGATGAAATCATTCCACTTCTTAGCATTATTCTTCTTAGGGAAGAGAACAATAGACATGGAAGAAAAAAATGTAGGCATAGTATTACTAGCAAAAAATCCAAAACAGAAGCAAAAAGATCGTCCTTAATTATATCCCAACCTTTTTGAAAAAAAATTAGTAGTAAAACCATCAGGACTAGCCACAGAGTTGCTATTCATATTAAAAACAATATCTTTTAATTCCTCAATAAAAGAAGTACTAGCAAGCAAATCATTTTCCTCCACAAAAATGAGTGAGAGGATAATGTCAAATTACTAGGGTTGAAAACCTTATTAAGTCTATCTCTGAAAGTGATGAACATCCAACATGGCCATCTCCTCAGCATCCTTAGTAACATAATCATCATCACAAGTAATTTAATAGATAGAATTAGAGGCATGTTTCCGTTTAACCAAAGCATGAAAATACTTAGTATTACTATCACCCTCCACCAAATGCTTAGCAGATGCTTTTTGTTTCCAAAAGGTTTCTTCTTGAGCCTGAAGTTTAAAAAGATTAGCTTTAGCCTCTCTAAGAGAAGCAAAATTGGTCTCAGAAGGAAAGTTTCTATAATTAAGCTCACTACTTTTAACCATCTCTTCAACATTTAAAATATTAGTAAAATTATTTTTGAAAACATTATGATTCCACCAATTTAAGAGCTACTTAAGTCTTTTCAACTTAAACCAGAGTCATTTCATACCCCCAATAGCGATGTCAAGATGCAAAACCGCATTGCAGTTCTCCTGAACAACACCCAAAAAGGAATCATGCAGAAGCCACATATTTTGAAAACAAAATTGAGGGACAGCATTAACATGTATAATATTCAGAGGAAGAAGTAAAGGAGAATGATTAGAGAGAGTACGACTAAGATGCTCAACATAAATAGTGCTAAATGAATTAATCTAGTTATCATTAAAAAAAATGTGGTCCAGCCTTTACCAAAGGTGCCCTCTATTCCAAGTATACTAATTACCAGAAAAATTAATGTCAATAAGATTGCAATCCATAATCATATTATTAAAATCATTCATAGAATAAAAATTAGAAGAAGTGGCCCATGAACGCTCAGAAGGATTAGAGATGGTATTAAAATCACCCCCACCAACCAAGGACCAGGCCACATACTATGAAAATCGGTTAATTGCTCCCACAGAACTTTCCTTATGCCACAAGAAGAAGCCGCATAAATTAAAGAGGCACAACACTTAACATTTAAAACTTTGATGTGGTAATGTAGCACTTGAGTAAAATTTCAAAGAACATCAATATGAACTCGATCTTTCCAAAAAAACCTAGATCTTATTAGCACAATTAGTCATAGCTTGCTTAAAACTAAGAAATCTAGCAGTATTAATTAACTTAGAGACATTAACAAGAGGTTCAAGAAAAAACCAGAATAAAAATATCATGAATATGACAAAGATTCTTAAACCTCAAGTGAGAAGAAGCACACCCAATGCCCCTTACATTCCAAATAATAGATTTAAACATTAAAAAACCAAAAAATTAACGACTAGTTTGTGAACGGGTATTTCTACTAGATTGTAGAACAAGATTGGTATTTCTACACGATTGTAAAGCATGAATTTTGCTCTTCCTACCACGTTTACCTTGACCTTTAACAAAGCTAATGTCAATGTCGTCTCTATCAAAAAATTTTGCAGAAAATTCTAAATCCTCAGTATCAGTAAGAGTATCATAATTGAGTTGAGAGGTAGTGGGGACTTATAGTCAATATTCACACCTATAACCTTACCCTTATGAGGGAGCTTACCTTCCTCCAGTAATTCTTCTGCTTCTATCACACTATTATTTAAACCAAGTCCAGCATTTTTTGTTTCAACTCAATCCTTTTCACTAGGCCCAACAATACTGTCAGAATTAATCTGGATATTAGCAACTGCAACATCTTGATTATGGTCAGAGCAGAGAACGTCATCAACAATAACATGTTTATTAGTATTTAAAGAGAAATTCATAATAGGTGAAACAGAGGAAGAAATATTTAAAGAAATAGAACCATTCAACCCTTGATTTTCCACTATGTAACCAACACTCAGTGAGCCATCCAAAATACAAGTAATATCAGCCTGTTTAGAACGAGAACCCTCCAAAGTGGACGGATTCATTAGAGGAGAGGTATTAGGAAGAGGTAAAGGGTCATCAGTAGGGGGAAAGAAACATCCATGACAAGTAAGGGCCTATCATCCAACTTCAAAATATTTTCTTCATTCTCAACATGATGCAAGTTATCATTACCAGAAGGAAGACCAACATTATTTTGATATTGTTTGGACACAACTTTATCTTTGCAAATGTGTGGATGCAGCCTATAACATTCATTAAAACCATGGCCATGCAATTTACAATGAGAGCAGAATATAGTTAAATTTTTAAATTCAACTTTTTGAAAGTAACCATTAAGCTCTGAACCTGACCAAACCTTAGCTGGGTGCTTTGTAGACAAGTCAAGTTCCATAAGGACACGAGCTATAGAGGGGTGAGATATGGAAGCCGTGGCTTCATCAGTTTGTAAGGGCCTTCAAAAATTGATGCAAGATCAAACAAAAATTTAAGTATTGAAAAAAATATAATCTTAAGTTAGGAAAGGCAATCCAAACTAGCACAATTGGAGATTCTTCCTCACATCAAAGTTTGGCATCCATTTGAGAAGACACAATTGGTACCCTTAAATATAGTAAGACCTTCGCGCGAAGATGCGACTGTAATCAAGATCGTTAGTTAACCGGATCGCAACATGAAGAGGATCCAGAAACCTGACATGAAAGAAACCAGATAATTTCAAGCTCATAAAAAACTTACAAATAACTTCCAGATTAGGGCGACGTAAAATAAATTTACCAACAAGAGTTAGGGCAAAGGGGGTTGCTAGCTGAGAAATAATGGAGTCATCGAACAAGAGAGCCGGACAACCCTTAAAAGAAGACTACACAAAATTAAGCATGGGAGCAAAAGACGATGATCCAAAAATGACATCCTTAAAGGAACGAGTACGACTATCGATTAAGGCAGCATTCGGGGGGATATATTACGAAGGGGTTATCATCTCTCGAAGGGAAAATTGAAGAAAAACTCAAATAAAAGGCACGATGAAACACAAAAAAAGCCAGCGATTGAGAAAAAATAGAGTAAATACAAACCAGAAAGCCAGAGAAATGAGGAAGACGAGCTTTCGATCGTCAACCCTAAATAGCCCCTGAATTGAAAGGGAGAGCAGAGTGACGGAGATCAATGCCATAGTTTGAATGCTTCCATCATCTATCTGCTTTATGCTAAATCCTAAAAAGTATGTTAAATGTCCCATCATACTCATTTTAAACTCCTTACTCATAACTTCTGAAAATTCATCACATAGATATTTATTAGAATATCCAAAAAGAATATCATCAATATAAATTTAGATAATGAGTAGTTCATCTCCCACCTTTTTAAGAAATAGGGTGATGTCAACATTCCACTTAAAAAATGTTCTTTTCAGTTGGAATGTGCTTAGCCTTTCCTACTATGTCCTAAGTGCTTATTTTAGTCCATATATATGCCATTTTTAATTTGAATACATAATTAAGAAATTATGAGTTTTTAAAGCCTAGGGGTTATTCAATGTAAAGATCTTCTTTATTACCCTGTTCAGAGAAGGCGCTCTTTACATCCATATAATAATATTTGAATTCCTCAAAACAAGCAAAGACTAGTAGCATCTTAAAGGCTTCTAATCTAGCTACAGGAGAAAAGATCTCTTCAAAGACAATTACTTCTATTTTGTTATACCCCTTAGCAATTAATCTTTCTTTATTTCTCATTATTACACCAAAATCATTCATTTTGATTTTAAAAACCCATTTTGTTCCAACCACACTCTGGTCTCTAGGTCTTTCAACTAGCTCCCAAACTTATTTCAATAATAATTGATTTAAATTTTCTTGTATGGTTAGGATCTAGAGTTCATCAGATAGGGCTTAATTTATGCTAGTGAGTTCAATTATTGAGATGAAAGAAGAGTGAGTTACTTCTTTTTTAAGTCTATTCCTTGTTATAACACCTTTAGATGGGTCTCCTAAGATTAGTTCTTTAGGATGACTTGAAGAATATCTGCATTCTCTGGGTAGTATGTTTTTTGGTTTTACCCTTTCCTCTAGATTTGAAGATTCTAATCATTGGGTATTTTCTGCAACCCTTCTTTTTCTACCCTAGACCCTCCAAATTTATCATATTTATTAAATACAACATGAGTAGACTCTTTTACTACTTGTGTTCTTTTATTAAAAACTCTATAGGATTTTTTAACATATGAGTAACCTACAAACACTCCTTTATCAGATTTGGGGTCAAACTCTCCTAGTAGGATTTCATATTATTCAAAATGAACACTTTATATCCAAAGTCATGAAGGTGAGAGAGGTTGGGTGTCCTTCCCTTAAGAATTTGATAGGGTGTCTTATTCAGCTTGGATCTAACATTAACCCTATTTAAAAAATAATAGGATGTAATGCCCAGAAATATTTAGGAAGTTAGTTTTCAGCTAATATGGCTCTAGCGGCTTCTATCACAATTCTGTTCTTTCTTTCAACAACCCCATTCTACTGAGGGGTTCTAGGAGTAGAAAAATTGTGATCTTTCCCTTGCTCATTACATTAAGTTTCAAATTTCTCATTCTCAAATTACCACCTCATCATTATGAATTGTTAGAATTTCACAACCTAGCTTCCTCTGAATCCAAGTGGAAAATGATCCAAATTCCTTGAATGATTTACTTTTATGAGATAAAAATCTAACCTAAGTAAACTTTGAATAATCAACAATAATAACATACCATAAGACTTTCCCTCCCAGGCTTGTAATGCTGGCAAGTCCAAAGATATCCATATGAAGGACTTCTAAAGGTTTGCTAGTGTTAATTTCTTTGATTGAGTTGAAGTAGGATTTGACTTATTTCCCTAATTTATAGGCATCATATAGGTAGTCCTTAGTAAACTCTAGTTTGGCAATTTCTTTCACTAAATCATTTTGAGTAATTTTATTAGGTTTTTCATGCTTACATGTCACATTCTCCAATATAAAAACTAGGATTCATCACCAATAGTTTTTAGGTAAAAAGATGCATTAGGTTCATTATAGTTTAAATCAAGCATATAAACATTATTAATTCTATTTCCTAATAATATAGTATCTCCATTTAAGTTAATCATGCAGCTGGTAGATAAAAATTTAATATTAAATCCTTTATCACAAAGTTGGCTTATGCTAAGCAGGCTATATTTTAAGCCATCAACCAATAGAACATTTTCAAAATAAAGTTTTTTGAGTTTCCAATTATACTTAATCCCAGCACTCTCTTAGAGGTGTTATCTCCATGTGTCACCTTGCCTCCTACCCTGGCCTCCAGCAAAATGAATTGAATTATATCTCCAGTTATGTGCCTTGAACATTTGATGTCTAGGTAACATATGCTCTCAAAATAATGAATTGAATTATATCTCCAGTTATGAGACCACCCCTACAAAATAATTAGATGTTAGATTTGGGAAGCCAAACAAGTTTGTGTCCCATCTTATGGAAAGATGATAAAATGCATGCATGTTATGCTATGAATTTGGAAATTTTGGTTTCCACGCTAAATGTGCTCTATGGTGAATGGTGCAAGTGTGGTACATGTTCTAATGAGCCACATGAAATACATCTAGCACCAGGAAAAGGATTTACTAATTTATTAATATTATGATTCTTCTTCCAAGGTTTAAATGATGCATACTTTGATGAAGATTTTTGAAATTCTTCAAATGAAAGTGGTTATTTATTATTCTTTAATACAATGACTTTCTACTAAACACATTAGCATGTATATAGCTTGAAGCTTCTAATTTTAATGCATGTTGACTAATGTCTAACTGACTTGCAAGAGTTTCTAATTTCTTGGATGTATTTCTTAATTAAATTAGTGATATTTTCAAGGAATCATACTCAGTAATTAATTTATAATGCTTCTTATTTGAAATATTAAATTTATTCGATAAAGCCATGTGATTACTATCCAAAGTGGAATGATCTTTCCTTAGGCATTCATGTTCTTTCTATAGAATTAAAAAGTCTGATTTAAGGCTGGCATGTTATCTTTTAAGCTTCCTATATGTTGTATGAATTTAAAAAAAAAAAACATAAAATAATTGATCACAAGTAATCTCACATACCTCTTCTTGATCATAATGATCAAGATAATCATTTGCCATTATGCATAAGTTGGTTACCTCCTCTTATATTTTAGCTTTAGAAGAGTCTGATATTGAGTCTACTCAAAAAAAAAAATTTAGTTCTTTAATTTAGATTTTTCTTCACCCATCTCCTTGCTTCGATGAGCTTTAAGAGTTGGGCAATCTGACATCAGGTGCCTTAGCTTCCTGCATTCAAAGCATATAAGATAAGAAGAAATTTTAGAATTTTTACCATTCTTACCTTTATTCCATTTCTAATAAACTTTTTTCTTTTTCTCTAAAAGCTCTTGAATTTCTTAATCATCAGTGCACGTCATCATCATCTTGTCCAGAAGAGTCATTATCTGAACCATTAGCCTTCAAGGCTAAAGTTTTCTCTTTTTTCTTTTCACCTACATTAAGTTGCGTTTAACTCACTCCTTCCTCATAGACAATGAATGAGCCAAGTAAGTTATCAATTGAATAAACCTTTAGATCTTTTGATTTAGAAATGATAGAGATGTTTGCATCATAGGAAGAAGGTAAATAATGAAGAATATTTTTTAGAGCTCTCTTCCAAAGGCATGCATGGAAGTAACAGTATGAGTAAACCTATTATATATTTCATAAATTGATTCATTAGGTTCCATGTGAAAAAGTTCATAATCATGAAGAAGAATGTTTAACCTAGATTTTATCACTTTGTTTGTTCCTTCATATCTTATGGAGTGTTTATCCCAAATCTCTTTACCAGTAGTACAAGTGAAAATACACATGTAATCTTCATATTTTAAAGCACAAAAAAATAGTTTTAATATTTGGCATTTAGTTGGGCTAAATCTCAATTATCTTTACTCCATTCAAAAAAAATGTATTTTCATTTTAACGTTGTTTACTAAATGTAAAGGTGCAGAATATCCATCATGAACTAACATCCACATGCGATAATCAATTGATTGTAAAAAGATGGACATGCAAATTTTCTAAAATGTCAAAATGAATATTATCAAATACAGGTGTTCTAGTGATTAAATATCCTTTTGTATTATTATGATTACCAAGGCTAACCATATATCTTTTTTAAAAAATTTTCAAAAATGTAATTTATGAATTCTGCACTAATACAACTTGAAAGTTTGTGAAGGTTATTAAAGATATATGAGCCAGCCTAAAGCTAACCAAGAGGGAAAATGAATTTGTTATTTTCAAAAATTTCTTAAGGAAAAAGAAAATATTTTTGAAATTTTTTTAAATATTTTAAAACAAACAATTTTATCCGATAATGCGGAAGCAAAACCATTTCCATAATAACTAAAATAAAATATTTCAAACAAAGAATAAATCACAAAAAATGCAGAAATTAAATGTGGAAAAGTAAATAAAAAGAACACACATCAGAATAATAGTTGTTCGATGAACTTGACCTATGTCCACCTATCCAAAAACCTCATTTTTAGGTGTTGCTTTAAAAGTAGTGTTTTTCCTTTTACCCTCATGGAAATGTGGAGAAGCCCTTATAAAATCTTTCCACCGACCTGGTGAGAAAGAGTACCTTGAATCCTTTTACTCCCTCCTTAATTAGGCAGAGAACCTAAAAATATTTTTACTCCCTCCTAGAGTAGGAAGAGAACCTTGGAATACTTTCACTCCCTTCTGGAGCAGGCACAGGACCTTGGATTTGATGCTAATGAAAGTCTCCCTAAAGCCACCAATGAACTTAGGAAGAAGTATGAAGAAGTTGGTGAAAACTTTGGTTGGAGCGACCTTTGTTAATCCCTCTCAACTCCCCATCACATGGACCTCTCTCTCTCTCTCTCTCTCTCTCAAAGCTCTCCTCTTTTCATTCTCAAATATCTCTCTCTAGTCAACCCTACTGAAAATGATTTCTCAAATGATATTTGAGATAATAAATAGTGAGCCTCTAAAAGAAACCCTAATTTTCAATTTGTATTAAAACATCATCTAGTATGATCCTGAAATTATTCTGTATAATTAGTGCAAAATAGCCCTTTTAGCCACTATGATCAGTATTGCCTTATATGATCAATTCAAGTATTTATACAAATTGTCCAATATAATTTTGTGATTGTACAGGATGATAAGTTCAAGATACTATATTGATCGTCTAGTATGAGATGGGATGATTAGTGTCGATTTACATATCATCCCATACTCCGCTCGGGACATCCATTATGATTGCTTGTATAATTAGAAGAAATTTATGGTTTTCATCTTGGACGATGGGGCATCATCCCACGAAATATTAAAGATTGTCTAGTACGGTCATCAAAGATCATCTTGTATAATAAGATTATACAATTTAACCATAATTAGCTCCTAATCATAGGAATAATTTAGGAATGCTTATCCTAAATCATCCAAAATGATGTATATCATCCTGTACGATTAATAGAAAATTTGAAAATTAAAATATTACCTAAATTATGATTGGTTGCTATTTTTCACAATCTAAAGTAATCATCCTATATGATATAGATCATATAGTTTGATTAATTTAATCAATCCTAATTAAAAGGGATGCCCTAATTAGGGTTTTCTATTTTTAATTGATCATTCATCATGTTATAAATCGTCCTATACAACTGGGTCAAAAACCAAAAAAAATCTCTAACTCACCAACACACTCCCTTGAGTGTGTGTGTGCAAGGTTACTTAGCTTGGGGTCCACTAGATACATGACTTGACTCAAGAAAGCAAAAAAAGTATATTAAAATTGAAATAAAAGACAGACTCATACCCAATCTTGAGTTGATTTTCATTGCAAGTGAACTTGTGAACTTAAAAGAATAGTAAGTATGGAAAATAAAATAGTTATGCAATAATAGTAGTAGAAAAGAAATAATAATATTTATTATCATCAAAATCAAAATATCTGAGCCCATATTTGGAATAGTAAGACCCATAAATTGGTTAGGTCCCATCATACAAAACTCTAGCAGGCCGATCATAAGATCTAAACTTTGTAATTTTTTAAATTTTTTTTTCCAATTCAAACTTAAAAATAATAATATTAAATATGATGCTGCTAATAATATCTATTACTAAAAATAAACTCATATATAAGATTTACTTATCATTTATCATAAAAATACACTAATAATAATAGTGCATGGCTATTAGTAAAAACTATAAATAAAAGTTATAAAAACTAGCCACGACTATGCACAAGCCAAAAGAAAAACTACTTGTAGACTTAGATTAGTTCCTAAAATTTCTATTCATCTTGTTCTTTGCCTTTCTCAAACCCTAAAAATCAAATGCAAATAAATGGTGAACAAAAATTGTTGAACATGACATTGATACTTATTTAATTTTCAAATATTTCTTTGATTAAAAATTTTACAAAATTATCAAATGTAATATAACAATACAATATGCTAATCAGAGTAATATAGTTATACTTTTATCCCAGTATTCAAATAATAATATTGAGTAATGAAATTAACTAAAATTACACAAAAAGTTTATTTCATAAAATAAAATTTAATTGATTTCTCTAATCCCAAGAAAAAATATAAAGTTTCGTGCCCCTTAAAACAACTAAGAAAATTCCCCCTCCTTCATACAAAATCCAAAATTTTGACCCATCATGACTCCTACCTGAATGAGTTTCAGAGCATTTCAAATTCCCTTGCTAGGTAGAATTATAAGGATTATTGTCCCTATAGATCCCAGAAAAAAATTTTTTTTTTATCAAAACTCAAATAATTAAATCAGTATAAAACAAAATTCATTTCAATGTTACAAGTAAATGATAGAGGTGCTTAATGCAATTTTTTTGTAAATTGTTATAACAGTAAGTAACATAATACATTATTTAGCAAAAATATATTTTTCAAGAATTAAAAAAAATATAAATTAGGGATCTTAAAAACACTATATCATAACTTTACTTTTACCAATGCACTAATTTTCATGTTCAGTATTATTTTTCTATACAATCAAATGGCAGATATTTTAAAATACACGATTTAAAATTTTATAAGATATTCAAAATATTTAGAATCTTAATCTCTGTAATATATAAAATATTACATTGTAAAATTTTTACAAATGTAAGGTTATCCTCATCTCTAGGTAACAAAAATATAATTTTATTCAAAAAATTAAGACGAACAAAAGAAAATTCTTTTAATTGATATAGGAATGATGCAAATAGATTAAAATGACTAGAAGCAACTCAAATTCTCTTACCTCCCCTTAAAAATCCCTCTCTTGATCAGCTAACCAAAACTATCAAATGAATGGATTATGGAGAAAGACATTTAGAACTTATAAAATTTTCTTAACGTAAAAGCATTAGTTTTTTTTTTTTTTTTTCAAGTTCTAAAGTGTACATTGTTGGGGTGCCAGAAATAAATTGTGAAGCGCTATAGGGGAAAATTCTAGATGCTATAAACATGCTTTCATACACTTGAAAACTACTCTAGAATACATGCAGATCGTTTTTCAGCAAATTTATCATACTTAGACACATTTAAAAGATATTAATCATAAAAATTCAATGGATTAATACTTGATTTCTAATCGGGTAAAATTAGTCTAAACAATGCCTTATCCTGGAGGTGTCATATGGTCATAGTCTCCTAGCATAGAACACTTATGCCCATGAAAATTTCTTCATAATTGGATATGTCTATTAAGCTTGCTTTATTTTATAAATACCATTGCTTCTTCCATTCATTTTTATGAGTATTATGAAAATAGTATATTCCCCCACTTCTAAATATAGATAAATATTTTCAACCAACCCATAGCCTTAGATTATGGGTCATTATGAGAGAAGAAAAATTAATTATTAGAAGGTAACTTCACTTCAGAATCCTCGTCCTAGGTGAACATTTGAAAGTTTTTTAGTTCTTTAAAAAATAAAAAGAACGTATGGCCTAGCATATAAATGGAATATTTGAGACTTAAGACTCATATAATAATAACTTTACTTCAAATCATCATTGTACTGCCTGAGTGACTTTCTCTTTAACAATAATGGAAACATGAATGTTTATTTCATTCTTATATTCAAAGAATCAATCCATTATACTTTGGTAGGTCCACCTTGCATTTCTCAGGCTGAAGGAAAAAAACACCTATACAGACCCTTTGCATTAATGAAATTAGATTTCTTATAATTATATTAATGTATTCATTTTTGGTGGTAGTGATAAAAGGCTTTTAAGAAACTCCACTGCGAGAAAAACATTAATTTTCGATAGAGTTTCCTAAAAAAATAAATATTTCAGAAACTCTGACAGATTTTCTAGAAAATTTCTAACGAAATATTTTTGGTTGATTTTTCATGCATTTCCAAGTGGATTTTTTGGCAAATTTTTGAAAAAAATAATTTTTTTTAGAAAATAATAATTTTAAATATTTATAATTATTCATTTTATTAAATTAAATATCTTTAAACTAAAATAAATAAAAAGTTTTATTAATTATTATTATGCTATTTTAACTAATTAAAATAAACTAATTAGGTAATATAATAGATATTGTTAAATAGATTAAATAATCTAAATATATTATGTATTAAAAATAATTATTAAGAAATTATAACTTAAATAAAAAATATAGTAAAAATAACATTTTCTTCATCGCATCTTAAGCGGTTATCAACACAGGTGGGTTCAAAGTCGGCGGGGTTTGAACCCAGCGCAGCAAAGGAGGGTGGGTTTATGGGTGGGCCTGGTTCATGAGTGCATGGGTTCTCATGTAGGACTAGTTCATAAGCCCACAGGTTCACAAGCTGGCCTAGTTCACGGGCCAACGGGTGGGTTCATGGGCAAGAGTCAGTTTGCGGGCTGGCCTGGTTTACAGGCCCCCAATAATGGAAGCCTATCAGGTGGGCCTAGGTCATAGCAGGGCAAGGGCTACGGGTAAATTTATGGGCAGGGTAGCTTGCCTGCTCAAACTAATAATAAAATTTATAATTTTTTGTAAGCAATTTTCGGAAAAAAATCCTCTAGAAAATCCTCCTGAAATATTTTCTCGATGGTGTTTATTTTTTTATGTATAAATTACCATAAGAATATTTTTGACAAAAATATGTAGGAAATATAAATTACCAATGGATTTTACTAATTTTTTGACAGAAATGGCCACAAAAAAATGACATTTTTCCTGTAGCCATTATTAAATACATTCATGTTCAGCCAACCAATAAATATTTCCCGAGCTACATAAAATAATAATGTTTAAATGATGAATTACAATTTATGATTTCAAATGTATCCTTCAAATGCCAGTAAATTTCTACAAGACCACCATAATGAAGCTGACCTCAACTTATATTTAAACTACATTCATGATTTTTTTGGCGAGTATGGTTATAGTCTTCCAAATTTTCTAATTCATTGGCCTTACCTCCTAGCTCACATTTAATTGGTTGTTAGTGGTCTCCCCATTGATGCATGGAATCTCAATGTTGTCCAAGTAAAGACATATGAGCCATCCCTAAAAGATGGAATTAGTACACCACTACACTCTTTATTAAAGGAAAAACTTATTTTGAGGGAACTTTTTACCTAAAAATCTATTAATGGAACTACTTTGAATATTTCATGGTTCCCAACCCTTTTTCCTTTCTCCACCTCCAACTCATGAAATTCTTGTAATGAGACACCCACATTCCCTATTTTCCTATAATAATAGGTACATGACCAGGGAGATCTCCACTTATAGTAATATACATTCATATTATTATGAATTTGATATCTAGATCATTGGTCAAGAATAGAGTGTTAGATGTATTCAACAAAGGTTGTATGTAGCTAGCACAACAAATATTATAAAGTCCACCACTATTATGGTTGATCTAGTAAGCTATCTTATTTAACATATATAACGTTCTTAGCTATAACTCGTGTGATACAAAATGAGTTTACCTCTCTATCTCTCATTCTCCTAACAATTAATATTGTGTTAGGCCCAACTCCCCACATGATTGTTATCATTCCTCTTGTAATAAAAATTTAATGATTTAGGATGAGCTCATTTTTGCGGCTCTTTAAGTTGTCTTTTAATGGGAGTTAAGTAAGATTTGCTAGTACAAACTCATTCAACTTCCCAATCATGATGTGTTCTTCATCCAATCCTTTAAAGTGACTTAATTTTTTGTATCATGGTTGTGATTTTTGTGGAAGGTGTAGTACCTATAGGTATCCATAGTATATACATTCACCTTAAAAGGCATTAAGAACATAGAAAACTTTTTATCTAAATGGCCTTAAAAAATTAATCCATTGCCACCCATAGTGTTCTGTAGGTGGTATAAGTGGGCACATGGTGTTTTCTTTCCTCATGAATGAGGTGAGTGGTATAAAGAGGCCCCTCTATGTTAGGTGTTGGTAGTTTTAATCATTAGTGTCATGGCTTGTACGGGTTTTCTTTGTTGCTCTGGGTAGTGGTGAATACTTATTAGGATGTTTATCATTTTATTTCTTTGCTCCAATGGATGCATTCTTTCTCAATCTCACCCTTATAGTCGATTCATTTGATGGAGTGAGTTTACATGTTTATGTGGCCAAGGAGAACTCAATAACTTTATTATATTCCTTAGCATTGACATGATGTTTGGAGAGATCCAACAATTCAGCCAAAAACAACATTTAATGCTTGCCATGTTCTTAATAATAATGGCTCAACCATATGGATTAACTATGGCTTAGATGGTTTAATTATGCTCTAAATCCATGACTTCTAGAATCTCCCTTTAGAATCTCGTACTGAAATTCTTAAAAGACTCTCCTAATTCCTATCTCATTTTGGTGAAAGCTAGAAAGCTTTTTGCGGCATTTAAGACTGGAAAATTGAGTCTAAAAAATTTTGTTAAATTCATGAAAGGAGCTGGTGTATATTACTTTTAGGGGAGTGAAGTATTTCATTGTGGAATCGCTACCTATTGTAAAAAGCAGCTAAAAGTTAAATATAAGCAGTAGAGTAATTGATTCAACATATAAAATATGTAATACTGGACCAATCCTATTCCTTATGGAGATATTATTCTATTTATGTAAGCAACAGTGTGATTTGCGGAAAGTATTTGATCCTTCTTGATGAAATTTTTTATATTAGTTCTCTTGTATCTTTTCTTCCAAAGAAAAAAATGTAGATGAGTTTGCTTGTTATTTCCTCCATATCTGGCTAACTCCCTAGTTTTGGGCTAATGATGTAGAAAGCATAGTATATACTAATATAGAATCATATACTTAAATAAATATATTGATGTTTTTAATATCATCAATTTAACATTTAATGCATACAATAGTTTTGTGTGAAGTTAAAACATAGTGTAATGTATAGCCTAAACTAAGGAATGTTGGTAAGCGTATTGAAATGGAATGTTGGCATGACTAGACATAGGATGTTTGAATACTCTAGGTTCTATGGAGAAAGAAAAATTATAGCAAGTTGTTGACCTCATTTTTGTATGAGATCACTAGGACCCACCTGAGTTTTATTTTGGTGACCTAATGATCGACAAGTTCTCATTTGTCGATCATATAGGTCCCAAACATATCCCATTCGACTCTTAATCAAAGTTCCAATTAACTTTTAATCATCCAATTTTTTATCTACATTTTGATTAATTAACCTTTCAATCATCATCGCCTACAATACTTGTGATCGACCTCATTGCTCTTCTTTGAAATCAACATTGAAATGTATATATATATTAATTAAGATCGATTTAAGTGCACACATTACATTTGAGGATATCTAGTTCGATTTGAGCCAATTTGAGTCTTATGGCGTCGTCGTCGATTCTGAAATTGAGTCAATTACTTATTATATTGAACGAATTCCAACAAAATTTTATTCGCAACTGCTTCAGATGACTCAATTTAATATGTCTTGGCTTAGTTTAAGTCTAATCAACATCAATTAACATTAATAAATTTTGAATAATTAATTTAAAATTTAAAGCCTACCAAATTTCAATGTTTTATCAATTCTTTTGTACCAATTTGATGCCTAAATATCCCTCAAAATCCTCTATACTTCAGCCCTTTAATCTCTAAAAAATCAAGCACTTAATTTTGACCTTTGGATTGGAAATGGAGGGCTAGATCTGGCTTGCTAGCTATTTCATTCCCATAAGCAGCCACCTTAGGGGAAAGAGCTGGGGATTTTCACGTTTTGAGGCTGCTAGGGCCGGCTGAAAGGGGGACAAGGCTCCTCTCATCTCACGCCTCCAAGCAGCTGCCCTGTGGAGAGACTTCCTTCTACATTTTTTTTTTATGGTTGCTAGGACCGGCCAAGCTCTCATATACACGATCCCCTCTCTCATTCCAACGATTTCCTCTCTCTAACTCATCCTTGGAGCTGCTAGGGCTGGCTTCATGCTCCCCATCCGTCCAAGGTAGAGGAAGAAGAAGAAAGTCTACTCAAAGGTTCCAGCCATCACTCTCCTTGTACAGCCAGTTTCGGCCAGCCTCCCCTACAGCAGATTTGCTGTAGATCTTCGGCCAAGCAGGGAGATGAAGAAAAACTGCATGGACTTCACAACCATAGCTAGTTGGAGCAAGGATATGAAGAAAAACTTCATGGATTTCATAGGCATGGTTGTTTGGAGTAAGAAAATGGTAAAAAAAAAAAAGGGTACATATCACGGCTACAACACTTGAAGCGAAAGGAAGAGGCGAGCGACAAGGGGCTTTTGGTGTGATTTACTACGGTAATATCTTCTTCTTCCTGTTAGTTCCTTGCATTTCCTCTGTTTGAATCTAGATGACTGTCATTGATCTATGAGTTGAGGTTCTATATTTAACTGTGATTTGAAATGAGTCTTCATGAGATTTTATGAAAGAGATACAAGAGACCTAAATATTTTCTTCTTGATGTTTTCTTTATTACTATCATTTTTTTTTAATCAAATGTTTTCTTTATTAACTCCAATACGGCTGAACTTTTGTGCGTGGATTTGTTTTTCAAGATTTTGTTTCCTTCCTAAATCTGAATAAGAAAGCATGATGGATTAGTTTATAGATTCGAATGCTCATGGTGTTGGGGATAAACTTTCTTATGAGAATGAATGGTCATAACGTTGTGGTTTTATTCTTTGGATTTATGTCCGAATTCTTGTGCTATTCACTATCTTGTTCTACTTGAGGAAAATGTTTTTTTTTTTTGGATTTCCATCTGATGCGAAGCTTATACTTATGCAAAGAAATGTTACACTCTGCCGATCCTCACCTTGAGATTCTTTAGCAATCTATATCAGGTTTGGCCGTGAGAACAATTATGCTGCTTGTTATTGATGAGTGATGTTTTATCTCATAGATAAAGAGCCGGCTAACTGATCTTTTTCTTTCAGTTTTTGTCAAAATGAGTAGACTTTCTGTGTGCTGTTTTGCATCCTAGAATTCACTTCTCTAAGGCTTGATTTTAACAATATATGTATATATATGTGTGTTTCTCCCATAAGCCTAGCATGTATGTATTTGAGCGAGCTTTTTTTTTTGGTAAGATTTAATTTCCCATTGATCTCCCTGAAGTAAGATTGACTAGTATGAAAGTGTTCTTGCAATAAACAAGAGGTTTTTCAAAATCTCCATTTGAGTTTCTTTACCAATTTAATGGTGAGGTATGATGGCCGGTTCTTAAAATTCCTGTCCCAATATCATGTTTGGAAGGTTGGGTCCTAAGTCTAGAACCATATGGCAATTCGAATTACTATTGTGTTCAACGATTTATCCCAAGAATGCCCATGGTTTAAACTTCCTGCGTGAATGACTTGAAACACTTAAGGAATGAGAAGAGTTCATAAGAGGAAATGTCTGGATCACCACTCTCATGCAGCCGTTCCCACTTATCCCCCCCATGCTTCTGTTTCTGGAGATTAATAAAACTAAAAATGCCAAAGCCTTTACTGCATACTTGAGTTGGAGATTGTTTCTAAAATGCTGGGAGGGATTCAAATGTTGTCTCCTAGTGCACTATTTTTGAAGAAACATGTTTGTGCATTCTACCAAATAACTTTCTGTTAGCTATGTAAACATATATGTAGTGTTGGTGGATTCAATCAAACAGAGTTCATGTGGTAAAATTTATATACTTATGGTTAAGTGGTGGTTGGCATCTTGTGATATTTATTCCATTGGCACGTTGAAGGGCATGAACTCGAGCTCATCTCCTACTTTGGAAAACTGAAGGGGTAACAACAAAAGAAACCTTGTGGTTTTCTCTCTTTAGCATTCTATAAATGCATAATTTTGAAGTCAAGATTATTACCTCATCCTTTTCTAGTTAAAGAATGAGAATTTTACATGAGTGTTGGAGAAGTTTGATTAACACTATTGTCATAAATAAGAATTCATTTGTGCAACATAAGGTTCCTCTACATTGATGAGGATCTCCTATTTGATTTCATTCATTTGAGTTTTATGAAACACCTATGAGTATTGAGGATTACATGAATTAGCATATCATCCTCTCCTTTTTGCTATACTTTCACAAAGTTTGGGAGAATACAAGATCCTTATGTTTTCTTTTTGGAGGAAAGCAAAGAGTGGTGGGTCTTCATTCTTTAAAGCATTTTTAGTTATAATTTTCTTAAATAAATTTGTTGGTTTCGAGAAAACATAATTGCTCTCATGCTTTTCCCTTAAATTTTGATGAGGATCTTTCTCCATTTGTCTCTACTTTGAGGTAGAGTGAGTTTTGAGTGGAAATCGAGCATGTAACTTGAAGGTTGCTCTTACTTGTGATATCTTTTGTAGATGTTCATTCAACATGAGAAAACCTGGTGTAGTATTGTATGTATTACCCATGTTCTGGTCCCTCGATAAAATGATGTGTATTGCCCCATTCAAGATTCCCTTTGAATAACATGATTGCACTTCTATAAGCTGATTAAATATTTTTGTACAAAGTTTGATTTCATTTGATTTGAACACCTTGAGATGATGTATTGTGTAATTTTTTTTTGTAGAACAAAGTTTCAGGTTGCCATGAGTTGAGAAGCAAAGTTTTCTTCTTCACCCTAGTTCTATTAACTTGAGACATCTCAATTGAAATTTGATCAAGATAATTATGCCTATGTTTTGATTACAGTTTTCCATTGTGATAACATGAGAACTTGCACTTTAGCTGTAATCTTTCATTTGTAGAATTTGACAACATCGCATAGTTAGAATATGTAGAGAAATTGCATATTGATTGTTAAAGTGACATTTTATAGTTATTCAATATATGACTTATGATTTTGGTAACGGAAAAGTATATATCTCTTAAGGCCACATATTGACTTGAACTATTGTTTATATTCTCTATACTTTTGAATATATTGATGTGGATGATTATTCGTGACATAGAGTTTGACTTGCTTTATAGTTATAATCTCCTGACACGATTACTGTTATAAATTACAAGCATGTCATTGTCCAGTTATACACTTTGAAATTGCTCAAATAATTTGATTTGATTCATACTTTCACATATTCATTTACATGTCAATTCATAGTAATTTTTATACTTTCATACATGATATTATGACACCTCTTTCTCTCGTCGCCTTATTTGTGAGGTACTAATGGAGCTAATTGGAGGATAGAGCCAAGGAGCTTCAGTCGCCCCCCATTTCTTCTAAATGGGGGTGCTATGGTTGGAATCACCATTGACTAGCTCTGGTGATCAGGTAAGTTTTCTTCAAACTTAGAAGGCCATAGATCCCATAAGCTAATGATTGCATGCTCCTCCAATCTTAGGTCCATGTAGTAACGCATGCTTCCCAGTTATATTTATCTTTCTTTAAATTCAAAACCCATCGACATAGCTTGCTTACATTCATATGCATGTCCAAAGGGTTAGTGACACTGATTCAAACCCATTAAACCTAGTGACATCTTTAAGGATAATAATTAAGGACGAGTCTTAGAGAACTTAGACAAACTCTAGGATTCACACATACGTCCTTTAGGGATGAAATATTAAACATAATTAACATAGCGACATCACATCTTAGGATTTAATATACAGAATCGATTTGATCTCAAACAACGACCATTAATACTTCTTTAACTTTTGAAAACTCAAATATTTGATAATAACTCAAATAAAATTTATAAAAAAGATCAAACCTTTCTCAATCAACCTCAACCAATACATGCAACTATTAAAGATAAAATTCAAAAACAATATTAATTATTTTATTAATTTTAATTACTTCTTAATTGAATATTAATTTAATGAATCATTAAAAATAGGACAAAATGCAAGGACATAAAACACATTAAAATTGAATGAAATTAAACGAAATTTAAAGATGAATAATTAAAATTTAGATGAAACTTTTGAATGTAATTTAATTAATAATTCATTAATGATTAATTAATATTAATTTAAGAATATTTGAGAAATTATTTGAAAATTCTAACTAATTCATAAAGCTCTAATAATTCAACAATCAACTTAAACTCCAAATAACTTTAACTCAATAATTGAAATAAACAATTAAAAATCTTCAACCCTTTAACCATCAACCAATTAAATTAATTCGATTAATACTGGTTATCACTGGGTAACCCAGGCCTACGAGGCTATTAGCTTAGCCCAAGGAAGGTGAAATAAACTTCACGGCCTCGGTGAGCAACAAAGGTGATAATCACTTAACACTTAAAATACATCCTAAAATCAACTTTAAAACTACTAATACTTAAACTCAAACTTAAATCCCTCAAGCCTCTCAACCAATCAAAACATTAGACAACTTCAACCAATTACCTGATATAGGATATAGTCGAGCCACACGGCCTTTTACACACACTTAGATTGGTTTGTTAGGACACGAACTCTAGCTTTAGGTTAGGCCGATGTCTCTTTTTGTTTATGAGGTGTGTTAATTTATATGCAAATTAAGCATTGATTAAGTTTTGCTTACTATGTTGGATTCATGTGATGATTATTTCTAATGCTTTTGGTGGCATCCTAGGTTAGATAACATAGACATAGGTTCACTGTCCACAAACCTGCGCACTTCCTGTTTGTCAGCCTAGGATTAGGTTCCCAACCCCTTGGCCTACGAGGTCCCCTTGAATGAGGTAACCCATGGTTGCTAACAAGGATCCTCTAGTCGGCACTCGACTAAGTAGGCTAAGGATACTGACAAACCCGGACGATGGAAAACCATGGGATCTTAACCGGGGATGTCATACCCACTTGGTAGGTTAGTCTTCACCCTCATTTTCTGGGCATTTTTCTGATCATGTGATCGAGAATATAAGTCCCAATTTTCTAATAAAATTTCAACTTAAACATAAAGATTCCTCCTCAATCTAAAATTTAAAGCCCAACACTTAGCTTAGGTTGGGGCACTTCTGAATTATTTCAGAATCTCTAAGTGTCTCCTACCTCTCCTCCGTTGACTCCGGAAATAAGTGTTCAAGATTTGATCCAATCTCAATTGAAATTCCAAATTCACCTCCTTGGTATCATTCCTAGAAAATCTTAAAAATAAAATTTCTGCCGTTATTTTAATCGAGAGTTTTCGTAGGAGACCTTGTTTTCTCACGATGTAATTAACTACGAGGGCTTGCGCTCGTAGGAGATTTAGAACCACACACACACCTGATTTTAAAAATTGATGTTTTAAAACTCAATTGGATTTCTTTGGGAAAACTTAAAATACTAGTGATCATTATTATCATATTCAAAGAATTATCATCGAATGATATTTTCTCCCTTCGGGGAGATACATCTTTCTTTGATAAGGCTTTGGATGTGAACCTAACGATCACACTTCTTGAATATTATAACTAGATATTCAGTTAAACCTCATTTTGACCCTTCGGGGCTATATGAAGTTCTCTTTAGCATCTAGTCATAATATTTAAGATGAATTTCATAATTCTAAATCTGAACGCCGTTATGAAATTTTATTTTCATCTTTCGAGGTGATATTTTCTTTCTAACGGGATGATTCGATTTTAGAATTAGAATTTATCTTTGACTCCCAAAGAAAACCAATATTTTCAAAACATGTTTTCAAAATTCCACCAACAAAAAATGGCACGCCCGGTGGGACTAAATTTCTCTCTCCATCTTTAATAACGGCATAAATTTTATTGCATCGGTAGTTTTAACTACCCTTCTTCCGTAGGTACCTCTACTCATTTCTTCCTTGGGTGAGTGTGGCCAACATCAAAAAGACATGTCAAATAGAGAGTTGAGCGAGGAACCTTTATCCAAGTCGAGCTTTGACATTTTCCCTCCAAGTTAATTTGTTAGAGCAAAAGGGTCAAGTCAAATTTCTTTAAGATCTTCCTTAATGTTGCAAGCTTGCATATCCGATTAAATCTCGAGTATGCTAAGTTTCACTTCTACGGAAGACCCTTCAGTCTCCAAATCAAAATTCAACTCTCCCTCTAACAACTCCAGGCTTTGACATTTTTGCCCCTAAGTCAATTGGTGGAGCAAAAGGGTCAAGCCATACCTTAAGGTCTTCATGTCAATTTTGTAAACCTGCATATTTGAATGAAATTCAATATGTTGAGTTTCATAATTTGAAGAAGATCTGTTATTTTCAATCCTAAAATTCAAATTTTCTCAATCAAATGTAGGCTTTGACATTTCACCCCAAGTTGATTGGTGAAATGAAAGAGTCAAGCCTAATCCTAGGGATTCTTCATATCAATTTCGTAGACCTGCATGTTCAAAAAAAAAAAAAATCTTACATGTTGAGTTTCGAAATTTGAAGAAGTTCCATTTTTACTTCAACATTAAGTTCAAATTTTCTCAACCAATTCTAACCTTTGACATTTCATCCCTAGTTAGTTGGTGGAATGAGAGAGTCAAGCACAACTCTTGAGATCTTCTTGTCAATTTTGCAAATCTTCATGTTAAGTGAAAACCTAATATTTTGAGTTCCAAAATTTGAAGAAAATCAATTGATTTCAAGATTCCAATTCCATTTCCAAATCAATTGATTTGAATCACCTTTCCTTAATTCAAGGAAATCAAATGTACTCAAAAGGCTAGAAAGATTGCTAAATCAGAAGCCTTAAGAGTAAGTCAAATTTAAGGCTAATGGAGGGTTCATTGCTCCTCTCTCATACACCCCCCCCCCCCTCTTTGGTGGAAGCCACTCCCACCCTCTTCCTCATACTCAAGGAAGGGAGGTTGTGAGAATGATAGCGTGATATCCACTTTGCTCTTTTGACTATTGCACATAAAAGATCTACCAAATCTAAATTGAGCAATCAACAATACTAGATTATAGGCCCCCAATTGAGGGTTATGACCCATCCACTCTACTGGATGTTGTTAGGTCAAGTTACTATATGTTCCATACTATATCATCTATAGAGGAGGAGGTGCATAAACCGCTCGGGGTGCCACTCTCATAATTGCTAGATCACTAGTAATTAGGGAGGGGAATAATGATGTATCTGAGATCTTATCAGATAGTGACACCATTTGATTTTAACTTCTAAAAGGGGTCCATTGTGATAGATCCTTAGATTGAAATGATGCAGCACTAGTTAGGGGTAGTGCAGACCCCACAACAATCTCTTTCTTTTAAAAGATTGTGGAAATATAATTTACATTGATTGGGTCTTGCCACCTGGACTTGCTACTTTGAAGGAAATCATATTATTTCTCAAGTGTACTGGGTCAGAATTTTCAAGATAGTTGATCCATCTTTTTAATGAAAATTGACATCTACTTTAAATCAAAAATAAGAGAGAGTTGTGGTTGACTCCACTGGATCCTTAAAGGCCCTTCCCTCCCACCGCTTTTGTGGGTCGATTTAATTTTTGAATTAAAATTTGTATCAAACTTAAGTTGTTTTTGAAAAATGAAATTTTCTCCTCTTCATCTTCCCGCAATTTCTATCTTGTAAGCACCTCTTGCATGCTTTAAATTTATTCAATGATTTTCAAAGTCAAGCTGATATTCTTATCAAAGATTAGGTCCATTTTGGGGATTATTTTTCCTTACATAAGAGAATGAGTTTTCTTCTCTTATACTTGTGATATAACCTTGGACTAAAAAAAAGAGAAACCATGTTAAGATTTTAAAGAAAGTGAAGCCTTTTATAAAAAAAAAAAAAGAGAGAGAAGAAAATTCAAAGGATGCATAAAGTGCATTATAAGAAATAAAAAAAAAAAAGAAGCGCGAAGTGCGCCAAAGAAATAAAAAGTTGTGCAAACCACGCCACAAAAAAGTGAAAGAGGCTTCCTTCTTTTTAAATTCTTAAATCTCAAAGAGCCCGATCATATTTAATAACTTGACTTTGAAAAATCTTGAATCTAGATTTATTATCATGCATAGATAGTCAATTAGATAAAAAATTCTATGCAAGAGAATTGAAAAGATTAAATTTCTCTATCCAACTTAAACTCTTTTTGAAATTAATTTTAATTCAAAATTTCTACAAGGGAGAACCTAGTTCAGTTTCTATGAAACTTGATCTGAGTCAACAAAATCCAAAACCTTGGCTCTTTTCGGGTCGATTGGGGTCACTCTACTTCTCACTATACTCTTGAATTTGTTCTCACTTGTCATTTTGATAGGGTCCAAATGATTAAGAGGAAATTTTCAATAAAAAAAATGAATCTTCTATTCTCGATAAGAATTCAAATCCTATTCTTAAGAGATATATGTGAATCTTTAAACATAGGCATCATTTCTTTTAAGATCCACTATGTAAAAAAAAACTCTATGCTGGTCCAAGGTTGTTCTCTCAATAGAGGTGTGTTTTACATCGCACAAAATTGCTTTCAAAATTGAGTCACAACTGAGTAGAGTGCCCAACTCCGATTGGAGGAGCTCAAAGGCCTCGAAAAAAGTTGTTCTTGAACTCAACAAAATTTGAAATTACATAATTCGCGTGATGATTTAAGCTCGTGATAAAATTGTGTTTACCTTAAGACTTTCCAAGTAGGAGACTGGCTATAGTCCTTTGGAGACCAATTTAGTCCACCATAAGATTAATGGAAGCTTTGAATTAACGTTGACTGGATTGACCACCTTAGAGATGATCTTTAAGGGAGGTTCATGACAATTGATTAATTTGAAGATGCCACCATATGATTTTTCTCATTTGGGCGGTTCTTCAAAAAAAATAATAATAAAAAATAAAATACCTTGCCGATGTGTATCCAATTAAATATCAAATTAACCCATCAAACTCATAGAAATCAAATCAATCAAATTCAAATTCATCAATCATTGTTTCTGATTCTCTTTTCCTTAAGGTTAGGTCATTCCTTCCCTTGGGATTAGACCTGCTAGTGGTGGAGTACGCCCTCTGTGGCACCCCCTGGCGTTTACCTGTGGATCAGTGGTGGAGTACGCCCTTCGTGGCAAACCTATTATATATTCATAAATTGATTCATTAGGTTCCATGTAAAAAGTCATAATCATGAAGAAGAATGTTTAACCTAGATTTTATTCACTTTGTTTGTTCCTCATTCTTATGAGTGTTTATCCCAAATCCTTTACCAGTAGTACATAAAATACACATGTAATTCTCATATTTTAAGCACAAAAAAAAAAATGTTTAAATATTGGCATTTAGTTGGGCTAAATCTCATTATCTTTACACTCCATTCAAAAAAATGTATTTCTCATTTTAACGTTGTTACTAAATGTAAAGGTGCAGAATATCCATCATGAACTAACATCCACATGCGATAATCAATTGATTGTAAAAAGATGGACATGCAAATTTTCTAAAATGTCAAAATGAATATTATCAAATACAGGTGTTCTAGTGATAAATATCCTTTGTTTATATTATGATTACCGGCTACCATAATCTTTTTTAAAAATTTTCAAAATGTAATTAATGAATTCTGCACTAATACAACTTGAAAGTTTGTGAAGGTTATATAAGATATATGAGCCAGCCTAAAGCTAACCAAGAGGGAAAATGAATTTGTTATTTCTCAAATTTTCTTAAGGAAAAAGAAAATATTTTTGAAATTTTTTTAAATATTTTAAAAAAACAATTTATTCCATAATGCGGAAGCAAAACCATTCCATAATAACTAAAATAAAATATTCAAACAAAGAATAAATCACAAAAAATGCAGAAATTAAATGTGGAAAAGTAAATAAAAAGAACACACATCAGAATAATAGTGTTTGATGAACTTGACCTATGTCCACCTATCCAAAAACCTCATTTTTAGTGTTGCTTTAAAAGTAGTGTTTTTCCTTTTACCCTCATGGAAATGTGGAGAAGCCCTATAAAATCTTTCCACCGACCTGGTGAGAAAGAGTACCTTGAATCCTTTTACTCCCTCCTTAATTAGGCAGAGAACCTAAAAATTTTTTACTCCCCCTAGAGTAGGAAGAGAACCTTGGAATACTTTCACTCCCTTCTGGAGCAGGCACAGACCTTGGTTTGATGCTAATGAAAGTCTCCCTAAAGCCACCAATGAACTTAGGAAGAAGTATGAAGAAGTTTGTGAAAACTTTGGTTGGAGCGACCTTTGTTAATCCTCTCTCAACTCCCCATCACATGGACCTCTCTCTCTCTCTCTCTCTTCAAAGCCTCTCTCTTTTCATTCTCAAATATCTCTCTCTAGTCAACCCTACTAAAAAAGATTTCTCAAATGATATTTGAGATAATAAATATGAGCCTCTAAAAGAAACCCTAATTTTCAATTTTGAATTAAAAATCATCTAGTATGATCCTGAAATTATTCTGTATAATTAGTGCAAAATAGCCCTTTAGCCACTATGATCAGTATTGCCTTATATGATCAATTCAAGTATTTATACAAATTGTCCAATATAATTTGTGATTGTACGGGGATGATAAGTCAAGATACTATATTGACGTCTAGTATGAGATGGGATGTTTAGTGTCGATTTACATATCATCCCATACTCCCCTCGGGACATCCATTATGATTGCTTGTATAATTAGAAGAAATTTATGGTTTTCATCTGGACGATGGGGCATCATCCCACGAAATATTAAAGATGTCTAGTACGGTCCATCAAAGATCATCTTGTATAATAAGATTAATACAATTAAAACCATAATTAGCTCCTAATCATAGGAATTTTAGGAATGCTTATCCTAAATCATCCAAAATGATGTAATATATCCTGTACGATTAATAGAAAATTTGAAAATTAAAATATTACCTAATTATGATTGTTGCTATTTTTCACATTCTAAAGTAATCATCCTATATGTATAAGATCATATAGTTTGATTAATTTAATCAATCCTATAAAAAAGGGATGCCCTAATTAGGGTTTTTATTTTTAATTGATCATTCATCATGTTTATAAATCGTCCTATACAACTCTGGGTCAAAAACCAAAAAAAATCTCTAACTCACCAACACACTCCCTTGAGTGTGTGTGTGGCAAGGTTACTTAGCTTGGGGTCCACAGAATACATGACTTGACCAGAAAGCAAAAAAAGTATATTAAAATTGAAATAAAAGACAGACTCATACCCAATCTTGAGTTGATTTTCATTGCAGTGAACTTGTGAACTTAAAAGAATAGTAAGTTGGAAAATAAAATAGTTATGCAATAATAGTAGTAAAAAGAAATAATAATATTTATTATCATCAAAAACAAAATATCTGAGCCCATATTTGGAATAGTAAGACCCATAAATTGGTTAGGTCCCACATACAAAAACTCTAGCAGGCGATCATAAGATCTAAACTTTGTAATTTTTTTAAATTTTTTTCCATTCAAACTTAAAAAAATAATATTAAATATGATGCTGCTAATAATATCTATTACTAAAAATAAACTCATATATAAGATTTACTTACATTATCATAAAAATACACTAATAATAATAGTGCATGGCTATTAGTAAAAACTATAAATAAAAGTTATAAAAACTAGCCAGACTAGCACAAGCCAAAAGAAAAACTACTTGTAGACTTAGATTAGTTCCTAAAATTTCTATTCATCTTGTTCTTTGCCTTTCTCAAACCCAAAAAATCAAATGCAAATAAATGGTGAACAAAAATTGTTGAACATGACATTGATACTTATTAAATTTTCAAATATTTCTTGATTAAAAATTTTACAAAATTATCAAATGTAATATAACAATACATATGCTAATCAGAGATAATATATTATACTTTTATCCCAGTATTCAAATAATATATTGAGTAATGAAATTAACTAAAATTACACAAAAGTTTATTTCATAAAATAAAATTTAATTATTTCTCTAATCCCAAGAAAAATATAAAAGTTTCGTGCCCCTTAAAACAACTAAGAAAATTCCCCCCCTTCATACAAAATCCAAAATTTTGACCCATCATGACTCCTACCTGAATGAGTTTCAGAGCATTTCAAATTCCCTTGCTAGGTAGAATTATAAGGATTATTGTCCCTATAGATCCAGAAAAAAATTTTTTTTTTATCAAAACTCAAATAATTAAATCATTATAAAACAAAATTCATTTCAATGTTACAAGTAAATGATAGAGGTGCTTAATGCAATTTTTTTTGTAAATTGTTATAACAGTAAGTAACATAATACATTATTTAGCAAAAATATATTTTCAAGAATTAAAAAAAATATAAATTATGGATCTTAAAAACACTATACAAACTTATACTTTTACCAATGCACTAATTTTCATGTTCAGTATTATTTTCTATACAATCAAATGGCAGAAATTTTAAAATACACGATTAAAATTTTATAAGATATTCAAAATATTAGAATCTTAATCTCTGTAAATAAATAAAAAATTACAGAAAAATTTTTACAAATGTAAGGTATCCTCATCTCTTAACAAAATATAATTTTATTCAAAAAATTAAGACGAACAAAAGAAAATTCTTTTAATTGATATAGGAATGATGCAAATAGATTAAAATGACTAGAAGCAACTCAAATTCCTTACCTCCCCTTAAAAAATCCCTCTCTTGATCAGCATAACCAAAACTATCAAATGAATGGATTATGGAGAAAGACATTTAGAACTTATAAAATTTTCTAACGTAAAAGCATTAGTTTTTTTTTTTTTTTTTTCAAGTTCTAAAGTGTACATTGTTGGGGTGCCAGAAATAAATTGTGAAGCGCTATAGGGGAAAATTCAAGATGCTATAAACATGCTTTCATACACTTGAAAACTACTCTAGAATACAGCAGATCGTTTTTTCAGCAAATTTATCATACAAGACACTTTAAAAGATATTAATCATAAAATTCAATGGATTAATACTTGATTTCTAATCGGGTAAAATTAGTCTAAACAATGCCTTATCCTGGAGGTGTCATATGGTCATAGTCTCCTAGCATAGAACACTTATGCCCATGAAAATTTCTATAATTGGATATGTCTATTAAGCTTGCTTTATTTTATAAATACCATTGCTTCTTCCATTCATTTTTATGAGTATAATGAAAATAGTATATTCCCCCACTTCTAAATATAGATAAATATTTTCAACCAACCCATAGCCTTAGATTATGGGTCATTATGAGAGAAGAAAAATTAATTATTAAAGGTAACTTCACTTCAGAATCCTCGTCCTATGGAACATTTGAAAGTTTTTTAGTTCTTTAAAAAATAAAAAGAACGTATGGCCTAGCATATAATATGGAATATTTGAGACTTAAGACTCATATAATAATAACTTTACTTCAAATCATCATTGTACTGCCTGAGTGACTTTCTCTTTAACAATAATGGAAACATGAATGTTTATTTCATCTTAATTTCAAAGAATCAATCCATTATACTTTTGTAGGTCCACCTTGCATTTCTCAGCTGAAGGAAAAAAACACCTATACAGACCCATTGCATTAATGAAATTAGATTTCTTATAATATATAATGTATTCATTTTGTTGGTAGTGATAAAAGGCTTTTATAAGAAACTCCACTGCGAGAAAAAACATTAATTTTCGATAGAGTTTCCTAAAAAAATAATATTCAGAAACTCTGACAGATTTTCTAGAAAATTTCTAACGAAATATTTGGTTGATTTTTCATGCATTTCCAATTGGTTTTTTGCAAATTTTTGAAAAAAATAATTTTTTTTTAGAAAATAATAATTTTAAATATTTATAATATTCATTTTATAAATTAAATATCTTTAAACTAAAATAAATAAAAAGTTTTATTAATTATTATTATGCTATTTTAACTAATTAAAATAAACTAATAGGTAATATAATAGATTTTGTAAATAGTTTAAATAATCTAAATATATTATGTATTAAAATAATTATTAAGAAATTAAACTTAAATAAAAAATATAGTAAAAATAACATTTTCTTCATCGCATCTTAAGCGGTTATCAACACAGGTGGGTTCAAAGTCGGCGGGGTTTGAACCCAGCGCAGCAAAGGAGGGTGGGTTTATGGGTGGGCCTGGTTCATGAGTGCATGGGTTCTCATGTAGGACTAGTTCATAAGCCCACAGGTTCACAAGCTGGCCTAGTTCACGGGCCAACGGGTGGGTTCATGGGCAAGAGTCAGTTTGCGGCTGGCCTGGTTTACAGGCCCCCAATAATGGAAGCCTATCAGGTGGGCCAGGTCATAGCAGGCAAGGGCTACGGGTAAATTATGGGGCAGGGTAGCTTGCTGCTCAAACAATAATAAAATTTATAATTTTTTGTAAGCAATTTTCGAGAAAAAAATCCTCTAGAAAATCCTCCTGAATATTTTTCTCGATGGTGTTTATTTTTTTTATGTATAAATTACCATAAGAATATTTTGACAAAAAATGTAGGAAATATAAAATTACCAATGGATTTTACTAATTTTTGACAGAAATGGCCCACAAAAAAATGACATTTTTCCTGTACCATTATTAAATACATTCATGTTCAGCCAACCAATAAATATTTCCCGAGCTATCATAAATAATAATGTTTAAATGATGAATTACAATTTATGATTCAAATGTATCCTTCAAATGCCAGTAAATTTCTACAAGACCACCATAATGAAGCTGACCTCAACTTATATTTAAACTACATTCATGATTTTTTGGCGAGTATGGTTATAGTCTTCCAAATTTTCTAATTCATTGGCCTTACCACCTCCAGCTCACATTTAATTGGTTGTATGGTCTCCCCATTGATGCATGAATCTCAATGTTGTCCAAGTAAAGACATATGAAGCCATCCCTAAAAGATGAATTAGTACACCACTACACTCTTTATTAAAGGAAAAACTTATTTTGAGGAACTTTTTACCTAAAAATCTATTAATGGAACTACTTTGAATATTTCATGGTTCCCAACCCTTTTTCCTTTCTCCACCTCCAACTCATGAAATTCTTGTAATGAGACACCCACATTCCCTATTTTCCATCATAATAATAGGTACATGACCAGGAGATCTCCACTTATAGTAATATACATTCATATTATTATGAATTTGATATCTAGATCATTGGTCAAGAATAGAGTGTTAGATGTATTCAACAAGGTTGTATGTAGCTAGCCACAAATATTATAAAGTAGTCCACCACTATTATGGTTGACTAGTAAGCTATCTTTTTAACTATATAACGTTCTTAGCTATAACTCGTGTGATACAAAATGAGTTTACCTCTCTATCTCTCATTCTCCTAACAATTAATATGTGTTAGGCCCAACTCCCCACATGATTGTTATCATCCTCTTTAATAAAAATTTAATGATTTAGGATGAGCTCATTTTTGCGGCTCTTTAAGTTGTCTTTTAATGGGAGTTAAGTAAGATTTGCTAGTACAAACTCATTCAACTTCCCAATCAAGATGTGTTCTTCATCCAATCCTTTAAAGTGACTTAATTTTTTTGTATCATGTTGTGTTTTTGTGGAAGGTGTAGTACCTATAGGTATCCATAGTATATACATTCACCTTAAAAGCATTAAGAACATAGAAACTTTTTATCTAAATGGCCTTAAAAAATTAATCCATGCCACCCATAGTGTTCGTAGGTGGTAAAAGTGGGCACATGGGTTTTCTTTCCTCATGAATGAGGTGAGTGGTATAAAGAGGCCCCTCTATGTTAGGTGTTGGTAGTTTTAATCATTAGTGTCATGGCTTGTACGGGTTTTCCTTTGTTGCTCTGGGTAGTGGTGAATACTTATTAGGATGTTTATCATTTTATTTCTTTGCTCCAATGGATGCATTCTTTCTCAATCTCACCCTTATAGTCGATTCATTTGATGGAGTTGAGTTTACATTTTATGTGGCCAAGGAGAACTCAATAACTTATTATATTCCTTAGCATTGACATGATGTTTGGAGAGATCCAACAATTCAGCCAAAAACAACATTTAATGCTTGCCATGTTCTTAATAATAATGGCTCAACCATATGGATTAACTATGGCTTAGATGGTTTATTATGCTCTAAATCCATGACTCTAAATCTCCCTTTAGAATCTCGTACTGAAATTCTTAAAAGACTCTCTAATTCCTATCTCATTTTGGTGAAAGCTAGAAAGCTTTTTGCGGCATTTAAGACTGGAAAATTGAGTCTAAAAAATTTTGTTAAATTCATGAAAGGAGCTGGTGTATATTACTTTTAGGGGAGTGAAGTATTTCATTGTGGAATCGCTACCTATTGTAAAAAGCAGCTAAAATTAAATATAAGCAGTAGAGTAATTGATTCAACATATAAAATATGTAATACTGGACCAATCCTATTCCTTATGGAGATATTATTCTATTTATGTAAGCAACAGTGTGATTTGCGAAAAAGTATTTGATCCTTCTTGATGAAATTTTTATATTAGTTCTCTTTTTGTATCTTTTCTTCCAAAGAAAAAAATGTAGATGAGTTTGCTTGTTATTTTCCTCCATATCTGGCTAACTCCCTAGTTTTGGGCTAATGAGTAGAAAGATATATATACTAATAAAGAATCATATACTTAAATAAATATATTGATGTTTTTAATATCATCAATTTAACATTAAAATGCATACAATAGTTTTGGTGAAGTTAAAACATAGTGTAATGTATAGCCTAAACTAAGGAATGTTGGTAAGCGTATTGAAATGGAATGTTGGCATGACTAGACATAGGATGTTTGAATACTCTAGTTCTATGGAGAAAGAAAAATTATAGCAAGTTGTTGACCTCATTTTGTATGAGATCACTAGGACCCACCTGAGTTTTATTTTGGTGACCTAATGATCGACAAGTTCTCATTTGTCGATCATATAGGTCCCAAACATATCCCATTCGACCTTAATCAAAGTTCCAATTAACTTTTAATCATCCAATTTTTTATCTACATTTTGATTAATTAACCTTTCAATCATCACGCCTACAATACTTGTGATCGACCTCATTGCTCTTCTTTGAAATCAACATTGAAATGTATATATATATTAATTAAGATCGATTTAAGTGCACACATTACATTTGAGGATATCTAGTTCGATTTGAGCCAATTTGAGTCTTATCGTCGTCGTCGATTCTGAAATTGAGTCAATACTTATTATAATTGAACGAATTCCAACAAAATTTTATTCGCAACGCTTCAGATGACTCAATTTAATATGTCTTGGGCTTAGTTTAAGTCTAATCAACATCAATTAACATAAATAAATTTTGAATAATTTAAAAATAATTAAAGCCTACCAAATTCAATGTTTTATCAATTCTTTTTGTACCAATTTGATGCCTAAATATCCCTCAAAATCCTCTATACTTCAGCCCTTTAATCTCTAAAAAATCAAGCACTTAATTTTGACCTTTGGATTGGAAATGGAGGGCTAGATCTGGCTTGCTAGCTATTTCATTCCCATAAGCAGCCACCTAGGAAAGAGCTGGGGATTTTCACGTTTTGAGGCTGCTAGGGGCCGGCTGAAAGGGGGACAAGGCTCCTCTATCTCACGCCTCCAAGCAGCTGCCCTGTGGAGAGACTTCCTTCTACATTTTTTTTTTATATGGTTGCTAGGACCGGCCAAGCCTCATATACACACATCCCCTCTCTCATTCCAACGATTTCCTCTCTCTAACAACTCATCCTGGTAGCTGCTAGCTGGCTTCATGCTCCCATCCGTCCAAGGTAGAGGAAGAAGAAGAAAGTCTACTCAAAGGTTCCAGCCATCACTCTCCCTTGTACAGCCAGTTTCGGCCAGCCTCCCCTACAGCAATTTGCTGTAGATCTTCGGCCAAGCAGGGAGATGAAGAAAAACTGCATGGACTTCACAACCATAGCTAGTTGGAAGCAAGGATATGAAGAAAAACTTCATGGATTTCATAGGCATGGTGTTTGGAGTAAGAAAATGGTAAAAAAAAAAAAGGTACATATCACGGCTACAACACTTGAAGCGAAAGGAAAGCGAGCGACAAGGGGCTTTTGGTGTGATTTACTACGGTAATATCTTCTTCTCCTGTTGTTCCTTGCATTTCCTCTGATTGAATCTAGATGACTGTCATTGATCTATGAGTTGAGGTTTCTATATTTTAACTGTGATTTGAAATGAGTCTTCATGAGATTTTATGAAAGAGATACAAGACCTAAATATTTTCTTCTTGATGTTTTCTTTATTACTATCATTTTTTTTTAATCAAATGTTTTCTTTATTAACTCCAATACGGCTGAACTTTTGTGCGTGGATTTGTTTTTCAAGATTTTGTTTCCTCCTAAATCTGAATAAGAAAGCATGATGGATTAGTTTATAGATTCGAATGCTCATGGTGTTGGGGATAAACTTTCTTAGAGAATGAATGGTCAATAACGTTGTGGTTATTCTTTGGATTTAGTCCGAATTCTTGTGCATTCACTATCTTTCTACTTGAGGAAAATGTTTTTTTTTTTTTGGATTTCCATCTGATGCGAAGCTTATACTTATGCAAAGAAATGTTACACTCTGCCGATCCCACCTTGAGATTCTTTAGCAATCTATATCAGGTTTGGCCGTGAGAACAATATTGCTGCTTGTTATTGATGAGTGATGTTTTATCTCATAGATAAAGACCGGCTAACTGATCTTTTTCTTTCAGTTTTTGTCAAAATGAGTAGACTTTCGTGTGTCTGTTTTGCATCCTAGAATTCACTTCTCTAAGCTGATTTTAACAATATATGTATATATATTGTGTTTCTCCCATAAGCCTAGCATTATGTATTTGAGCGAGCTTTTTTTTTTGGTAAGATTTAATTCCCATTGATCTCCCTGAAGTAAGATTGACTAGTGAAAAGTGTTCTTGCAATAAACAAGAGGTTTTTCAAAATCCTCCATTTGAGTTTCTTTAACCAATTTAATGTGGGTATGATGGCCGGTTCTAAAATTCCTGTCCCAATATCATGTTTGGAGGTTGGGTCCTAAGTCTAGAACATATGGCAATTCGAATTACTAGTGTTCAACGATTTATCCCAAGAATGCCCATGGTTTAAACTTCCTGCGTGGAATGACTTGAAACACTAAGGAATGAGAAGAGTTCATAAGAGGAAATGTCTGGATCACCACTCTCATGCAGCCGTTCCCACTTATCCCCCCCATGCTTCTGTTTCTGGAGATAATAAAACTAAAAATGCCAAAGCCTTTACTGCATACTTGAGTTGGAGATTGTTTCTAAAATGCTGGGAGGGATTCAAAAGTTGTCTCCTAGTGCACTATTTTTGAAGAAACATGTTTTGCATTCTACCAAATAACTTTTTTAGCTATGTAAACATATATGTAGTGTTGGTGGATTCAATCAAACAGAGTTCATGGGTAAAATTTATATACTTATGGTTAAGTGTGGTGGTTGGCATCTTTGTGATTTATATTCCATTGGCACTTTGAAGGCATGAACTCGAGCTCATCTCCTACTTTGGAAAACTGAAGGGTAACAAAAAAAGAAACCTTGTGGTTTTCTCTCTTAGCATTCTATAAATGCATAATTTTGAAGTCAAGATTATTACCTCATCCTTCTGGTTAAAGAATGAGAATTTTACATGAGGTTGTGAGAAGTTTGATTAACACTATTGTCATAAATAAGAATTCATTTGTGCAACATAAGGTCCTCTACATTGATGAGGATCTCCTATTTGATTCATTCATTTGAGTTTTAGAAACACCTATGAGTATTGAGGATTACATGAATTAGCATATCATCCTCTCCTTTTTGCTATACTTCACAAAGTTTGGGAGAATACAAGATCCTTATGTTTTCTTTTTGGAGAAAAGCAAAGAGTGGTGGGTCTTCATTCTTTAAAGCATTTTTAGTTATAATTTTCTTAAATAAATTTGTTGGTTTCGAGAAAACATAATTGCTCTCATGCTTTTCCCTTAAATTTTGATGAGGATCTTTCTCCATTGTCTCTACTTTGAGGTAGAGTGAGATTTGAGTGGAAATCGAGCATGTAACTTGAAGGTTGCTCTTCTTGTGATATCTTTGTAGATGTTCATTCAACATGAGAAAACCGGTTGTAGTATTGTATGTATTACCCATGTTCTGGTCCCTCGATAAAATGATGTGTATTGCCCAATTCAAGATTCCCTTTGAATAACATGATTGCACTTCTAAAGCTGATTAAATATTTTTGTACAAAGTTTGATTTCATTTGATTTGAACACCTTGAGATGATGTATTGTAATGTTTTTTTTTGTAGAACAAAGTTTCAGGTTGCCATGAGTTGAGAAGCAAAGTTTTCTTCTTCACCCTAGTTCTATTAACTTGAGACATCTCAATTGAAATTGATCAAGAAAATGCCTATGTTTGATTACAGTTTTCATTGTGATAACATGAGAACGCCCTTTAGCTGTAATCTTCATTTGTAGAATTTGACAACATCGCATAGTTAGAATATGTAGAGAATTGCATATTGATTGTTAAAGTGACATTTATAGTTATTCAATATATGACTTATGATTTTGGATAACGGAAAAGTATATATCTCTTAAGGCCACATATGACTTGAACTTTGTTTTTATTCTCTATACTTTTGAATATATTGATTGGATGATTATTCGTGACATAGAGTTGACTTGCATATGTTATAATCTCCTGACACGATTACTGTTATAAATTACAAGCATGTCATTGTCCAGTTATACACTTTGAAATTGCTCAAATAATTTGATTGATTCATACTTTCACATATTCATTTACATGTCAATCATAGTAATTTTAAACTTTCATACATGATATTATGACACCTCTTTCTCTCGTCGCCTTATTTGTGAGGTACTAATGGAGCTAATTGGAGATAGAGCCAAGGAGCTTCAGTCGCCCCCCATTTCTTCTAAATGGGGGTGCTATGGTTGGAATCACCATTGACTAGCTCTGGTGATCAGGTAAGTTTCTTCAAACTAAGAAGGCCATAATCCCATAAGCTAATGATTGCATGCTCCTCCAATCTTAGGTCCATGTAGTAACGCATGCTCCCAGTTATATTTATCTTTCTTAAATTCAAAACCCATCGACATAGCTTTTACATTCATAGCATGTCCAAAGGGTTAGTGACACTGATTCAAACCCATTAAACCTAGTGACATCTTAAAGGATATAAATTAAGGACGAGTCTTAGAGAACTTAGACAAACTCGGATTCACACATACGTCCTTTAGGGATAAATTTAAACATAATTAACATAGCGACATCACATCTAGGATTTAATATACAGAATCGATTGATCTCAAACAACGACCATTTAATACTTCTTTAACTTTTGAAAACTCAAATATGATAATAACTCAAATAAAATTTATAAAAAAGATCAAACCTTCTCAATCACCCACCAACCAATACATGCAACTATAAAGGATAAAATTCAAATCCAAATTTTATTAATTCTTAATTAATGCTTTAATTACTTCTTAATTGAATATTAATTTAATGAATTCATTAAAAATAGGACAAAATGCAAGGACATAAAACACATTAAAATTGAATGAAATTAAACGAAATAAAAGATGAATATTAAAATTTAGATGAACATTTGAATGTAATTAATTAATAAATCATAATTGAATAATAAATATAATTAAAAGAATATTTGAGAAATTATTTGAAAATCTAACTAATTCATAAAGCCTCTAATAATTCAACAATCAACTTAAACTCCAAAAATAACTTTAACTAAAAAATGAAAATAAACAATTAAAAACTTCAACCTTTAACCATCAACCAATTAAATTAATTCGATTAATAGTTATCACTGGGTAACCCAGGCCTACGACTATAAGCTAGCCCCCAAGGAATGTGAAATAAACTTCACGGCCTCGGTGAGCAACAAAGGGGATAATCACTTAACACTTAAAATACATCCTAAAATCAACTTTAAAACTACTAAATACTTAAACTCAAACTTAAATCCCTCAAGCCTCTCCAACCAATCAAAACATTAGACAACTTCAACCAATTACTGATATATAGGATATAGTCGAGCCACACGGCCTTTACACACACTAGATGGTTTTGTTAGGACACGAACTCTAGCTTTAGGTTAGGCCGATGTCTCTTTTTTTGTTTTATGAGGTGTGTTAATTTATATGCAAATTAAGCTATTGATTAAGTTTTGCTTACTATGTTGGATTCATGGATGATTATTTCTAATGCTTTTGGTGGCATCCTAGTTAGATAACATAGACATAGGTTCACTGTCCACAAACCTGCGCACTTCCTGTTTGTCACCTAGGATAGGTTCCCAACCCCTTGGCCTACGAGGTCCCCTTGAATGAGGTAACCCATGGTTGCTAACAAGGATCCTCTAGTCGGCCACTCGACTAAGTAGGCTAAGGATACTGACAAACCCGGGACGATGAAAAACCATGGATCTTACCGGGGATGTCATACCCACTTGGTAGGTTAGTCTCACACCCTCATTTTCTGGGCATTTTTCGATCATGGATCGAGAATATAAGTCCCAATTTTCTAATAAAATTTCAACTTAAACATAAAGATTCCTCCTCAATCAAAAATTAAAGCCCAACACTTAGCTTAGTGAGTGTGGGGCACTTCGAATTATTTCAGAATCCTAAGTGTCTCCTACCTCTCCTCCGTTGACTCCGGAAATAAGTGTTCAAGATTTGATCCAACTCAATTGAAATTCCAAATTCACCTCCTGTATCATTCCATAGAAAATCTTAAAAATAAAATTTCTAGCCGTTATTTTAATCGAGAGTTTTCGATAGGAGACCTTTTTTCTCACGATGTAATAACTACGAGGGCTTGCGCTCGTAGGAGATTTAGAACCACACACACACGCATTTTAAAAATTGATGTTTTAAAACTCAATTGGATTTCTTTGGGAAAACTTAAAATACTAGTGATCTTAAACTATTCAAAGAATTATCATCGAATGATATTTTCTCCCTTCGGGGGATACATCTTTCTTTGATAAGGCTTGGATGTGAACCAAACGATCACACTTCTTGAATATTATAACTAGATATCGTTAAACCTCATTTTGACCCTTCGGGGCTATATAAGTCTCTTTAGCATCTAGTCATAATATTTAAGATGAATTTCATAATTCTAAATCTAGAACGCCGTTATGAAATTTTATTTCATCTTTCGAGGTGATATTTTCTTTCTAACGGATGATTCGATTTTAGAATTAATTTATATCTTTGACTCCCAAGAAAACCAATTTTCAAAACATGTTTTCAAAATTCCCACCACAAAAAATGGCACGCCCGGTGGGACTAAATTTTCTCTCTCCATCTTTAATAACGGCATAAATTTATTTGCATCGGTAGTTTTAACTACCCTTCTTCCGTAGGTACCTCTACTCATTTCTTCCTTGGGTGAGTGTGGCCAACATCAAAAAGACATGTCAAATAGAGAGGTGAGCGAGGAAACCTTTATCCAAGTCGGCTTTGACATTTTCCCTCCAATTAATTGGTAGAGCAAAAGGGTCAAGTCAAATTCTTTAAGATCTTCCTTAATGTTGCAAGCTTGCATATCCGATTAAATCTCGAGTATGCATAAGTTTCACATTCTACGGAAGACCCTTCAGTCTCCAAATCAAAATTCAACTCTCCCTCTAACAACTCCCAGGCTTTGACATTTTTGCCCCTAAGTCAATTGTGGAGCAAAAGGGTCACCATAACCTTAAGTTTTCATGTCAATTTTGAAAACCTGCATATTGAATGAAATTCAATATTTGAGTTTCATAATTTGAAGAAGATCGTTATTTTCAATCCAAAAAATTCAAATTCTCAATCAAATGTAGGCTTTGACATTTCACCCCAAGTTGATTGGGAATGAAAGAGTCAAGCCTAATCCTAGGATTCTCATATCAATTTCGTAGACCTCATGTCAAAAAAAAAAAAATCTTACATGTTGAGTTCGAAATTTGAAGAAGTTCCATTTTAACTCAACATTAAGTTCAAATTTTCTCAACCAATTCTAACCTTTGACATTCATCCCTAGTTAGTTGGTGGAATGAGAGAGTCAAGCACAACCTTGAGATCTTCTTGTCAATTTTGCAAACTTCATGTTAAGTGAAAACCTAATATTTGAGTTCCAAAATTTGAAGAAAATCATTGATTTCAAGACTCATAACCTACAAACACTCCTTTATCAGATTTGGGGGTCAAACTCTCCTAGTAGGATTTCATATTATTCAAAATGAACACTTTATATCCAAAGTCATGAAGGTGAGAGAGGTTGGGTGTCCATTCCCTTAAGAATTTGATAGGGTGTCTTATTCAGCTTGGATCTAACATTAACCCTATTTAAAAAATAATAGGATGTAATGCCCAGAAATATTTAGGAAGTTAGTTTTCAGCTAATATGGCTCTAGCGGCTTCTATCACAATTCTGTTCTTTCTTTCAACAACCCCATTCTACTGAGGGGTTCTAGGAGTAGAAAAATTGTGATCTTTCCCTTGCTCATTACATTAAGTTTCAAATTTCTCATTCTCAAATTACCACCTCATCATTATGAATTGTTAGAATTTCACAACCTAGCTTCCTCTGAATCCAAGTGGAAAATGATCCAAATTCCTTGAATGATTTACTTTTATGAGATAAAAAATCTAACCTAAGTAAACTTTGAATAATCAACAATAATAACATACCATAAACTTCCCTCCCAGGCTTGTAATGCTGGCAAGTCCAAAGATATCCATATGAAGGACTTCTAAAGGTTTGCTAGTGTTAATTTCTTTGATTGAGTTGAAGTAGGATTTGACTTATTTCCCTAATTTATAGGCATCATATAGGTAGTCCTTAGTAAACTCTAGTTTGGCAATTTCTTTCACTAAATCATTTTGAGTAATTTTATTAGGTTTTTCATGCTTACATGTCACATTCTCCAATATAAAAACTAGGATTCATCACCAATAGTTTTTAGGTAAAAAGATGCATTAGGTTCATTATAGTTTAAATCAAGCATATAAACATTATTAATTCTATTTCCTAATAATATAGTATCTCCATTTAAGTTAATCATGCAGCTGGTAGATAAAAATTTAATATTAAATCCTTTATCACAAAGTTGGCTTATGCTAAGCAGGCTATATTTTAAGCCATCAACCAATAGAACATTTTCAAAATAAAGTTTTTTGAGTTTCCAATTATACTTAATCCCAGCACTCTCTTAGAGGTGTTATCTCCATGTGTCACCTTGCCTCCTACCCTGGCCTCCAGCAAAATGAATTGAATTATATCTCCAGTTATGTGCCTTGAACATTCGATGTCTAGGTAACATATGCTCTCAAAATAATGAATTGAATTATATCTCCAGTTATGAGACCACCCCTACAAAATAATTAGATGTTAGATTTGGGAAGCCAAACAAGTTTGTGTCCCATCTTATGGAAAGATGATAAACTGCATGCATGTTATGCTATGAATTTGGAAATTTTGGTTTCCACGCTAAATGTGCTCTATGGTGAATGGTGCAAGTGTGGGAGATGTTCTAACAAGCCACATGAAATACATCTAGCACCAGGAAAAGGATTTACTAATTTATTAATATTATGATTCTTCTTCCAAGGTTTAAATGATTCATACTTTGATGAAGATTTTTGAAATTCTTCAAATGAAAGTGGTTATTTATTATTCTTTAATACAAGACTTTCTTCTAAACACATTAGCATGTATATAGCTTGAAGCTTCTAATTTTAATGCATGTTGACTAATGTCTAACTGACTTGCAAGAGTTTCTAATTTCTTGGATGTATTTCTTAATTAAATTAGTGATATTTTCAAGGAATCATACTCAGTAATTAATTTATAATGCTTCTTATTTGAAATATTAAATTTATTCGATAAAGCCATGTGATTACTATCCAAAGTCGAATGATCTTTCCTTAGGCATTCATGTTCTTTCTATAGAATTAAAAAGTCAGATTTAAGGCTGGCATGTTATCTTAAGCTTCCTATATGTTGTATGAATTTAAAAAAAACATAAAATAATTGATCACAAGTAATCTCACATACCTCTTCTTGATCATAATGATCAAGATAATCATTTGCCATTATGCATAGGTTGGTTACCTCCTCTTCTATTTTAGCTTTAGAAGTGTCTGATATTGAGTCTACTCAAAAAAAAAAATTTAGTTCTTTAATTTAGATTTTTCTTCACCCATCTCCTTGCTTCGATGAGCTTTAAGAGTTGGGCAATCTGACATCAGGTGCCTTAGCTTCCTGCATTCAAAGCATATAAGATAAGAAGAAATTTTAGAATTTTTACTATTCTTACCTTTATTCCATTTCTAATAAACTTTTTTCTTTTTCTCTAAAAGCTCTTGAATTTCTTAATCATCAGTGCACATCATCATCATCTTGTCCAGAAGAGTCATTATCTGAACCATTAGCCTTCAAGGCTAAAGTTCTCTCTTTTTTCTTTTCACCTACATTAAGTTGCGTTTAACTCACTCCTTCCTCATAGACAATGAATGAGCCAAGTAAGTTATCAATGGAATAAACCTTTAGATCTTTTGATTTAGAAATGATAGAGATGTTTGCATCATAGGAAGAAGGTAAATAATGAAGAATATTTTTTAGAGCTCTCTTCCAAAGGCATGCATGGAAGTAACAGTATGAGTAAACCTATTATATATTTCATAAATTGATTCATTAGGTTCCATGTTAAAAAGTTCATAATCATGAAGAAGAATGTTTAACCTAGATTTTATCACTTTGTTTGTTCCTTCATATCTTATGTAGTGTTTATCCCAAATCTCTTTACCAGTAGTACAAGTGAAAATACACATGTAATCTTCATATTTTAAAGCACAAAAAAATAGTTTTAATATTTGGCATTTAGTTGGGCTAAATCTCTATTATCTTTACTCCATTAAAAAAAATGTATTTTCATTTTAACGTTGTTTACTAAATGTAAAGGTGCAGAATATCCATCATGAACTAACATCCACATGCGATAATCAATTGATTGTAAAAAGATGGACATGCAAATTTTCTAAAATGTCAAAATGAATATTATCAAATACAGGTGTTCTAGTGATTAAATATCCTTTTGTATTATTATGATTACCAAGGCTGACCATATATCTTTTTTAAAAAATTTTCAAAAATGTAATTTATGAATTCTGCACTAATACAACTTGAAAGTTTGTGACGGTTATTAAAGATATATGAGCCAGCCTAAAGCTAACCAAGAGGGGAAATGAATTTGTTATTTTCAAAATTTTCTTAAGGAAAAAGAAAATATTTTTGAAATTTTTTTAAATATTTTAAAACAAACAATTTTATCCGATAATGCGGAAGCAAAACCACTTCCATAATAACTAAAATAAAATATTTCAAACAAAGAATAAATCACAAAAAATGCAGAAATTAAATGTGGAAAAGTAAATAAAAAGAACACACACCAGAATAATAGTGGTTTGATGAACTTGACCTATGTCCACCTATCCAAAAACCTCATTTTTATGTGTTGCTTTAAAAGTAGTGTTTTTCCTTTTACCCTCATGGAAATGTGGAGAAGCCCTTATAAAATCTTTCCACCGACCTGGTGAGAAAGAGTACCTTGAATCCTTTTACTCCCTCCTTGATTAGGCAGAGAACCTAAAAATTTTTTTACTCCCTCCTAGAGTAGGAAGAGAACCTTGGAATACTTTCACTCCCTTCTGGAGCAGGCACAGGACCTTGGATTTGATGCTAATGAAAGTCTCCCTAAAGCCACCAATGAACTTAGGAAGAAGTATGAAGAAGTTGGTGAAAACTTTGGTTGGAGCAACCTTTGTTAATCCATCTCAACTCCCCATCACATGGACCTCTCTCTCTCTCTCTCTCAAAGCTCTCCTCTTTTCATTCTCAAATATCTCTCTCTAGTCAACCCTACTAAAAATGATTTCTCAAATGATATTTGAGATAATAAATAGTGAGCCTCTAAAAGAAACCCTAATTTTCAATTTGTATTAAAAGATCATCTAGTATGATCCTGAAATTATTCTGTATAATTAGTGCAAAATAGCCCTTTCAGCCACTATGATCAGTATTGCCTTATATGATCAATTCAAGTATTTATACAAATTGTCCAATATAATTTTGTGATTGTCTGGGATGATAAGTTCAAGATACTATATTGATCGTCTAGTATGAGATGGGATGATTAGTGTCGATTTACATATCATCCCATACTCCGCTCGGGACATCCATTATGATTGCTTGTATAATTAGAAGAAATTTATGGTTTTCATCTTGGACGATGGGGCATCATCCCACGAAATATTAAAGATTGTCTAGTACGGTCATCAAAGATCATCTTGTATAATATGATTATACAATTTAACCATAATTAGCTCCTAATCATAGGAATAATTTAGGAATGCTTATCCTAAATCATCCAAAATGATGTATATCATCCTGTACGATTAATAGAAAATTTGAAAATTAAAATATTACCTAAATTATGATTGGTTGCTATTTTTCACATTCTAAAGTAATCATCCTATATGGTATAGATCATATAGTTTGATTAATTTAATCAATCCTAATTAAAAGGGATGCCCTAATTAGGGTTTTCTATTTTTAATTGATCATTCATCATGTTATAAATCATCCTATACAACTGGGTCAAAAATCAAAAAAAATCTCTAACTCACCAACACACTCCCTTGAGTGTGTGTGTGCAAGGTTACTTAGCTTGGGGTCCACTAGATACATGACTTGACTCAAGAAAGCAAAAAAAGTATATTAAAATTGAAATAAAAGACAGACTCATACCCAATCTTGAGTTGATTTTCATTGCAAGTGAACTTGTGAACTTAAAAGAATAGTAAGTATGGAAAATAAAATAGTTATGCAATAATAGTAGTAGAAAAGAAATAATAATATTTATTATCATCAAAATCAAAATATCTGAGCCCATATTTGGAATAGTAAGACCCATAAATTGGGTAGGTCCCATCATACAAAACTCTAGCAGGCTGATCATAAGATCTAAACTTTGTAATTTTTTAATTTTTTTTCCAATTCAAACTTAAAAATAATAATATTAAATATGATGCTGCTAATAATATCTATTACTAAAAATAAACTCATATATAAGATTTACTTATCATTTATCATAAAAATACACTAATAATAATAGTGCATGGCTATTAGTAAAAACTATAAATCAAAGTTATAAAAACTAGCCATGACTATGCACAAGCCAAAAGAAAAATTACTTGTAGACTTAGATTAGTTCCTAAAATTTCTATTCATCTTGTTCTTTGCCTTTCTCAAACCCTAAAAATCAAATGCAAATAAATGGTGAACAAAAATTGTTGAACATGACATTGATACTTATTTAAATTTTCAAATATTTCTTTGATTAAAAATTTTACAAAATTATCAAATGTAATATAACAATACACTATGCTAATCAGAGTAATATAGTTATACTTTTATCCCAGTATTCAAATAATAATATTGAGTAATGAAATTAACTAAAATTACACTAAAAGTTTATTTCATAAAATAAAATTTAATTCATTTCTCTAATCCCAAGAAAAAATATAAAGTTTCGTGCCCCTTAAAACAACTAAGAAAATTCCCCCTCCTTCATACAAAATCCAAAATTTTGACCCATCATGACTCCTACCTGAATGAGTTTCAGAGCATTTCAAATTCCCTTGCTAGGTAGAATTATAAGGATTATTGTCCCTATAGATCCCAGAAAAAAATTTTTTTTTATCAAAACTCAAATAATTAAATCAGTATAAAACAAAATTCATTTCAATGTTACAAGTAAATGATAGAGGTGCTTAATGCAATTTTTTTTGTAAATTGTTATAACAGTAAGTAACATAATACATTATTTAGCAAAAATATATTTTTCAAGAATTAAAAAAAATATAAATTAGGGATCTTAAAAACACTATATCATAACTTTACTTTTACCAATGCACTAATTTTCATGTTCAGTATTATTTTTCTATACAATCAAATGGCAGATATTTTAAAATACACGATCTAAAATTTTATAAGATATTCAAAATATTTAGAATCTTAATCTCTATAATATATAAAATATTACATTGTAAAATTTTTACAAATGTAAGGTTATCCTCATCTCTAGCTAACAAAAATATAATTTTATTCAAAAAATTAAGACGAACAAAAGAAAATTCTTTTAATTGATATAGGAATGATGCAAATAGATTAAAATGACTAGAAGCAACTCAAATTCTCTTACCTCCCCTTAAAATCCCTCTCTTGATCAGCTAACCAAAACTATCAAATGAATGGATTATGGAGAAAGACATTTAGAACTTATAAAATTTTCTTAACGTAAAAGCATTAGTTTTTTTTTTTTTTTTTCAAGTTCTAAAGTGTACATTGTTGGGGTGCCAGAAATAAATTGTGAAGCGCTATAGGGGAAAATTCTAGATGCTATAAACATGCTTTCATACACTTGAAAACTACTCTAGAATACATGCAGATCGTTTTTCAGCAAATTTATCATACATAGACACATTTAAAAGATATTAATCATAAAAATTCAATGGATTAATACTTGATTTCTAATCGGGTAAAATTAGTCTAAACAATGCCTTATCCTGGAGGTGTCATATGGTCATAGTCTCCTAGCATAGAACACTTATGCCCATGAAAATTTCTTCATAATTGGATATGTCTATTAAGCTTGCTTTATTTTATAAATACCATTGCTTCTTCCATTCATTTTTATGAGTATATGAAAATAGTATATTCCCCCACTTCTAAATATAGATAAATATTTTCAACCAACCCATAGCCTTAGATTATGGGTCATTATGAGAGAAGAAAAATTAATTATTAGAAGGTAACTTCACTTCAGAATCCTCGTCCTAGGTGAACATTTGAAAGTTTTTTAGTTCTTTAAAAAATAAAAAGAACGTATGGCCTAGCATATAAATGGAATATTTGAGACTTAAGACTCATATAATAATAACTTTACTTCAAATCATCATTGTACTGCCTGAGTGACTTTCTCTTTAACAATAATGGAAACATGAATGTTTATTTCATTCTTATATTCAAAGAATCAATCCATTATACTTTGGTAGGTCCACCTTGCATTTCTCAGGCTGAAGGAAAAAAACACCTATACAGACCCTTTGCATTAATGAAATTAGATTTCTTATAATTATATTAATGTATTCATTTTTGGTGGTAGTGATAAAAGGCTTTTAAGAAACTCCACTGCGAGAAAAACATTAATTTTCGATAGAGTTTCCTAAAAAAATAAATATTTCAGAAACTCTGACAGATTTTCTAGAAAATTTCTAACGAAATATTTTTGGTTGATTTTTCATGCATTTCCAAGTGGATTTTTTTGCAAATTTTTGAAAAAAATAATTTTTTTTTAGAAAATAATAATTTTAAATATTTATAATTATTCATTTTATTAAATTAAATATCTTTAAACTAAAATAAATAAAAAGTTTTATTAATTATTATTATGCTATTTTAACTAATTAAAATAAACTAATTAGGTAATATAATAGATATTGTTAAATAGATTAAATAATCTAAATATATTATGTATTAAAAATAATTATTAAGAAATTATAACTTAAATAAAAAATATAGTAAAAATAACATTTTCTTCATCGCATCTTAAGCGGTTATCAACACAGGTGGGTTCAAAGTCGGCGGGGTTTGAACCCAGCGCAGCAAAGGAGGGTGGGTTTATGGGTGGGCCTGGTTCATGAGTGCATGGGTTCTCATGTAGGACTAGTTCATAAGCCCACAGGTTCACAAGCTGGCCTAGTTCACGGGCCAACGGGTGGGTTCATGGGCAAGAGTCAGTTTGCGGGCTGGTCTGGTTTACAGGCCCCCAATAATGGAAGCCTATCAGGTGGGCCTAGGTCATAGCAGGGCAAGGGCTACGGGTAAATTTATGGGGAGGGTAGCTTGCGTGCTCAAACTAATAATAAAATTTATAATTTTTTGTAAGCAATTTTCGGAAAAAAAATCCTCTAGAAAATCCTCCTGAAATATTTTTTCGATGGTGTTTATTTTTTTATGTATAAATTACCATAAGAATATTTTTGACAAAAATATGTAGGAAATATAAATTACCAATGGATTTTACTAATTTTTTGACAGAAATGGCCACAAAAAAATGACATTTTTCCTGTAGCCATTATTAAATACATTCATGTTCAGCCAACCAATAAATATTTCCCGAGCTACATAAAATAATAATGTTTAAATGATGAATTACAATTTATGATTTCAAATGTATCCTTCAAATGCCAGTAAATTTCTACAAGACCACCATAATGAAGCTGACCTCAACTTATATTTAAACTACATTCATGATTTTTTTGGCGAGTATGGTTATAGTCTTCCAAATTTTCTAATTCATTGGCCTTACCTCCTAGCTCACATTTAATTGGTTGTTAGTGGTCTCCCCATTGATGCATGGAATCTCAATGTTGTCCAAGTAAAGACATATGAGCCATCCCTAAAAGATGGAATTAGTACACCACTACACTCTTTATTAAAGGAAAAACTTATTTTGAGGGAACTTTTTACCTAAAAATCTATTAATGGAACTACTTTGAATATTTCATGGTTCCCAACCCTTTTTCCTTTCTCCACCTCCAACTCATGAAATTCTTGTAATGAGACACCCACATTCCCTATTTTCCTATAATAATAGGTACATGACCAGGGAGATCTCCACTTATAGTAATATACATTCATACTATTATGAATTTGATATCTAGATCATTGGTCAAGAATAGAGTGTTAGATGTATTCAACAAAGGTTGTATGTAGCTAGCACAACAAATATTATAAAGTCCACCACTATTATGGTTGATCTAGTAAGCTATCTTATTTAACATATATAACGTTCTTAGCTATAACTCGTGTGATACAAAATGAGTTTACCTCTCTATCTCTCATTCTCCTAACAATTAATAGTGTGTTAGGCCCAACTCCCCACATGATTGTTATCATTCCTCTTGTAATAAAAATTTAATGATTTAGGATGAGCTCATTTTTGCGACTCTTTAAGTTGTCTTTTAATGGGAGTTAAGTAAGATTTGCTAGTACAAACTCATTCAACTTGCCAATCATGATGTGTTCTTCATCCAATCCTTTAAAGTGACTTAATTTTTTGTATCATGGTTGTGATTTTTGTGGAAGGTGTAGTACCTATAGGTATCCATAGTATATACATTCACCTTAAAAGGCATTAAGAACATAGAAAACTTTTTATCTAAATGGCCTTAAAAAATTAATCCATTGCCACCCATAGTGTTCTGTAGGTGGTATAAGTGGGCACATGGTGTTTTCTTTCCTCATGAATGAGGTGAGTGGTATAAAGAGGCCCCTCTATGTTAGGTGTTGGTAGTTTTAATCATTAGTGTCATGGCTTGTACGGGTTTTCTTTGTTGCTCTGGGTAGTGGTGAATACTTATTAGGATGTTTATCATTTTATTTCTTTGCTCCAATGGATGCATTCTTTCTCAATCTCACCCTTATAGTCGATTCATTTGATGGAGTGAGTTTACATGTTTATGTGGCCAAGGAGAACTCAATAACTTTATTATATTCCTTAGCATTGACATGATGTTTGGAGAGATCCAACAATTCAGCCAAAAACAACATTTAATGCTTGCCATGTTCTTAATAATAATGGCTCAACCATATGGATTAACTATGGCTTAGATGGTTTAATTATGCTCTAAATCCATGACTTCTAGAATCTCCCTTTAGAATCTCGTACTGAAATTCTTAAAAGACTCTCCTAATTCCTATCTCATTTTGGTGAAAGCTAGAAAGCTTTTTGCGGCATTTAAGACTGGAAAATTGAGTCTAAAAAATTTTGTTAAATTCATGAAAGGAGCTGGTGTATATTACTTTTAGGGGAGTGAAGTATTTCATTGTGGAATCGCTACCTATTGTAAAAAGCAGCTAACAGTTAAATATAAGCAGTAGAGTAATTGATTCAACATATAAAATATGTAATACTGGACCAATCCTATTCCTTATGGAGATATTATTCTATTTATGTAAGCAACAGTGTGATTTGCGAAAAGTATTTGATCCTTCTTGATGAAATTTTTTATATTAGTTCTCTTGTATCTTTTCTTCCAAAGAAAAAAATGTAGATGAGTTTGCTTGTTATTTCCTCCATATCTGGCTAACTCCCTAGTTTTGGGCTAATGATGTAGAAAGAATAGTATATACTAATATAGAATCATATACTTAAATAAATATATTGATGTTTTTAATATCATCAATTTAACATTTAATGCATACAATAGTTTTGTGTGAAGTTAAAACATAGTGTAATGTATAGCCTAAACTAAGGAATGTTGGTAAGCGTATTGAAATGGAATGTTGGCATGACTAGACATAGGATGTTTGAATACTCTAGGTTCTATGGAGAAAGAAAAATTATAGCAAGTTGTTGACCTCATTTTTGTATGAGATCACTAGGACCAACCTGAGTTTTATTTTGGTGACCTAATGATCGACAAGTTCTCATTTGTCGATCATATAGGTCCCAAACATATCCCATTCGACTCTTAATCAAACTTCCAATTAACTTTTAATCATCCAATTTTTGATCTACATTTTGATTAATTAACCTTTCAATCATCATCGCCTACAATACTTGTGATCGACCTCATTGCTCTTCTTTGAAATCAACATTGAAATGTATATATATATTAATTAAGATCGATTTAAGTGCACACATTACATTTGAGGATATCTAGTTCGATTTGAGCCAATTTGAGTCTTATGGCGTCGTCGTCGATTCTGAAATTGAGTCAATTACTTATTATATTGAACGAATTCCAACAAAATTTTATTCGCAACTGCTTCAGATGACTCAATTTAATATGTCTTGGCTTAGTTTAAGTCTAATCAACATCAATTAACATTAATAAATTTTGAATAATTAATTTAAAATATAAAGCCTACCAAATTTCAATGTTTTATCAATTCTTTTGTACCAATTTGATGCCTAAATATCCCTCAAAATCCTCTATACTTCAGCCCTTTAATCTCTAAAAAATCAAGCACTTAATTTTGACCTTTGGATTGGAAATGGAGGGCTAGATCTGGCTTGCTAGCTATTTCATTCCCATAAGCAGCCACCTTAGGGGAAAGAGCTGGGGATTTTCACGTTTTGAGGCTGCTAGGGCCGGCTGAAAGGGGGACAAGGCTCCTCTTATCTCACGCCTCCAAGCAGCCGCCCTGTGGAGAGACTTCCTTCTACATTTTTTTTTTATGGTTGCTAGGACCGGCCAAGCTCTCATATACACGATCCCCTCTCTCATTCCAACGATTTCCTCTCTCTAACTCATCCTTGGAGCTGCTAGGGCTGGCTTCATGCTCCTCATCCGTCCAAGGTAGAGGAAGAAGAAGAAAGTCTACTCAAAGGTTCCAGCCATCACTCTCCTTGTACAGCCAGTTTCGGCCAGCCTCCCCTACAGCAGATTTTGGCCAACAATAAGAGGCAGATTTGCTGTAGATCTTCGGCCAAGCAGGGAGATGAAGAAAAACTGCATGGACTTCACAACCATAGCTAGTTGGAGCAAGGATATGAAGAAAAACTTCATGGATTTCATAGGCATGGTTGTTTGGAGTAAGAAAATGGTAAAAAAAAAGGGTACATATCACGGCTACAACACTTGAAGCGAAAGGAAGAGGCGAGCGACAAGGGGCTTTTGGTGTGATTTACTACGGTAATATCTTCTTCTTCCTGTTAGTTCCTTGCATTTCCTCTGTTTGAATCTAGATGACTGTCATTGATCTATGAGTTGAGGTTCTATATTTAACTGTGATTTGAAATGAGTCTTCATGAGATTTTATGAAAGAGATACAAGAGACCTAAATATTTTCTTCTTGATGTTTTCTTTATTACTATCATTTTTTTTTAATCAAATGTTTTCTTTATTAACTCCAATACGGCTGAACTTTTGTGCGTGGATTTGTTTTTCAAGAGTTTGTTTCCTTCCTAAATCTGAATAAGAAAGCATGATGGATTAGTTTATAGATTCGAATGCTCATGGTGTTGGGGATAAACTTTCTTATGAGAATGAATGGTCATAACGTTGTGGTTTTATTCTTTGGATTTATGTCCGAATTCTTGTGCTATTCACTATCTTATTCTACTTGAGGAAAATGTTTTTTTTTTTTTTGGATTTCCATCTGATGCGAAGCTTATACTTATGCAAAGAAATGTTACACTCTGCCGATCCTCACCTTGAGATTCTTTAGCAATCTATATCAGGTTTGGCCGTGAGAACAATTATGCTGCTTGTTATTGATGAGTGATGTTTTATCTCATAGATAAAGAGCCGGCTAACTGATCTTTTTCTTTCAGTTTTTGTCAAAATGAGTAGACTTTCTGTGTGCTGTTTTGCATCCTAGAATTCACTTCTCTAAGGCTTGATTTTAACAATATGTGTATATATATGTGTGTTTCTCCCATAAGCCTAGCATGTATGTATTTGAGCGAGCTTTTTTTTTGGGTAAGATTTAATGTCCCATTGATCTCCCTGAAGTAAGATTGACTAGTATGAAAGTGTTCTTGCAATAAACAACAGGTTTTTCAAAATCTCCATTTGAGTTTCTTTACCAATTTAATGGTGTGGTATGATGGCCGGTTCTTAAAATTCCTGTCCCAATATCATGTTTGGAAGGTTGGGTCCTAAGTCTAGAACTATATGGCAATTCGAATTACTATTGTGTTCAACGATTTATCCCAAGAATGCCCATGGTTTAAACTTCCTGCGTGAATGACTTGAAACACTTAAGGAATGAGAAGAGTTCATAAGAGGAAATGTCTGGATCACCACTCTCATGCAGCCGTTCCCACTTATCCCCCCCATGCTTCTGTTTCTGGAGATTAATAAAACTAAAAATGCCAAAGCCTTTACTGCATACTTGAGTTGGAGATTGTTTCTAAAATGCTGGGAGGGATTCAAATGTTGTCTCCTAGTGCACTATTTTTGAAGAAACATGTTTCTGCATTCTACCAAATAACTTTTTGTTAGCTATGTAAACATATATGTAGTGTTGGTGGATTCAATCAAACAGAGTTCATGTGGTAAAATTTATATACTTATGGTTAAGTGGTGGTTGGCATCTTGTGATATTTATTCCATTGGCACGTTGAAGGGCATGAACTCGAGCTCATCTCCTACTTTGGAAAACTGAAGGGGTAACAACAAAAGAAACCTTGTGGTTTTCTCTCTTTAGCATTCTATAAATGCATAATTTTGAAGTCAAGATTATTACCTCATCCTTTTCTGGTTAAAGAATGAGAATTTTACATGAGTGTTGGAGAAGTTTGATTAACACTATTGTCATAAATAAGAATTCATTTGTGCAACATAAGGTTCCTCTACATTGATGAGGATCTCCTATTTGATTTCATTCATTTGAGTTTTATGAAACACCTATGAGTATTGAGGATTACATGAATTAGCATATCATCCTCTCCTTTTTGCTATACTTTCACAAAGTTTGGGAGAATACAAGATCCTTATGTTTTCTTTTTGGAGGAAAGCAAAGAGTGGTGGGTCTTCATTCTTTAAAGCATTTTTAGTTATAATTTTCTTAAATAAATTTGTTGGTTTCGAGAAAACATAATTGCTCTCATGCTTTTCCCATAAATTTTGATGAGGATCTTTCTCCATTTGTCTCTACTTTGAGGTAGAGTGAGTTTTGAGTGGAAATCGAGCATGTAACTTGAAGGTTGCTCTTACTTGTGATATCTTTTGTAGATGTTCATTCAACATGAGAAAACCTGGTGTAGTATTGTATGTATTACCCATGTTCTGGTCCCTCGATAAGATGATGTGTATTGCCCCATTCAAGATTCCCTTTGAATAACATGATCGCACTTCTATAAGCTGATTAAATATTTTTGTACAAAGTTTGATTTCATTTGATTTGAACACCTTGAGATGATGTATTGTGTAATTTTTTTTGTAGAACAAAGTTTCAGGTTGCCATGAGTTGAGAAGCAAAGTTTTCTTCTTCACCCTAGTTCTATTAACTTGAGACATCTCAATTGAAATTTGATCAAGATAATTATGCCTATGTTTTGATTACAGTTTTCCATTGTGATAACATGAGAACTTGCACTTTAGCTGTAATCTTTCATTTGTAGAATTTGACAACATCGGCATAGTTAGAATATGTAGAGAAATTGCATATTGATTGTTAAAGTGACATTTATAGTTATTCAATATATGACTTATGATTTTGGTAACGGAAAAGTATATATCTCTTAAGGCCACATATTGACTTGAACTATTGTTTATATTCTCTATACTTTTGAATATATTGATGTGGATGATTATTCGTGACATAGAGTTTGACTTGCTTTATAGTTATAATCTCCTGACACGATTACTGTTATAAATTACAAGCATGTCATTGTCCAGTTATACACTTTGAAATTGCTCAAATAATTTGATTTGATTCATACTTTCACATATTCATTTACATGTCAATTCATAGTAATTTTTATACTTTCATACATGATATTATGACACCTCTTTCTCTCGTCGCCTTATTTGTGAGGTACTAATGGAGCTAATTGGAGGATAGAGCCAAGGAGCTTCAGTCGCCCCCCATTTCTTCTAAATGGGGGTGCTATGGTTGGAATCACCATTGACTAGCTCTGGTGATCAGGTAAGTTTTCTTCAAACTTAGAAGGCCATAGATCCCATAAGCTAATGATTGCATGCTCCTCCAATCTTAGGTCCATGTAGTAACGCATGCTTCCCAGTTATATTTATCTTTCTTTAAATTCAAAACCCATCGACATAGCTTGTTTACATTCATATGCATGTCCAAAGGGTTAGTGACACTGATTCAAACCCATTAAACCTAGTGACATCTTTAAGGATAATAATTAAGGACGAGTCTTAGAGAACTTAGACAAACTCTAGGATTCACACATACGTCCTTTAGGGATGAAATATTAAACATAATTAACATAGCGACATCACATCTTAGGATTTAATATACATAATCGATTTGATCTCAAACAACGACCATTAATACTTCTTTAACTTTTGAAAACTCAAATATTTGATAATTACTCAAATAAAATTTATAAAAAAGATCAAACCTTTCTCAATCAACCTCAACCAATACATGCAACTATTAAAGGATAAAATTCAAATCCAAATTTTATTAATTCTTAATTAATGCTTTAATTACTTCTTAATTGAATATTAATTTAATGAATTCATTAAAAATAGGACAAAATGCAAGGACATAAAACACATTAAAATTGAATGAAATTAAACGAAATTTAAAGATGAATAATTAAAATTTAGATGAAACTTTTGAATGTAATTTAATTAATAATTCATTAATGATTAATTAATATTAATTTAAGAATATTTGAGAAATTATTTGAAAATTCTAACTAATTCATAAAGCTCTAATAATTCAACAATCAACTTAAACTCCAAATAACTTTAACTAAATAATTGAAATAAACAATTAAAAATCTTCAACCATTTAACCATCAACCAATTAAATTAATTCGATTAGTACTGGTTATCACTGGGTAACCCAGGCCTACGAGGCTATTAGCTTAGCCCCAAGGAATGTGAAATAAACTTCACGGCCTCGGTGAGCAACAAAGGTGATAATCACTTAACACTTAAAATACATCCTAAAATCAACTTTAAAACTACTAATACTTAAACTCAAACTTAAATCCCTCAAGCCTCTCAACCAATCAAAACATTAGACAACTTCAACCAATTACCTGATATAGGATATAGTCGAGCCACACGGCCTTCTACACACACTTAGAATGGTTTGTTAGGACACGAACTCTAGCTTTAGGTTAGGCCGATGTCTCTTTTTTTGTTTATGAGGTGTGTTAATTTATATGCAAATTAAGCATTGATTAAGTTTTGCTTACTATGTTGGATTCATGTGATGATTATTTCTAATGCTTTTGGTGGCATCCTAAGTTAGATAACATAGACATAGGTTCACTGTCCACAAACCTGCGCACTTCCTGTTTGTCAGCCTAGGATTAGGTTCCCAACCCCTTGGCCTACGAGGTCCCCTTGAATGAGGTAACCCATGGTTGCTAACAAGGATCCTCTAGTCGGCACTCGACTAAGTAGGCTAAGGATACTGACAAACCCGGGACGATGGAAAACCATGGGATCTTGACCGGGGATGTCATACCCACTTGGTAGGTTAGTCTTCACCCTCATTTTCTGGGCATTTTTCCGATCATGTGATCGAGAATATAAGTCCCAATTTTCTAATAAAATTTCAACTTGAACATAAAGATTCCTCCTCAATCTAAAATTTAAAGCCCAACACTTAGCTTAAGTTGGGGCACTTCTGAATTATTTCAGAATCTCTAAGTGTCTCCTACCTCTCCTCCGTTGACTCCGGAAATAAGTGTTCAAGATTTGATCCAATCTCAATTGAAATTCCAAATTCACCTCCTTGGTATCATTCCTAGAAAATCTTAAAAATAAAATTTCTGCCGTTATTTTAATCGAGAGTTTTCGTAGGAGACCTTATTTTCTCACGATGTAATTAACTACGAGGGCTTGCGCTCGTAAGAGATTTAGAACCACACACACACGTGATTTTAAAAATTGATTTTTCAAAACTCAATTGGATTTCTTTGGGAAAACTTAAAATACTAGTGATCATTATTATCATATTCAAAGAATTATCATCGAATGATATTTTCTCCCTTCGGGGCGATACATCTTTCTTTGATAAGGCTTTGGATGTGAACCTAACGATCACACTTCTTGAATATTATAACTAGATATTCTGTTAAACCTCATTTTGACCCTTCGGGGCTATATGAAGTTCTCTTTAGCATCTAGTCATAATATTTAAGATGAATTTCATAATTCTAAATCTAAACGCCGTTATGAAATTTTATTTTCATCTTTCGAGGTGATATTTTCTTTCTAACGGGATGATTCGATTTTAGAATTAGAATTTATCTTTGACTCCCAAAGAAAACCAATTTTTTCAAAACATGTTTTCAAAATTCCACCAACAAAAAATGGCACGCCCGGTGGGACTAAATTTCTCTCTCCATCTTTAATAACGGCATAAATTTTATTTCATCGGTAGTTTTAACTACCCTTCTTCCGTAGGTACCTCTACTCATTTCTTCCTTGGGTGAGTGTGGCCAACATCAAAAAGACATGTCAAATAGAGAGGTGAGCGAGGAAACCTTTATCCAAGTCGGGCTTTGACATTTTCCCTCCAAGTTAATTGGTAGAGCAAAAGGGTCAAGTCAAATTCTTTAAGATCTTCCTTAATGTTGCAAGCTTGCATATCCGATTAAATCTCGAGTATGCTAAGTTTCACATTCTACGGAAGACCCTTCAGTCTCCAAATCAAAATTCAACTCTCCCTCTAACAACTCCAGGCTTTGACATTTTTGCCCCTAAGTCAATTGGTGGAGCAAAAGGGTCAAGCCATACCTTAAGGTTTTCATGTCAATTTTGTAAACCTGCATATTTGAATGAAATTCAATATGTTGAGTTTTATAATTTGAAGAAGATCTGTTATTTTCAATCCTAAAATTTAAATCTTCTCAATCAAATGTTGGCTTTGACATTTCACCCCAAGTTGATTGGTGGAATGAAAGAGTCAAGCCTAATCCTAGGGATTCTTCATATCAATTTCGTAGACCTGCATGTTCAAAAAAAAAAAAAAATCTTACATGTTGAGTTTCGAAATTTGAAGAAGTTCCATTTTTACTTCAACATTAAGTTCAAATTTTCTCAACCAATTCTAACCTTTGACATTTCATCCCTAGTTAGTTGGTGGAATGAGAGAGTCAAGCACAACTCTTGAGATCTTCTTGTCAATTTTGCAAATCTTCATGTTAAGTGAAAACCTAATATTTTGAGTTCCAAAATTTGAAGAAAATCAATTGATTTCAAGATTCCAATTCCATTTCCAAATCAATTGATTTGAATCACCTTTCCTTAATTCAAGGAAATCAAATGTACTCAAAAGGCTAGAAAGATTGCTGAATCAGAAGCCTTAAGAGTAAGTCAAATTTGAGGCTAATGGAGGGTTCATTGCTCCTCTCTCATACACCCCCCCCCCCCCCCCCCCCCCCCCCTCTTTGGTGGAAGCCACTCCCACCCTCTTCCTCATACTCAAGGAAGGGAGGTTGTGAGAATGATAGCGTGATATCCACTTTGCTCTTTTGACTATTGCACATAAAAGATCTACCAAATCTAAATTGAGCAATCAACAATAATAGATTATAGGCCCCCAATTGAGGGTTATGACCCATCCACTCTACTGGATGATGTTAGGTCACGTTACTATATGTTCCATACTATATCATCTATAGAGGAGGAGGTGCATAAACCGCTCGGGGTGCCACTCTCATAATTGCTAGATCACTAGTAATTAGGGAGGGGAATAATGATGTATCTGAGATCTTATCAGATAGTGACACCATTTGATTTTAACTTCTAAAAGGGGTCCTATTGTGATAGATCCTTAGATTGAAATGATGCAGCACTAGTTAGGGGTAGTGCAGACCCCACAACAATCTCTTTCTTTTAAAAGATTGTGGAAATATAATTTACATTGATTGGGTCTTGCCACCTGGACTTGCTACTTTGAAGGAAATCATATTATTTCTCAAGTGTACTGGGTCAGAATTTTCAAGATAGTTGATCCATCTTTTTAATGAAAATTGACATCTACTTTAAATCAAAAATAAGAGAGAGTTGTGGTTGACTCCACTGGATCCTTAAAGGCCCTTCCCTCCCACCGCTTTTGTGGGTCGATTTAATTTTTGAACTAAAATTTGTATCAAACTTAAGTTGTTTTTGAAATGAAAATTTTCTCCATCTTCTCGCAATTTTCTATCTTGTAAGCACCTCTTGCATGCTTTAAATTTATTCAATGATTTTCAAAGTCAAGCTGATATTCTTATCAAAGATTAGGTCCATTTTGGGGATTATTTTTCCTTGCATAAGAGAATGAGTTTTCTTCTCTTATACTTGTGATATAACCTTGGACTAAAAAAAAGAGAAACCATGTTAAGATTTTAAAGAAAGTGAAGCCTTTTATAAAAAAAAAAGAGAGAGAAGAAAATTCAAAGGATGCACAAAGTGCATTATAAGAAATAAAAAAAAAAAGAAGCGCGAAGTGCGCCAAAGAAATAAAAAGTTGTGCAAACCACGCAACAAAAAAGTGAAAGAGGCTTCCTTCTTTTTAAATTCTTAAATCTCAAAGAGCCCGATCATATTTAATAACTTGACTTTGAAAAATCTTGAATCTAGATTTATTATCATGCATAGATAGTCAATTAGATAAAAAATTCTATGCAAGAGAATTGAAAAGATTAAATTTCTCTATCCAACTTAAACTTTTTTTGAAATTAATTTTAATTCAAAATTTCTACAAGGGAGAACCTAGTCCAGTTTCTATGAAACTTGATCTGAGTCAACAAAATCCAAAACCTTGGCTCTTTTCGGGTCGATTGGGGTCACTCTACTTCTCACTATACTCTTGAATTTGTTCTCACTTGTCATTTTGATAGGGTCCAAATGATTAAGAGGAAATTTTCAATAAAAAAAATGAATCTTCTATTCTCGATAAGAATTCAAATCCCATTCTTAAGAGATATATGTGAATCTTTAAACATAGGCATCATTTCTTTTAAGATCCACTATGTAAAATAAAACTCTATGCTGGGTCCAAGGTTGTTCTCAAATAGAGGTGTGTTTTACATTGCACAAAATTGCTTTCAAAATTGAGTCACAACTGAGTAGAGTGCCCAACTCCGATTGGAGGAGCTCAAAGGCCTCGAAAAAAGTTGTTTTTGAACTCAACAAAATTTGAAATTACATAATTCGCGTATGATTTAAGCTCGTGATAAAATTGTGTTACCTTATGACTTTCCAAGTAGGAGACTTGGCTATAGTCCTTTGGAGACCAATTTTAGTCCACCATAAGATTAATGGAAGCTTTGAATTAACGTTGACTGGATTGACCACCTTAGAGATGATCTTTAAGGGAGGTTCATGACAATTGATTAATTTTGAAGATGCCACCATATGATTTTTCTCATTTGGGCTGTTCTTCAAAAAAAATAATAATAAAAAATAAAAATACCTTGCCGATTGTGTATCCAATTAAATATCAAATTAACCCATTCAAACTCATAGAAATCAAATCAAATCAAATTCAAAATCATCAATCATTGTTTCTGATTCTCTTTTCCTTAATGTTAGGTCATTCCTTCCCTTGGGATTAGACCTGCTAGTGGTGGAGTACGCCCTCTGTGGCACCCCCCTGGCGTTTACCTGTGGATCAGTGGTGGAGTACGCCCTTCGTGGCACCATCCTGATTCTCGCCCGCTAGTGGTGGAGTACGCCCTCTGTGGCACCACCCTAGCATTTGACTTGGGGATTAGTGGTGGAGTACGCCCTTCGTGGCACCATCCTAATTCACACTCGCTAGTGGTGGAGTACGCCCTTTGTGGCACCATCCTAGTTTGCCAGTTAATCTGCCTATTTGGAGTAAGTCTTCTATCAGCATCCTATAGGCCTAAGGTTGGGTGATGCCCTTCCTTAGACCCAAGGCTAGGTATTCCCTACCTTGGTTTCCAGTTGATCCGTCTACTAGGAGTAAGTCTTCAATCAGCATCCTGTAGACCTAAGGTTGGGTGATGCCCTTCCTTAAACCCAAAGCTAGGTATTCCCTACTTTGGTTTCCAGTTAATCTGCCTATTTGGAGTAAGTCTTCTATCAGCATCCTATAGGCCTAAGGTTGGGTGATGCCCTTCCTTAGACCCAAGGCTAGGTATTCCCTACCTTGGTTTCCAGTTGATCCGTCTACTAGGAGTAAGTCTTCTATCAGCATCCTGTAGACCTAAGGTTGGTGATGCCCTTCCTTAGACCCAAAGTTAGGTATTCCCTACTTTGGTTTCCAATTAATCTGCCTATTTGGAGTAAGTCTTCTATCAGCATCCTATAGGCCTAAGGTTGGGTGATGCCCTTCCTTAGACCCAAGGCTAGGTATTCCCTACCTTGGTTTCCCAGTTGATCTGTCTACTAGGAGTAAGTCTTCTATCAGCATCCTGTAGACCTAAGGTTGGGTGATGCCCTTCCTTAGACCCAAGGTTAGGTATTCCCTACCTTGGTTTCCAGTTAATTTGCCTATTTGGAGTATGTCTTCTATCAGCATCCTATAGGCCTAAGGTTGGGTGATGCCCTTCCTTAGACCCAAGGCTAGGTATTCCCTTGGTTTCCCAGTTGATCTGTCTATTAGGAGTAAGTCTTCTATCAGCATCCTATAGACCTAAGGTTGGATGATGCCCTTCCTTAGACTTTCAAAGTCCTACTAAAACTTGTCATTCGGTCAACGCCAATATGTGCAGCAGAAGTTCTTTCTACTACACATATTGGGGGTCCATTTGTTGACCTCATTTTTGTATGAGGTCACTAGGACCCACCTGGGTCTTATTTTGGTGACCTAATGATCGACAAGTTCTCACTTGTCGATCATATAGGTCCCAAACATATCCCATTCGACTCTTAATCAAAGTTCCAATTAACTTTTAATCATCCAATTTTTTATTTACATTTTGATTAATTAACCTTTCAATCATCATCGCCTACAATACTTGTGATCGACCTCATTTCTCTTCTTTGAAATCAACATTGAAATGTATATATATATTAATTAAGATCGATTTAAGTGCACACATTACATTTGAGGATATCTAGTTCGATTTGAGCCAATTTGAGTCTTATGGCGTCGTCGTCGATTCTGAAATTGAGTCAATTACTTATTATATTGAACGAATTCCAACAAAATTTTATTCGCAACTGCTTCAGTTGACTCAATTTAATATGTCTTGGCTTAGTTTAAGTCTAATCAACATCAATTAACATTAATAAATTTTGAATAATTAATTTAAAATATAAAGCCTACCAAATTTCAATGTTTTATCAACTCTTTTGTACCAATTTGATGCCTAAATATCCCTCAAAATCCTCTATACTTCAGCCCTTTAATCTCTAAAAAATCAAGCACTTAATTTTGACCTTTGGATTGGAAATGGAGGGCTAGATCTGGCTTGCTGGCTATTTCATTCCCATAAGCAGCCACCTTAGGGGAAGGAGCTGGGGATTTTCACGTTTTGAGGCTGCTAGGGCCGGCTGAAAGGGGGACAAGGCTCCTCTCATCTCACGCCTCCAAGCAGCCGCCCTGTGGAGAGACTTCCTTCTACATTTTTTTTATGGTTGCTAGGGCCGGCCAAGCTCTTATATACACGATCCCCTCTCTCATTCCAACGATTTCCTCTCTCTAACTCATCCTTGGAGCTGCTAGGGCTGGCTTCATGCTCCCCATCCGTCCAAGGTAGAGGAAGAAGAAGAAAGTCTACTCAAAGGTTCCAGCCATCACTCTCCTTGTACAGCCAGTTTCGGCCAGCCTCCCCTACAGCAGATTTTGGCCAACAATAAGAGGCAGATTTGCTATAGATCTTCGGCCAAGCAGGGAGATGAAGAAAAACTGCATGGACTTCACAACCATAGCTAGTTGGAGCAAGGATATGAAGAAAAACTTCATGGATTTCATAGCCATGGTTGTTTGGAGTAAGAAAATGGTAAAAAAAAGGGTACATATAACGGCTACAACACTTGAAGCGAAAGGAAGAGGCGAGCGACAAGGGGCTTTTGGTGTGATTTACTACGGCAATATCTTCTTCTTCCTGTTAGTTCCTTGCATTTCCTCTGTTTGAATCTAGATGACTGTCATTGATCTATGAGTTAAGGTTCTATATTTAACTGTGATTTGAAATGAGTCTTCATGAGATTTTATGAAAGAGATACAAGAGACCTAAATATTTTCTTCTTGATGTTTTCTTTATTACTATCATTTTTTTTAATCAAATGTTTTCTTTATTAACTCCAATACGGCTGAACTTTTGTGCGTGGATTTGTTTTTCAAGAGTTTGTTTCCTTCCTAAATCTTAATAAGAAAGCATGATGGATTAGTTTATAGATTCGAATGATCATGGTGTTGGGGATAAACTTTCTTATGAGAATGAATGGTCATAATGTTGTGGTTTTATTCTTTGGATTTATGTCCGAATTCTTGTGCTATTCACTATCTTATTCTACTTGAGGAAAATGTTTTTTTTTTTTTTGGATTTCCATCTGATGCGAAGCTTATACTTATGCAAAGAAATGTTACGCTCTGCCGATCCTCACCTTGAGATTCTTTAGCAATCTATATCAGGTTTGGCCATGAGAACAATTATGCTGCTTGTTATTGATGAGTGATGTTTTATCTCATAGATAAAGAGCCGGCTAACTGATCTTTTTCTTTCAGTTTTTGTCAAAATGAGTAGACTTTCTGTGTGCTGTTTTGCATCCTAGCATTCACTTCTCTAAGGCTTGATTTTTTAACAATATGTGTATATATATGTGTGTTTCTCTCATAAGCCTAGCATGTATGTATTTGAGCGAGCTTTTTTTTTGGGTAAGATTTAATGTCCCATTGATCTCCCTGAAGTAAGATTGACTAGTATGAAAGTGTTCTTGCAATAAACAAGAGGTTTGTCAAAATCTCCATTTGAGTTTCTTTACCAATTTAATGGTGAGGTATGATGGCCGGTTCTTAAAATTCCTGTCCCAATATCATGTTTGGAAGGTTGGGTCCTAAGTCTAGAACCATATGGCAATTCGAATTACTATTGTGTCCAACGATTTATCCCAAGAATGCCCATGGTTTAAACTTCCTGCGTGAATGACTTGAAACACTAAAGGAATGAGAAGAGTTCATAAGAGGAAATGTCTGGATCACCACTCTCATGCAGCCGTTCCCACTTATCCCCCCCATGCTTCTGTTTTTGGAGTTTAATAAAACTAAAAATGTCAAAGCCTTTACTGCATACTTGAGTTGGAGAATGTTTCTAAAATGCTGGGAGGGATTCAAATGTAGTCTCCTAGTGCACTATTTTTGAAGAAACATGTTTGTGCATTCTACCAAATAACTTTCTGTTAGCTATGTAAACTTATATGTAGTGTTGGTGGATTCAATCAAACAAATTTCATGTGGTAAAATTTATATACTTATGGTTAAGTGGTGGTTGGCATCTTGTGATATTTATTCCATTGGCACGTTGAAGGGCATGAACTCGAGCTCATCTCCTACTTTGGAAAACTGAAGGGGTAACAACAAAAGAAACCTTGTGGTTTTCTCTCTTTAGCATTCTATAAATGCATAATTTTGAAGTCAAGATTATTACCTCATCCTTTTCTTGTTAAAGAATGAGAATTTTACATGAGTGTTGGAGAAGTTTGATTAACACTATTGTCATAAATAAGAATTCATTTGTGCAACATAAGGTTCCTCTACATTGATGAGGATCTCCTATTTGATTTCATTCATTTGAGTTTTATGAAACACCTATGAGTATTGAGGATTACATGAATTAGCATATCATCCTCTCCTTTTTGCTATACTTTCACAAAGTTTGGGAGAATACAAGATCCTTATGTTTTCTTTTTGGAGGAAAGCAAAGAGTGGTGGGTCTTCATTCTTTAAAGCATTTTTAGTTATAATTTTCTTAAATAAATTTGTTGGTTTCGAGAAAACATAATTGCTCTCATGCTTTTCCCATAAATTTTGATGAGGATAATTATGCCTATGTTTTGATTACAGTTTTCCATTGTGATAACATGAGAACTTGCACTTTAGCTGTAATCTTTCATTTGTAGAATTTGACAACATCGGCATAGTTAGAATATGTAGAGAAATTGCATATTGATTGTTAAAGTGACATTTATAGTTATTCAATATATGACTTATGATTTTGGTAACGGAAAAGTATATATCTCTTAAGGCCACATATTGACTTGAACTGTTGTTTATATTCTCTATACTTTTGAATATATTGATGTGGATGATTATTCGTGACATAGAGTTTGACTTGCTTTATGGTTATAATCTCCTGACACGATTACTGTTATAAATTACAAGCATGTCATTGTCCAGTTATACACTTTGAAATTGCTCAAATAATTTGATTTGATTCATACTTTCACATATTCATTTACATGTCAATTCATAGTAATTTTTATACTTTCATACATGATATTCTGACACCTCTTTCTCTCGTTGCCTTATTTGTGAGGTACTAATGGAGCTAATTGGAGGATAGAGCCAAGGAGCTTCAGTCGCCCCCCATATCTTCTAAATGGGGGTGCTATGGTTGGAATCACCATTGACTAACTCTGGTGATCAGGTAAGTTTTCTTAAAACTTAGAAGGCCATAGATCCCATAAGCTAATGATTGCATGCTCCTCCAATCTTAGGTCCATGTAGTAACGCATGCATCCTAGTTATATTTATCTTTCTTTAAATTCAAAACCCATCAACATAGCTTGTTTACATTCATATGCATGTCCAAAGGGTTAGTGACACTGATTCAAACCCATTAAACCTAGTGACATCTTTAAGGATAATAATTAAGGACGAGTCTTAGAGAACTTAGACAAACTCTAGGATTCACACATACGTCCTTTAGGGATGAAATATTAAACATAGATAACGTAGCGACATCACATCTTAGGATTTAATATACAGAATCGATTTGATCTCAAACAACAACCATTAATACTTCTTTAACTTTTGAAAACTCAAATATTTGATAATAACTCAAATAAAATTTATAAAAAAGATCAAACCTTTCTCAATCAACCTCAACCAATACATGCAACTATTAAAGGATAAAATTCAAATCCAAATTTTATTAATTCTTAATTAATGCTTTAATTACTTCTTAATTGAATATTAATTTAATGAATTCATTAAAAATAGGACAAAATGCAAGGACATAAAACACATTAAAATTGAATGAAATTAAACGAAATCTAAAGATGAATAATTAAAATTTAGATGAAACTTTTGAATGTAATTTAATTAATAATTCATTATTGATTAATTAATATTAATTTAAGAATATTTGAGAAATTATTTGAAAATTCTAACTAATTCATAAAGCTCTAATAATTCAACAATCAACTTAAACTCCAAATAACTTTAACTCAATAATTGAAATAAACAATTAAAAATCTTCAACCCTTTAACCATCAACCAATTAAATTAATTTGATTAATACTGGTTATCACTGGGTAACCCAGGCCTACGAGGCTATTAGCCCCAAGGAATGTGAAATAAACTTCACGGCCTCGGTGAGCAACAAAGGTGATAATCACTTAACACTTAAAATACATCCTAAAATCAACTTTAAAACTACTAATACCTAAACTCAAACTTAAATCTCTCAAGCCTCTCAACCAATCAAAACATTAGACAACTTCAACCAATTACCCGATATAGGATATAGTCGAGCCACACGGCCTTCTACACACACTTAGATTGGTTTGTTAGGACACGAACTCTAGCTTTAGGTTAGGCCGATGTCTCTTTTTGTTTATGAGGTGTGTTAATTTATATGCAAATTAAGCATTGATTAAGTTTTGCTTACTATGTTGGATTCATGTGATGATTATTTCTAATGCTTTTGGTGGCATCTTAGGTTAGATAACATAGACATAGGTTCACTGTCCACAAACCTGCGCACTTCCTGTTTGTCAGCCTAGGATTAGGTTCCCAACCCCTTGGCCTACGAGGTCCCCTTGAATGAGGTAACCCATGGTTGCTAACAAGGATCCTTTAGTCGGCACTCGACTAAGTAGGCTAAGGATACTGACGAACCTGGGATGATGGAAAACCATGGGATCTTGATCGGGGATGTCATACCCACTTGGTAGGATAGTCTTCACCCTCACTTTCTGGGCATTTTTCTGATCATGTGATCGAGAATATAAGTCCCAATTTTCTAATAAAATTTCAACTTGAATATAAAGATTCCTCCTCCATCTAAAATTTAAAGCCCAACACTTAGCTTAGGTTGGGGCACTTCTGAATTATTTCAGAATCTCTAAGTGTCTCCTACCTCTCCGGAAATAAGTGTTCAAAATTTGATCCAATCTCAATTGAAATTCCAAATTCACCTCCTTGGTATCATTCCTAGAAAATCTTATAAATAAAATTTCTGCCGTTATTTTAATCGAGAGTTTTCGTAGGAGACCTTGTTTTCTCACGATGTAATTAACTACAAGGGCTTGCGCACGTAGGAGATTTAGAACCACACACGCACCTGATTTTAAAAATTGATTTTTCAAAACTCAATTGGATTTCTTTGGGAAAACTTAAAATACTAGTGATCATTATTATCATATTCAAAGAATTATCATCGAATGATATTTTCTCCCTTCGGGGAGATACATCTTTCTTTGATAAAGCTTTGGATGTGAACCTAACGATCACACTTCTTGAATATTATAATTAGATATTCAGTTGAACTTCATTTTGACCCTTCGGGGCTATATGAAGTTCTCTTTAGCATCTAGTCATAATATTCAAGATGAATTTCATAATTCTAAATCTGAACGCCGTTATGAAATTTTATTTTCATCTTTCGAGGTGATATATTCTTTCTAACGGGATGATTCGATTTTAGAATTAGAATTTATCTTTGACTCCCAAAGAAATCCAATATTTTCAAAACATGTTTTCAAAATTCCACCAACACAAGTCCATAAACCTTTTTTTTTAACCTCTAAAAGCTCAATCGAGATATTGTGATGTGCTCTTATCCACATCTAAGAGTCTCATTAGGAAAGCTATAGTATATACATTCATTAGTCAAAAATACTTTATTTTCATAAATATAGACATTCTTCGCAAGTTTTCCTTTCAGTGATAAAAACAAAAAATAATCTTCTTATATTCACTAGGATAAGTTGAGCATTTGAAGTAGCAATAGTAATTGAGTTGTAGTTAAATAAAGTACATCCTCGTGGGTTCGACACTATACTCTACCATTTTATTGCTTCATTCAATATGTATACTTGTATATTTTAGTGTGATTATATTAATTTAATATGAAAGAAAACCTAAGCATATTTCAAACTCGGCAAGTCATATAGTAGCTAAGTTTATTAGGATTTGTCTACCCACCCCATAACTCCTCTTCAATATTTTAGTTTTCATTAATATCCAATATAATTTATTTAAAAATACAAATACCCCCCCCCCCCCCCCCCCCCCCCCCCCCCAATTTGGACATTTACATAGGCTTAAAAACCTATACGAACTTTACGTAGAAGGCAACTCCCTATTGAGATTTTGGAGCTGAACATTTTCACTTCGAGGCGATTTCTCATGTGGGCCCACAAGGTAAAAGTTCTTTCATTATCAGCTGACGACATGTTAAATAATTGAAGGACATATATAAGTATACCAAAGGTATTATATAACATCTGATACATATTTATACTAAATTTTAAAAAAAAAGTGTTTATATTGTTTAATTAAGTGGGAATGCAATAATTTGAAAGCTGCACTATACATACGTCAAATTAGAAACTAAATAGATTTGACGAGAAGTGATAGACATTCTTTTGATGGTTTACTCAAATAAAAAAAAAAATCTATTTTTACCGTGAGAATCGAAATATTTAGAACATTATATATGGCATAATGAGCGCCGGTTTTAGCACGGCAAGGGATGGGGAGATGCTAGAGCCGATAAAGTGGAGGATGTCATGGTTATAGCTGGAAGTTTTTTATGCAGCTTTTAATCATAATAATGTGGACATGGAATCGGTTGGATTAAAAATAAAGGGAGAATGAGTTTTCTCCCTATCAATATATAAAGATCATTCAATTCTGAGTCAATTTAATCCAAGTGCTGCTCTAATCAGGTATGCCTTATTAGCTATCTCAATTATTTCAAATTAAAAATCAAATCTTTTTAAAATGATGGGCAATCAAAGGCTCTAATTTACTCATAGAGGGCATCCATTAACCCCGGGAGACTGAAAAAATCCCACAAATAGTGCACCATTTCACCGTTTCGCATACCCTTGTCACTTGTCATAACAAAGTTTCCCAGTATGAAAAAATAACATGTTTTAATTAATATTGGGCTATAATCCGTTTGCACAAAAAATAAAAGATGAATGTACTATCTAAGATATATATTTAATTCAATTAGAACATATTTCAAATAATATGTTTTTTCACAAGATTAACATGATTTTTAATAAAAATACATTTCAATAACGTAATGTTTAAACGTTTCAGCATTTTTGGTTGGTGCTTTTGTTCTTCGGATGAAATTAAAGCTGATATTTGTGATGAAGCCAGTGGATCCACCTGGATGGTTTGATGCAGCGGTGGGCCAAGAGCGCCAATTGCAGACGCATACGGATCATGAATCTTGATGAGTGTCTTAAATGCCTGATAAGGAATTCTAGCGGCTGATTTGTTGGTTAAGCTTCCCCCTCAGCCATTACTGGCTGTCATTGAATTTTTGAACTATAATTGGTGGTTCTAATCCAGACTCCCTCAATGGACTAAAAGCCATTAATACAGTGAATGATTAAGGCGAACCAAGATGACTTCTACGCTTCTATATTTATGATTTTAATAAATGCACATGCTTTTAGAAAGTGACTCAAGCCATTATTTCAATTCATCATAAAAGTTTTTCTAATTGGTTGAATTTCGTAAGTGTAGTACATCCTTTCGTAATTTGCTACGAAACTGCCATAAAAAAGATGGGATTTCTGCCTTTATTTCTACCGCACTTCATGCATTTAAACTTTTTCATAAATTATACTTATATTTCATTTTTTATATGCAGCTTTCGTAAAGAAATTTTACTTTAAGTACCTCATAATACATATAATTGACAAGATAAAATTAATATTAAAAAAAAAAACAAATCTAAAAGTTTTAAGACAAACAAATGAAGAAAAACTTTTGTATTTATAGACAACTCATTGGACTCGTAATTTATAAACGTTCATGACTATGGATGTCAGTCAAAGTTACCTAACAAGTTTTCATCAGCGAAATAGATCAATTTGGTTCTTGGTCACAAAGGCACTAGTCTGAATGAAGCGTGACCTCGTAGAAGCACTAATGGATACTAGCATGTCAAAAATAACTTTTCTTTCTTGAGACAATAGTGCAATGACTCATCTTGATAGGACGACCAATTTATTTGTCATCCTCGGCAAGCTCCATCAAGGGACTCGTCTGGATCTGTTAGAACAATAGAGGTCACTCGTCCAAGAAGAGATAACTGAGCGACAAAGATCATCCGGGATCAAGGTAATTATTCTACCAGTGACATCTCTCAGTCCGGCTACGAGAAATGCATACCCCATATTTCCATAAATATGATCTGTAGGACCATATTAATCCTCAATACATAAATATTTTCATCTACAATAACTTGCCCTACAATAACTTGCCCTATATTCTCAAATGTTTGAATTAATATTGCCTCTAAGTACTTGCTCTTGAAAGTTTGTGAGGGTTATTAAATCCTAAAGAACTAGTCCCGAGGATAACTAAGAGGGGAGTGAATTTATTATTTTAAAAAATTTCTTTAATAAATTAAAAGTTAAAATCTCATGATGGAAGTAGAACTAATTTTACAATAACTAAAATCAAGTATTTCAAACACAAATCAAATCACAAAAAAGTGCAGAAATTAAAATTCAAAAAAATAAATAGAAATAACACACCAAAATTTATAGTTGTTCGGTCAACCTGACATATGACCACTCCATGGAGACTCGCTCTCCAAGTATGCACTAAACAAAAGTGACTCTCCTTTTGCTCCCACAACAAGGCGGAGAAGCCCTTACAAAATCTTTCTACCGACCCGACGAGGAAGAGATCCTTGAATCCATTTACTCCCTCCTAGAGTACGTAGGTACAGAACCTAGAAATCTTTTTTCACTCACCTGGTCAAGGCAGTGAATCTGAGAATCCTTTTACTCCCTCATGATGTAGGCTAAGAACCTTTAAATGCATCGAACTTATAAAATTCTTAAGTAATTCCAAAAAAATCTTATTCTACTAAACCTAAATGCATTTTACTCATCTCGGTGTAGGATGTATGAAAAATATAATTTAAAATTAGATATTGCTGTAAACTAAAAAGTTAATATTTTTGTTAAGTTTAATACATAAAATACACTAAATCTATAAAATTTATAATTAATTCTAGAAAATTTAAATCCCATAAACTCAAAGGCATTGAACTCATAATTGAATCTAATATTTTTGAAAAATATTAAAATTCTAGAAACTTAGGCAAATAAAAAAGTTAAGAAAAAGACCCCATATTAAATGTATTAAAATATTCATTCAAATAAAAAAATAAATAAATTATAAGTTTTTTAATAAATCATCTACCTAATACGTTAAATTAGATAAAAATAGTAAAATTAATAAACAACACTATTAATAATGATTTTTAGGCTGGACTATCTAGAGCTGCGGGACTCTGCGTCCTTAGGAGGCCTTAGTCCTATTGACTGTTGTGACAACTCAACAAATGATTTAGATAAAACATAAATATTAAAATTATAAATTCAATAAATCAACCATCAATCAAAGTAACTTAATTTAAAAAATCATTAATAAAATTTTTAGATATTATTAAATCGATAGTAAGGCATTAATCTATCCTTTAGAATGGTCTAATGTCCATTTATGCAGATTTAACTGAAGAAACACTAACCAAAAATTTTAAAAGTGAATCTTGTGCGGAGAAAATAAAATTTTCCGTGGGCATCACACATTATGTATAGAAATAGCTTTTCATAAAAAATTTATATATATAATACATTTTTTAATGTGGGCTCCGAAAATTCGGCCCCGGCCTCCCCACCGCGCGATTTCTTCTTTTATATTTCGGCGAGGGAGTTTTAACTGAATAAGTTCCGGGGTAAATTTTGGAAGGCAAATGGGTTTGTAGATAAGACACTACCCAGAGATTTCGCCCTCATTTTGCGAGGACTTTATGATCTGAGTTCTGGTTTCCTATAGGCGCAAGCCCCTATAGTTAATTACCCCTCCCGCTCACGAGAGAGAACTTTCGATTAAGGCTAGTCGTCGATCAGATACGTAGAATATACGTGCATCTGGCATATAGTAGCAGCAATGGGTTTAGGATGTTTGTAGAAATTGGATTTGGAAATTGCAGAATTTAGTTTGGAAGATTTAGGTATTTGGAAAGGTTTGGAACATTTAATATTTAAAATTGAAATTGCACCATCTTGCACTTAAAGCGGATGGTGGGGGAATGGATGATGGGCCCGATCAGGAGCCTATGGTTCCGTCGTCCCGGGCCATCGTGGACCCTAGTCTACCTAGTCAGAGGAGGTAGTCGACCCAACCTGACAGAAGGATCCTTGTCGGCAGCCATGGGTTGCTTCGTCTAAGGGGACCTTGTAGACCTGGGGTGGGTATTTGTCTAAGGGGACAAATTTGAATCCACCTTAGCTGACAGAGGGCTTTGTGCCCTATCGATCATATCCTATTGATTCATATCTCAAGGATTTGATGCCAATAAGGAACGTATTGGCTCTGGCCATAACCGCTATCTGTGGTGCCATTTGGCGGCAAAACCACTCGGTTCAGAGGGCCCCGGGTCGTCGTAACCGTTTATCCTGCGGTGCCATTTGGCGGCAGACCGCCGGTTAGAGGACACGTACCACGTCCTTACTGGCAGGAGATTGTTTGAGAATGGATCCTAGTGATATTTTCGACTAGGCATTTTAGCTCTTTTGTGAGCTGAAGTAGATCTTGATTTGTCCATCCCGGCAAACTGTTGCAGAGGGTGGATGGATTTTACTTTAAGATATTGATGGATTTATTTCAGTTTTAAATATCTTGAAATTTGGAGTTTGTAGAGTTTGGATTCTGATAGACATTTGAGTGGAATTTGAGATATTTGTGGAACCCCTCCGGTTGAGATCTGCATTCAACACAGCCATCATCGGGGTGTTTGGGGGTCATTTCCATTTGATTGAACCTTGTCGACCCTATCAACTTATTGATGGGGGAACGGGTTTCTCGTAGGCTTTGTGCCTACGTTGATGAATTTTCTTGATTTTAGGCATTGAAGGTCTAAAAAGAATGTATTTAAACAAATACACCGGTCGCTACAACCGTGTATTTCGTTAGGTAGTTTGAATCTTGTCGACTTCTATCAATCCGTATAGAAGGATCGGGTTCTGTAGGCTTCATGCCTTTGTTCATGAACTTTCTTTGTTGAAGGCCTTAAAGGCCGAATAAGAATGTTGTAGACGTCTTCTGTCTGCTTATATCAGTGTTACAGATCCGGTGGCGATGAGTTGTAGATCGTAAACACCTTCTGTCTGCTTGTATCAGTGTTGCAGATCTGGTGGCGATGAGTTGTAGATCGTAAATGCCTTCTGTCTGCTTGTATCAGTGTTGCAAATCCGGTGGCGTTTTGGTCTTGATGTTGACCTCCCCTTTCTCAATCACCGGGGAACGATTTTCTGGACTTTGAAGTCCGCTGCTTTGTTTTGAAAAGATCTCCTTTCAAGATCTTCGGTGTGTTGGACTTGATATTGACTCCCCCTTTCTCATTCATCGGGGAGCTATTCTGGACTTTGAAGTTTGTTGCTTTTCTTTGAAAGGATCTCCTTTCGAGATTTTTAGTATAGTGGACTTTTTCGTACATCGGGTTGCCTTTGTACCCGGTGTACTTGGAGATTTTGATCACCGCTGTCGTAGATGATATCAATACTTGTGTCCACAGTGGATTGCTATGCTTACGAGACTCTCACTGTTGTTATCCACAAGTGATTTGTAGTTATTTGCAGGGACCCGTTGTATCCACTACGAGCACCTGGAACTGTTCGTAGGAGACCCATTGTTGCCTACATCATGTCCACCCTTTCACCGATCTCGGGTGGTTGTTGTACTTATTTGACCTCGTAAAGATCGTCGCAGGAGATGTACTTGTGCCCACAGTGGTTCGTTATTCATACGACATACACACTGTTGTTATCCACAAGTATTCATGTGCATTTGCAGGGGACCGCTGTATCCACTACGATCTCCTGAAGGTATTTGTAGAAGACCCATTGTCTCTGCGTCATATCCACCCTTTCACCAATCTCGGGTGGTTGGATGATTGCATCTACTTGTGGGGGGTGGATCCTTGATTGCTAGTCTCCAATATTGCCATCTCAATGTTGGTGGAATTTTGAAAACATGTTTCGAAAAGATTAGTTTTCTTTGGGAGCTTAAAATTGAATTCTAAAATCGAATTGTCTCGTTAGAAAAAGTATATCACCTCGAGAGGTGAAAATAAAATTTCATAACGGTATTCAGATTTGGAATTATGAAATTCATCTTGAATATTATGACCGGATGCTAAAGAGAACTTCATATGGCACCGAAGGGTCAAAGTGAGGTTCAACTGAATATCCAGCTACAATATTCAAGAAGTGTGATCATTAGGTTCACATCCAAAGCCTTATCAAAGAAAGATGTATCTCCTTAAGGGAGAAAATATCATTCGATGATAATTCTTTGAATATGATAATAATGATCACTAGTATTTTAAGTTTTCCCCAAAGAAATCCAATTGAGTTTTGAAAAATCAATTTTTTAAAATCAGGTGTGTGTGGTTCTAAATCTCCTACGAGCGCAAGCCCTCGTAGTTAATTACATCGTAAGAAAACGAGGTCTCCTACGAAAACTCTCGATTAAAATAATGGCAAAATTTTGTTAGAATTTCTAGGAGTGATATCAAAGTATGAATAGAATTATTGGAAAATCAAAAGGGAATGGATCAAAATTGAGCAGTTATTAACGGAGTCAAAGGATGAGAGGTAGGGGACACTTTGAGATTCCAGAACCATCCGGAAGTGTCCCAACTTAATCTAGGTGTTAGGCTTTATGTTTTAGGATTGAAATGAAGCTTTAATTAGAGTTAAGTATTTTATTAGAAATTTGGGACTATATTCCCGAAATTTGGGGTCTTATAATCAAAGATCTGCCCCGGATCCTAAATCTATTTTGGACACTAGACCACAGTCGTCCGATCCTAACTAATGCAGTGCAAGGTCTGGACTTACCCCGGCCTGGATTGGGGAGCCAGCTAACCACCTAATCGATTTAAAATACGTGAATCCGGTCTTTTTATGAAAGAATGGTAGGGACGTTGTAATTAAAGTTTTTGAAGAGTTGGGGCCGACATCTAGAGATTCTCCTATTTGGCCCCTTTAACTTATGTCGGGTGATAAAATGCTAAGGACTATGAATTTAAAATTTAGACTCTTTAATTTGTATCTAATGCAATGCATGCTGGTTAACAACCTCAAATCAAATATGCTTGAAGATTTTAAAAACAGGCTTATAAAATAATTTTTTAGAAGACTGGACTTCCCCAGGTCCGGCACCTCGTCCTCATAGGTCAGACTATCCGGAATCTACCCGCAGGCGGGGAAGGGTCTAAAGCAAGGAAAGAGTAATGCAGAAATATGCATGCGACCCCGGGGTCGATCCCCGGCTAATTCCCTAGATTCGTTATCTTTCTATGTTGTTTAGACTCACTAAAATTTTAGACTTTTAAAATTATGAGTAGAAAAGTTTCACACCCTCACGAGCCTCACGTATCCAGGCGAAAACAAAGAGCGGCATGCAATCGCCAAAAAACTAGTAAAAACAAGTAATCCTAGAGGCAATCAAATCATCACATCAAATATAAATTAATTAATAAATGTCCATAGGCAGAATTGCCTTGCTTATTACAAACCAGAATATTGCAGAAAGTAAGGTGGCCGGGCACCACTGACAACAACCCGGATTCTAAACCTAGTAACGACGCAAGTTATTTTGAGTGGGATACTCTCAATCTTCAAATCTTCAAATCTTCAATTTCATTCTTCTTTGGACTCCTTTTCTTCAATCTTCTTGAAATCTTCGTAGTGGATTACCCAAATGGACAAGAGGGCACTTCCCTCTAAGGGGGAAGGCCACTCTTTCCTCTTTGGGTAAGGAAGAGGTATGATCCAAATTTGGATTTCCAAATGGAAAAGGAGTGTTCCCTAAAGGGGTATCCTTTCCTCTTTGGAATCCAAGCTTTGGATCTATGTATCCCAATTCAAAATAAACTTTCACAACACTTGACACTTGCACAAATTACATTTATATCAAAATAAAAGATCTAGACTCACCTGCAGGGTTATCCTAAGCAATTAATATATATAAAGCAGTTATTCCCAAGCAGTTGTATATGAGCAAAAAAAGTAAACACACTGGCCACGCTCTTTTTATGATTTGGGGGCTTTAGCAGCTGAAGCACCTGTGCAAAGAGTTTATAATATTTATGCATTTTTTGATTTGCCCCCTTTTTTTATTGCCCTGCATGAGCGTGGCCACCTGCAGAAAACTGTGTCAACATCCAGATCGTACCTAACCTAAGGGTAATCTAGTCGCCAAACACATCAATCCATCCACAGAGTGCAGAAAAAGTAAGCAGACACAACAAAGCAATTTCATCCACAACATGCAGTGAAAACTACGAAAAGTCCGGCACACAGCAGTAAAGTAAACACCGGCCTAACCTAGATCTAGAGTTGGTTGTCCTAGCACATCATCTAAAGTGTGTGAGAAAGGTCGTGTGGCAGGGGTATATCCTAAGTTGGGTGATTAATTAAAGTTATCTAAAAGTTTGAGTTTGTTAAGGCTTAATAGGGGGATTTAGATTAAAATTTAAGTATTAATGAATTAAGAATTTTAATTGGACATATTTTAAAAGTTAATTGATTACTACCTTTGTTTCACACCGAGGCCGTGAAGTTTATTTTACCTTCCTTGGGGCTAAGCTAATAGCCTCGTAGGCCTGGGTTACCCAGTAGCAATCGGGTTTGATTAAGTTATTTAAATTGGTTGGAATTAAAAGAGTGGATTAATATTAAAATGAGTGAGTTACTGATTTTAAAAACTTGATTAATTTAAGTTTGTCATTAATTGATTCGTGGCGTTGTGCCACCAGGCTCGAGGAACCAGCCTCCTTAGGACACTTAGCCCCGCAGCCCGGAGTAGTCCAGCCGATAAACCAAATTAATGTAATTAAATTAGAGATTTTTAAAATGTTAAATAATTAAAAATTAATCCATTTTAAGGTTTGACACCCTTTAGAATTCATTCGTGGCGTTGTGCCACCAGGCTCGAGGAACCAGCCTCCTTAGGACACTTAGCCCCGCAGCCCGGAGTAGTCCAGCCAATAAACTTCAACTTTAGGGTGGTTGTTGTGTTTTAAAGGATTTGTTAAATATTTTAAGCATTAAACCAATATTTTCTGAGTTTTAGAATGATTTGAGCTTTATGAATTTTTAGAATATTTTAATAATTTAATTAAAGGGTCAAAAGTTGAATTTTTTTATTAAGCTCAAATTCTAGAATGTTTGTATTTTATCAAAATATTAGGCCTAATTATGAGTTGTTAGACATCTGGCACATTCAATTTGGAGTTTTCTATCAAAAGTTATGATTTTTAGAAGTTTTGACCCGGTTTTGACCTAGAGTTGACCAAAATGTTGACTTTTGACTTTGACCAGATTTTGGGGGTTTGAAATTTTGGAAAATACTAGGTTTTAATTAGAGTCATTATCCACTGAGTTTGATTGATTTGTAATTTTCTATAATTAATGGTGAATTTTAGAAGTTTGGATATTTATGATAATTTTCAATTATTTCAATTAAAGACTATTCTAGTAATTTGGGCCTAAATGGATCTCAAACTCCTTGAAATCTCTCCCAAAGATCAGAGGTTATCTAAGGGGAGATTATCAAGCATTAAATTAATTCTTGGGATTTTTAATGATTATTAATTAATTAATATTAATTAAACATTGAATTTTACTTAAAATTAAATTAAGGCTTAATCTGATGTCCAATCAAGGGGCTTTTAATTCTCATGGGTTAAGGATCCAACACTGATTAATTGGAAGTATTAAACTTAAATTTTGGATTTAAAAGGGATTTATTAGGATTTAGTTAAGGCTAAGAGGCAATTCTAGCAAGGGCAAGCTATGGCTTCTAATTGGTGAACCAAATGAACTCCAAATCTGATGAAATTTGGACCATGGGGTCACCTGATCCCAAGGCCTAAACACACCAAATTTGGGCTCAATTGGAATACTCTAAGGTGGCTAACTAAGCCACCTAAGGTGAGCTCTAAGTCACCTTCAAAAAAATCCTAGGGAGCTATCCTAAGGTTAGATTGGGGCAAAGTCAGTGGCCCTAAACTCCGTATCCTAAGCATAATCAACACACAAAAAAAAAACAGATCCTAATTCTCATTGGATAGGCTTAAATCCCATTTTGAATTTAAGGGTCAACCCATGACCCTTAAACTCAAAATTTGGGGAAAGTGCCCTTAGACCTTTAAAACAGGGGAGACAAAATTTGGACATGTCAAAGACATGCCCAAATTCAATCTTCCAAAGTTCCATGCCCCGGAGACTTAACTACAAACAGTAATTGCATAAATTGAAATAATACCATTAATGAAATTAAGCTTAACACACATGCAATTAGGGCCTGGAACCATAGGGCTTTTGAAGGTCTCCCTGAGACCTTTCCAATGAGCCTAAGAACACCTAATTTGGTCAAGTGTGCAGGGAGATACGGATTTTTGAAGTTCCCTTGATTTTCTGGAATTATTAATCCAGCCATTACACAGTCAGCCGCGCTTTACACGCGGCGCGTCCCGATTGGCTGGGCAATTATTGGCGCTGACTGGGTAACGGTCGGATTAATCGTAGCCGTCGGATGCGGGATCGGACGGCTAGGATTCAGGGCGCTCCGGAACCACGGGATTTAATCCGAGCCGTTGATCGGAATCAACGGCTGAGATTTCGTCTTCAACCTCCGCTCTTATCCGAGGCCGTGAACCTTCTCCGGCGTGATCCGATTGATCCCGCCGGCGAACTTCGACAAAATTTCACAGGGAGGATCAGGGGGGTGGAAACCTTCAATCCAACGGTGGAAATCCGTTGGGGTGAAGGTTTCCTTCACACTTGACCGGACTACCTAGCTAGGGAGCTCGGGATGAAGGAATTACCGCAGAGAAAGTCTCAACGAATGAGCTTCTCTATCTGGAAGCTTCAGGAGACGAAGGTGAGCAGGTTTCCTTCAGGGACCGCGACTGGAGGACGGCCGGAGATAGGACTTTGAGCGGGACGTCGAAGCCTTTCACCGGAGTTCGCTCGAAGTAATGAAAGGAGAGGTCTGGGAGCTCTAGGGGAGACACTGGGAGGTTGAGGGAACTCTGGGGAATCGTTTCGAAGTGCTGGGATCGATCCTTGAGCTCTGGGGAGCACCAGCCTATTCAGCCTCCTCCCGCGAGCTCGGACGGCCAGGATTGAATCGGAGGAGCTCTCGGATTGATGCCAAGTGGAAAGGGGCACCGTTCCAGAGAGCTCGTGAGCCTCAAGCCGGCGAACCACAGCCTTTGGAAGGCTTTTGGTCAGGATCGGCCTGGGGGGACCACCGGAACTTGCTCTCCATTGGTTCCGACCGCCGCCGGCCACGGTCTGGGTCGGGTTGACCAGGGAAGGCCGATGGGGACACACTGGAGCTGGGAGTGGAGTCAAATTGGTCTGGGGAAGCCGGGATCGATCCGGTGGCTCGGTTTGGCTCAAACCTGCTTGGTTTGAATCGAATTGAGCTCGATCCAGGTCAAGCCAGACCCGGGACTAGATATGGGAGGTGGGTCTGGGTCTGGTGCACCCAATGCAAGTGGCAATTGGGTCCAATTTGATCTGTGTCAAAGGTTGGCTCGGGTTGATCCAAATCTGCTCGGTTCGGGTCGATTTGGGCTCAACCCAGGTCAGGCCAGACCCTGGGCTTGAAGTGGGAAGTGGGTCTGGGTCTGGTGCACCCAATGCAAGTGGCAATTGGGTCCAATTTGATCTGTGTCAAAGGTTGGCTCGGGTCCAAGTGTTTTTTGGCTACTTTGGGTTAGCCTAACTATTGACCCAAGCTAGCCCAAGGCATGGGCTGGCTGGAGGAGGTGTATTGGACCTAGGGCCACCTATGGGAGGTGTTGGCCAGGTTCAATTGGATTTAGGTTGAGAGTTGGCCCAATCCCAAGAGCTATTAGGCACTTTGGGCTAGCCTAACTCTTGACCTAAATGAGCCCAAGGATTGGGCTGGTCAAGGAAGGTGTATTGGGTCAATGGGAACCCAATGGCACCTTGATTTGGATTCAATTTGATTAAGATCAAAAGATGGCTCAAGGGAGGTCTCTCTTGGGTCACTTGGGTCAAGCCATAAGGCTAACCCAAGTAAGCCCAAGGCTTGGGTTACCAAGAGGGGTCTCTTGGGTACCCAAGGGTTCATCCCATACATTCAAAGGACTTGGAATGGAGTAGATTCAAAATTTTGAAAGGGGAGGGGTGTATGGGTCCATGGGTCAAACTTGGTTGACTTGGTCTGTTGCAAATCTATTTTTTCATGTCTTATGTTTTGATGATTGACAAACACTACTTTTCTTGGACAGCTTGTTGCTTCTAACTTTTCAGGAATCGACGATCGGACAATCAAAAAGGAGCCCAGTTCAGGCATGCGTAGGGTTAGGGTTGAGTCAGTCTGTACTTTTATTTTTACCTTTTGAGTCCACTTGTAAGAGTCAAAAAGACTGATACTTTGTAACCCTTCACACACACACTTGAGAGAATTAGAAATTCTGTTTTTACTCATATCGGTCAGGACGATATATTGTATCGGTCTGGACGATCAGCTTAAAACAGAAAGTCTAATTAAGGGTTCTTGATTAAGGCAGCCAACGTTAACTGATCGGCCTGGACGATACGTGTATCGGCCAGGACGATAAGCTCAAAACAGAAAGAAATAGCCGCCATAGACAGGTATGGTATAGCATATCTTTAAATTATCGGCCAGGACGATCCTCGGATCGGCCTGGACGATATTAACAGATTATGCCATAATTGGTCAGGAAATCAAGGAAGTAATTAAGGATGATTGATACGATCATATCGTCCTGGACGATCTCAGGATCGGCCAGGACGATCTAGTCAAAAACCTTAAGTTACTTCAGGACGATCAATATCGGCCAGCCCATATTCAGAGCTATTGTCAGGACGATTTTCGTCTGATTTGAACTGATCGGCCAGGACGATCGTGAGATCGGCCTGGACGATCAAGCTAATTTTCAATCGTCCAATCTGGCATCCAGGGCTATGCTCTGGCCGATCTTCATTAATTTGTACTGATCGGCCAGGCCGATGGCCATATCGGCCTGGACGATAAAGTCGGCAACTTGCAATTAATGAGCTCTTTTGAAGCTCTTCTATTTAAAGAGCTCTTGTTCAACGTTTTTCAAAGACCTTTGGCTGCTGCCTTGACCTAAGAAGACCTTGAGGAGAGAAAGAGAGAGAGAAGAGAGAGAGAGGATCTTGTGAGGGGGAGCTTGTGAGGGGTTTCACAAGGGTTGCTTCAAGGATCTCTTTGCGTCGTCTTCGTCTAGAGTTTCTCGTCCGTGGAAGGGTCGGTAGAGGTAAGGAGTTGTGCTTTTGGTTCTGGTTCTCTGCCAGCTTCAGGAGGAAGCAAAAGGAGAGAGGTTCTCTGCCTTGCCGGGGTGGCAAAAAGGAGGTTCTTGTAAGGGTTTCTCCACCTAGCCGTGGGGGCTAAAGGAGAGTCACTTTTTGTGTAGTGCAATACTTGGAGGGTGCCTCCAAGGAGTGGACGTAGGTCGAGTCGACCGAACCACTATAAATCTCTGTGTTTCTTTTCTTGCTTCCGCACGTTTACAATTCCGCATTATTTCCGTTGTGTGATTTGGTTATGCAACTTTATTTCTTTGTTTAAAAAAAACGAAGTTTTTAAAATACCAATTCACCCCCCCCCCCCTTGGTTAGTTTGGGACTAAGTTCATAGGGCTTAACATCCCCATCGAACTTTCAAGTGGTATCAGAGCGCCTGATTCGAAAATTAAAGTTTAAAAACTTTTTGAATTTGATCCATGTCTAACTTTGGGAATCGCAACACTACGGAAGGGTATTCTATTACCCGACCTCCTCTGTTCGATAACCTACCTTTTGATTTCTGGAAAACTCGCATGTCAACTTTTTTACAATCTACTGATTATCTCATGTGGATGCTTATACAAGAAGGGTATTCTCCACCTTCTCGTGAAATTAACGGTTTTAAAACGGAAGTTGCTTTTACCGAATGGACTTTTGATGAACGAGATTTAGCTCAACTAAATGCTAAATGTTTGAATTGTTTTTTCTGTGCATTAAAATCTGAGGATTACATGCGTGTTTCAACTTGCAAAACTGGTAAAGAAATTTGGGATAAATTGTGCATTACTTATGAAGGCACTAATGAAGTCAAACAATCCCGTTTAAACATTCTCTTGCATGACTACGAACTTTTTCGTATGAAACCTCATGAATCGATTTCTGACATGTACACTAGGTTTACTCAGATTGCTACCTCATTACATGCACTAGGAAAAGAGCTTTCGAACTATGAAAAAGTTAACAAGATTTTGAGATGCTTGCCTTCAACCTATGATGCAAAAATTACTGCAATTACTGAATCTAAAGATTTAAACACCTATTCTATTGACAACTTACTTGGCTCACTCATTGCTTACGAGCAAGGGGTGAATCAAAGAAATCTTGATACAGGTGAAAAGAAAAAGGAGAAAACAATTGCATTGAAGGCACACAAATCGGATTCTGAATCTTCTGGGTCTGAAAGCGATGGAGTTGCCTTCATCACAAGGCAATTCAAAAGCTTTCTAAGGAAGAAACAAAAGCATCATCAAAGTTGGAGAAAAGATAAGGATCATAAACATATTAAAGGATCTTCTGATGTTGTTTGTTTTGAATGCAGGAAACCTGGACATGTAAGAGCCGATTGTCCTACACTTCAAGATCATTCAAGCAAAGAAAAGGAAAAAGGTGAGGAGAAAGCAAAGTCTAGGAAGGACAAAAAGAAAAACCAAAGGAGCTTCTGGGCAGAATCTGGCACTGATTCTTCTGAGACTGAACCAGAGGAAGAAACTACAAACTTGTGTTTCATGGGAAAAGATCAAATTGATCAAGAAGAGGTATGTGAACTTTCATATGATCAACTTCTTGAAGTTTCAGAAAAAATTCATGCATCATATAGAAAATTAAAGAAAACTCATGCTAGCTTGAAATTAGAATTTTTAAATCTACAAAAAGAGCATGAAATTTTGATTAAGAACCATCAAACAATTGATTCAAATCACATGACTTTACTTGATGAATTTGATGAATTAAATAAAAATCATGGTAAGTTAGTTGAAGAGCATGATGCATTGAAAATATCACACATATCTCTTGAATCTGATTTTAAGGAGTCAAAAGAAATAGAAAAAAATTTGAGGATTGAAAATGAAATTTTAGAAAACACAAACTTGAAGATTCAAAGTGATTTAGAAGCATGTAAGAAATCTAGGATGAATTCTACTATTAATCAATTGCCAAAACCTAGAGAGAGGCATTATAACTCAAATCACTTAAGAAATCCCTTTCCTGGAGTTAGATGTTTTTCTTGTGGCATGATAGGACATATCTCACATACTTGTACAATTCATCATAGTTCACATTGGGTATGGAGACCTAAGGTACAAGATCCACAGCATACCACACATGCATTGCATTCTTCTCTTCATAAGAAGGAACCCAAACCTGCTTGGGTTCCTAAAACTAACATTTGATAATTTTTCAGGAAGCCTCTCACAAAAGACCTCGTGAGAGTATGTGGTACCTGGACAGTGGATGCTCTCGACATATGACTGGTGATGCTAGCCAGTTTGTTGTACTAGAATCCAGGACTGGAGGCAAGGTTACTCTTGGAGACAACACCACCAGGAAGGTGGTAGGAGCAGGTATAATTGGTAATTCCAAGAACCTTATGATTGAAAATATTTTGCTTGTAGATGGATTGAAGCACAACTTGCTCAGCATCAGTCAATTCTGTGACAAAGGCTTCATCGTACAATTCTTCACAAATTCATGCATTGTAAGTTTAAGCAACAACACCATTTTGCAGGGAAAGAGGGTAAACAACGTCTATATGCTTGATTTAAATAGCATTGAATGTGCTGCTTCTTTTTGCTTAAAAACTGTCATTGATGATTCTTGGTTGTGGCACAGGAGGCTTTGTCATGCAAGTATGAAAACCCTTAGGAAAGTGACCCAAAAGGACCTAGTTAGAGGTGTTCCCAAACTTAAGTTTACAAAAGACCACCTTTGTGATGCCTGTCAACTAGGAAAGCAAATTCACTCCTCTTTTCACCCCATAAAGGACATTAGCACCTCTAGACCTTTAGAAGTCCTTCACATGGATTTGTTTGGACCCATTAGCATAGCAAGTTTGGGAGGGAAAGTCTATGGTTTTGTGATTGTTGATGACTACTCGAGGTTCACTTGGACTAGATTTCTTTCTCATAAAAATGAGTCTTTTGAGGAGTTTAAAACTTTTTCTACTTGGATTCAGAAGAAGCTAGGATGTGAGATTTTGACCATCCATAGTGATCATGGGGGAGAGTTTGAAATGAGTTTAATGGGAGAATTGTCTTACTTTTTGGGGTTTAGCATAAAACAATTGGAAGATGGCACTTTTCTAAATCAAACAAAATACATAAGAGACATTTTGAAGAAATATGAGATGGACAAAGCCAAGCCAATTAACACTCCCATGACTTCTAGTGCTCCGTTGGATAAGGACCCAAGTGGTAAGTCTGTTGATCAGAAGAAGTATAGAGGCATGATTGGATCTTTACTTTACTTAACTGCAAGCCGACCTGACATTATGTTTAGTGTTTGTCTTTGTGCTAGGTTTCAAGCTGACCCTAAGGAATCCCACATGATTGCTATTAAAAGGATTTTTAGATACCTTTTGGGGACACAAGGATTAGGGATTTGGTACCCTAGACATAGCACTTCTTTTGAGATTATTGGTTTTTCTGACTCTGATTTTGCAGGATGCAAGGTGGATAGAAAGAGCACCTCTGGAACTTGTCAATTCATTGGACAATCCTTGGTCTCTTGGTTTAGTAGAAAGCAAAATTATGTTGCACTGTCCACTGCTGAAGCTGAATACATTGCTCTTGGAAGTTGTGTGGCCCAAGTTCTTTGGTTGAAACAACAGGTATTGGATCTAGGAGTACATGTAAGCACCATCTCAATTTTTTGTGACAACACTAGTGCCATATGCATCTCTAAAAATCCTATCCAACATTCAAGAACTAAACACATTGACATTAGGCATCACTTTATTAGAGATCATGTGACTAAGGGAGACATTGAGTTACACCATGTGACAACTGAAAACCAACTGGCAGACATCTTTACTAAACCACTGGCCTTCGACACTTTCAGCTCTTTAAGGACCAGATTGGGTGTGATTGACATAAATGCATGAAAATTTTTTTTTATTCTTTTTGTTGTCTTCTTTTTTCTTTTACCTTAGTTTTAGATCTTCACTGATATGATATCTCTTGTCTTGTCTTTAACAATTTGTAGTTAATATGTTTTCATCCACTTAATCCCTAGATAGTATGAATATCTTGTGATTGTGTCTCTTTACCTAACTTAGTATTAGTGGCATAATTTTCTTTTCTAATCAAAAGTCTATCTCAAAATAAAAGATTGCTTATGAAACTAAGATTCTTTCTAAAAGCTTGCTTAAGCAAATCTATCTTATATTTACAATGATTAAAAGTTTTTTTGTCACCTCATGATCCCTCGTTATTCTTGTCTTCAATTATTAATCCTGCTTGTGGTAATTCTTCCCTATGTTAGAGAGAGAGCTCCTATTCTCTAATATCTGAGAAGATATATTCACAACTAAGTTTTTTAAAAGAGTCTAAAAGGGAATCTAGCTTGCAAAAATAAAAAAAATTTTGGCAAATGATGCCAACAAAAGAAGCGCAAAGACGCCAAAAAATTGAAAAATCTATAAAAAGATGCGCAAAGCGCCACAACATTGACAAGAGGCATAAAATGAGCCCACTCAAAAGCAAGCTATTCTCTCTTTTTATATCTTTTAGAACTTAGAAGTTTTGATTCTCAAAGGCTTGATCTCGATTATCGTTCGATTGTGACAAATCTACCTCATTGTTTTATGGAGATATTTTCCTTATGCCAAGTTGTGGGTAGATTCTTTTTCTCATATTCAATTAATTATTTGAGTTAGGTTATTGATTTCAAAAGACGATTCTACCCTAAGACAATGTTTTGGCTAAGGGTAAACCATGAACGGATATTCTCCTATTCTATGGATTAAATGAGATTGGTAACACATTAACTCACAAATTTTTAAAACAATCACATGGAATACTATATCATTGATGTGCTTAAAAAAAAAAAAAAAAAAAAAAAAAAAAAAAAAAAGTGGGCATTTCTTTTACTATGCTTTAATGTACCCTCCTTTTTGATATGTCAAAAGGGGGAGAAGTTTATGAGGTTATTTTTTCATGGTTGTGATTAAATCCCTTTAATGTGTTTTGTCATCATCAAAAAGGGGGAGATTGTTGCAAATCTATTTTTTCATGTCTTATGTTTTGATGATTGACAAACACTACTTTTCTTGGACAGCTTGTTGCTTCTAACTTTTCAGGAATCGACGATCGGACAATCAAAAAGGAGCCCAGTTCAGGCATGCGTAGGGTTAGGGTTGAGTCAGTCTGTACTTTTATTTTTACCTTTTGAGTCCACTTGTAAGAGTCAAAAAGACTGATACTTTGTAACCCTTCACACACACACTTGAGAGAATTAGAAATTCTGTTTTTACTCATATCGGCCAGGACGATATATTGTATCGGTCTGGACGATCAGCTTAAAACAGAAAGTCTAATTAAGGGTTCTTGATTAAGGCAGCCAACGTTAACTGATCGGCCTGGACGATACGTGTATCGGCCAGGACGATAAGCTCAAAACAGAAAGAAATAGCCGCCATAGACAGGTATGGTATAGCATATCTTTAAATTATCGGCCAGGACGATCCTCGGATCGGCCTGGACGATATTAACAGATTATGCCATAATTGTTCAGGAAATCAAGGAAGTAATTAAGGATGATTGATACGATCATATCGTCCTGGACGATCTCAGGATCGGCCAGGACGATCTAGTCAAAAACCTTAAGTTACTTCAGGACGATCAATATCGGCCAGCCCATATTCAGAGCTATTGTCAGGACGATTTTCGTCTGATTTGAACTGATCGGCCAGGACGATCGTGAGATCGGCCTGGACGATCAAGCTAATTTTCAATCGTCCAATCTGGCATCCAGGGCTATGCTCTGGCCGATCTTCATTAATTTGTACTGATCGGCCAGGCCGATGGCCATATCGGCCTAGACGATAAAGTCGGCAACTTGCAATTAATGAGCTCTTTTGAAGCTCTTCTATTTAAAGAGCTCTTGTTCAACGTTTTTCAAAGACCTTTGGCTGCTGCCTTGACCTAAGAAGACCTTGAGGAGAGAAAGAGAGAGAGAAGAGAGAGAGAGGATCTTGTGAGGGGGAGCTTGTGAGGGGTTTCACAAGGGTTGCTTCAAGGATCTCTTTGCGTCGTCTTCGTCTAGAGTTTCTCGTCCGTGGAAGGGTCGGTAGAGGTAAGGAGTTGTGCTTTTGGTTCTGGTTCTCTGCCAGCTTCAGGAGGAAGCAAAAGGAGAGAGGTTCTCTGCCTTGCCGGGGTGGCAAAAAGGAGGTTCTTGTAAGGGTTTCTCCACCTAGCCGTGGGGGCTAAAGGAGAGTCACTTTTTGTGTAGTGCAATACTTGGAGGGTGCCTCCAAGGAGTGGACGTAGGTCGAGTCGACCGAACCACTATAAATCTCTGTGTTTCTTTTCTTGCTTCCGCACGTTTACAATTCCGCATTATTTCCGTTGTGTGATTTGGTTATGCAACTTTATTTCTTTGTTTAAAAAAAACGAAGTTTTTAAAATACCAATTCACCCCCCCCCCCCCCTCTTGGTTAGTTTGGGACTAAGTTCATAGGGCTTAACATCCCCATCGAACTTTCATGGTCAACCAGGTTGACCCAAGGTCTGGGTTTGAGTTCAACAAGTTGAGTTTGATATTTGAAATTCATTGGAAATGGTTTCAAAGAGTTTGGAATTGATTTGAATTGAAATAGCCATTTGAAATCTCATAAGGGTATTTTAGTCAATTTTGGCCCATTGGTCAACTAGAGTCAAAAATGATTCTGAAAAATGCAGTTTACTGCTCAATGGGTTAAAATCAAGAGTCTGGAAGTGATTGGAAGCTTGGATAAGGGTTCCAAAGTCAAGATCTCAAAGGGTTAGGTTCAATGGCATAGGCTGTAAATATTTGAAGGTTTTACAGCCTTTGGATTTTAATTCAGATTCTGGGGTTAGAGACCTCAAAATGAGCTGAAAGTTGGAGAGTAACCTCTAGAGACATGTCTTATCACTTTACAAGTGATAGACCTTGAATCAGAGACCATTTGAGTGGGTTTTGAAATGTTTGAAAAATCTCTAAAAAGGGTCTTTAGGACAAGGCCTTGAGACTTAGGATTTGAGTCTGGATTTCTGGATTTGGAATAGATTTTAAGTTGGAATGATTAGTATTGAAGTATCCAAATCATTTACAATCATGTGGTGATTGTTAATGAATGGATGAGGCCAAAGCTAGATTGAAGCTTGGATCAAAGCCTAGGTTAAAATTTGGATTCTCAAGTGAATTGAGTCAAAGTTTGAATATGTTTGAAATTTGAATTAATTTGAATTTGAATTGGATGGAGTTTGAGATTTAAATTGATCACAGGTAGGGATCAAATTAAAATTGGAGTGGATTAAATACAGGAATTGATTTAAAATTGAGGTTGATCAAGGGTGGAGATTGATTTGAAGTTGGAGTGATCCTAAGGTATAGAAGAATTCTAAGATTCAGGATTTAAGGGAATCCTAGGCTCTAGAATAGGCTCTAAGGTCTTGGATCTAGAAGGATCCTAAGGTCTAGAGTGGATCCTAGGGTCTAGGATTAAATCTGGGTTCTGGATGGGTCTTAGTGACCTCATACAAAAATGAGGTCAACACTCAATCAACAGGCAAAGTTGCTAGTGTTGGAGAGTGATTTCGGGTGCATGTAAGAGTGACACCATTGCATCTCATTCTTGCAAGTACAGTGCTCCCAGTTTTGTAGAGACTGTTGTAAGAGTCCAATACATTATTTACTGGCATGCATTGAGATCTTGTGTGTTGTTCTTGGAACTTCAAGTCTTCTGAAACATTGTTCAATTCATGTTAGAGTTTACTTGAGCTCGAGTTCTATGTTCGGATTCCCTGATGTTCAAGTCTTCAAGTTCAAGTACATGTTCGAGTGCTTTGTTTAGAATCTTTTGAAGTTCTTGCAAGTTCAATTGAATGCTCAAGTTGACTTGAGTTTGGTTCAAGTATGATTTTATTTCATTTGGATTTGATCTTTAGAAGTCATTTGAATTTTGTTTAGGTCCTCTGCACATGTTCAATCAAGTTTGACGGTCCACAAGTCCTCAGTTCACTGTTCAAAAGTTAATTGCTCTTTCTTGTTTGGTCCAAACATTTTGTTCTTTTGAGTTCAAAACAGGTCCAAGTGTAGTAACATTTCACCCGAAATTTTGGCAGCCTCCCGGCGTCTCCCCCGTTTAGGGGAAAAACTACGAGAAAACTGGGCCTTCCCACCACGGCCAATAAAGGCGTGCATGGTAGGTGCCCTTTTTCGAGGACACCTCGGCCGTGATTTTTCTTCCCACCATGCTAAGAAAAGCGTGCATGGGGTCTTTGACGGTACCTGTTACAAGAAGAGCAGTTGCTTTCCCCCCGCCCGGGGGTACTTATAAATTATTCCGGCCGCGCAAAGGAAAGAGTACACCAGGCTCGCCTGGCCTCGCCAAGTGCGTCGAATCGGTTTCCCTCCTACCACGCTAAGAAAAGCGTGCTTAGGTGGTTTGTCGGTCCGACACGCATGTCGAGACAGGAAGGCGTGGGTCGCTCGCTTACCTCAACATAGGTGTCGTGCCGGTTGCCCCTCCTACCACGCTCAATAAAGGCGTGCATAGGTAGACCGCCGGCCCGACACGTTAGTCGAGATAAGAGGGCGAAAGTTGCTCATTTATCTCAACACAGGCGTCGTGCCGGTTGCCCCTCCTACCACGCTCAATAAAAGCGTGCATAGGTAGACCGCCGGCCCAACGTGTTAGTCGAGATAAGATAGCGAGGGTTGCTCGCTAACCTTATCGTAGGTGTCGCGTCATTTGCCCTTCCCACCACGCTAAGAAAAGCGTGCATGGGTGGACCACTGACTCGACACGCATGATGAGATAAGAGAGCGAGAGGGGAGGCGACTGTCCGCCTCGTCGTAGGCGTCGGACCGGGGTCCCATCCCACCACGCGCAATAAAGGCGTGTATAGGCAGTTTTCCGGTCCGTCGTACACGTCGAGGACGGAAGCCTGAGTTTAGGGGTTATACCTTCGAAGCCGGTGGACCGGCGGTGTCGGCTCGTCGATCGAGGCGGGAGGGCAAGCATACAAGTCATTATTATTCATTATTATAATTTATATTAATTATAATAATAATAATTAGATAATTATTATTGATAATTAATTATTAATTATAATTAATAAATTAATCATAATTATAGTTAATCAATGACTAATTATAATTAATAATTAATTAATAATTACTAATTAATTATAATTAGATAATTAATTATTATAATAATTAAATAACTATTAAATATAATTAATAATAATTATAATAAACATAATAATGGATTAAAATAGGATTAGGGATTTAAGGCTTAAATCCCGTATTCACTAAATCCCTAAGTTCTGTGGATTTATGGGATTTGGCCGAAGAAGCACCCGAAAGGTAGAAAGTTACCTTCCCAATCGGCGAGCTCCTGTTGTAGCTTCCGATCAAAATGTAGTAACTTTCGGTCCAACAGGTAGGGAAAGTCGGAGAAGGAGCCAAGCCGAACAACCCTGAAGGAGCTGGAAAAGCGGCGCGCTCCTGTTCTTGCACCCGACCAAAATGTCATAACTCCTGATCGTGACAGGAAGGGCTGAGCGTCGGAGGAGCGAAGTCAGACACCAACGAAGGAACCGGAGAAGCTTTCCAAAGGGAGAAAGTTAACTCCACAACCCGCGAGCTCCTGCTTTAGTTCCGATCAAAATGTCGCAGGCTCCGATCCGCCCAGGCAGAAGAGAGAGCGGGAGATGTCGGGGAAGGTAGAGGAGGAAGAGGGAAATCGAGAGAGAGTTGGAGCGGAGGATTTTGCGAGAGGAGGCCGAAGGCCTCTTTTTCTTTAGCTTTTAACGACGCCAAGTCGTGCGAGCTACTGCGACGTGGGGAGAATTGATGCGAGGTCGTGCGGCGACGTGCAAGAGTCGTGCGACGTGTTTCGGCAGAGGGCAGGTGAGATTTTAATTTCTTTTTTTTCTTGGCTTACGGGAAAGGGTCAACAAATGCCCCCCAACAAATGTGGTAGACGTCTGGAGCGGGCCACGTTTGTTGTATGCCGATTGACCCTGTGGATCTCTAGATATTTGGTCTAGATGTCACACTAGGGTTTTCTTCTAGTGGATCTCCAAAAGCTTATTTGGATGTCACACTAAGATTCTCTTTTAGCGGATCTCCAAAATTTTGCTTGGATGTCACACTAATTTTCTTTTAGTGGATCTCCAAAAATTTCATTTGGATCTCACACTGGAATTTTCTTTTAGTGGATCTCCAAAATATGTTTGGATGTCACACTAATTTTCTTTCTCCATAGATCCTCTAGATGCATAACTTTGTAGATTGATGCTAGCGGATAGCATATGCTCAAGATTATTCTATCATCTGATTGTATCTTGATGAAATTTTAAATATTTATTTGGGGATTTCGGCATGCAGCGCGATGTCGACCCGAATAAATATTTAAAATGCCCCCAGTTTTGCAGGGACATTTGTAGATGTCATCCAGGATGCTCATCCTGCAGCTTCAACTTGCGCCCTGAGATTTTGATCCTTCTGTCCTGTGCTTTGTGCTGCGGACTTGGTGAAAGGTTATCTGATTTTTCTTTGGTGACTTGTCAGAAGATTTATATTCCTTCTGCCCTCTGCTTCTAGCTTTGGCGGGTTTGTTGAAGGGGTAGATGCCGGTGACCTAAACCCTTAGATTTGTACTAGGTCAGTAGCAAGAAGTCATCGGTCCAGAGCTTTGTGCATAGCGGACTTGTTGATGACGAAATCCTCTTAGTTCGGCCATAGGCTTTTCATGAACTTTGGGATAATTTTCTTCGGTCCTTTGCTTTGTGCTTTGACGGACTTGTTGAAGAAGAATTCCTTCGACCCTTGCTTTGTGCTTTACGGATTTGTTGAAGGATTTGCAGATTTTAGATTCAATTGATAGTACCGAACGTAAGTAGTACCTTGATCCTTAACCACTTGAGAAGACTTTAATCTGAGTCACTTGAGTTCATCAGATCGGGAGAGTTGGGATTTGACAGCTCTTCGTCCTCTGGTTGCTGAGATGGGGGTTCCTCTACTGCGGCCTTTCTTATGGCTTGTTGAATAGACAGAGCTGCCAGCGATCCGGCCATATTTGGGCTTGTTGGATCCGACCTCATACACCCATTCAGGCTTCAGACTTGAGCTATGGGAATTGCGCTCCCCAATACTGATTTTACTGAAGTTGACAGATTTGGAGTCATCCTTCGTGGTTGTAGATTTTGGAGCCTACGAACATTCAATAGTTGCTCGAGACTCATCCTTTCACTGGAACTTTGATTCTCCAGTCATTTTGGAGAACTTTGTAGACTACGATCACTTGAACTGGTCGAGTCAAATTTGCCTTCGTTCTTTCTTCAGTCCCTACTGACGGGTTGACGAAGTGGGGGTTCCGCTACTACGGCCGTTCTTATGGCTTGTTGAGTAGACGGAGCTGTCAGCGATCCGGCCATATTTGGGCTTGTTGGATTCGACCTTTTACACCCATTCGAACCTTAAGCTTCAGGCTGTTGAAAAACTTCAAGCTTTTCCGGCTCGATTTTGTAGGAGTGTGTAGTTTCAAAAGCCTCTTTCTTGACTTTTAAACCTCGGTTTGTTGGAGAAGGCGTTGTCTCGATCTTTTGAAAGATCACCTGCACAGACTTTGAAAAGAAATCTTTGTATTCTTTAGTACAAAGTAATAGAAATCTTGAAATGTTAAATATTTATTCGGGGATATCGGCGTGTAGCGCGATGTCGACCCGAATAAATATTTAAAATGCCCCCTGTCTCACAGGGACATTTTAGGACAGAATAGGATTGGAATATTTAGATTTTTAAATATTTGTTTGGGGATCTCGGCACGCAGCGCGATGTCGACCCGAACAAATATTTAAAATGCCCCCAGTCTGATAGGGAATTTTGAAATGTATTCTCGTAACGCAAGAGAATTTCAAAATACAGAATATATATACGCTAATAGACATGTATGAAAACATAGCGTATTAAACGTGACGTCTGCTTGAGTAATTCATGCGTAGTATTTCTTTAGGTATCTGCCATTGATCGGCGGCATGGGCCTTTGACCATTCAGATCGACCAGTTGATAAGCTCCTCCTTGAAAGACTTTCTCGATGACGAAAGGTCCTTCCCAGTTGGAAACAAATTTGCCACCAATTTTTCTGTGCGGGATGATTGACCTTCTCTGCACCAGGACCAATTCCCCTTCTTGAAATGATCGAGGACGCACCATTCGATCAAAAGATTTTCTCATTCTTGCTCGATAGATCTCCAGGTTCTGCTGAGCTTGCAACCTGAGTTCATCGAGTGCATCGAGCTCCTCCATTCTTAGACGAGCATTTTGTTCTTGAGTCAGCTCATTCTGGACAGCAACTCGAAGAGATGGTAGTTCAACTTCTAGTGGCAGTACAGCTTCAACTCCGAATACCAGAGAATAAGGAGTGGCTTTGGTTGGCGTTTTATAGGTTGTGCGATATGCCCACAACGCTTCTGCCATTTTCGTATGCCATTCTCTTTTGTTCTTGGAGAGAATCTTCTTTAATAATTTCACCAGTGTTTTGTTGAAGGCTTCTGCTAGGCCATTTGCTCTTGGATAGTATATGGAGGAGTACCGCCAATCGATTTTGTGCCGATCAACGAACTTGTAGATTTTTGTACTTTTGAAAGCAGTTCCGTTGTCTGAGATTATACGGCGTGGCACACCAAATCTGTAAACAACATTGTGGGTGAAGAAGTTGATCACGTGCTCAGACGTAACTTCTTTGAATGGAGCCGCTTCTGCCCACTTAGAAAAATAGTCTGTCGCTGCCAAAATGAAGCGGTGTCCTGCTGATGACGGCGGATCTATCGGCCCGATAACGTCAGTACCCCAGCATTCGAACAGCCAGGATGCTATTGTAGGGTGCAGCGGATTTGGAGGTTGATGTATAACATCACCGTGAATTTGACATTCATGGCACCTCTTAGCATGATTGATACAATCTCTGACCATGGTCGGCCAATAGTAACCCATTCTTTTGATTTTGACTGCCATCTTAGGACCTGATTGGTGTGCTCCACAAAGTCCTTCATGAACTTCTGTCACTACCTTATCAGCTTCTCGGATCCCTAGGCATCTTAGCCACATTTGATCGAAAGCACGCCGATACAATGTGTTGTTGACAAATGCATATCGTAGTGCCCTCTTTTTGATTTGAGTGGCTAAAGATTTGTCTGTTGGCAATCTGCCTTCTTTGAAATAGTCAATGAAAGGCTGCCTCCAATCATCATCTTCCTCGACATCTAGGCAATTCCACCATGACTCTGAAGCTTGACTAGCCTTGCGCCTTCTCTTAGGAACTTGCTGTTCTTCAGACTGATCTTCAGGATCAACTGATTGGGGAGATTGAGGATCAACCGGAGTTGCATCCTGCTGGCTTGAATTTGGTATTCCCTCTGCCTGCGGGAATTGTAGTAGTGCTGGCTCTAGGATCCGGTGATTGTGCACCATAATTATGATGGGCCATTCATCATCCATATTTCCCATCTCTTTAGCCAGTTTGGCAAGGGAATCAGCTTTGCCATTTTGACCTCGGGGAACTTGAGTTAGTTTAACAACTGGAATTTGCTTCATAAGCTCAAGAACTCGCCGATGGTAACAGGCCAACTCAAATTTGGTGATTTTGTAAACTCCCAGCACTTGATTTACAACAAGTTGAGAATCGCCAAAAATCTGGAGATTTCAAATTTTAACATCGATTGCAATCTCCAATCCTGCTATTAGGGCTTCATATTCGGCTTCATTGTTGGTCCGAGGTTCAGTCAAGCTGAATGAGAATCTCATTATGCCTCCCTCGGGCGCCACGAAAATGAGCCCAATTCCGGCTTGAGCTTTTTCTAGATTTGGAGGCCGGGCACGCTTGATTGATGATGCTCCATCAAAGTACATTTCCCATACTCGTAACATCTCCTCCTCTTTGACATTCATGATCTGCTCATCAGGTAGATCGTCATTGAGCGGTGAATCTGCAGGGATAGGATGTGCAGCAAGAAAATCTGCCAATACCTGCCCTTTCACTGCCTTTTGAGGGACATATGTGATATCAAATTACAGGAGTATTACTGCCCACCTTGCCAAACGACCTGTCAACGCTGGTCTTGTCATCAAGAACTTCAGCGGATCGATCTTTGATACCAAGGTGATTTTATGAGATAGCATATAGTGGCGGAGCTTCTGAACTACGAAAATCAGAGCCAAGCAATGCTTCTCGATTGGAGAGTAGCGGATTTCTGCTCCTATCAATCTCCGACTGATGTAGTAGAGTGCATTCTCCTTGCCTTCTTCATTATGCTGAGCCAATAATACTCCGAGGGACTCTTCTAGTGCTGCCGTGTACAGTATAAGAGGCTTCCCCGGGATTGGCGCTGCGAGAATAGGAGGACTTAACAGATATCTTTTAATGCTGTCAAACGCTTCTTGGCACTCTTCGTCCCATTTGAATCAGACATCTTTCTTCATCAGCTTTGAAAATGGCTGGCACCTACCCGACAGATTCGATATGAATCTCCGAATGAAAGCCAGTTGCCCTTGCAGGGAACGGAGTTGTCGAAGGCTCTTTGGAGGTGGCATCTCCATGATTTCCTTGATCTTGTTGGGGTCGACTTCGATGCCTCAATATCGAACAACGTATCCCAGAAATTTCCCTGAGGATACCCTAAATGCACACTTGAGAGGGTTCATCTTCAGATCGTACTTTCTGATCCTCTCGAACACAATTCTCAAATCATCAAGGTGATCTTTTCGATCCATGCTTTTAATGACCAAGTCATCTACATAGCATTCGACCTTCTGATGAATCAAGTCATCAAATATACGAGTCATCGCCCTTTGATATGTGGCACCAGTATTTTTTAGGCCGAAGGGCATGACTGTGTAGCAGAATATGCCTATAGGCGTTCTGAATGATGTATGTCTTTCATCTTCATGCGCCATTTTAATTTGATTGTAGCCCGACGATCCGTCCATAAAGGAGAACATATCATAGTTGGAAGTATTGTCAACTAGAAGTTCTGATACTGGGAGCGGAAAATCGTCTTTTGGGCATGTCTTGTTGAGATCCCTGAAGTCGATACAGATACGAATCTGACCATTCTTCTTCTTTACAGGGACGATGTTGGCGATCCAATCAGCGTACTTTTCTTCTTGGATGAAGCCTGCTTCTATGAGCTTCTTTGTCTCTGCAATCACCTGCTCTTCGATCTCCAATCTCATTCTCCTCGGAGCTTGCTTGATAGGCGCTGCATCGGATTTGATTGCTAATCTGTGAACTGCTACGTCAGGGGATAAGCCAGGCATCTCAGCATATGTCCAGGCAAAGCAGTCCCTGAATTCACATAGTAGCTTTTCACTTCTTCTACTTAGTCTTCTAATAGAATGACACTAATGAAGGTCAGACAAAGATCTTCCTCAGTCTGAGAAGATATTTCTTAAAGGATTCTTCAAGGTGTCGACCATCGAAAATATTGTCTGTAGGGGCCATCTTTGGAACCCACTTTTGACGAATTTCTTTAATAGTGGATCTCTAGGGGTACACACTAGATGTAACACCATTATTTGAACATATATTTTTTCTAGAGATGTGAGTCTCTATATTTATTTTTCCTTTATGCCGGGACCTTTCGATAGTGGGTTCGTGGATATACACCCAAGTCTCACACCCCGATGCTCACCGTACATATCTTAATTCTTTTTTTTTTTACCATCATAAAAGATGGAAACTTTTAGCTCTATCGGGACCTTTTAGTGATGGATCTTTGGACATAAAGACCAAATGTCACATCCTGATGTTCACCGTACATATCTTAATTCTCTTTTTTTACCATCATAAAAGATGGAAACTTTTAGCTATATCGGGACCTTTCAGTGATGGATCTTTGGACATAAAGACCAAATGTCACATCCTGATGTTCACCGTACAGATCTCAATATGATAATCATTTTTTTTGCTGCTACTATAGCATTTAAACGACTAGCCAAAGATGAAAAGAGAAACCGATCCCCAGTGGAGTCGCCAGAAATCTGTGGGCTCCAAAAATTTGGCCCCAACCTTCCCGCCGCGCGATTTTTTTTTTATCTGAGCGAGGGAGTTTTAACGAAATAAGTTCCGGGGTAAATTTTGGAAGGCAGATGGGTTTGTAGATAAGACACTACCCAGAGATTTCGCCCTCATTTTGCGAGGACTTTATGATCTAAGTTCTGGTTTCCTATAGGCGCAAGCCCCTATAGTTAATTACCCCTCCCGCTAACGAGAGAGAACTTTCGATTAAGGCTAGTCGTCGATCATATACATAGAATATACGTGCATCTGGCATATAGTAGCAGCAATGGGTTTAGGATGTTTGTAGAAATTGGATTTGGAAATTGAAGAATTTAGTTTGGAAGATTTGGGTATTTGGAAAGGTTTGAAACATTTAATATTTAAAATTGAAATTGCACCATCTTCCACTTAAAGCGGATGGTAGGGGAATGGATGATGGGCCCGATCAGGATCCCATGGTTCCGTCGTCCCGGGCCATCATGGACCCTAGTCTACCTAGTCAGAGAAGGTAGTCGACCCAACCTGACAGAAGGATCCTTGTCGGCAGCCATGGGTTGCTTCATCCAAGGGGACCTTGTAGACCTGGGGTGGGTATTTGTCTAAGGGGACAAATTTGAATCCACCTTAGCTGACAGAGGGCTTTGTGCCCTATCGATCATATCCTATTGATTCATATCTCAAGGATTTGATGCCAATAAGGAACGTATTGGCTCTGGCTATAATCGCTATATGTGGTGCCATTTGGCGGCAAAACCACTCGGTTCAGAGGGCCCCGGGTCGTCGTAACCGTTTATCCTGCGGTGCCATTTGGTGGCAGACCGCCGGTTAGAGGACACGTACCACGTCCTTACTGGCAGGAGATTGTTTGAGAATGGATCCTAGTGATATTTTCGACTAGGCATTTTAGCTCTTTTGTGAGCTGAAGTAGATCTTGATTTGTCCATCCCGGCAAACTGTTGCGGAGGGTGGATGGATTTTGCTTTAAGATATTGATGGATTTATTTCAGTTTTAAATATCTTGAAATTTGGAGTTTGTAGAGTTTGGATTCTGATAGACATTTGAGTGGAATTTGAGATATTTGTGGAACCCCTCCGGTTGAGATCTACATTCAACACGGCCATCATCGAAGTGTTTGGGGGTCATTTCCATTTGATTGAACCTTGTCGACCCTATCAACTTATTGATGGGGGATCAGATTTCTCGTAGGCTTTGTGCCTACGTTGATGAATTTTCTTGATTTTAGGCATTGAAGGCCTAAAAAGAATGTATTTATACAAATACACCGGTCGCTACAACCGTGTATTTCGTTAGGTAGTTCGAATCTTGTTAACTTCTATCAATCTGTATAGAAGGATTGGGTTCTGTAGGCTTCATGCCTTTGTTCATGAACTTTCTTTGTTGAAGGCCTTAAAGGCCGAATAAGAATGTTGTAGACGTCTTCTGTCTACTTATATCAGTGTTGCAGATCCGGTGGCGATGAGTTGTAGATCGTAAACGCCTTCTGTCTGCTTGTATCAGTGTTGCAGATCCAGTGGCGATGAGTTGTAGATCGTAAACGCCTTATGTATGCTTGTATCAGTGTTGCAGATCCGGTGGCGTTTTGGTCTTGATGTTGACCTCCCCTTTCTCAATCACCGGGGAACGATTTTCTGGACTTTGAAGTTCGCTGCTTTGTTTTGAAAAGATCTCCTTTCAAGATCTTCAGTGTGTTGGACTTGATATTGACTCCCCCTTTCTCATTCATCGAGGAGCTATTCTGAACTTTGAAGTTTGTTGCTTTTCTTTGAAAGGATCTCCTTTCGAGATTTTTAGTATAGTGGACTTTTTCGTACATCGGGTTGCCTTTGTACCCAGTGTACTTGGAGATTTTGATCACCGCTGTCGTAGATGATATCAATACTTGCGTCCACAGTGGATTGCTATGCTTACGAGACTCTCACTGTTGTTATCCACAAGTGATTTGTAGTTATTTGCAGGGACTCATTGTATCCACTACGAGCACCTGGAACTGTTCGTAGGAGACCCATTGTTGCCTACATCATGTCCACCCTTTCACCGATCTCGGGTGGTTGTTGTACTTATTTGACCTCGTAGAGATCGTCTCAGGAGATGTACTTGTGCCCATAGTGGTTCGTTATTCATACGACAAACACACTGTTGTTATCCACAAATATTCATGTGCATTTGCAGGGGACCGCTGTATCCACTACGATCTCCTGAAGGTATTTGTAGAAGACCCATTGTCTCTGCGTCATATCCACCCTTTCACCAATCTCGGGTGGTTGGATGATTGCATCTACTTGTGGGGGGTGGATCTTTGATTGCTGGTCTCCAATATTGCCATCTCAATCAACAGGTAAAGTTTCTAGTGTTGGAGAGTGATTTCGGGTGCATGTAAGAGTGACACCATTGCATCTCATTCTTGCAAGTACAGTGCTCCCGGTTTTGTAGAGACTGTTGTAAGAGTCCAATACATTATTTACTGGCATGCATTGAGATCTTGTGTGTTGTTCTTGGAACTTCAAGTCTTCTGAAACCTTGTTCAATTCATGTTAGAGTTTACTTGAGCTCGAGTTCTATGTTCGGGTCCCCTGATGTTCAAGTCTTCAAGTTCAAGTACATGTTCGAGTGCTTTGTTTAGAATCTTCTGAAGTTCTTGCAAGTTCAATTGAATGCTCAAGTTGACTTGAGTTTGGTTCAAGTATGATTTTATTTCATTTGGATTTGATCTTTAGAAGTCATTTGAATTTTGTTTAGGTCCTCTGCACATGTTCAATCAAGTTCGACGGTCCACAAGTCCTCAGTTCACTGTTCAAAAGTTAACTGCTCTTTCTAGTTTGGTCCAAACATTTTGTTCTTTTGAGTTCAAAATAGGTCCAAGTGTAGTAACATTTCACCCGAAATTTCGGCAGCCTCCTGGCGTCTCCCCTGTTTAGGGGAAAAACTACGAGAAAACTGGGCCTTCCCACCACGGCCAATAAAGGCGTGCATGGTAGGTGCCCTCTTTCGAGGACACCTCGGCCGTGATTTTTCTTCCCACCACGCTAAGAAAAGCGCGCATGGGGTCTTTGACGGTACCTGTTACAAGAAGAGCAGTTGCTTTCCCCTCGCCCGGGGGTACTTATAAATTATTCAGACCGCGCAAAGGAAAGAGTACACCAGGCTCGCCTGGCCTCGCCGTGTGCGTCGAACCGGTTTCCCTCCTACCACGCTAAGAAAAGCGTGCTTAGGTGGTTTATCGGTCCGACACGCATGTCGAGACAGGAAGGCGTGGGTCGCTCGCTTACCTCAACATAGGTGTCGTGCCGGTTGCCCCTCCTACCACGCTCAATAAAGGCGTGCATAGGTAGACCGCCGGCCCGACACGTTAGTCGAGATAAGAGGGCGAAAGTTGCTCGTTTATCTTAACACAGGCGTCGTTCCGGTTGCCCCTCCTACCACGCTCAATAAAGGCGTGCATAGGTAGACCGCCGGCCCGACGTGTTAGTCGAGATAAGAGAGCGGGGGTTGCTCGCTAACCTTATCGTAGGTGTCGCGTCAGTTGCCCTTCCAACCACGCTAAGAAAAGCGTGCATGGGTGGACCACAAACTCGCCACGCATGATGAGGTAAGAGAGCGAGAGGGGAGGCGACTGTCCGCCTCGTCGTAGGCGTCGGACCGGGGTCCCATCCCACCACGCGCAATAAAGGCGTGTATAGGCAGTTTTTCGGTCCGTCGTACACGTCGAGGACGGAAGCCTGAGTTTAGGGGTTATACCTTCGAAGCCGGTGGACTGGCGGTGTCGGCTCGTCGATCGAGGCGGGAGGGCAAGCATACAAGTCATTACTATTCATTATTATAATTTATATTAATTATAATAATAATAATTAGATAATTATTATTGATAATTAATTATTAATTAATAATTAATTATAATTAATAAATTAATCATAATTATAATTAATCAACGACTAATTATAATTAATAATTAATTAATAATTACTAATTAATTATAATTAGATAATTAATTATTATAATAATTAAATAACTATTAAATATAATTAATAATAATTATAATAAACATAATAATGGATTAAAATAGGATTAGGGATTTAAGGCTTAAATCCCGTATTCACTAAATCCCTAAGTTCAGTGGATTTATGGGATTTGGCCGAAGAAGCACCCGAAAGGTAAAAAGTTACCTTCCCAATCGGCGAGCTCCTGTTGTAGCTTCCGATCAAAATGTAGTAACTTTCGGTCCAACAGGTAGGGAAAGTCGGAGAAGGAGCCAAGCCGAACAACCCTGAAGGAGCTGGAGAAGCGGCGAGCTCCTGTTCTTGCACCCGACCAAAATGTCGTAACTCCCGATCGTGACAGGAAGGGCTGAGCGTTGGAGGAGCGAAGTCGGACACCAACGAAGGAACTGGAGAAGCTTTCCAAAGGGAGAAAGTTAACTCCACAACCCGCGAGCTCCTGCTTTAGTTCCGATCAAAATGTCGCAGGCTCCGATCCGCCCAGGCAGAAGAGAGGGCGGGAGATGTCGGGGAAGGTAGAGGAGGAAGAGGGAAATCGAGAGAGAGCTGGAGCGGAGGATTTTGCGAGAGGAGGCCGAAGGCCTCTTTTTCTTTAGCTTTTAACGACGCCAAGTCATGCGAGCTGCTGCGACGTGGGGAGAATTGACGCGAGGTCGTGCGGCGACGTGCGAGAGTCGTGCGACGTGTTTCGGCAGAGGGCAGGTGAGATTTTGATTTCTTTTTTTTTCTTGGCTTACGGGAAAGGGTCAACATTTAATAACTGATGTTAGAAAATATTCTAGTTATGATGTTGTGATAATAATAACGTGCTTGTTAATTTTGATATTTTATTCTCATGACTCTTACAAATGAAGAAATAAAAATCATCTAAATATATTGCTTGTTATTTATTTAATGAAATAGCGTTTAAAAAGTGTAACATGTTTACATGCAAGTCTTAAATAAAACCATCCGGCCAAATTTCTTCTCTCATTTTATATTATTAAAATCTAAAACTAGTCGAGGCTTATGAGGTCAATCAGCATTAATGTTGTTGTGTTGCCAAACCAAAGATGCGGCCAACAACCTGATTTCGTTTCAAATCTCAACTTTTTAGGAAGGTCTACTGAAATTGATGAGCAATAAATCAATAGAAACTTATATTTTATTATTTTCATACAAATAATTTACATTAGAACACAATGTATATATGCATTAAATTTGAAGAATGAAAACTCTCATTTTAAATTGGTTCATTAAAATAGTGGGATAATTTTTTTTAATTTTTTATGTCAAACAACTCTGCTGTACAACTTATAATACAACAATTTATCAAATCATGATCTCATCTAGCCATGGGTGGGGGGGGGGGGGGGGGGGGGGGGGGGGGGGGGGGGGGGGGGCCACTTATTCTGCACGGAGCCTGTTTTTTTAGGGGGCACATAAAAAAGAATAAGAGGAATGCAGTATTAGAGATTGCTAGTGTATCACCAGCAAGGCTTCTTAAAGCAGCGGCATCAGTTGAAAGTGTTGCACTAATTGCCCCGCTGGGGTTTTCAATTTGGTCGCAAACTGACAAAGCAGGCTCCGTGCAGAATAAGTGGCCGCTCACATACCTCAAAGATGATTCTCTGCTAATGGATTGTTTTAGTGAACCGTTCCGGCTCAATGATGATGCTTCTATGGCTGGAAGAATAACATCCACTGTTTGAGCCTGTGATGATTGATTCAAATTTTGGTCCATTTCTTTTAACTGAATGAGTTGCTGTAAGCTCCATTGGGTCTTGTTGTAGCTCTAAGTGAGAACCTAACCAAATTAACAACTCGCAAGTGGTGCCATTCATTTTGGATGAAGAAGTATACATTTCCTAATGACTAACTAGGTCATAACAATCCTAGTTCTACCATTAAAAAAACTTTATTATTTTTGTTTAGGGTTTAGGGAATGAATAATTAGCTAATTATTAATACTCTTAGACTAGCACAATAGTACCTTTTTCGATAATTGAACCTTCATGCATAACAACAATGGTATATGCATTTCTTACAGTGCTAAGGCGATGAGCAATTATAAAAACTTACTCTTCGGCATGCAATTGCCCAAATGGATACCGCCTCCAAACAGCTTGATTTCCCTAGACTCAAACGGTCTGCTTCGTTTTCCCATTTGCTCCTCTCTCGTGACTCGCGACTTACGATTTCGAGCACGGCTTTGGTTTTCCCTTTCACTCCTCTCTAGCCCCCAAACGGAGACCGCCTATATCAAATATTTATATCTTCTAAACTCTAAGGGCTATATTATTTGCATTCTTAATTTGGATCTTATAACTCCTCTCAGCTCCGATAATGAGATGATAAACAAAACTATTTTTATGCATTATAATATTCCATATGAGCAAAAATAACTATTTTAATTTAGGCCCCCCCTGAATAAAATTTTTGGCTCCGCCACTGCATCTAGCCTCCAAGATTAAAAAAACTATTACTTGAGATGTGAATGAAAATTAATATAGCATTCTACTTTGTACTAATAAATATATGTTTTTTATTAGAAACAATAGTGAATATTAAACATAATTAACCTTAAACAAAAAATCATATTCAAAACTCATTGAATAATTTAGTACAAACAGCCTCGTTCTTTTTCACTCTTGCTTGTTCTTACTTTAGAAGGCCAATAATGCCCCGATATTATTCCGACAACATTCTTCTTGTTTCCAATTTTCCAAAAAAAAACAAAGATCCACAGGTATTTTGTTATTAAATTTCGTATATTATTTCTTCACATCATTAATATTAATATCGAAATCTGTGTCATTATAAATCCGTCTTATCAATATAGATACATTATTACGAATATATAAATTTCAATAAAAAAAAGATAATCACGAAGAATTTAAAAAAAATATTTCACTAAAATTGTTTGAATGAGTTCAAATTTCATTCCGCTCTTGAAATAATTTCAAAAAAAAAATTATGTCAAGAGAGAAAAATATATGAAAAGTGATTTATTTTTTATCGATAAAAGTACAAGGAATACAATATAATTATACATCATCACAACTTATTTATAGCAACCATTCATCAAAATTCAAAGAAAATAAAAATCCTTCCGGTAACTTTTTTTCTCTGCATTTCCTGTCGTAGTTTTTTTTTAATTTTATTTTTATTTTTTAAAGCAATCGGGGATCTTACTTCACCATCATTCTTTACCATTAGTAGGACCGCATCTGCTGCCGTCGAAGTTGCTCATAAAATTGTCGGATAAATTCCTCCGCCTCAAGATCCACCACCTCGTCCGTGTCTTCCTCCTCCATCAGGGGAAACGGCGAATCCGTCACCCTAAGGGGCCTAACTGACGGCGCCGGCGTCGCTAGCACTGATATCAGCGGTGTCAGCACCTCTTCTACAGCTCCCCCATTATCCGGTACCGAGTCAAGAATCTCAAAAGCTCGAGCGACCTCTGCAGCGTGGTATCCATTATGGCGGCGGCGGCGGCCACCGACATGATGAATTCGTCGGCGAGTAGGGGCGAAGTGGGGCGTGTTGCTGCAACTAAACTCAACCTCACGAGGTGCGAAGATGGCGGCATCGGGGTCCATGAAGCGACATGAGAAAGCATCGACGGCAGTGGCATGGATGGAGGAGGGGTGGTTATGGGAGAGGTCTGAGATTAGGGAGCGGAGAGATTTTCCGGCGAGTTTGCCTTGGTGAAAGAGAAAATGGAGGCGGAGGTCGTTCAAGAGGTGGCGCTTGCCTAGGGCTTCGCGGAACATGACAAAGACAGCACGTAAGATTTGCCAAAGACGCTTGCCTGTCGCCTTCGACGGGGCGGCGCTGGATTCCATTTTTGGTGGTTTGCTTTTTAATATTTCAGTGTTTTGAGAGCTTCGAGAGGAGAGAGTAAGAAGCCAATTAGGAGAGAGAAATGAGAGAGAAGTGAAGAAAAAATTTGGAGATGTGGCATTTTAAAGGACTCGGAGGGGCTTGGAGGCCAATATCAAGGGTTTCAATGATTTTTTTATTATTTTTTTTTTAAATTTGCCTGTTTTTACTCAAAATGATTTGGCGGCGAGAGGGCACATAATGGAATTTTTATTTGTGCTAAATTTTTTGCAAAGAAAATATTTTTGTTATTCATAAGTATTAGAAATTTTTAATTTTATATGTCCCATGATACTCAAGATTGAAGAAAAATAAGTGTGATTTTATTTTTTAATAAAAATTACTTAAAACTTTTGTTTTATCAAAATATCACGGAAATTTTAATGACAACACAAGTTTATATAAGTGTTGTAGACTAGAATATACGCGACGATAGAGTTAAAAAACTTCCGTCTCAGCGTTGTACGAATATCTAGCACACAAACAGAAGAGAAATAGCAACTCCAGGATTTTTACGTGAAAAACCCTGAAAGGGGAAAAATCACAGGGCCAGACCCAGTTGAAAGAGTGCCACTAGTGTTTGCTAGGAATACAAGTAGGGGTGTCAATATTTGACACGACCCGAAAACCCGACCCGAACCCGACTCGAAAATTTCGGGTTAGGGTCAACCCGAACCCGAAACGGGTCGGGTTCGGGTTCAGCATTTCGACCCGTTTCAAAAATCGGGTCGGGTTCGGGTTAACCCTTTGACCCGAAATTGACTCGAAAGTGACCCGATTTTGACCCAAAAACCCGATTTCGACCTGTCAACCCGAGATTGACCCGATTTTGACCCGTTTTTGACCCGAAAAGAGGAGTTTGACCCGTTTTTGACTCGAAAATTAGCCATTTTCTTGTTGGAAACGGGTCATTCGGGTCGGGTCGGGTTGACCCGGACCCGAAGCGGGTCTGGTTCGGGTCAGGAAAACTGACCCGTTTTTAAAAACGGGTCGGGTTGACCCGAATAGTGCCGGGTCAGTTTCGAGTTCGACCCGAACCCGACCCGTGACCCGAAATTGACACCCCTAAATACAAGAGGTTAATTCATCCTTAAAATTTAGGACGATCATATTACAATGAATCTCTTCATGATTGAAAATCAATTACAATGTTGAGCAGAGTTCCTGCGTCACTTGGAGATTGGGCGAAATGTTGGCGTCCTTTGGAGGACGGGTAGAATTTCGGCGCCGTTCTGAAGTTCAACAGAATTTCAACATCGTTTGGAAGTCTGGTAGAAATCCGACGTCACTTGGGAAGAATTCCGGCATCACACGGGCGTTGGGCAGAACTTCGGCGGTGGTCGAGGATGAGTTATTCCATCATATCCTTCTCTTCTCTTCTTCTCTTCTTCTTCTCTTCTTGTTTCTTGGGTCCCCTCTCATAAGAAATGAGGGGTCTATTTATAGATTTTTTTGAGTGGCATGACCCGTAAATAGATGAGAGATCAGGGGAAATTGTGGAGTGGTTCGATGGACGTCGATATTGAATCCCTTGATTATGGACCGTTCGTTAGACATTTAAAGATCTTAGTGGTGTCAGAATTTAGCGATCTTAGGCTCGTTCGATTCGTCTCGTCGAGCCACTCGATTCGAATATAAGCATGTCATGTTTGGAAATCGTTTAGTAATCCAAACGGTGGTTCGTACCTTCCAACATCGCTTCGGGTCCTTGATTTAGACTTATTTGGGCTCGGATCGTGATAAATTTGGTGTCGTTGGGTTTGTAGTTCCGAGACGCTCAGTTTGACTGTAGGTTTGCTGAAATCAGAGTTCAGATGATCTTGAATTTAATTTTTGAAGTTTTCGACTTGATTTTGCCTCGAGATTCGTGCCTGATCAATATAATTTTTTAATAATGTATCAGTTGCCCCTCTAGTTTCGGACGTCGAAGCTCCAGGAGTCCAAAATTATGTGTCGACATTTCACATTGATCGAATCGCAAAAAATTATGTTTAGAAAATCAAAAGTTTACTCAAACTTTATCATAGAAGTTCTAATGAGCTCCAAAAGTGTCAAAATTGAGTCTGAAACGTCAAAAAACATGTCTGGGACCCCAAAAATGTCAAATTTGGACCTTCCAGGCAAAAAATCAGGCCCGGACACGCGTAGTCGATCGAACCAACCCGTCGGCCGGCTAGCCGCCGTCAGCTGCCCACCGCCGGTGGCGGCACCCACACGGCGCAAGAACCGCCACGACCCGCACGGTTAAGAGAATTTTTTTTGGTGGGCCCCACAGGGATTTTTTAAATTTTAAAAAATTTTGAAAAATTCACAAAAAAATCCTTAAAAATTCTAAAAAAATTTAAAAAAATTGGAAAGTTTTCATAAAATTCTAGAAAATTCTGGAATGTTCTTTCTTCCCAAAAAAATGTTATAAATGCCCCACAAAGGTTATAGAGAAACTTGCACCTTCATCTTTTCTCATTCTTTCTTTCTGACAGTTGAGGCTTTTCACTATTTTTCAGTAGGTGACTTTCCCTACTTAATTCATCACCCCTCCTGTTGTATAGAAGTTTCTCTTCCTTTTCTCCTTCTAGATTTCTTACAGTGGAGGCATTCCGCTATTTTTTGTAGGTAACTCTCCCAACTTAAATCGGCACGCCTCCTCTTGTACAGAAGTTAGAATTTTCTACTATTTTCTCTTCTTTCCCCCCATTTTTCTTCTTGCTCTAGAGGTCTTCCGCTATTTTTCGTAGGTGACTTTCCTTACTTAAATCGGTACCCCTCTTCAGTGTAGAAGAAAATTTTTGCAACTTTTTCCTTTCTTTCTCCTCATTTTTCTTCTTGCTATAGAGGCCTTCCATTGTTTTTTGTAGGTGACTTTCCCTACGTAATTCGACTCCCCTCTTCAGTGTAGAAGAAATTTTTTGCAATCTTTTCCTTTCTTTCTCCTCCCGCATTCTAACTTTCTAACAGGGGAGGCATTCCACTATTTTTCGTAGGTGACTTTCCCTCCGCAAAATCAATGCCCCTATATGTATGTAGAAGATGGATTTTTTCTAGCCACTTCTCTTCTTCCACCTCCCTCTTCAAGATCCTATGGTGGGAAAAATTGGCGATTATCAGTATATGGTTGGAAGTCCGATGAGAGTCCCAAGATAGGTAGAAGTCCAATGACGAGAGGAAGCTCTATGTCGGGTAGAATTCCGACAAAAGTCCTGCAACGTACAGAACTCCTACGACGGGAGAAAGCTCAGTGTCGACTAAAATTCTGATGAAAGTACCGCGAAGTGCAGAAGTCCTACGATGGGAGAAGGCTCGGAGTCAGGTAGAATTTCGATAAAAGTCCCGCGACATGCAGAAGTCTTGCGACGGGAGGAAGCTCGTCATCGAGTAGAACTTCGATGCAATTTGAGAAGAAGTTTGTCGGAAGTCAACGGTCGAGTGTAGAGCTAAAGAAGAGAGTTGGAGAATATGTTGTTATTAGTAGTTGAGCGAGAAGTCGATAATGATTGATACGAATCAAAGGACCACTGGTATGCACCAGACGAAGGGCTGATGATGGCAGGTGTTCAGTGGCATTTTACGAAGACAATATGCATCCATACGAAAGTGTGCTTTCATTATATATCTTTATATGGATGACAAATGGATTTTTTGATTTCAACTTCTATTGAGAATAAATATACACTTGAATTTGATGTATAATTTTGCAATGTAACTCCAATGATATTATATATGAAGCTGAGATTATAGTATGAGCTCGACGCTTATTTTTCATTTGAAATGAACTCGTTCTCCAAAGAAAACTAAGTTATTTACGCCTCTTTGAGATATATTTTAATAAATGTGTCTTCCGTGCTCTATGAGATTTTTTAGTCTTTTATAGGCCCGGAGAATCCACCAAAAAATCCTATCCAAGAATTTTATGTCAAAGCATTCGCTCAATGACATTAACCTATATGGAAGAGGTCAGGAGAATCTACCAAGGATGTAAGACCTATCCGAGATTATATGTAAGAGCCTTGCTCGATGACATTAACCTGTTTGGAAGAGGTCAGAAGAATCCACCAAGGATGTAAGACCTATCCTAGGTTGTATGTTAGAGCCCAGCTCGATGATATTAACCTGTATGAAAGAGGTCGAGAGAATCCACCAAGGATGTAAGATCTATCTGAGATTGTATGTTAGAGCATTTGCTCGATGATGTTAACCTATGTGGAAGAGGTCAGAAGAATCCACCAAGGATGTAAGACCTATCCGAGGTTGTATGTCAGAGCCTTTGCTCGATGACGTTAACCTGTATGGAAGAGGTCGAACCAAATCCTCCTGGGATTGATCATCTAGTGATTGAGATACAATAAAGATTTTGTATTTCTCAAATCACGGATAAAGAGATTATATTCATCAGCAATTTTTTATTGTCATTTTTTATCCTTTAAAATGTGACAATATTAAAATAGAGTGAACAAGACATTACTATGTCATGTAGGATAATACAATTAATTCCTAGTATGACTTAAGGCTATACAATTTATACTGTACTTAACATATAAGATATACATACAAGGATAACACAATGTTTAACTTTGAAGAAAATATTAAGGATATCAAAGTGACACCCTATTTAACACGATGAAACAAGACAAGTAGTATTACTAATACAACTGGACAAAGTGCGCGGTCATTCAATCTCACCAAGCATTTGAATATTATTCAATGGTTGTCTTTGTTGTTGATTTTGCACCCCAGTGGGACGAGCTTCCTCTCTAGTGGGTGGATCTCAAATAAATTATTGACGATAGCCCTGGAGGATAAGTCTTTAAATCTCAACCTTGAGTTGCTTATAGGCTTCGGTAGTGTGACAAAAACTATGATGAAAGTGATAGTACTAATCTGGATTTCCTGTATTCGACTTTAAAGGATTCGACCATTTCACTGTATCTTAATCTCAAACGACCATCAATACATTTGCTCAAGATATGTTGAGTGGAGTATACACCTTCTCCTGTTGAGATTCCCATCATGGCAATGGAGGCTTAGGAGGTAGATTATTCTTCCCTTGCTTCCTCTATTTTGAGGATGAATTATCCATCCTATGTACACCTTTGCGTTTCCCATTAGTTTGCTCAAACTGCTTCCTGTGAGCTTTATGGCTTCATCAGCTAAGATTTGCACCTCCACATGATGAATCAGGTCGGCATATGAATGAACAGTATCGCACATGAGTGCCGAATAAAAGGGGTTAGGATGAAGGCCTCCAAGAAATACCCCTCTTAGTAATTCAAGATCTACTCCTGGAATTTGTTGAGCCTCAGTGAAAAATCACCGAAAATACTCCTTCAATAATTCTCCCTCAATTTAACGGATCCCGGAGAGGTGGGAAGAATCCTTAGCAATTCTTCAATTGGCTATGAATTATTCGACAAATATTTTTTTCATTTTGATGAATGAAGGGATCGTTCTAGATGGAAGGTGATAGAACCATATTTGAGCCTATCCATTAAGGGTGGCAGGAGAAACCTGACACATGAGTACATCTAAGGCACATTGAATTTGCATGATGATTCTATATTGGTCGATATGCTCGTATGGATCAGATGTCCCATCATAGGATTCGATGCTCGATAGTTTGAAGCCAATCAGGATGGGGTGTTGAAGAAAGGCTTGAGTTAAAGGTGAGGACTCCTGGAAGTTCTGCTGCCGGAGGGTTTGCCTCACATCAACTCCGGAGAACTCTTCCCGTACCAATCACTACAGTTCATGACATAGAGTTTGCGAGGGAGATCAACAACAATTGGTCTTTCTAAGTCTTTTGGAAGATCTGGAGGAATGCAAGGTTACCTAGTTGTGGGCGAAGGATGTGTATAACTTGCTATATCGGCAAGTTCATTATCCTGGCGTGACTGTGGATGTCTTCTTGGTGGAGGGAGATGACTCTCATCTTGAAGATGTTCGAGTTGAACATCTTTGGCCAGTGGTGGAGCTCGAGGGAGAAGAACTTCCTCCTGCTGTGGTAATGCTGGCTGCCGAGTCTCTCATAGGACTTGAAGGATCTCGTTCTAAGATTCTCTATTTTTCATATCCTCTCTTCTAGGGAGGATCCTGAGGTTCCTTCTCCATTGGTATTTTGCCCCTCAGGGTAGAAAGAGGTAGATATCGGGCATCTATGATTCATAGACTGATTTTTGGACAGGTGGGAGTTGGAGCGAAAAGGTCCAACGATACGACTGCTGCGCCTGTTGACCATCATAGCAATACTTGAAGTTGTGGAATAAGTTTCTCATAGACGGCATCAAATTGTTACATACTAGAATATATGCTGTAATAGTGTTAAAAAACTTTCATCTCGGCATTGTATGAATATCTAGCACATAAATAGAGAAGAAATAGTAACACTAAGATTTTTACGTGGAAAATCCTGAAAGGGAAAAAACCACGGGGTCAAGCCCAGTTGAAAGAGTTCCAATACTATTTGCTTGTAATACAAGAGGCTGATTCGTCCTTAAAATTTAGGATGATCAGATTACAATGAATCTCTTCAGGATTGAAAATCAATTACAACGTCGAGATTGGGCAAAATATTGGCATCCTTTGGAGGTTGGGTAGAATTCTGGCGTTATTCCGATGTTCAACAAATTTTGATGTTGTTTGGAAGTTTGGTAGAATTTTGGCGTCGGACATAACTCCAGCGTCACTTGAGAAGAATTCCGGCGTCACTCGGGTGTCCGGAAAAATTTTGGCGTCACTCGGGAGATTATGTTTGGCAGGTAATTCACTGAAAAAATAGAAATTAAGTCAAAAAATTTTGTAGTCCAAGTTCCAATGGAATTTATTGTGGTAACTCCAACATAATCTCCCTGAACTAACAAATAAAATTGGCAAATTATGAGTCAGTGTTGCTGACAAATATAGTCCACCAAATATTTTGTCGTGTTTATCATTAGCAAATTTTTTGACAAATTTTTTCCTAGTAATGTACTTAATAACCACCAAAAAATCAACTAAAAATATCACCACTAAATTCCTTATATTCAAACTTGATAGCTCGCTCAACCATTTCCCATTCTTCTACTTTCTCGATCTCATCAGCGTCTTCTCCTTGTTTTTCATATAAACTCCATTTTTCTATCTTTTTTCAAGAATCTAATCGCAAATCTTTATATCTTTTATCCTTATCAATCAAATATGATTTCATCCATTACATTATTTTTTAAATGATTTGAATATTGAAGTCGTCATTCTCCTTTTCAAAAAAAAATTGTTAGATGTGGGTTTAAGATGTTAAATTGTGTAAGCATCATTTTGGTGGTGATTCTTATGTTATTAAAAGTTTAGACAGAATTATTTTGACTTTATATTCACTAACACACATACTGATTCATATGTTTTTTATTCACTATTTTATATGGATATCCAAAGCCAAAGGTAAATACTTTCATTGCCAGGTCCCAAGTCTTAGATGAGAAAAGTGTAGGGTTGTGTTAGGTAGTCGATAGCTAGCATAAAATTTGTTAAAAAATCATAAAATGAATCATTTAAAAAATTATTGTAATGCTAGGGCGTCCCTTGGAAGTGACGCGCTTTATGGCCTAAATATAACGACAAGTGTGTAAGGGCTTCTGCACCTGTGCCCGGGTGCTGTGTTAAATGGGCAAGGGTTCCCACATCAAGGATGGATGTGGGTAAAGAAGCTAGTCCATGAAACTAATATTAAGATAGTAACATTGAATATTTGCTCCGTTACAAGAAAATTAATGAAATTAATAGATATTATGAATAATAGGAAGATAAATATTCTATACATTTAGGAAACTAAATGGGTTGGAGAGAAGGCTAAGGAGATTGATAGTTTAGGTTATAAACTATGGTATTCAGGTAGGAGTCATACAATAAATGATGTAGGTGTGATTATAGATAAGAGTTTAAAGGATAATGTTAAAAAATTAACATAATCAGAGAAAGAATTATAGCTCTAAAGATTATTGTTGATGCTATGATTGTTAATATTATAAGTGCTTATGCTCCTCTAGTAGGTTTGGATATGAGTTCAAAATTAAAATTTTGAAATGATTTAGAAAAATTAATACAATAGATACCACTTGAAGAAAGAGTTTTTATTGGAGGAGATTTAAATGGACATGTTGGTGGAGATGTAGATGATTTTAAAATCATTCATGGTGGCCATGAGTTTGGAATGAAAAATGAAGGTGGTAAGACCATATTAGATTTTTCTTTAGCTTATGATCTCTTAATAGCTAATACTTTATTTAAAAAAAGATATGAGCATCTTATCACTTATAAAAATAGAAATAGTAAAATGTAAACTGAATTTTTTTAATAAGAAAATTAGATCATTTAGATTGCAAAGATTGTAAAGTTATTCTGAGTGAAAATTTATGTACCCAACATCGATTATTAGTTTTGGACTTTAAGATAAAAGGGCAAAAAATAAAAAAAATAAAGTAAAATGATTTTTTAGGATTATATGGGGGCATTTAAAGAATAATAACAAAAAGTATTTTTGAGAGTAAGATTTTAGATCTTAAGATTTTGTTTGTGCATTAGGATGCTAATATTATATTGGAAAAGGTGCATAGTGATATTAAGAATATTGCAAAAATGTGCTTAGAGTTTGGAAGGGAAAGACTCCTTATATTAAAAATAGATGGTGGTGAAATTCAAATGTGCAAGAAAAGATAAAAAATAAGAAGATTTGTTAAAAAAATTGTTTTAGATGTAAAAATTTTGAAAATTGGAAAACCTAAAAGGAGACTCGTACAGAATCTAAGAAAGCTATTTGCGATGTAAAGAGCTTAGCTATTAATGATTTATATAATAGGTTAGATACTAAACAGGGAGAAAGATATATATATATATATATATATATATATATATATATATATATATATAAGTTAGCCAAACAAAAAGATAGGAGTAGTAATGATTTATTTCAAGTGAAGCGTATTAAGGATGAAGATCAAAAAGTATTTTTTTAGAATATGATAATATTCAACAAAGGTGGATGAGATATTCTACTAAACGTTTAAAGAAGGATGTAAAAATACGATTGACTTTAGTGACTTTAGCACCCTAAATGAAAATAATTTTTTTTTATCAGCGTATTAGTAAAACAGAAGTTAGATAGGCTTTAAAGAAAATGAAGTGTGAAAAAGCTATTAAACCTGATGATATTCCAATTGAGATGTGGAAATGCTTAGGAGATGTAATAATTTCTTGGCTTACGAAACTTTTTAATATTATTTTTAAGACTAAAAAGATGCTAGATCAATAAAGAATGATTGTGTTAATTGCTATTTTTAAGAATAAAGGTGATGCAAAGGATTGTGTGAATTATACTGGAATTAAGTTAATTTCTCATACTTTAAAACTATGGGAGCGAGTTTTGGAACTTAAGTTGCAGCATGATATAATGTTTCTCAAAATCAATTTGGATTCATGTCGGGTAGGTCTACTATCAAAGCCATAAATTTATTGAGAAGTTTGATGGAGAAATATAGAAAGAATAAGGAGGACCAACATAAGATATTTATTGATTTAGAGAAAAAATATGATAAAATTCCAAGAGAAGTGCTATGGAGAGCTCTTAAAAAGAAAGGAGTTAATGGTGCTTATATTCAAATCATTAATGATATGTATGTAGGAGCTATTACTTGTGTTTATACACAAGATGTTTTGACCAAGTATTTTCCTATTTTGATTGGATTACAACAAGGATCAGCCTCAAGTCCATATCTTTTTTCTTTAGTCATGGATGTTCTAACTAGATATTTGTAAGAGGGTGTACTTTGGTGTATGATTTTTGCTGATGATATTCTTCTTGTTGATAAGAGTAGAGAGGGAGTTGAATGTAAACATGAATTATAAAGGTCAACCTTAGAGTCTAAATGTTTTCGTTTGAATAGATCTAAAACTGAATATATATAGTGTAATTTTAGTAGCAATAGACCTAGTGAGGGGATTGTGACTTTGGGCGATCAAGTAATTAATAAGAGTACAAGTTTTAGATACCTTGGGTCTATTATACAGAGTGATAATGAAATAGATGGGGATATTATCAGTAGAATTCAAGCTGGTTGGTTGAAGTGGAGGAATGCATCGGGCTTGTTGTGTGATAGAAAATTCCCCCTCAAACTTATGGGAAAATTCTATAAGATGGTGGTGAGACCTGCAAAGCTTTATGGTGTCGAATATTGGCCATTAAAAGGGAAGCGCAATACTAAGTTAAGTGTTGCAGAGATGACGATGCTTAGGTGGATGAGTGGCTTTACCCTTAAAGATAGGATACAAAATGAGCATATACGTGAAAAGGTTAGAGTATCCCCAACAGAAGATAAGATTAGAGAGAGTCACCATAGATGGTTTGATCACATTAAAAGGAAGCCTTCTAATGACCTGGTTAGGAAAGTTAAGGTATTAGATTTGACTTATGTTAAGAAAGGTAGAGGTAGACCTTAAAAGACTTGGTTAGAAAATATTCAAAATTATATTTATTTATTTGATTTAAATGAGACTTTGACATTTAATAGGGAACAATGGCATAAAAGGATTCATGTAGCCGACCCTATGTAGTGGGACAAAGGCTTGATGTTGTTGTTATTATATTCAAAGCCAAAGGGAGTGCATGCACAATTGACTATTAAGGATAGTGATGACATGGAGGAGGATTGGTGTTTGTTTTAGGGTTGCCACTACCATACAGATGTATATTATTAAATTTTAAATTTAGGTTCAAAATATATATGATGCCCAAAAATCTAATTTCAAATAATTATTTATTTATCTTTTAAAAAATAATAACTAGAGCTCTCTAATATCATCTATCAATAATAAATAGCAAAACAAATTTTATAATTTAAAACATCAATATACGCATCTAGATACATTCCAAAAAATTATATACAATACTTAGGATCTATACAATCATATAATAACTATTATGTATTGAGTACAAAAGAGAAACAAAAAAAAAAAAAATGGAACCTAAAGAATTCTGACCCTCTAGTTCGCCTAGCCTGGCCTAAAACTATTTAACCACATATATTGAGCTTAAAAAGTCTAACAGGACACCAAAACCTATGACTCAATTTAAAGCACGACAAAGGAGTAATATGCATGTCAATAATTAGATCATAATAGTTACATTCATATGATCATTGAATCAATATAGAAATAGTAAAATACACATACAGTAGTACTAAATTCTATAAATAGTAAAGCATTACAATACATAGTCATTAAAATAATAAACCAGTATGAGTGTCAAATTTATAAAGAAATCGTCATATATATAATATCAATCAATACAAAAATCGTATAAATTATCAAATCAAAATATTAGTAAATTGTTGAAATCATGTCAATGCATTAAAATCATATAAGAGTGTGTACATGCTATCAAGTTATTTTATATGACATATATCACATGCTTAGTATAAGCATATTGAATCAATATTATCAAATACTATTGATATCTAGATTAGTAATAATAACAATCTAGTGACATGAGCAGTATAATAATGCAATAACAATATATTCATGCAGTAATAATAAATTTATATAATAATAAGAAAAAAGTCTCAAGAACATGCATTTCAGTAGTCACGCTAAACAAGTAAGAAGTTCTGACTATCAAAGTGGTTTTCAATGTTTGTATAAATATTAGTAACCTATTGGCTCAGTAAATAGTGTCATCACTCTTTAACCGTAAGTACAGTAATAATCACCTTATAGCTCCTAATAACTGATTCATGTGAATTAGCAGAGGATAACACAAAACAACTTTATTTAAAGGAATGCCCATCGGCCCACCAATATGTACAGGTAAATTAGTCTCCAGCCAATTGGTCAACCAATCATTACATATCTTTTACATGACACATGTATTATTATAACAAAATTATAACAATAATAACGACTAACTATTGTTGAAACTTGTTCAATATTAATTAGATTGTTAGACCGAAGCTTATGTCCCAATGGCTAACCAAGAGGGAAGTGAATTGGTAATTAAAAAATTTTCCCTCTTTTTGAATTTTAAACAGAGAATAACTTTAGTGAATTTTATAGAAAATGTTTTTCAACCATAAATTAAAAGTTAAATATAAAAACAGCGAAAAATAGAAAAATATAAGATTTATAGTGGTTCGGTCAAACATGACCTACATCCTCTCGCCGGAGGCACCCTCCGAGTATTGCATTAATACCACTAGTGACTCTCCTTTTGCACCCACAGTAAGGCAGAGAAGCCTTTACAAAACTCTCTTCCACCACTACCTAGTGCGGCAGAGAACTATCGTCCTTTTACACTCTCCAAGTATTGGCAGAGAACCATCATCCTTTTACACTCTCCAAGTGTTGGCAGAGAACCGTCCGTCCTTTCACACTCTTCCAGTGTAGGCAGAGAACCCTTCGTCCTTTCACACTCTCCCAGTATAGGCAGAGAACCCTTCGGCTGTTCACACTCTCCAAATGTAGGCAGAGAACCCTTCATCCTTTCACACTCTCCCAATATAGGCAGAGAACCCTTCGGCTGTTCACACTCTCCAAGTGTAGGCAGAGAACCCTTCGGTTGTTCACACTCTCCAAGTGTCGGCAGAGAACCGGATCTCTTTGACAGATCTTCACACAAGAAATCTAGAAGGACGAGAGAAAAGAGTGAAGTAATCACAAATCACAAGTGGAGATTCTTACCTTTGAGTACTAAGTGGATCCTTCACGCTCCAATAGTAAGAATCCTCCTTCAAACACTCTCTCACACTCTCTCTTTCACTCTCCCTTCAGTTAACACAAAGATCATTAGGCAAAAAGATTACAAGATAGTTTTATGTGGACTTTATATAGGAAAGACACAAAAAATCGTCCAAAAATTGCTGACTTTCAAGTCTGTACACAGTTGATCATCCCAAAAAATCATGATTTCGTCCTGGACGAATAATGTAAAAATGTTGTGTACGATCTCTTATATGCATTAGGACAAGTTGACTTCGTACACAATCATCATCTCGTACGAACTATGTTAGTCCGGTACGAACAGTTATTTTAAAGCCATAATAAAACATAACTGCATACGGTCCATATGTCAAAAGAATAGAGAACATCATCCTGGGATGAATGTTCATGATCGTATGGACGAACAGCACGAACTTTGAAATTCGAGGACATCGTCCTGGAACGAACTATCCATTTCATCTGGATGAACAGTACATACTAAGAATCCAGAGGAGATCGTCCAGGGATGAACTAGCAATTTTGTCTAGACGAAAAATTCAATCTCAGAATTCAGAGAAGATCATCCTGGGATGAACTATCAATTTTGCATGGATAAAAAGTTCAATCTTAGAATCCAATGAAAATTGTCCGGGGACGAATCGTCCATTTTGTCCTAACGAACAGTTCATTGTGAGAATCCAGAGAGCATCATCCAGGGACGAGTAGGGAAATTTATTTAGAGGATTAGGACTTAGAAAAATTTTCTCACTTCCTGTTCATTCCATTGCTCTTCCGAGATGATAACTGACTTGATCGTCCCGTACAAACTTGGTTGGTCCCGTACGATATGTATGATTTTTTAAAAATCTCCCCAAGTATGTGTGTGCTAAGCTACTCAATTACAATCATTCTCTCTCAAACTCAATACAATGAAAAATATAAGCTTAAATTTACAAATTATCTCATGCTAAATTTGATTTGAAGTCTTCATTAGTCTGGAGTTCGATTATCTTAAAATGTTAGTCCACACAAGAACGAAAAATTTCTTCCAAAAAGTGTTAGGAGAAAATAAAACTTAAAATAATAATATTTGGAATCAACAAAACTATACAAGTTGCAAGAAGGTAAAACATGCAAATAGCAACTTTCTTAACAATCTCTCCCTTTTTGATGATGACAAAATAATTACTGTTTGTATAATTTTTCAAATTCTAAGAATCTTCTAAACTGCCCCTGAATGTATTAAGCATGTAAAAATATGGGGCATTTGAATAATAAGAATTAAGTTTTTGAACATACACAATCAGAACATACGATTAAACAAATGATATGATAAAACAACAACCAAATAACTCAAAAAGAGAAAACAACACAAATGCTACGATAAAATTTTGATAATAAAATAAAACAAAACAAATAATATTTTTCCTCTTTATTGGCATCAGCAAAAAGAGAAGAAGAAAAAGAACAAAAATAGAAATGTAAGAAGTCATATGATAATCCTTTTATAATTGATCCTTGAAAGACATTGAAATAAATTTACAAATAAAATCAAATAATTAGGCAAATAGAATGATATATAGGATTTAAGAAGAGATATAACGTCGATAGTAAAGAAGATTTATCAAAAACATGAGTTAGTTTAGACATTGAGATAAAGAATATCAATGCATAAAGGATGAATATAAAATTTATATATTTCAAATTTCAATACAAAATAAAATCCTTCAGAAGATTAATTTGAATTAAAAGATTGAAAGATTAAGGAAAGAATCTGAATAAAATATAACTTGTGGCGCTTTGCGCATCTTTTCAAAAATTGTGCCACTTTTTTGTGCATCCTTTTACTTGTGGGCTTATTTTGTATCTCTTTTTCAAATTGCAAACCATTGCGCATTCTTTTTTAATTTTTGTACATTTATATATTTACAAGTTTATTCACAATCTTTTCAAAATCAATAATCTAAAAATTCAAAATTTTCTAAGTATAATAATATTTATATTGATAATAGAAATACAAAATAAGAAATTAAACATCACAATTTATAATAATAATATGAAAATTTAAATTAGTCTAACAAGAGACATGAGATTGACATTCCTAATTACATCAAGTTATAAGCACAACTTAAATTTAGAAAAATTAGATTTTCTAATGAATTTAATTTTATATTGCACTTCAAGGTATAGCACTTGTAAGATCAAAAATTTTAGAGATTTTCATATAAGCTAACACACATTTCAAAACAAGTTAAAGAGCAAGACAAGATAACTTATATTAATATCATGATAATGAAAATTACAATCAGAGAATTGATATCAATACAACTTAAAACTAAAAAGCTAACACATAAAATGAAACTAACACATAACTAAAATAAAATACATCACAATCTATCACATCACAATCACATCACCTAAAGAAGATCATAAGCAAGTACAAAAATCACTGTGAGGGGCCCTGATCTTGAGGAGGAGGTGGAGCACTGAAGAAATTAAAATAACTGCTTATCATAAGCATATTGGAACTTATATCATTTATCTACTCTCGCGTATATCCCATGCCCTGATTGTACTGAGCATCCTGCTGTTGTAAGTGAGTTTTAATTTGATCAAATCTTTGATCAAAACGAGTCTCTAAACAATCAAATCTCTGAACCAAATCTTAATAATTTGGATCACCAGTAGGTGCAGGAGCAGGTTCCTCCTCTGAGTCACTAATAACATGTTGTGCACGTGGTTCATCTTTAATCAAGATTGCTCTAAAAGATCCATCATTGTAGTAGAGAGGCTCCTCTAAATCAATATTTGGATGAACTAGATCATACTTCTTCTTCAAAATGTTGGCAACAAGATGTCGGAAGTCAATATTTTTCTTTCTCTTATGGGAGACATGGCCAATCTCAAAAAATCCATAAATATAGTCAATTATCAATTGGGCTTCATCTATAGGTTGCTTGGTCATAATCAAACAGGTCACAGTAGAAAGAAGAGGAGTAATGTTGACTCTATCACTAGCTTTAGGAATTATGAAAGTTCGAAGAACATGCTGAATGATTTAGGCATTTTGATTTAGAGAGGCTACCCTAGGCACATGAGTTACTACTCTAATTCCTCTTTAAGACATTATTTATTTCAGACCAGTCAAAATTAGAAGTATTAGTAAAAGTATGGGCTCTAATCCCTTCAGTCCTTAAGTTCAGAAAAATTTCTAAGTCTGCCTTAGTGATCTCTATTTTCTTCTTAAACACATAGGACCTAATCATTGAATGAACAGAATTAAAGGACATGTTTGCAAGAAAGTAGTGAAAGGTCTCCTTATTGTAGAAGTAGACAAGTGTGAGAATGAGGCCAAATTAAGTAGAAGCAAACAGATTCATTACCTTAAAATTCAATTATTCTTGAAGGACTCTAGATGGAGTGATTTTTGCAGAAGCAAATCTAGGGAATGACTCTTCATTAGCCTTGGACAGAAAGTTTTCACTAGAGTTTTTGGGTGGTCCCTTAGCCAATACATTTTGTTTTTTGCTAGAGCTAGCCATAGAGAAGATCTAGTTGAAAAGGGGTTTGAAAGAAATATTTGAAGTGATGACATGTGAGTTCAAAAGCCTTCAATTTAATAAAAATCACATTTTCGTACAGACGAAATTAATTTCGTCCCGTACAAATTTGAGTTTGTCCCGTATGAACGAGATTTTGTATGGACGAACGAATGAGTCCAAAATTGAAATGACTTTTTCGTAATCACATAAGTAACGATCCATCCTTTCGTACAGACTTTTGACCAAACGATCGTACAGACGAACAGGTGTTCATTCTGGATGATCAGACATTAAAGATCATTTTAACGGCAGTTTAAACCATCCCCCACATCGAATCACCAAGCATTCATTTGTACGAACCATAGGTTCGTACATACGATCATACATAATGAAACTGACCTTATCCATTTAACTGTCAACATTCGTACAGACATTTTAAAATTTCATCTGGACGATCATGATGATTGTATAGACAAAGAGAAAAAATCAAAACTAAAAAACTGTACGCAAACCATTCAAATCTGACAGTTAATACACTACACAATTCGTCCCATACGAATGAATTTCGTCCCGGACGATTTCCACTTAATTTTTCAAGCATGCATTCAAAAATCAAGATTTGAGAATTTTTCAAACCTAAAACACAAACATAATAAAAAACTATAGGAAACACAAAAAAATACAAACTCAAATACAGAAAATCACAAACTTAAAAATACACACAAAACACTAACTAGAAAAACACACATTAATGATACAGAATCATTTTAATTAAGCATTCAAATCGATCACACCGAGCCTTGTTCTTAATGTACTGAAAGTATCAAAGGCTAGTGGATTTGTAAAAATGTCTGCAAGTTGATTCTCTGTAAAAACATGAATAAGTTCAATTTCTCCTTTGGATACATGATTCCTTATGAAATGATGCCTGATGTATATATGTTTGATTCTTGAATGTTGAATAGGATTTTTAGAAATGCAAATAGCACTAGTGTTATCCCAATAAATGGGAATAGTACATAAAGTTAATCCTAAATCAATCAAATATTATTTTAACCAAAGTACTTATGCCACACAACTTTCTAATGTAATGTATTCAGCTTTAGCAATAGATAGGGCTACTAAATTTTATTTTCTACTGGACCAAGAGACTAAAGAATTTCTAATAAACTGACATGTTCCAGAAGTACTCTTTCTATCGACCCGACAACCTGCAAAGTTAGAATCTGAATAACCAATTATTTCAAATGAAGAGCTAAACTTAGGATACCAAATTCCTAAGTTCTGAGTTCCTAACATATATCTTAAAATCCTTTTTACTACTTTCAAATGTGATTCTTTTGGATCTGATTGAAATCTAGCACACAAACAAACATTAAATATAATATCGGTCTGGCTAGCTGTCATGTAAAGCAAAGATCCAATTATCCCTCTAAATTTATTTTGATCAACAGATTTTCCCTTAGGGTCCTTATCCAACTGAACTGAGGAACTCATAGATGTACTAACATGTTTAGCATTGTCCATTTCATACTTTTTGAGGATGTCCTTAATATACTTTATCAGATTAAGAAATGTACCCTCATCAATTTGCTTAATACTAAAGCCTAAAAAGTAACTTAAATCTCCCATTAGACTCATCTCAAATTCACTACTCATTGTGTTAGAAAAATCATCAAAAAGATTTTATTTGTAGATCTAAAAATGATGTCATCGACATAAATTTGTACAATGAGTATTTTTTTTTCAATTTTCTTCAAAAAGAGAGTTGTGTCCACACTTTCTTTTTCAAATGATCTTTCAAGTAGGAAGTTGCTCAATCTCTCATACCAAGCCCTAGGTGCCTATTTCAATCCATATAATGCCTTTTTCAGTTTGAAAACATGGTTAGGGTGTTTAAAATTTTCAAAACCTAGAGGTTGTTCTACAAAAACATCCTCTTGAATTACCCCTTTTTAAAAGGCACTTTTTACATCCATTTGGTACAGTTTGAATCCTCTAAAACAGGCAAAAACTAACAAAACCCTAATTACTTTAAGTCTAGCTACAGGGGAAAAGGTCTCCTCAAAATTAATCCCTTCAATCTGATTATACCCCTTAGCAACTAATCTAGCCTTATTTCTAATGACTACTCATGAGTCATTCATTTTATTTTTGAATACCCACTTAGTTCCAACTACATTTTGATCCTTTGGCCTTACAGTTAATTCTCAAACTTTATTTCTTACAAATTAATTTAGCTCTTCTTGCATTGCTAAAATCCAAAATTCATCTGAAAGTGCTTGATCAATATTTGTGGGTTCGATGGTTGAAATAAAGGCTGAATGGTTGGCTTCTTTGTTTTGTCCATGCCTAGTCCTTACACCCTCACTAGGTTCTCCTATAATCAATTCATTTGGGTGGTTTTTAGTAAATCTCAAATCTCTAGGCAAATGATTTTTTATCTCCAAATTTTCTTCCAAATTTTCTACCAAATTTTGTTCCAAATTTATTTTATCAATCTTTTGGGAATTAATCTCAATCTCATCTTCTACAATATTTGGCTCTTCCAAAATTCCAAATTCATCAAATACAATATGTGTGGTCTCCTCAATTACCAAAGTTCTTTTATTGAATGCTCTATAAGATTTTCCAACACTTGAGCATCCTATAAAAATTCCTTCATCAGATTTTGGATCAAATTTTTCTAAGACAGATTTTCCATTGTTATGTATAAACACCTTGTATCGAAAAACATGCAAATGTGACAAATTAGGTATTCTTCCTTTTAGCAACTCATAAGGTGTTTTATTTAATTTTGATCTCACATTCGCCCTATTCAGAATATAACATGCAGTGCTAACTGCCTTAGCCCAAAAATATTTAGGAAGTGAGTATTCTGCCAACATGGCTCAGGTGACTTCTATTAATGTTCTATTTTTTCTTTCGACTATCCCATTCTGCTGAGGGATTCTAAGTGTAGAAAAGTTATGATCAATTCCTTTCTTCTTACAAAAATCCTAAAATTTTTCATTCTCAAATTCTCCTTCATGATCACTTTGAATAGTCATAATTTCACATCCTAGCTTTCTTTGAATCCAAGTCAAAAGTTTCTAAATTCCTCAAATGATTCACTCTTATGAAATAGAAATCTAACCAACATGAATCTAGAGTAATCATCCACAATCATAAATCCGTATACCTTTCCTGCTAGACTTATAGTTCCAACTGGTCCAAAAAGATCCATATGCAAAATTTCTTATGGTTTACTAGTTCTAAGATCCTTATTGGACTGAAAAGATGACTTCACCTATTTTCCTAATTGACATGCATCACAAAGATGGTCCTTAGTAAAGTATAGTTTTGGTATACCTCTCACTAGATTCTTTTGAGTAATCCTCCCAAGGTTTTTCATGCTAGAGTGACAAAGTCTCCTATGCCAAAGTCATGACTCATCAGAAATAGTTTTTAAACAAAAAGAAGTAGGAATTTTAATGCAATTCAAGTTTAGCATATACACGTTGTTTACCCTTATACCATTCAAAACATCATTTCCATTTAGGCTTAATATGCAGCTAATAGGAAAAAATTTCACACAGTATCCCTTATCACATAGCTGGCTTAGACTTAACAAATTATGTTTTAAGCCTACTACTAATAACACATTTTCAATAATTTTTTTTTAAGATTTCCAATCATACCTATCCTAACCACCTTCCTTGTGGTGTTATCTCCAAGTGTAACTTTGCCTCCACTCTTAGCTTCCAGCGATATGAATTGAGCTGTACCTCCTGTCATATACTTTGAGCATCCGCTATCCAGGTACCATATACTCTCACAAGATCTTATATGAGAGCAACCCTCTTCTTGATCTGACCGATCAAAATTATCAACCATTAAGCACATATTAGTGACTTCCTCTTCCTTTTCTGTTTCTAACGAGTCTGAAGCTGAGCCCGCCCAGAAAGCGCTTTGGAATTTCCTCTTGCCCTTCTTCACAATTGGTTTCTCCTTTACTTTCTCCTTGCTAGGAGTGGCTTTGAGTTTTGGGCAGTCTGTCTTAATATGTCTAGGTTTCCTGCACTCATAGCAAATAACATCATTTGAAATCTTGACATTTTTATTAAATTTACCTTGATTCCATTGTTGGCATCTCTTTTGCTTCCTCTTCAGAAAGCTTCTAAATTGTCTAGTCATTAGTGTGATATCATTTTCAACCTCAAGTTGTGAGTGTTTACTTTCTGACTCCTCCACTTTTAGTGCTATGTTCTTCTCCCTTCGTGGTTCACTTGCATCAATCTTTCTTTGGATAACTCCTTGCTCGTAAGCAATTAGCGATCCAAAAAGATTGTTAATAGAGTAAATGTTTAGATCTTTAGACTCTGTGATTGCAGTAATTTTAGCTTCATAAGCAATAGGCAAATAATGAAGTATTTTATTAACCATTTTAGCATTCGTTAGTTCCCTACCCAATGCATGTAAAGAGGTGACTATTTGTGTGAATCTCGTGTACATATCAGAAATGGATTCATTTGGTTTCATGCGAAACAATTCAGAATCATGCAACAATATATTAAGTCAATATTGCTTAACCTCATTAATCCCCTCATAAGTTATACAAAGTCTATCCCATATGTCCTTTCCACTCTTGCAAGTAAAAACCCACATGTAGTCTTCTGATTTATGAGCACAAAAGAAACTATTCAAGCATTTGGCGTTTAGTTGTGCTAAGTCACGTTCTTCTACTGTCCAGTGCATAAAAGGTGTTTCAACTCTAACTCCGTCAATTAGTCTAGTTGGTTTTGTATACCCTTCCTGAACTAAGATCCACAAACAGCAATCAAGTGATTGTAAAAATGTTGACATGCGTGTTTTCTAAAAATTGTAAGGAATATTGTCGAACAATAGAGGTTTAGTTATAAAGTAACCCTCAAGTGTATTTCCGTTTCCAAATGTAGCCATCTATGTTAATAAAATAGTAGTCTAAACTTATGATTTTGAAATAAAGCTCTGATATCACTTGTTGAAACTTGTTCAATATGAATTAAGTTGTTAGACCTAAGCTTATGTTTCAGCAGCTAACCAAGAGGGTGGAGGTGAATTGGTAATTAAAAAATTTTCTCTCTTTTTGAATTTTAAACCAAGAATAAATTTAGTAAATTTTATAGAAAAGGTTTTTCAAGCACAAATTAAAAGTTAAAAATAAAAATAGCGAAAAATAAAAAGACACAAGATTTATAGTGGTTCGGTCAAACACGACCTACATCCACTCCCCGGAGGCACCCTCCAAGTATTGCACTAATACCACCAGTGACTCTCCTTTTGCACACCCACAGCAAGGCAGAGAAGCCTTTATAAAACTCTCTTCCACCATTACCCGACACAACAAAGAACCGTCATCCTTTTACACTCTCCAAGTGTTGGCAGAGAACCGTCATCCTTTTACACTCTCCAAGTGTTGGAAGAGAACCGTCCATTCTTTTCACACTCTCTTAGTGTAGGCAGAGAACCCTTTATCCTTTCACACTTTCCCAGTGTAGGTAGAGAACCCTTCGGCTATTTACACTCTCCAAGTGTAGGCAGAGAACCCTTCATCCTTTCACACTCTCCTAGTGTATACATAGAATCCTTTGGCTGTTCACACTCTCTAAGTGTAGGCAGAGAACCCTTGGGCTGTTCACACTCTCTAAGTGTAGGCAGAGAACCCTTCGACTGTTCTCACTCTCAAAGTGTTGGCAGAGAACCAGATCTCCTTGATATATCTTCTCACAACAAATCTAGAAGGACGAGAGAAAAGAGTGAAGTAATCATAAATTACAAGTAGAGATTCTTACCTTTGAGTACCAAGTCAATCCTTCACACTCCAGTAGTAAGAATCCTCCTTCAAACACTCTCTCAGAATCTCTCCTTCACTCTTCCTTCAGTTAATACGAAGATCAGTAGGCAAAAAGATTACAAGATAGTTTTAAGTGGACTTTATATTGGAAAGACAAAAAAAACCACCCGAAAACTACTGACTTTCAAGTCTGTACAGAGTCGATCATCTCGGACGATCGTGATTTCATCCTGGACGAATAGTGTAAAAATGTTGCGTATGATCTCTTACGTGCATTGGGACAAGTTGACTTTGTACACAATCATCATCCCGTACGAACTATATTCGTCCGGTACGAACAGTTATTTTAAAGCCATAATAAAACATAACTGCAAATGATCAATATGTCAAAAGAACATAGAACATCATCCTGGGATGAATGTTCATGTTCGTTTGGATGAACAACACAAACTTTGAAGCCCGAGGACATCATCCTAGAATGAACTGTCCATTTCATCTGGACGAATAGTACAGACTGAGAATCCAGAGGAGATCGTCTTGGGATGAACTAGCAATTTCGTCTAGACGAACAGTTCAATCTTAGAATCCAGAGAAGATCGTCCTGGGATGAAATATCAATTTCATCTGGATGAACAGTTCAATCTCAGAATCCAAAGAAGATCATCCTGGGACGAACTGTCCATTTCATCCTGACGAACAGTTCATTGTGAGAATCTAGAGAGCATCGTCCAGGGACGAATAGGGAAATTTGTCTGAACGATCAGGACTTAGAAAAATTTTCTCACTTCTTGTTCGTTCATTGCTCATTCGAGGGGATAACTAACTTGATCGTCCTGTACGAACTTGGTTCTTCCCGTACGATCAGTATGATTTTTTAAAGATATCTCCAAGTGTGTGTGTACTAAGCTACTTAATTACAGTCATTCTCTCTCAAACTCAATACAATGAAAAATACAAGCTTCAATTTACAAGCTATCTCATGCTGAATTTGATTTGAAGTCTTCATTAGTCTGGAGTTTGATTATCCTGAAATGTTAGTCCACACAAGAGCAAAAACATTTCTTCCAAAAATGTGTTAGGAGAAAATAAAACTAAAAACAATATTATTTGGAATCATCAAAACTATACAAGTTGCAAGAAGGTAAAGCATGCAAATAGCAACTCTCTTAACAACTAATACTAGAGCACATATCCCCATTCATTTCTAATATATTGCAGCAAATAAACATAAGTGAGTATAATTTAGAAATGCCAAAATATACTATTAGCAGACAACAAAAATCATAATGAGCAAAAATTCACATTTTCAGAATTTGACCAAATTACTAAATATTACATAAAATAAAATTTTGAAGCTTCAGTTGAAGTGAAGCACTATTTTTAGAAATCAAAATAAATTTTTGAGTAAATAAAAATTATTTTATTTTCAAAATCACTTGGAGAAAATCATAAATAAATACTCAAAATGTTCATAATCTCGATCTCTATAACATACAAAATGCTACATGGAAAGGTTTTATCAATACAAAGTTATTCGCATTTTTTTATAACAGAAACAAAAATTTGATCAGAAAAATGCCAAAGCATAAATTTTTTTAAATTATAAATATGTTAAAGGTTCCTTATAGTGAGACGAGCAATTTTTCCAACAGGCTCAATAGACCAAAATTGCAGTACGGCCTCCAAATCTAGGTTTTTCCTTTCCGTCTCCTAACGTTTCTCCCTCAGTTCTCTTAAGCCATATCTATGTTGCCGAATGAAGAAGGAAAAAGGATTTAAAAGAACTTAGATAATTCTTTTTGTTATTTTGAATATAATAATAATATAATATTATATAATTAATTTAATTATTTTTTTAGTATAAAATTCAATTAAATCATTCTAAGACTTCCAAAATTACATATAAATATCCATAAAATAAATCATTTTATTTAGAAAATAATGATGAATCCGATTTACAAAATAGTCACCTAACGATCCTAAAATCCTCACTTGCACTAATAAGTGTCAATTTCTTAAGGATTTTTACTAGTGTCTAAAAAATTTGAAAAAAATCTTGCAAGTAAAATATTATAATAACAAGACAATGAAAAAGATATATTGCTATTTGGAGTTATAATGATTTCAAAAAAAAATGGCAAAGTTAAAACATAGGCTATCAAAATATATAGCTTACTTTATACTCTAGTTCATGAATTATTATGCATTTTGACTTCTATACATATAAATTTTATTGATTTTGTGATGTTGCATTTAGATTTTGAGTGGCTGATTGATTATGCTTAACAGTATATGTCACATAAAGCTTTCTAGGTGATTGAAAAAGAATCTAAGTTGGATGGAGTGTATTTTTTTAAAAATTACTATAGGTTTTTGGAGGATAGTCCAAAAAAAAGTTTTATATCTAATAGTAATCTAAATTATAGCAGCATGTTAAGTCTTAAATATCAGTGGATTTTCCAGTAACTTCATGCTTTGGAAATTATTACATCTTAGTTCACTGAAAATTTTGCCAATGTGTTTAGATTTTGATAGATTCTTTTTTGAGGGTTATTAAGGGAAAATTGTCAGAATTTTACCAAAAGTATTTCAGTCTAGTTATTTTTTATTGAAATAGATTTCCTAAGCACTTATTAGTGATGAACAAATTTTCATTTGAAATCCTTTCGTAAACATATTTATCGATCGATAAAGTTATTAACCAATATAATTTTTTTTTTGGGAAACCAATTAAATTGCATTAATAAAAAAGAAAATAATTACAAACTAGAACAACAGACCAATTCCTCCTTTAACATTTAAATAAAGAGCAGAGGAATCTTATTCGAAGCTAATTCATCCCAACACAAATTTCTAAGGAGAGCATAATTAGCACATAAGTTTGCTAACATATTACAACCTCTATTTACCCAATTAAAAACAACAAAATTAAAATCTTTTAAGAAAGCAAGCTCATCCTTTCAATTACCTCTCATATTTTTTAAAAATCTGAAAATGTTGTGGTTATCTCCTCCAATGATTATCCCTTTATAACCTTTCATCCTATCTTTTTGAATGTCTTTAAGCATTTAAACCACCAAAAGCTCAAGAAAAGAAATGTCCCAATGAATACAAGTGATACCATAGGCTAGAAGAAATCTTCCTCTACAATCTCGGATTACGCCTCCTACTCCTCCTTTATAAGACTTTGACAAAGATGCATCCACATTAATATTGATCCACTCGAGTGGAGGGAGTACTAATGATTACACTGCCTATTCAACTAATTAATACATTGGTGGCCCGATTTCTTGCTATCTCCCATAAGAGATGCCAAAGCATAGCTAAATGAATTTATTGCTATTACCAAAACACTATCATATATTCCTCCATGAAGAAACCAGTTCCTTGCATGCCAAGAGAAATAAACTACATTACAGTAAATATTAATGGCGAATGTTTGATTTTATGCTCTTAATTCAATCCATTCCCAACACTCTTGAAATGAATCAAAAATAGGGAATCTAAATCCCCATTTGTTAAGAAAATTCCCCACTTGAACCAGCTTTATACATCTAACTGTGATATGATCTATGTCTTCTCTCACATTGCAACCTCTTGGACACCCAAACTCCTCTTGAATTATTCTTTGAAAAAGGAAATTAAAAGTAGGAATGGCATTATTAAAAATACGCCACCAGAAAACTTTCACCAGAGGTATTAATTTAACTTTCTTTAAGCATTCCCAATATATGCAAGACTCCTCTCTCTTGATCTAAGCTTTGTAAGCCAAAATAGAAATGGAAAGACCTGATTTAAATTGTAGAAGCTCCAACTCATCTTCAACCTGAATATGAATTTTAAAAATTAGGAATACAAGCTCTTCTCCAAATAGAGATTTGAATTTCTCTATATTCCATCTCCCATACAAAATAAGCTTGTTCACCATCAAATATGTTTAATCAAGAATAGCCATATATGTTGGCGATAAGTTTAGACATTTGTCTAAAATCCAAATGTTAATGTAAACTCCAATAGAGCTCCCAGATGCTACCTTCCACCTTACAACTTTAATTAAATAATTCAAACTATTGGAAATGATTTTGAAGGACGAGCTCACTTTTCATCCATTGATTCCTCCATTGTGAATACCATATTTCTCTCCCAGCATCTTGAATAGCAATGAATCTTTGTTCTAGATAATTTTCCAAGCCAACTTGGCTCTCAATGGACCAGCTATATCCAAGCATGAACGTACACATCTCCCTCCCCAACAATTAGGTTTACAGAGGTTATACCAACTCACATAATGGAGGCTAAGATTATTGTCTTTTTTGTCCCAAATGAACTTTCTACAAATTTTATCCAATTCCTTCAACACACTTTTTGGAATAAGAGCAAGTGCGCAATAGAAAGTTGGTATAGAAAGGAATGTAGATTTAATGAGCGAGAATTTCCAGCCAATGATAAGAGTTTAGAACCCCAAATATGAATTAACCTCATTGCCTTTTCAATGATAAATTGAAAGTCTTCAGCTGCTGATCTCCTCAACACCACTTTAATACCAAGATATTTAAATTCCTTCACCACCTTGAAGCCCATAATCCTTTTAATAGATCTTCTCTTCTTCTTCTTCACATGTTTCCCAAAAAGATTAACTGATTTCCCTGCATTTTTTCCCTGTCCAACCAAAAAAATCAGATAAAATATTTTTAATGTCCTTCACATCTTTTATCTTTGCTTCAGAGAAAGTTAGAATGTCATCTATAAAAAGAAGATGAGAAATTCTAGGTCCATTATGCATAATCTGAATTCCCATAGAACTTTCTTTATGTTTGAACACATTAGAAAGAAGTTGAGAACAAAGAATGAAGAGGTATGGAGATAGGGGACATCCTTGTCAAAATCCATTCCTAGCTTTAATCCATTTTGAAAGTTTTCCATTGATTAAAAATGAAATTTTTGGGTCGATGACACACTCCATAATCCAACCAGAAAATCTCTGAAGAAACCCAAATAGCTCCAAAACTTTCTCTAAAGTCTTCCAACACATGCTATCGTAAGCTTGTTCCATGTCAATTTTGAAATAAACCAACCCTTTTGATGCTTTAAAAAACATGAACTTGTGGAAAACCTCCTGAGCAACAAGAATGTGATCTTCAAGAGACCTATCATTAATGAAGGCTGCTTGCTCTATAAATATTAGCTTATGAATAGTTGGTTTCATCTTGTTTAAGAGTATCCTTGCTTTCACCTTATAAATAGTCCAACAAAGACTAATTGGTCTGAAGTGGCTCGGATTAGATGGATTATCCACTTTAGTAATAAGAACTATCAAAGTTTCTTTCCAAACTTCATTCATCGATCCCAATTTGAAAAATAGATTTATTGCATTCCGAAAATCATATTTAATAATGTTCCAGTAAATTTTTAAAAAAGAATAGCTTATACCGTCATTCCTAGGTGAGCTGATCCCCTCGATTTGAAGAACCACTGCTTCCACTTCCTCCATAGCTAGCTCCTTATCTAAACACACCTTATCATTGTCTTCTAGAGAACAAAGAGGATTCAACCATCCCTTCAAATTACAAAACCTTTCCTTCCATTTTTAATAAAAACATTATAACAAAATGTTTTCTATTTGTTCTTGATCTTTAACTACTACCCCAGTGCTATCCTTGATTTTGAAAATCCAATTTTAGTTTCTCCTAGCAGATGCAAATGAGTGAAAATTTTTTGAATTAGTATCACCATTAGACAACCACTTTACCTTGGCTCTTTGTTTTTACCAGGTGCTCAACCGAGCCAAGATCAAGTTTAGTTCATTCACTTTTGATTTTAGAATCTAGTTATCCTACTCCGAGAGCCACCCAACCTCAGCCTCGTTTGATTGTAGCTCCAAAATAGTTTTCTTAAGCTCTTCTTTTTTAACCAAATAGTTCTTATGCTTTTCTTTACTCCAAAAAAATAAAATTTTTAAGGATCTTCTAACTTTTTTTTTCAGCAATTCAACACTATCACCCCCTATTTTAATTCTCCAAGATAATTTAATAATAACTTTAGATGCTGGATAGGATGCCCAAACCTCTTCAAACCTGAAGATTTTTTCCAATTTGAATATATGCTCCAAGAAATTTAATAAAATTGGACTATGTTCTGATGCCACTCTAGCTAGATGTCTTACCACCATCTTGTTTGAAGAATTCAATGCAGCAACATTTAAATAACATCTATCAAGTCTTTCCAAAATGCGAGCACCTCCAACCTTGTTATTGCACAACGTAAATTTTTGCCCAACACAATAAATCTCATGAAGATCATTATTCACTATGAAGGATTTCATTTCTTTAGATGCTAGAGAGAAATGAAATAACCTTCCTCCCCTTTTGTCCTCTTTTGACAACAAACAATTAAAATCCCCTCCTGTAACCATAGGACTTCTCCTGGTATAAAATTCTTCCAAATTTTCCCAAAGTATCTTCTATGAACCACCTCCTTGCTGCCATAAACTGATGCTATCCTCCAAACTCCTTTGTTAATAACCATAAAATCCCATATCACCACTTGTTTTGAATAATTCACAATTGAAAAGGAAACAAGCTTACTTTGACAAATGATGAGAATTCCTCCCGTCATTCCTTCTAGAGGTACTTGAAAGAAATCCCAAGAATTGCCAATTAGATTATTAACGTCCTCCCTGGTGGTATTGGAAATTTTTTTCTCAAGAAGCCCCACAAAAAAAAAAAACTTCATTATCTTTTACTATCTCTTTAAGATATAGAGAAGCTTATTTTTTTCCTAGCTACTCTACCATTCTAAAACATAATTGAAGTCATTAAAGAATCAAAGTGGAATGGATCCCCACCCTTTCATTACCATCTTCATCATTCATTCTACTCCTTGATAAAAATTTGATCGGTCCAAGACTTCTCAACTCTTTAGCTAATTTAACTTTGGTATTTGCTGAGCTTTTTTCCTGTTTCCCTTCAACATTTACAGCTTATGGACGATGAATTGGTGAACTGATTCCATCAGAATAATAATTTTTGTCAGTTGTAATTTATTTAACCTCCCCCGAAGCCACCAGCTTATGAATTTACAGCTTATGAATTTCATGGACGATGATCAATTCTCCTTCCTCCAGCAATTCAGTTAACACAGAAAATTTATTCACTCCTATTTGGAAAGACGTTTTATCCAACAGAATTTATTCATCAATACTTTTTTTGTGGTAATTGAACATGCTTCAAACATATTCCTAGCATATTTTTATTTAAAAAAAATGACATAATAAGGTTAAAGAAGCTTCAATCAAGTGCTAAATATGGCTTAATCATGGATACAAAGATATTCAGAATATGTTTTAAATAATTATTGTATATCAAATTATACCTTCATATGTGCCTAATAAGTTGTCCGCTAGTTGTGATCAAGGAACACATGCCTAGTGGGATCCATATGTGAACTCATTTAATGATTGACATGCACTACTCCTAAGATGTGTAGGGGAATTCAACAACATAATTAAAAAGTGCTACACCAACATCAACAATAATAACAACATCAAACCTTTATCCAACTATGTGGGGTGAGAAAAATGAATTCTTTTTCTCCATTGTGTTATGTTAAGAGACAAATTCTCATTTAAATATAATAAAGAAATATCACTTCTATTAATTCTAACCCAATCCTTTTTGGTCTTCCTTTACCTTTCTAATATATCTACTCCTAATAGGTTCATCAAAAGGCCACCATTTTATATGGCTAAACCATCTCAAACAACTCTATTTAATCTTATCTACCACTGAAGCTACTCCAACATTTTCAAGGATATGCGTTTTTTGTATCCTATCTCAAAGAGTAAAACCACTTATCCACCTGAGCATTCACATCTCATCAACACTTAACTTAATTTTAGGCTTCTCTTTTAATGACCAACATTCTGTGCCATCAAGCATTGCAGGTCTCACCACCATCTTATAAAATTTTCCCTTGAGTTTGACTGGTACTTTTCTATAACACTACAAACCCGAAGTATTCCTCCACTTCATCCATCTAACTTGAATTCTACTAGTAATATCCCCATTTAATTCACCATCACTATGAATAATAAATCCATAATATCTTATAGGAGTACACTTATTAATGACTTGATCGTTCAAAGTCACAAACCCCCCATTAGATCTATTACTACTAAAATAACATTACATGTGTTCAATTTTAAATCTACTAAAATGAAAACCTTTATACTCTAAGATTTACCTCCATAATTTGAGTTTACCATCAAATCCCTCTTTAGTCCTATCAACAAGGAGAATATCATCAGCAAAAATCATACACCAGGGTCCACCTTTTTTCTACTGTCTACTAAGAACATCCATGACCAAAGTAAAATGATAATGGCTTAAGATTTATCCTTGATGTAATCCAACTAAAATGGGAAAATACTTGGTCAAACCCCCTTGTATTTTAACACAAACAACATCTCCTTCAAACATATCCCTAATGGTTTGAATATAAGCATTGTTATTCTCTCTAAACTTCTCCTTCAACCCTCTCAATAAATGAATTGCTTCCATAGCAGACCTTCTTGGCATTAATCCAAATTGATTTTAAGAAATATCAACATCACGTTGTAACCTATGCTACATAAATCTCTCCTAAAGTATTAAAGTATGATACATTAGCTTAATTCCTCTATAATTCACACAATATTGTGCATCACCTTTATTATTAAAATTAAGAATCAGCGCGCTCATTCTCCATTAATTTGGCATCTTTTTTGTAGTCAAAATAATATTAAAAGGTTTAGTAAGCGAAAAAATTCCTTAATTTACTAAGAATTTCCACACCTCTATTACAATATCATCAGGTCCATTATTTCTTCCTGCTCGAGCATACAAAAATATTGTCATCCCTCATAAGGGGGGGATCAATGCTCTACATAGAGTATGAAACTATCACCCATTAAATAAGAAGTCAACTTGCTAGGTCTTTCACCCACATTTAAATCTCCTCATTCACCCTCATCAAGCATAACTATATGGAAGTGCATACTCATGGGGTTCCTCAGCTTGTATAGAATATAATCCAACCTAGTGCTCACTCTTCTCAACATAATAATTCACATATCTGATGATATAGAATGGTTGAATCCTAACTTACCTTTACATTTTAAAGGCATATCATAGAATCAAAATTTCCTCCTAGGTTTAAGGTGCACCATTTAGAGTTCTATAATAAAAGGACTAATCTAGTGGGCAATGTAGCCACCTTCAAGTTGATGAACTCCTTCTTTCATATTGATGATGCCCTTTAGTTTCATTTGTACAAGATAATAGTTAAGGAATTTACACTAAAGTGGTTCACTCTCAAGTCGTTGGGGGTGAGTGCTTCCTTCTAGGAATTTAACAAGATGTTTGAGACATAGTTTACAAGTTCTTAGAAGTTATGCTACAAAATCTAATAGAAGAAATTCACTAAAACATAATTATCACATCCTTAGATTTACAACATACTATAGCCAAATACACATCCATTCACAATTCAACTCACATATTACCCAAATGAATTATGTACAATAATACAACATAGATTTCCTTTTCAACAAAATGTAAACAACTTGACTATCAAAATTATTTTCCTTTAAACTAAATTGATTCACAAGTGGATCCTGACTTTATCCACTCCTAATCTACTTAGCTTGTGCTTTCACTTTCTTCCTTCTTTAAATTACATGAAATAAAAGAATGAATAAATTCTATTAGTAAGCTACCCATGTCCTATTAAAGCAATCAAAGACCACATTTTCATCAATATAATACTCAAAATAACTGAATATTTTATAGTTTAAGTCAAGAAACATTTATAGGTATAAAGGATAATAACTATAAGGTTAGTAAAATATTACCGTAAGTTTTACTACTACTTAAACATGTAAATGTACAAAGAGAATAGCATATATATATATATATATATATATATATATATATATATCAAATATGTTAACCCGATATATTTGTGAAGTTAACCAATTCTTGAACTTAAACATTTTCTTTAGGAATATTAACTTAAACATAAGCTAGACATTACTTAAACATGAACATTAACATTAAAATTATTGTATTAAATATAACTTTACTTTGAACCCAAGTAGTAATATACATTACTTGATGAACTTAAAATGCAACATATGAAGCATGAGATACATTTGTCTTTGTACTTAATTATAATTTCACATTGATTTATGCCTTAACTAGATCTCACTCATGTATAAGAAAGATAGAGATATTATTGATTCCCCTTAAAACTTTAGTTTCTTAAGAAACTCAACTTGTTCATCTCACATCTATACAAAACAAAGGTAGGAAACATAAATAATGCACATTGAAGGGCACTTTTAGTTTCACCACATTCTCTTCTCCTTTTTGCTCGGGGCCTTTCTCTTATTTTTCTTTAATATACAATAATTTTCCTTTCTCTTTTTGTTTCATATTTACAAGTAAAAAATATTATTTTTTACTTCAAAATGTTTTTAGATATTTATATAAAAAATATTATTTTTGAACCAACATAGTGACACTACTTTCAATAGCACTATATTCAAATATTCCAAATGCTTTATATGTACAGTACAACACCACAGTTCCTAGTTCTTACATTGTTGCACTCCCAAACACCATTCCATAAAATATAGAGGGTAGCATTGTAGTACTCCAGAGGGACATTTTCCACTTAACATTTTCTACTTTTTGAAATCCGCTAGACTTCTATTCTTAAATAAACATTAATGAACTTAAACCTAAATAATATTTAGTTTTTATAAGAAAAAATACAAAAATTATACCATGTTGGATTGGTTCCTATAGTAGTATTTATTTTATTAGGAACCCTATAAGAGCTTGGAAGCTATGTTGATGAAGAGGTATGAGCTAGTAGTGTTGTTTATGAATTTCATTGTAATGTTTTAAGAGAAAATGATAGAAGTGAGAGACTTAGACCTATTTTCACTTACTCCACTTTGGCCTTTCTCTTATTTTCTTTAATATACAAGAATTTTCCTTTTTCTTTTAGTTTCATATTTACAAGTAAAAAATATTATTTTTTAATTCAAAATGTTTTTAGATATTTATATAAAAAATATTATTTTTGAACCCACATAGTGACACTACTTTCAATAGCACTATATTCAAATATTCCAAATGCTTTATATATACAGCACAACACGATAGTTCCCAGTTCTTACATTGTTCCACTCCCAAACACCATTCCCTAAAATATAGAGGGTAGCACTGTAGTACTCCAGAGGGACATTTTCCACTTAACATTTTCTACTTTTTCAAATCAAGCCCCAAGACTTCTATGCTTAAATAAACATTAATGAACTTAAACCTAAATAATATTTAGTTTTTATAAGAAAAAAATACAAAAATTATACCATTTTGGATTGGTTTCTATAGTAGTATTTATTATATTAGGAACCCTATAAGAGCTTGGAAGCTATGTTGATGAAGAGGTATGAGCTAGTAGTGTTGTTTATGAATTTCATTGTAATGTTTTAAGAGAAAATGATAGAAGTGAGAGACTTAGACCTATTTTCACTTACTCCACTTTGGCCTTTCTCTTATTTTCTTTAATATACAAGAATTTTCCTTTTTCTTTTAGTTTCATATTTACAAGTAAAAAATATTATTTTTTAATTCAAAATGTTTTTAGATATTTATATAAAAAATATTATTTTTGAACCCACATAGTGACACTACTTTCAATAGCACTATATTCAAATATTCCAAATGCTTTATATATACAGCACAACACGATAGTTCCCAGTTCTTACATTGTTCCACTCCCAAACACCATTCCCTAAAATATAGAGGGTAGCACTGTAGTACTCCAGAGGGACATTTTCCACTTAACATTTTCTACTTTTTCAAATCAAGCCCCAAGACTTCTATGCTTAAATAAACATTAATGAACTTAAACCTAAATAATATTTAGTTTTTATAAGAAAAAAATACAAAAATTATACCATTTTGGATTGGTTTCTATAGTAGTATTTATTATATTAGGAACCCTATATGAGCTTGGAAGCTATGTTGATGAAGAGGTATGAGCTAGTAGTGTTGTTTATGAATTTCATTGTAATGTTTTAAGAGAAAATGATAGAAGTGAGGGACTTAGACCTATTTTCATGAAACGAGCACACACTGATTAATGTTCAAACCTGAGGTCCTAATTTAATATTTTAATGATATCAAATATTTTTTTGTTAATTCACTTATCATTTTTTAAATATATATATAGGATATTTTTCAATAATAACATTTTAAGTATGATGCATTAACATACAAGAAGTCAATCTAAGAAGAGAGCTCAAGAAGATTGGTCAAAACTTATAATATGTGTATGTATTTTCCTTTTCTTGTGTCTTTATGTATTTAGGAGTATGTTTGAAAGATAAACGAGCACACACTCATGATTGGGGATCAAAATCAACCACTTGGATTTTGGGTTAAATAATATAATACTATCCTAATCGTACTATATGATGCATTATTATAAAATTAAATGAAGTGCTTAAAATAATTTATGAAATAAGAAAAATATCAAAATTATTCATATTGTACAATCTGAATCATAAAAGATTACTAATTAGTTTGAAAATCCTATTCTAAACTCTATATTCCAAACATAAGAAAATTTTAAGTTTGAACTAATTGTACTTTCTAATATTAATGAAATTTTCCCACTTTCTTCTTAGAATTAAGGAATCGAATCAAGATAAAATGATGACTTTCCTTTATACTATATTATCTAAATCTTATTATATGTATGCAATCAATATTTACTTGGCATACTATTATTTCCCATGACAATCCTTGAGTTGATTCAACTCTATATAATTCATATCAACTACTCGATCTAACAAAACTGAAATACCATTATTTTATAAGATTAAACTAGTCTAATAATAAGAATAATCATTCATATTATACGATCAACATTTTAAAATTTAAATTCATGTTTTTTATTAAATAGCCAATTTTAGTTCTCTTAACCGTACATGTGTGTGATGTAAGAGATTCACCAAAAGACATTTTCTTCTTGAGAGAGAGTTCTTGCCACTGTTTGATTAAAAAAATGAGTTTTGAAAAGATTAATTTTCTTTGAGAGAATTTAATTTTGAAATTTTAGTTTTAAAATTTAACGTGTCATTATGAATAATATATTTCTATGAGTGGCAAATATAACATTTGTTAATGGGTTCAATTTACAGGATTGCAAATTCATCCTTATTATCGTAGTAATACTATGGAAATAACTACTTATGACTCTAGATGGTCAAAATGATTGGTCAATAAGGTATTTAATTAGGATAATTTAGATAAAATATCATTAATTGCAATAAAAAAATACAATAATAATTTATATATCTTTTTGAGGAAAGAAGATATCAATAACTATTGATCTTTTGAAAATGAAGATAATGATCATTGACTTTAAGTTTTACAAAGATAATTAATTGAATTTTGAAAATTTTAGCCCAGTTCAAAATCTCCTACGAGCACAAGCCCTCATAGTTATTTACATCGTAAGAAACCTAAGTTTCCTAAGAATACTCTCTATTAAAATAATGGTAGAAATTCATTTTGAATTTACAAAGATTGATTTAAAAGGATTGAGGATTGGAATTTTTAATTGGATTGGGTCAAACTTAAACACTTATTCCTACAGATCAAAGGAGTAAAAGTATGAGGCATTATAGGATTCTAAAACATTTTTGAAACACCCCAACCTATCCTATGTGTTGGACTTTAAATTTTAAATCAAAGAGAAATTTTATTTTGATTAGATGTTTTATTAGAGACATGGGTGATGTTGGAATTTAAAGAAAGTAAGAGATGCTTAATTTCACCAATTATAGAATATAATTTTAAATTACAAATACTATCATCTGGATCTTTTAAATAATATATACTATAAGGGGCATCCACCTTAATCCAGATATTTGTGATGTTAAGAGAAATACATAATTTCAAGTTAAGTAAGATAGTAGACAATTCATCACAGATAACAAAGCAATTGGCTTAGGGGCTAGCATAAGCCATGATGATATTCTCAAGAGCATCCCTAATAATACAACCATAACTATAGACATAATATTTAACCGCCCAATCAACATTAAGTTTCAAAGTATTATTAGGGGGCTTAACCCAATAAACCATATTATGCTCCATATAAAGATGATTAATTTGGAAAGGAATACCTAAATGTTGAGCCACAAAGGAGAAACCCTTAAAATTGTTAAAGCAAAATAGGTTAGAAGTAAAAAAAGCTTCAAAATTTTATCTTTGGAATTACTAATAATGTGATGATGGTTCATGGGATATTGTTAAAAAGATATTTATTTCTAGAAAGACACATAAACCAAATAATAAGGGAAGAAATCAAATTTCTAATATGACCACTGTCATTAACAAACCAAAGATTAAGCATTTCATTGATGGAAATATTAGCCATAAACTAGTTTAATCTAAAGATATCCTCAAAATAAATCCAGGTTTTTGCAGCAATAAGGCTAGTAATAAGAACAAGATGCATAGTGTCCACTTGATAGCAACATTGACTCTTGGAAGGAAAGATGAAACAACTTTTAGTTAAGTTATCATAGCAAAATCATAGAAAACACTTTGGTAACACAATTCTTGATTCTAATGGCATTCCAAGCATCCCTCATATTGAAATCCCCATCTCTCAAAAGTTATAAAGTAAATAATTATAAGCCTCAATTTTTATAGGAAGTTGTAATCTTTATAATAATATATTCAGGAAGCACTTCAGCAAGTTTATTGTAATCCTAACTATTCTCCAAAATAAAGAAATTAACCTTAATAGTAGTAGTAGAGTAAGTATTTAGAAAAGAATCAATAGAATTCATACCTAACCAATGATCTTACTAAAAAAAATGTTAGCACCACTAAGATCCTATTGGATATGGGGATTACCTTCAAATTTAATATTGTAAAGTCACTTCCAAACTCTTAGTTCTCCCTTATTATAGAAGCACATAGTGGGATGCTTACTAACACAATTTTAGTAGTAAAAAATTTATCCCAAAGACCAAGTTTAGAAAAAAAATTAAACCATAACTTCATAAAGAATTCATAGAAATGGTCATATATATTTTTACAACCCAAATAACCTTTCTCCAAAACACCACAACAGTTGCTTCAAGAGGACCATAAGGTTTTACCATTGTTGTTGGTATCTTTAGAAAAAAAATTATCAAATAATTTTTCAAGCCAATAACACACACCATGCATAGGTTGGAAAGTTTAAAAAGCATAAACAGGAAACAAAAGGGATCAAAGAATAGTTCTTATAAGAATCAATCTCCTACCAAACTTAAGAAATTAAATTCACAAGAATTAAGTATTTTTCACACAAAAGTAAGAATATCATAAAAAAGAAAGGATTCCTTATGACCTTTGTGAAGGGGAACCCCAAGATGCTTAAATATGAAGAGAGTCTGCTCAAAACTGGGGATACCTTTGATAGTAATAATATGGTCTTTATGGAATTTTGTTAGAGGTGATAAAGAAGATTTTTATTTTATTAAGGAAAAGACCACTTAAAAAATTAAAACTATGTAAAAATCTAATAGGTATATTATTCATATTAAGATATCCATTGGAAAAAATAATAACATCATTAGCAAAAATTAAATGAGATATAGGAAAATCACCCATAGTTTTGTAAAAGAGATTAGGATGATTTTCATAAAGATTGGTAAGACCTGTTGATAATTATTCAGTAGAAATAATAAAAAGTGTAGGTGAAATGGCATCACCTTATCTTAATGAAAGTTCGATGGGGATGTTAGGCCCTCTTGAACTTAATCCCAAGCTAATTAAAGAGAGAGGTGAATTGGAAAACTTTAAAACCAAAACACAATCCAAATCACCACAATCAAAGTGCAGAAATTAAAATAAATGCGGAAGCGATAATAAGAAAAGAACACACCGGATTTATAGTGGTTCGGTCAAACCTTGACCTACGTCCACTCCTTGGAGGCACCCTCCAAGTATTGCACTACAAAAGTGTCTCTCCTTTAGCCCCCACGGCTAGGAGGAGAAGCCCTTACAAAATCACTTCCACCTTCCCCGGTGCGGCGGAGTCGCCGGGTCCTTTGACACCAAAGAGACTTCTTCTTTGGTGAACTTACCTCGAGACAAGCCTTGAATCCGACGGTATTCAGGTGCGAGCTTGCCGGAGCAACCGTGTGGATCCCCCTCCACACTCCCTTGAGTCCCCCCTCACAGGATCTTCTCCCTCTCTCAAACTCCACCCTTTCCTCACTCCCTTTCAAGCTTTCTCTTCAAGTTTCCCCCCACAAGAACGAAGCTACAATGGCTGCCAAAGACACTTACAAAGTGCCTTGCCATAGCTTAAATAGAGGCTCTCAAAACGAGCTCATTAATGCAAGTTGCCGACATTATCGTCCAGGCCGATAGGCATATCGTCCTGGCCGATTGGTTCAATTTCAGCTCATTAGCCCGGGACGATCTGGGACGATCAGAAGGAAATTGGTTATATCGTCCTGGCCGATCTCACGATCGTCCGGGCCGATTAGTTTAAAACCAACTCTATCGTCCTGATCACAGCCCTGGGAACAGTCCTGGCCGATTGAAATTTGGTCTTGATCGTCCAGGCCGATCTCACGATCGCCCTGAACGATATGATCGTATCAATCAGCATTTAATTCCTTCCAAATAAAACCAGATCAATTTAGGCATGATTGAGTTAGATCGTCCCGGACGATAGAATTATCATCCTGGCCGATTTCCTAAAATAAAGAATACCTAAACTGATTATGGCGGCTGATTTCTTTCTGAATTGAGCATATCGTCCTGGCCGATACAAGTATCGTCCAGGCCGATCAGAGACGGCTGCCTTAATGAGGATGCCCTAAATTAGGGTTTCTGGTGTTAGACCGATCGGCCAGGCCGATAGGACTATCGTCCAGGCCGATGTTACCAAAACCAGAAATCCTAATGGGAGCATCATGAAAACTTCTATGTTACAAAGCAACAGGTCCCACACCCAATACAATTGACTCAAGAAAGGAAAAGATTACAAACTGACACAGACCTAGTCTACCCAATCTTGAGCTGGTTCTGAGTTGCAGTCTTGATCGTGTGGTCCTGAAACGTTAGTACATAAGGCAATCGTATAAAAAAAAGGAAATGTTTGCTATCATCAAAATCATGAACCATAGATCCGTAACAATCTCCCCCTTTTTGATGATGGCAAACACTTTCATAAATGAATTTTCAAAAAAAAAAGACAAATTTCTCCAAAACTCCCCCTCACTTGAATAACCCTTAAAAAATAGGGAGATAAAAAATTCTTTTTGTTGTTTTTAATTTTTTGAAAAGAAAAAAAATGAAACAGTTACGTTCTCCCCCTTTGACATTATCAAAAAGAGAGAAGGCACAGTAAAAGAAAATCTAGAGAAAGGAAAAAAAAAATTCTTAAAATGAGAAAGTTACCTCTTAATTTTAAAACTTAGTAAAATTGGATTGACAACGCATAGTCCAGAAAAGGTTGGAAATTCAGATTTAGAAAGTCCAAAACTCAAGTTTCTTTAAAAAGGTTCAAAAAACTTTTTAATTCAATATCCAAATCATAAAATAAATTTTGGAAAGAAACAATCATTTTTCAAAAACTCCTTCCATAAAATATATCTAATAGAAGATCAATGCAAAAATTTTTGAGTCAGGAATCAAGATTTTCAAAACCAAGTATCGAAGTACCAAGGGTTTTCTTAAGCTTTTAAGATAAAACAAGAAAGGTAAGCATTAAATTTTGGGCTCATTTTATGCCTCTTGACAATTGATTGGCGCACTGCGCATCTTTTGATACACTTTGTGTATTCTATATTTTCAATTTAGCGTCTTTGCGCATCTTTTATTTTTGGCATCTTTGGCCAATTTTTTGCATATGCTACCTTTCTTAAATCTTAAAAATAAAAAGTAAACCCATCTTAGTGATAGAACGATTCTCTTGATTAAGAAAATTATGAATTAGATTCAACCAATTTGCAACAGATTCCTATGCGATAAATAAAGCGTAGGGAGAGAAAAGAAATTGTTTCAAAAACCAATTTAAAATATGAAAAAGATTTTAAATCAAAAGTAAAAATAACCCCTTTTAGGAAATAGAGATTGGAAACAAAAAAAAAACTGAGTTTCCTTCCTCTACCTAGTTTTAGAGACGTCAAACTCAACTTTACCAAAGATTTCTTAAAAAGAAGTAAAATTTTCACTTTTTAGAAAAGTGAGTGTGTGTGTCTGATAAAAGAAAGAGAGAAAAAGAGAACAAAAAACAAGAACAAAAGAGAGAGAGAAAAAAAAAAAGAAAAACAAAACAAAGAAAACGAAAGCTAAAACAAAAAAAACATGAAAAGGCTAAATTAACCATTGTCTCTTTCCTGGTCTGATGCTTCTGAGACCAGATCTGCCCAAGAAATTTTTTGTTTTTCATTATTTTTCCAGTTTGAAATTTGCTTCCCCTTGCCCTTTTCTTTTGTAGGAAAAATCCTTGAATTAGGGCACTCTTTTTTCATATGTCCAGGCTTCCTGCATTGAAAGCAAACAACGTCAGAAGAACTATGGACATTCTTACCATCTTTACCTCTTTTCAACTTTTGCTTATGCCTTGGTGAGTTTTGTAATTTGCATGACAATTCATTGTTATCGTCACCAAGTAAACGTCCTCTTTCCGTATCTTCAGCTTTTAAAACGATCGTTTCACCTGTATCCAAAAGTCTTTGACCAAATCCTTGCTCGTAGGCAATTAGTGAGCCAATTAAATTATCAATAGAATACGCATTCAAATCTTTAGATTCACATATAGCAACTACTTTAGCATCGAATTTATCCAATAAACATCGAAGAATTTTGTTAACTTTTTCAAAATTTGAAAACTCTTTTCCTAAAGCATGCAATGATGTAGTAATTTGAATAAACCTTGTATACATGTCTAAAATTGTTTCATAAGGTTTCATGGAAAATAATTCAAAATCATGCATTAAGAAATTCAACTTTGATTGCTTGATTTCACTAGATCCTTCGTATACGATATGCAATTTATCCCAAATTTCCTTACCAGAAGTGCACATGGATACCGACATAAAATCTTCAGAATTTAACGCACAGAAAAAGCAATTTAAGGCCTTTGCATTCAATTGAGCATCAATTCGTTCTTCCTTACTCCATTGATAAAAAGGAATGTCAGTTTTAACTCCATTAATGATTTGAGATGGTGATGAATAACCAGTTAAGATCATATGCCACATGCGAAAATCAATCGATTGCAAGAAAATAGACATGCGAGTTTTCCAAAAATCAAATGAAATATTTTCAAACAATGGTGGGGTTGTGATTGAATAACCTTCCGAAAAAGTGCGATTTGAAAAATTAGCCATGGATCGAAATTCAAAAGCTTTTAAAAACTTATTTTATGAAAACCGCTCTGATACCACTTGAAAGTTCGATGGGGATGTTAGGCCCTCTTGAACTTAATCCCAAGCTAATTAAAGAGAGAGGTGAATTGGAAAACTTTAAAACCAAAACACAATCCAAATCACCACAATCAAAGTGCGGAAATTAAAATAAATGCGGAAGCGATAATAAGAAAAGAACACACCGGATTTATAGTGGTTCGGTCAAACCTTGACCTACGTCCACTCCTTGGAGGCACCCTCCAAGTATTGCACTACAAAAGTGTCTCTCCTTTAGCCCCCACGGCTAGGCGGAGAAGCCCTTACAAAATCACTTCCACCTTCCCCGGTGCGGCGGAGTCGCCGGGTCCTTTGACACCAAAGAGACTTCTTCTTTGGTGAACTTACCTCGAGACAAGCCTTGAATCCGACGGTATTCAGGTGCGAGCTTGCCGGAGCAACCGTGTGGATCCCCCTCCACACTCCCTTGAGTCCCCCCTCACAGGATCTTCTCCCTCTCTCAAACTCCACCCTTTCCTCACTCCCTTTCAAGCTTTCTCTTCAAGTTTCCCCCCACAAGAACGAAGCTACAATGGCTGCCAAAGACACTTACAAAGTGCCTTGCCATAGCTTAAATAGAGGCTCTCAAAACGAGCTCATTAATGCAAGTTGCCGACATTATCGTCCAGGCCGATAGGCATATCGTCCTGGCCGATTGGTTCAATTTCAGCTCATTAGCCCGGGACGATCTGGGACGATCAGAAGGAAATTGGTTATATCGTCCTGGCCGATCTCACGATCGTCCGGGCCGATTAGTTTAAAACCAACTCTATCGTCCTGATCACAGCCCTGGGAACAGTCCTGGCCGATTGAAATTTGGTCTTGATCGTCCAGGCCGATCTCACGATCGTCCTGAACGATATGATCGTATCAATCAGCATTTAATTCCTTCCAAATAAAACCAGATCAATTTAGGCATGATTGAGTTAGATCGTCCCGGACGATAGAATTATCATCCTGGCCGATTTCCTAAAATAAAGAATACCTAAACTGATTATGGCGGCTGATTTCTTTCTGAATTGAGCATATCGTCCTGGCCGATACAAGTATCGTCCAGGCCGATCAGAGACGGCTGCCTTAATGAGGATGCCCTAAATTAGGGTTTCTGGTGTTAGACCGATCGGCCAGGCCGATAGGACTATCGTCCAGGCCGATGTTACCAAAACCAGAAATCCTAATGGGAGCATCATGAAAACTTCTATGTTACAAAGCAACAGGTCCCACACCCAATACAATTGACTCAAGAAAGGAAAAGATTACAAACTGACACAGACCTAGTCTACCCAATCTTGAGCTGGTTCTGAGTTGCAGTCTTGATCGTGTGGTCCTGAAACGTTAGTACATAAGGCAATCGTATAAAAAAAAGGAAATGTTTGCTATCATCAAAATCATGAACCATAGATCCGTAACACTTAAAACATGAGTTGACTTAAAAAAAACTATTACTTAACAATAATTGGGAAGAATAGAATTATAATGCAATTTTAGAGTTTACTAGAAAATGAATTAAAACCAAACAACTGAAGATGTTGTAGAGAAAATTCTAGTTGATGTTATCTTAGGCTTTGGCTATGTCCAACTTTAAAATAATAGACTACCTATGACCCTAATATCAACATCATGAATAATCTCTTGGGTAGTAAGATGATATGAGAAATCACCCACCCATTTAAAAAACTAGTTTGGTTAGAAGAAATGATTTTGGGCAGTAAAGGAGATAACTAATTCATAAAAAAATTTGGATATCAACTTACTAGGCTCCAAGTAATCCTAATTATTAATGGAAATTTTTTTAGGGATGAGGAAAATGGATTTGAAAGAAAAGACATAGGCATAGTGTTACCAACAAAGTAATCTAACACGACACTACAAAGGACAGAACTAGCGAAGCCCAGGCTTTTTGGAAAAACTTAGTAGTAAAACCATCAGGCCTAGCAATAGAGTTAGAATTCATAGAATGAATAGTCTCTTTAATTTCTTCTAAAGAAGTACTATTAAGATTCAAATTATCATCATGATTAACAATATTAGTAAAGATAATAGAATTATCAATAGGAATATGATCAAATTTTTTGTTCAAAAGCTTTTTAAAATGCTCAACAGCAGAATTAACAATTTCACTAACATTCTCAATTTGAGAGCCATTAGGAAGAGAAATCTTATGAATGAAGTTTTTGGTTATGTTCCTCTTAATGTTATTGGTGTCCACCATGGGTTATTATCTCAGGGATTTATTCTCATTGTTTGTAACAAGCATTTTTTTGTATGTGCTTAGATTTTTGCTAAAAAGTATTACAAATTTACTCACAATTTTAATATGACTTTAATCTCAATGTTATTCCTTGTTTGTCAAATTCCTCTCTTATTTCTTACTTTATTTTGTAGGATCCTTCTAGTTTAGATATTTTGGCTTCTTTTTTTTTTTATTGGAAAGATGTTGCTTCAAGAAAATGAGATGATCTTTCCTATTTCTTGGGCGTTGGCTTCTTGCCACCCTAGAATGTATGTAGGATTTTTTGCTCTTTTTATTAACATAGACCTTCAGCTCGTAGGTTTTATTTTGACTTTTTGTAGCTCTTTTGAGCATTAGTGAGCTTGAGGTCTCTTTTAAGGACATTAAAATTTTTAATTTAATCAACACGTATGCGCCTTTATGGGTTTCTATTATAAAAAAAGGAATAAACATTAAAGCCAAAACTCAAAGATCCTTGGCTTTGGAGATCTACTGGCGATTATAGGGCTCCAGTTTTTTCATCCCCATTTTTCTTGCCGCTATGATTTTTTTTCTCATTGGTTTTTTTTTCTTTATTTTTTGTTATTTTCTTTTACTTGGTCACTCTGTGGCCTTTTCTTTAATTTTCTTTAATAATTACCACATCATAAAACCCATGGTCTCAAGCTCTACCTTCTATTCCAATTAAATATTAAGGTATTTTTGGCTTAAATGGTGATGTTATTTCTTTCATTTCATGTTCTTTCAAAGATGTCATCTCAAGTGCTTCGTCTTAATTTGAATAGACTTTATCTCTTTCTAAATCTTCTATTAAAGTCTTTTCTCCAATCTTGATTTTTTTTATAAAAATGTCATTAAGTTTGCATTGCTATTTCAGATTACATTTGCATAAGATGAACCTTGATACTATTCATCTATTTTTTAATAACCTCAAACTCTTGGTATTAGTATTGGTCTATCTTATGGATCCTCGACATGTCACTATTCAATTATCCAACGATTTAGATTATAGTAGGGTTTTCTTTAGAAGGGTTTACTACACTCAAAATTGTAAAGTGAGGTTATTAAAGTGGACACGACATTTTGATATTAAAGTGTAATTGCCAATTGACCCCATTTTGATCTCATTTCCACATTGGCATTTACATCTCTTTAACTATTATATGTTTCATGTCTTATGTTTAATTTTCGACAAACCATTGCAAAAAGATCATGACACATCATCCAAAACATGGCCTTCAGTTGTCCGTGTTCTGATTGAGGTGGATATCATTAAGAAACATCCTAAAGAGATTTGGATAGGCTCTTAAACTCTTGGTTATTTATAAAAAGTTGAGTTTGAGAAGGCGTCGAATTTTTGTAATCACTACAAAAATTCATGGTCACTCAATTTCGTATTGTTTTATTTTGCATCCTTTTCTTAAAAAAATGCATACTCCAGTGTTTTGAGTGAGGGATATACTGTTGTTGGAACTGATGATGCTTGGTTAAATTGAAATGTGTTGACACAGATGAATCCTTCTCTTGCTAAGGTTAATGTTTCAGGTGATGTTCTTTTTCCTTCTGCTTCTATTTTAGTAGGTTATATAAATGATTTATCAATGAAAGAGCATACTTTAGACAAATTGGATGATATTAATGATTATTTGATTGCTCATATTCTTATTGAAAGAACTAATCTTAGTGTGCTTAATATTTCTCCACATAATGGTAATATTAATTCTAATAAGAGATATCTTATAGCTATCAATGATGCTATTTATTTACTTGAAGTTAACCCTTCACAAGTTCCATGTAATTTAAATAAGTGTTCTTCTATTATTTTTGAGTATATGTCAAATTCTATTAATAAGGAAAAAATTATGAGTATTGCTTTAATTTCAACCGACATCATGAGGTCTGATACTTTGGAGGATGGGGAATTTTTTTCAGAGTGTTGGTCAAGACCTGGTTATTAAGGAAGGTAAGGAACCCTAAGCTAAAGTTGCTAATGTTGTTTCTTCCTCTAATGACAATGTTAATCATAATATCAATGATGACTATTTTACCCTTGTGGTAAATAAAAAGTAAAAAGGTAAGAAAAATATGCATTTTACCACCCCTCGTGTAATGTGGGCTCAAACTCTTTTAAATTCTTCTGATGGTTAAAGCTCTGATTTTGAATGTGAGTAGTGGGGGCTCTGATTCAAAAAATGGAGTTTATAATCTTTGTAGGGTGCATAAAATTTAGATTTTGGTTCTTGTATAACCCATGATTTCTATTTCTAAGTTAAATTCTTTAGTTCTTTCCTTGGTTTTAATATGAGTATTGCAAAAAGTTCCAATAAAATTTGGATCTTTTGGAATAACCATTTTCCTGTAAACATTTTGTGTGTATTCTCTCAAATTATTCAAACTCAGATTTGTTGTTTCAATTTCAATTATTTGGGGACTTTTGTTCATGCCTCTTGTGCTTGAGTTGGTAGGCATAATCTTTGGAATCAGTTACCTATTTTGTCTTCTAACACCACTAGTTCTTAGTTTGTTGGTGGTGATTTCAATATTGTTGCTACTTCTTTAGAACGAATTGGTGGTAGCCTTCCTAATCATCTGACTATGGAAGATTTTAATAACATGATTTTTTATTATAATTTTCATGACATTGGTTTCTCTAGTAGTGCTTCCATGTGGAATAAAGCAACTATATGGAAAAGAGTTGTCCTCATTTTGTTTAATAATAATTAGATTTTTGAGTTTTGCAGTACTCAAGTTGAGCATTTAAGTAGAACACATTCTGATAAAGATCTTCTTCTTCTTACTATTAATTTAGCCTCCACTTTTATTCTTGCTTCTTTTAGAATTCAGAATATGAGGCTTTTAGAAGAGGGGTTTCTTGACAATTAGCATGCTTTTTTGCACCATAATGATAACATCTTTGGTATGAATAGAATTTGGATTAAATATTAGACATTGAAGCAGATGTTAAATTGGTGGAACAAATGTATTTTTAAGAATTGTTTTCTAATATTATGGAAGCTGAAAAAGAAGGTTATAGTGTTGGATGCCATTATTCTTAATGAACCTACCCCTGATAATTTTTCTTCCCTTAATCGAGCTAAAGTGTTACTTTTCAACTTCAAGAGAAGGAAAAAGTTTTATGGAGACAAAAATCGGCTTTCAAATTTCTCTTGGGAGGTGAATAAATACTAAATTTTACCATGGTATTGTTTATAAAAAATGATGATCAATCATATTCATATGTATTTTTTGCCTGATGGTACTTTTTATGAAAGTGAGAATTCTATTATTTCTTCTAGTGTAGATTAATTTAAAGATATTTTTAACAAGAGTGTCACCCTAGACCCTATTTTTAATCCTGACATTATCCCTAAGATTATTGATGTAGAGGATAATATTTGCCTTACTCACATCTATGAGGATGGTGAAATTCGGGAAACAATCAAAGGTATGAATAAGGACTCTATTGCGGGTCATGATGGTTTCACCACCAACTTATTTTTCAAAACATATAACATTATTAAACAGTATGTGATTGCAACTATTATGGATTTCCTTATTGGAAATCCATGCCCCAAGTTTTTCTCAACTGCTAATATTGTGTTGATTCAAAAAAAAAAAGGCTATTACTTTTTTGGAGGATTTTAGGCTTATAAAACTCTTCTCTTTCTTTAAAAATCTAATTTCCTAAATTTTAATGGGTAGATGGATTTGCATTTTCCTAAAATTATTCTTTAGGCCAAACACATTTTATTAAGGGCCGTAATATTTTTGACAATGTGCTTCTGGCCTAGGAGTTTATTATGACATTGATGTTCCTATAAAAGATGTGTTATTTTTAAATTGGATATCACCATGGACTATGACAACTTGAATTTGGAATTTTTGTAAAGAATTTTAGCTCTTTTTGGTTTCAATTCAATATTTTTTAATCTTATTAAGAGTAGTATCGAGAATGATTTTTTCTCTTATATTATTAAGGGTAAGAGTTATGGATTTTTTAAATCTTCCTTAAGTATTAGCTAAGGGAACCCCATTTATCCTGCTTTATCTATCACTATGGTGGAATATCTCTCTAAGTGTTTGGAAAAATTATTTATTGAGGACCCTAACCTTTATTCTCATACTACTAGTGGTTATCCTATTTTTCTCTTGTATTTTGCTTATGATTTCATTATATTCTCTTATGGTTTAATTAAGATTCCCAAATTTATCTTTATGTTTCCAAATCAATTTTATAGAACCAGTGGTTTAACAATTAACCATTCTAAGAGATATTTTATTTATACAAAATCTATTAACCAGCATAGGATTAATTCGATCCAATACAATTTTTGATTTTACTCCAAAATATCTGCCTATTAAATATTTGGGTACACTGCTTTTAATGGTAAGAAAATATCACATCTATTTGAGGATATTCTTGCCTCTTTTTAAAAGAGGTTGTCTTCTTCGTCCTTTAAGTATTTCTATTTTGGTGGGAGGCTCATTTTGATTAGAATGTTTTATGTTCACTCCCTATTTATATCTTTCATACTATTCTGCCTACTAAAAATGTTTGTCTTCGTTTGGAAAACTTAATCAATAATTTCTTTTGGGGTTCTAATAATGAAAGTTCGTTAGGGATGTTAAGCCCTATGAACTTAGTCCCAAGCTAACCAAGAGGGGGGGGGTGGTGAATTGGTATTTTAAAATTTCTTTTCAACAAAAGCAATATCACAAACCAAAACCAAATCACACCACAAGACAAAATAATGTGAAAATTAAAGCGCGGAAGCAAGAAACAAGAACACAGAGATTTATAATGGTTCGGTCAACTCGACCTACGTCCACTCCCTGGAGGCTCCCTTCGAGTATTGCACTACAATCGTGACTCTCCTTTAGCCCCCACGGCTAGGCGAAGAAGCCTTTACAAAGAACCTCTTTTTGCCACCCTGGCAAGGCAGAGAACCTATCTCCTTTTGCTTCCTCCTGAAGCTGGCAGAGAACCACAATCAGATGCTAAATCCTTACCTCTACCGACCCTTCCACGGACGAGAAACTCTAGACAAAGAAGAAGCAGAGCGATCCTTGAAGCAACCATTGTGAATCCCCTCACAAGCTCCCCCTCAAAAGATCCTTTCTCTCTCCCTCTCTCTCTTTCTCTCCTCAAGATCTTCTCAGGTCAAGGTAGCAGTAAAAGATTGTTCAAAATATTGAACAAGAGCTCTTAAATAGAAGAGATTCAAAGGAGCTCATTAATTGTAAGTTGCCGACAATATCATCCAGACCGATATGGACATCATCATGGCCGATCAGTACAAATCTCAGAAGATCGGCCAGAGCATCGCCTTGAATGCAAACTGGATGATTTAAAATTGGCTTGATCGTCCAGGCCGATCTCTTGATCATCCAGGCCGATCAGTTCAAATTTGAGGAAAATCGATCAGAGCATCGCCTTGAATTTGTGCTGGCCAATATTTATCGTCCAGAAGTAACTAAGGTTTTTGAATAGATCGTCCTGGCCGATCCTGCGATCGTCCAGGATGATATGATCGTATCAATCATCCTTAATTACTTCCTTGATTTATCTGATTAAATAAGGCATAATTGTGAATATCGTCCAGGCTGATCCAAGATCATTCTGGCTGATTACCAAAAATTACAGAATACCTTAATTGTTTATGGCGGCAACTTCTTTATGTTTTGAGCTTATCGTCCTGGCCGATACACGTATCATCCAGGATGATCTATTAATGACGGCTGCCTTAATTAAGAATTCCGAATAGAATATATGTTTTAAACTAAATCGTCCAGGCCGATAAAAATATCATCCTGGCCGATATGATTAAAAACAGAAATTCTAAGTCTCTCAAGTGTGTGTGTGTAGGGTTGCTTAGCATCAGTCTCTTTGAACATTACAAATAGACTCAAGAAGAGAAAAAACAAATTAAAGACTGACTCAACCCTAACCTACGCAATCTTGAACTGGCTTTGTTTGTTCGTCCAATCTTCGATTCCTGAAAAAGTTAGAAATAACAGGCAGTCCAAGAGAATCAATTGTGTTTGTCAATCATCAAAACAAAAGTCATGAAAATAGATTTGCAATAATCTCCCCTTTTTTGATGATGGCAAAACACTACGAAGATAATCAGCAGTAAAATTTCGGGATCGGCAAGTGTAATAACATCATAAACTTCTCCTCCTTTTGACATATCAAAAAGGAGGAGAGAACAGAAAGAAGGAAAAAAAATAGCAAACCACAAAATTTTTTTTTAACCAAGACATGAAAATGATGTAGTATTCCATGTGATTGATTTAAAAACTTGTGGGTTAATGAGTTAATAATCTCAACAATCCAAAGAATGGTAGAACATCCGGTCATGGTTACCCTTAGCTCAGACGTTTTCTTAGGGTAGAATCATCTTTTGAAATCAATGACCTAACTCAAAGAATTAATTGGATATAAGAAAAAGAATCCATCCATCACTTGGTTCAGGAAAAAATATCTTTATAAAATAATGAACCAAAGTAACTCTATCACGATCGCAAAACAATCGAAACCAAGTCTTTGAGAATCAAAACTTCTAAGTTCTAAAAGATTTAAAAAGAGAGAATAGCTTGCATTTGAGTGGGCTCATTTTATGCCTCTTGTCAATTTGAGTGGCTCTTTGCGCATTTTTTTATATAGATTTTCAATTTGGCATCTTTGCGCTTCTTTTGTTGGCATCATTGGCCAAAAATTTTTTTTATATTTTTGCAAGCTACATTCTCTTTTATAATCTCTTAAAAAAAATCTGTTGTGAGTATATCTTCTTAGATATTAGAGAATAGGAGCTCTCTCTCTCTAACATAAGGAAGAAATATCACAAACAGAATCAATAATAAAAAATAAGAGTAACGAGGGATCTTGACGTGACAAAAAAAACATTAATCATTATAAGTACAAGATAGATTTGCTTAAGTAAGCTTAAGAAAAGATCTTAATTTCATACACAATCTTTAATTTGAAATAGAGTTTTGATTAGAAAAGAAAATATGCCACTAAAATAGGTTAGAGAAAGAGACACAATCACAAAATATTTTTACCATCTAAGAGATGAAGAGATGAAAAACACATTGACTACAAATTTTCAAAAACAAGGACAAGGAATATGATATCATTTCAGCGATGATTTTGACAACTAAGCTTTAAAAAAAACACAAAAGAAAGTAAAACACACCAAAAACTAAGAGCAAATTAAAAACAACAAAAGCAAAAGAAAGTAACTTAAAGATCAAGTTTCATGCATTTATATCAATCACACCCAATCTGGTCCTTAAAAAACTAAAAGTGTCGAAGGCCAGTGGTTTAGTAAAGATGTCAGCCAGTTGATTTTCAGTTGTTACATGGTGTAACTCAATGCCTCCCTTAGTCACATGATCTCTAATGAAGTGATGCCTAATGTCAATGTGCTTAGTCCTTGAATGTTGGATAGGATTCTTAGAGATGCATATGGCACTAGTGTTGTCACAAAAGATTGAGATGGTGCCTACAGGTAATCCTAAATCCAATACATGTTATTTCAACCAAAGAACTTGGGCCACACAACTTTCAAGAGCAATGTACTCAGCTTCAGCAGTGGAAAGTGCAACAGAATTTTGTTTCCTACTAGACAAAGAGACCAAAGATTGTCCTATGAATTGACAAGTTCCTGAAGTGCTTTTTTTATCCACCTTGCATCCTGCAAAATCAGAGTCAGAAAATCCAATAATCTCAAAATAAGTGCTGTGTCTAGGGTACCAAATCCCTAAGCCTTGGGTCCCTAAAAGGTATCTAAAAATTCTCTTAACTGCAGTCAAATGGGACTCCTTAGGGTCAGCTTGAAATCTAGCACAAAGGCAAACACTAAACATAATATCAGGTCGGCTCGCAGCCAAGTAACGTAAAGATTCAATCACGCCTCTATACTTCTTTTGATCAACAGACTTACCACTTGGGTCCTTATCCAATGGAGCACTAGAAGTCATGGAGTGTTAATTGGCTTAGCTTTGTCCATCTCATATTTCTTCAAAATGTCATTTATGTATTTTGTTTGGTTTAAAAAGGTTCCATCCTCCAATTGTTTTATGCTAAACCCCAAAAAGTAGGACAACTCTCCCATCAAACTCATCTCAAACTCTCTACTCATTGTTTTAGAAAAATCATCACACAATTTCTTATTAGAAGATCCAAAGAGTATATCATCTACATAAATCTGAACAATGAGTAAGTCATCTCCAACTCTCTTAAGAAAAAGGGTGGTGTCTACGCTCCCCTTGACAAACTCCCTCTCTAGTAAGAATGTGCTAAGCCTCTCATACCAAGCTCTTGGTGCCTGCTTTAACCCTTACAAAGCCTTCTTTAATTTAAAAACATGATTTAGAAATTGGGAACTTTCAAAACCTAGGTGTTGTTCTACAAACACATCTTCTTTTATTTTCCCAATTAAAAAGGCACTCTTGACATCCATTTGAAAAAGTTTAAATCCTTTATAACAGGCAAAGGCTAATAGCACTCTAATGGCTTCCAATCTAGCTGCAGGGGAAAAAGTCTCCTCAAAGTCTATCCCTTCTATTTGGTGATACCCCTTAGCCACCAATCTTGCTTTATTCCTAACCACCACTCCTGAATCATTCACCTTGTTCTTAAGGACCCACTTTGTCCCAACTACACTTTGTCCCTTAGGTCTTTCTACAAGCTCCCAAACATCATTCCTAACAAATTGATTCAATTCTTTTTTCATTGCTAAAATCCAAAACTCATCAGTAAGGGCTTGGTTAATGGTGGTGGGTTCAGTCATTGTGATAAAGGCAGAGTGGTTCACCTCCTTCCTAAGACCATGTCTAGTCTTAACTCCACTAGAAGGGTCTCCTAAGATCAAATCCTTGGGGTGACTTGTATAGTATCTCCAATCTCTAGGCAAAGTGTGAGAAGGTCCAACCCTTTCATCCAAATTAATATTTTCTACTCCTTGGGTGACTTCTCCTACTCCTTCATTACTTTGGTGTTCTACCCCCTTCCCCAAATTTTCTACACCCTTAGTAATCTCTCCAATATCATCATCATTCTCAACTCCATGTTTCTTAGGATCAGACTCATCAAATACTACATGGGTTGTCTCTTCCACCATCAAAGTTCTCTTGTTAAACACCCTAAAAGACTTCTTAACATTAGAATATCCTAAGAATACTCCTTCATCAGATTTAGGATCAAATTTTCCCAAGTGAGACTTCCCATTGTTGTGAATAAAAACCTTACAACCAAAGACATGAAGGTGGGAAAGATTGGGTGTCCTACCCTTAAGGATCTTATAGGGTGTCTTTTCTAATTTGACTCTAACATTCACACTATTCAACACATAACAAGCTGTGTTAACTGCTTCAGCCCAAAAGTATTTTGGAAGTGAATACTCAGCAAGCATGGCTCTAGCAGCTTCCACCAAGGTCCGGTTCTTCCTTTCAGCTACCCCATTCTCCTGAGGGGTCCTAGGAGCTGAAAAATTGTGGCTAATCCCCTTGTCCTCACAAAAATCTTCAAATCTTTCATTCTCAGATTCTCCCCCATGATCACTATGGATGGTCAAAATCTCACAACCTAGCTTTTTCTGAATCCAAGTAGAAAATGTTTTAAACTTCTCAAAAGACTCATTTTTATGTGAATGAAATCTAGTCCAAGTGAACCTCGAGTAGTCATCAACAATCACAAATCCATAGACTTTTCGTCCCAGGCTGGCAGTGCTAATGGGTCCAAACAAATCCATGTGAAGGACTTCTAAAGGTCTAGAGGTGCTAATGTTCTTAATGGGGTGAAAGGTGGAGTGGACTTGCTTTCCTAGTTGACAGGCTTCACAAATGTGGTCTTTTGAAAACTTGAGTTTGGGGACACCTCTAACTAGGCTTTTTTGGGTCACTTTCCTAAGAGTTTTCATACTTGCATGACAAAGTCTCCGGTGCCACGTCCATGAATAATCAATCACTATTTTTAAGTAAAATGAAGTAACATATTCAATGTTATTTAAATCAAGCATGTAGACATTGTTGATCCTCTTTCCCTGCAAAATAGTGTTGTTACTTAAACTTACAGTGCATGAATTTGCAAAGAATTGCACGATGAAGCCTTTGTCCCAAAGTTGACTGATGCTAAGCAAGTTGTGCTTCAATCCATCTACAAGCAAAACATTTTCAATCATAAGGTTCTTGGAATTACCAATTATACCTGCGCCTAACACCTTCTTGGTGGTGTTGTCTCCAAGAGTAACCTTGCCTCCAGTCCTGGACTCTAGTACAACAAACTGGTTGGCATCACCAGTCATATGTCGAGAGCATCCACTGTCCAGGTACCACATACTCTCACGAGGCCTTTTATGAGAGCCCTCGTGCAAAATTATCAAATGTTAGATATAGGAACCCAAACAGGTTTGGGTTCCTCCTTATGAAAAGTAGAATGCAATGCATATGTGATATGCTGTGGATCATGCACCTTTGGTCTCCACACCTAATGTGTACTATGGTGAACTTTGCAAGTGTGTGAGATGTGTCCTAGCATGCCACACGAAAAACATTTTACTCCAGGAAAAGGATTTCTTAAGTGATTTGAGTTATAATGCCTCTTCCTAGGTTTTGGCAATTGATCAAAAGTAGGTGCCATCCTAATCTTCTTATATGTTTCTAATTCATTTTGAATCCTCAAATTAGTGCTCTTTAAGACCTCATTTTCAATCCTCAAAATTTTTTCCATCTCTTTAGACCTTTTAAAATCAGATTCAAGTGATGTGTGTGACACTTTTAATGCATCATGCTTTTCAAATAACTCACAATAATTTTTATTTAACTCATCAAATTCGTCAAGTAAGGTCATATGATTTGAATCAATCGTTTGATGGTCTTTAGTCAAAATTTCATGCTCTTTTTGTAGATTCAAAAATTCTAATTTTAAGCTGGCATGTGTTTTCTTTAATTTCCTATATGATGCATGAATTTTTTCTGAAACTTTAAGAAGTTGATCGTAAGAAAGTTCACATACCTCTTCTTGATCAAGATTGTCGTTAGCCATCAAGCATAATTTCGATGCCTCATCTTCTGGTTCCGTCTCCGATGAGTCCGATGCAGAATCCGCCCAAAATGCTTTTTGTACTCTCATCTTGTCCTTCCTTAGCTTAGGTTTCTCCTCACCGTCTTCTTTGCTTGAGTGATCTTTAAGTGTAGGGCAGTCAGTTTTCACGTGTCCTGGTTTCCTACATTCATAACAAACAATATCAAAAGATCCTTTAGAATGTTTATGATCCCTACCTTTTCTCCAATGATGCTTTTGCTTCTTCCTTAGAAAGCTTTTGAATTGCCTTGTGATGAAGGCAACTTCTTCGCTTTCAAACCCGGAAGATTCAGAATCTGATTTGTGCGCCTTTAGTGCAACTGTTTTCTCCTTCTTCTTCTCACCTGCATCAAAATTTCTTTGATTCACCCCTTGCTCGTAAGAAATGAGTGAGCCAAGTAAGTTATCAATAGAATAAGTGTTCAAATCATTAGATTCAGTGATTGCAGTGATTTTAGCATCATACGATGACGGCAAGCATCTCAGAGTCTTGTTTACTTTTTCAAAGTTTGAAAGTTCTCTTCCTAGTGCATACAGTGAAGTAACTATCTGAGTAAACCTAGTATATATGTCAGAAATTGATTCATGAGATTTCATACAAAAAAGTTCGTAGTCATGCAAGAGAATGTTCAAACGAGATTGTTTAACTTTATTAATGCCTTCATAAGTGACACACAATTTATCCCAAATTTCTTTACCAGTTTTGCAAGTGGAGACATGCATGTAATCCTAAGATTTTAAAGCACAGAAAAAATAGTTCAAACATTTTGCATTTAATTGTGCTAAATCTCTTTCATCAAAAATCTATTCAGTAAAAGAAATTTCAGTTTTAACACCATTAATTTCACGAGAAGGTGGAGAATAACCTTCTTTGATAAGCATCCACATGCGATAATCAGTAGATTATAAAAACGTCGACATGCGGGTTTTCCAGAAATTAAATGGTAGGTTATCGAACAGGGGAGGTCGGGTAATAAAATACCCTTCCGTAGTGCTACGATTCCCAAGGTTAGCCATGGATCAAAATTCAAAAAGTTTTCAAACTAATTTTTTATGAATCCCGCTCTAATACCACTTGAAAGTTCGTTAGGGATGTTAAGCCCTATGAACTTAGTCCCAAGCTAACCAAGAGGGGGGGGGGGTGAATTGGTATTTTAAAATTTCTTTTCAACAAAAGAAATATCACAAACCAAAACCAAATCACACCATAAGACAAAACAATGCGAAAATCAAAGTGTGGAAGCAAGAAAGAAGAACACTGAGATTTGTAGTGGTTCGGTCAACTCGACCTACGTCCACTCCCCAGAGGCGCCCTCCGAGTATTGCACTACAATTGTGACTCTCCTTTAGCCCCCATGGCTAGGCGGAGAAGCCTTTACAAAGAACCTCTTTTTGCCACCCTGGCAAGGTAGAGAACCTATCTCCTTTTACTTCCTCCTGAAGCTGGCAGAGAACCACAATTAGATGCTGAATCCTTACCTCTACCAACCCTTCCACAGACAAGAAACTCTAGATGAAGAAGAAGCAGAGCGATCCTTGAAGAAACCCTTGTGAATCCCCTCACAAGCTCCCCCTCACAAGATCCTCTCTCTCTCTCTCTCCTCTCTCTCTCTTTCTCTCCTCAAGGTCTTCTCAGGTCAATGCAAGATTGTTCAAAATGTTGAACAAGAGCTCTTAAATAGAAGAGCTTCAAAGGAGCTCATTAATTATAAGTTGCCGACAATATCGTCCAGTCTGATATGGACATCGTCCTAGCCGATCAGTACAAATCTCAGAAGATCGGCCAGAGCATCGCCCTGAATGCAAACTGAAAGATTTAAAATTGGCTTGATCGTCCAGGACGATCTCTTGATAGTCCAGGCCGATCAGTTCAAATCGGAGGAAAATCGTCTAGAGCATCGCCCTGAATTTGTGCTGGCCGATATTTATCGTCCAGAAGTAACTAAGGTTTTTGAATAGATCATCCTGGCCGATCCTGCGATCGTCCAAAACGATAAGATCGTATCAATCATCCTTAATTACTTCTTTGATTTGTCTAATTAATTAAGGCATAATTGTGAATATTGTCCAGGCCGATCCAAGATCGTCCTGGCCGATTACCAAAAATTACAGAATACCTTAATTATTTATGGCGGTAACTTCTTTCTGTTTTGAGCTTATCATCCTGGCCGATACACGTATCGTCCAGGACGATCTATTAATGATGGTTGCCTTAATTAAGAATCCCGAATAGAATCTCTATTTTAAACTAAATCGTCCAGGCCGATAAAAATATCGTCCTGGTCGATATGAGTAAAAACAGAAATTCTAAGTCTCTAAAGTGTGTGTGTGTAGGGTTGCTTAGCATCAGTCTCTTTGAACATTACAAATATACTCAAGAAGAGAAAAAACAAATTACAGACTGACTCAACCCTAACCTACGCAATCTTGAACTGGCTTCGTTTGTTCATCCGATCTTCAATTCCTGAAAAGTTAGAAATAACAGGCAGTCCAAGAGAATCAATAGTGTTTGTCAATCATCAAAACATAAGTCATGAAAATAGATTTGCAACAAATAATTCTCACCATGCCATGCTTTGGTCTTCCTTAAATAAGTGTTGTGGAGTTATGGATGAATATGGTTTAGGGTGTAAGAATATTTTGGATGTCTCATCTTTTCTCTTACAAACTTTGGTTCACTTTTAGATCTAATGCAAATTTATGGTCCAAGTTCATGTAAAGTAAGTATTGCATTAATAAGCATCTTCTAATTTGTCATTTAAAAATGTGATTCTCTAGTTTGGAAAAAATTGCATTCCATTAAATGGGAGGCTGAGGATTTATTTTCTTTGGCGATTGGCCAAGGCACTGTTTTCTTTTGGCAAGACAATTATTTTGGTTTCTCTTGTATTAATAATTTCCTAAACTCTCATTCCACTAATGCTATTAAAGTTAATTGTTTTATTGCTGATGACAAATAAAATAGAGAAGTGCATACTAATTTTGTGAATATTACTTACGGGATAAAATTTTGTAAATTCCTTTACAAAGGGATATTAATGACCATATTATGTTAAAAATCTGAATTTCTGGTAATTTAAATTTAAGGAAGTTTTGGAGCATATTAGAAATGGAGGTGTTAATTCTTGAATTTACCCTTATCTTTTGAACAATAGAATCCCTTTGTCTTCCTCTATGCTAGTTTCAAGAATTCTTCATAATTATATTCATACTGATAACATTCTTATAAAGAAAGGTTTTGTAATTCCTTTTAAATGACAATGTTGTTATCATGTTCTTGTGCATGTTGCCTGAGCGACTAAACTTCCAAGAAATTTTGATGATATGTTCCATAACAATCATTTCAATAAAATCATTGATATTCATTAAATTTTAAATACATTGTTTCTTTCTAAAGTTCACATTAGGAACCTCACCCCTATTTGTATTTTGTGATATATTTGGAGGGAGAGGAATGAGTCTAAGCATAATAATGTCAAGATGGATACAATAATGCATGTGTATAGCGAAAGATAAAGTGTTTCATCTTTCTTTCTTTTTTCTATTTGGTTAATTTTATCAATGGAAAAACTTCAAAAACTTTAATTATGTTACTTGTTGTTTTAGCATTATGTTCAACAAATTTTGCAATAGGGGAAGGGAGACGATAGTTAGGTGGTTAAAACCTAAGTTTCCATTTATTAGGTTTATTTTTTATGGTGATGCTAACAGCCCTTCTTTTGGTTACGGTGGTATCATTAGATATCACATTGGTAAGATTATTACTACTTTTTCATGCCCAATTGAGCCTTGTTCTTTTATTTTTGCTGAGCTTTATTCCCACTATATGGGACTTAATTTATGCAATGCTCTTATTTTGAAGGATATTTTGGTGTTGGTGGATTCCATGCTATTAATACATTTAATTGTTGGTAATACTAGTTGTAATGCAAACATTTTATATATTCTCAGGAATATTAATGTGATGTTGTGTAACATTAGTTATACCATCACTCACATTTACAAGGAAGGTAATCATTATGCTGATTTTCTTGCTAAGCTAGGCTATAATCTTGGGTGTTTTCAAGCTTTTACATGTTAAGTCTACCCCATATGTTAAAGGGTATGAACTTTTTAGATAGGACTGGCTTGACTTATTTAAGACTTTGACAGATTCTCTCTTTCTTCTTTTTGTGCTTTTCTTTTGGTTTTGCTGCTTTTTGCACCTCTTTCTAGTTTTGTAATTGGTTTTCTTTTCCTATTTTTTTATGGGTGGCCACTCTCATTTCATATGTTTTTGGGTTTGATGGTGCTTTTTCTCATTAGGGCTATTATTATTTTGGTTGTTCTTTTCCATCCTAATGTATTGGTTCTTTCTTATTTTCCTTGGATGGGAGAATTACTGGGTGTGGATTTAAACCTACTATGATTCTAACTATTATTTTGTTGAGGGGAAATTTGTTTGATTGTTGGTAACCAATTACAACATTTTTAATCTTCTTTTATGTGGAATGAGGATTTAACTATTACCTTGATTGTTGATCATATTATTTAATTGTTCTTATGGTTTTGTACTAAAGAGCTAGCTTGTCATCTAAATTGGTGTTTATGGGTGCTCTTCCTCCTTACGGGTGGATTGAATGTGTTGTTCTTCATCTACTATTGGCTCTTTCCTATTGTGTTTGTACGGGAGAATTATTTAGCGTAGGTTGTCACCATCTTTGATTGCAATTATTATCTCTATGATGAATAATTACTTGACAGTTTGTAAAAAATTACTACTATTATCCTCTTTTTCATGTGGAATTGGGGCTTGATTAGAATCTTGGATGTTGATCCTTTTGTTTGGTTTATCTTGTTGTTATGTGGTGAAGGTATTCCTTGACCTTATCATACTTATGACTGTATTTCTCCTAATTGGTTAAATGGTTTTTTGGTTTGTTCTATTTTGTTCATGTTCCTAATTTAGCATTATGGTGGTTCTATGAAGGTAATACGAATGGCCACTGTCAGCTACATCACGAGTTACTACTTTGATACTATTTGTTCTCTACATGTTGTCTTCAAAGTTGGTTTATCTTTATTTTGTTTTGTTTTTTTTTAATAGAAGCTTGATGGTGATTGGTTGGCTCTTGGTCTTTTATCATTGGTATAATATTGTGGTTCTATTGCTCTCTCTGCTATAACAGAGTGTTTTTGTGAAACATCTAACATTTTGATATTTATGACCTAAGTGGTATTATCTCTACAAAAATCATTCCTTTTTTCTATTTTCCATATATTATATTACATTTTCTAGTGGAACAACTCAATCAGTGGCTATATTTGTGTTTGGTTTTTCTTTAATATTGTTATGTTTTTTTATCTCTATTATTTTTGGCTTCACCACTTGGCCTTGCAGTTCTTTCTTAATGAAGGTATTAGAGATTTTTTCAAATTTTTGTTGGGCAAATTTTTTTGGAATTGAGATTAGGTTGAAGGATGCTTTTTGTGTCGATATTTTTTGGGTGATGCTCCTGGCCAACCTAGAATGTTACTAGCACTTTTTGTTTGGGTGCTTAGAGTGGACCTTACACTCATAGGTTTTTTTTTCTATTTTGTAGCACTTCTAAGAAGTAGCAAGTTAAAAGACCCCCTTAAGGATTTTTAATCCTATTTTTATTTAATGCATAAGCTCGTTGGTGGGTTTTAATTAAAAAATAATAAACCCTTGATAGCTTGAATCAAATATGGTAAAATTTCCCTTTGAGTCCTCATGACAATATTAATGGTATGTTTATATTATGGTTAAGTTAAAAAGGCTAAAAGAAAGTAGAGAAAGTGTTTTCAAGAAAGTGTTTTCTAACATTTTGGAGGCTGAAAGGGTTGTTTAAAAGTTCAAAATAATTATATGCATGATCCAATCGTTATAAATTTGCAGCTGATGAATGAGGCTAAGGTGAAATTAATCCACCACTGTGGGATTGAAGAAGCTTAATTGTGGAAAAAATATGCTTCTAAAATTTTACTATAAGGGGATAAAAAAATTATGTTTTTGCATGTTATTTCCAACAAAAAAGGGCCATTAATCATATTAATAAGATTCATGTGCAGGATGGTTCCATCAGTGAGGATGATGACTCTATTGTTGATTCTATTGCAACCCATGACCCCGAATTTGAGATTTTGATGAGGACAAATAATGTTGCCTGAACTATCTATTCATTAAATATCATTTAATTTCTGCTATTGCCTATGAGTACTAACATTTCAGGAAGATCACAAATTACTCAGGACAACAGGAAGATTCAAGACTGGTTAGATTAGGAGTGTGAGTCTGAAACAATATAATTTTCTATTTTTTAATTTTTTTTCTTTTCTTTAGTCTGACCACAAACTGCATGTCAAAATTGAGCAACCATGCACATACACAGGGGGAGAGGGTTTTAAAAGAAAATTGTAGATTTTCTTTCTTTGTTGATCGTGTTGTACAACTTTATTTCGTACTGTACGATCTGTTCTATTTAAAATGATTTTTTATGAATAAATCATACTGTACAAACAAGATCGTACTGTATGATGTGTTACAAATCCAAAACCCTAGCCGCCAGATTAGTTTAAGTAATTTTATTAGCCGTTCGTACTGTACGAACAGTACGATTTTATTTGAATACTTACTTAAATTAACCCATAATTAGTGGATTAAATCGAGGACTAATCTCAGATTGGTCATCATAACGTAAGAACTCGTTCGTACTATACGATGAATAGAGGCCCATTTTTATCATCCTGAAGATCGTCCTGGACGATCCCTTAATTTGGCCTCATCGTACTATACAAAGGCAATCGTACCATACGATGAATAAAGATGTGTTTTGTTCGTTCCGACTATCGTCATATACGAACAGAAGAGTGGAGGTTCGTACGGTATGATGTTATATCATATTGTACGATTTATTTTGAATTGTTCGTAAACCTTCGTACCAGGATGAAGACTGTTAAACATATTGTACTGTATGATGTAGTATCGTACTGTACGATAGTAATGGCTACTTTAAATATTTCAGAGATTTTGGAGCCTATTTTTATGTTTCAAATTAGTAATCTTTTTTAGAGACACAGAAAGAGGGGAATGTGATTAGAGAGGGAATCCTTGGGACAGAGCTCTTGAGATGTTTTTAGGGTTTGAGAGAGGAAGGAGAAGGTGAGCTTGGTGAGGGAGAAGAGGTGTGAGGGAGATCACACGGCTACTCCATTCTTGCTACATCTTGCTCCTCTTATGTCCCGAGAAGAACTTGTGGGAGGCTCTCTAAGGAGGAGACTCTTCTACATCTGTGACCTCGAAGGTACTCTTCCATCTCCAGGAGGGAGAAAAATGAGAAGGTACTCTACCATCTCCAAGAGGGTGAGAACAGCGCTTGGCACTCCGCCACGCTAGGTTGGTGAAAGTGAGTCTTGTAAGGGCTTCTCCGCCTTGCCGAGGGGGGCAAAAGGAGACCTATAGTTTGTAGTGTAATTCTCGGAGCGGAGGACTCGGGGAGTGGACGTAGGTCATGATTTGACTGAACCACTATAAAATTCCAGTGTGCTTTTTCCTTATCGCTATTTATTTTTTGCTTGCACTTTATTTTCATAATATTTGCTTGGTGAAAATTGTGAAAGAAAAAGTATTTCAATTTTGTATGTTGAGTTCAATCGATTTCTTTCATATTAGTTAAAGTTTTCTTGTTAAAGATTTAAAAACACAAAAATATTAAAACTCTTGCTTAGGATTTTAAATTATTGCAACAAATTTTCACAATTCACCCCCCCCCCTCTTATCAATCTAGTAATTTCAATTGGTATTAGAGCCTATTTTCAAAAACACTATTTTAGAAAACCTTGAAAAATGATCTTGTTGCATTTTGGTAATCGTAATTCTATGGAGGGTATTCAATAACCCGTCCACCACTTTTTGATAATATCCCTTTTGATTTCAGGAAAATTAGAATGTCTACTTTTTACTGTCTGTCGATTACCGCAGGTGGATGTTAGTCAATGATGGATATGTTGTAGCTTTTAAAACTGTGAATGGAGTGAAAATTCTAGTACCTTTTAATGAATGGAGCAATGAGAATAGGGATTTAGCTCAATTAAATGCAAAGTGCTTAAATTGCTTTTTCTATGCATTAAAGTCTAAGGATTATATGAGAGTTTCTACCTGTGCTACTAGTAAGGAGATTTGGGATAGATTGTGCATGACATACGAAGGAACTAATGAAGTTAAATAGTCTAGGCTTAACATTCTGTTGCATGATTATGAACTCTTTTATATGAAACCTCATGAAATAATATCTGACATGTACACTAGGTTCACCCAAATCATGACATCCTTGCATGCATTAGGTAGAGAAATTTCAAATTCTAAAAAGGTTAACAAAATTCTTAGATGCTTACCTAGTTCCTATGATGCTAAAATTACTGCCATTACTGAATCTAAAGATCTTAATATTTATTCTATTGATAATCTGCTTGGTTCACTCAATGCATACGAGCAAGGAGTGAGTCAAAGGCAAAGTGATGCAGGTGAAAAGAAGGAGCTAACAGTGGCATTAAAAGTAAATAATTAAGAAAGCGATAGCTCTGCAGAGGAGGAAGAAGATGATATAGCATTGATGACCTGACAGTTCAAGAACTTCTTAAAGAGAAAATAAAGGCGTCATCAGAATGGCTGGAATAAAGGTAAAAGCTCAAAGTTTAATAAAGTTTCATATGATACAATCTATTTTGAGTGCAGGAAGCCAGGTCACCTTCGAGCTGATTGCCCCAACTTAAAGAGCCAACCTGGTACGGAAAAGAGCGAGGAAAAAGCCAAGTATAAGAAAGGAAAAATGAAGACACAAAAAGCTTTTTGGGCCGACTCTGCCTCAGAATCATTAGAAGAAGAAGCAGAGGATGAGGTAACAAATTTGTGTCTAATGGCTACTGATAATCTTGATCAATCGAATCAAGATGAGGCATGTCAACTTTCATATGAAGATATATTTCTTATTTCTGAGAATATTCATGACTCGTAAAGGAAGTTGATAAAGATGCATGCTAAGCTTAATATTGAGTTTAGTTCTTTACAAACTGAGCATGCTAACTTAGTTAAGGAAAATTCTGATTTAGATAGAGATCATATGTTGTTGCTTGATGAGTTTGATGCATTAAATAAGAAGCATATTGAATAAAGTAATACTCATGAATCCTTGAAATTATTGCATATTGACTTGGAAACAAAATACAAGAGTTTAGAGGAACTTGCATGTGAGTTAAAAAGCACTGAACAATATTTGGAATTTTGAATCACCAATCTTAATGCTAAGAATTTTTTAATTGAAAATATTTTATTAGTTTATGGTTTGAAGCAGAACTTACTTAGCATTAGTTAATTTTGTGATAAAGGTTTTGATATTAAATTTATGTCTGATAAATGCCTGATTAGTTTAAATGAAAAACTTATTTTAGAAGGAAAATGAATGAACAATGTTTGCATGTTAGACCTTCATTGCATTGATAGTTTAAATTCTTTTTGCCTAAAAAACAATAGTAGATGACTCATGGTTATGGCATAGGAGACTATGTCATGCTAGTATGAAAAAACTTAGAAATATTACTCAGAAAAACCAAGTTAGAGGCGTACCTATGTTAGACTTTACTAAGGATCATTTATGTGATGCTTTCCTACTAGGAAAATAAGTCAAATCATCCTTTCATTCAATTAAAGATGTGATCACCTCTATGCCATTAGAAATCCTACACATGGACTTATTTGGACCCGTTAGCACAGCTAGCCTAGGAGGGAAAAACTATGGTTTTGTGATTGTAGACGACTTCACTACATTCACTTGTGTTACATTCCTAGCATATAAAATTGAGTCATTTGAGGAATTTAAGGTATTCTCCACATTGATTCAACAAAAATTAGGTTGTGAAATCTCAACAATCCATAGCGATCATGGTGGAGAGTATCAAAATGATAGATTTGAATCATTTTGCCAAGAGATAGGAATAGAACATAATTTCTTAGCCCTAGAACACCACAACAAAATGGTATAGAAAAAAGGAAGAATAGAACCTTGGTAAAAGCCGCTAGGGCAATGTTAGCGGAGTACACCCTTCCTAGATACTTTTTGGCAGAAGCAGTCAATATAGCATGTTATGTTTTATATAGGGTAAACATTAGATCTAAGTTGAATAAAACTTCTTATGAACTTCTTAAGGGTAGGACACCGAATCTTTCACACTTATATGTCTTTGGGTGAAAGTGCTTCATATTGATTGATGGCAAAATTCCCTAAGGAAAATTCGATCCCAAGTCTGATGAGGGTGTCTTCTTAGATTATTCATCTGTAGGTAAGGCCTATAGAATCTTTAATAAGGGAACCCTAGTAGTAAAAGAGTCCACCCATGTAGTATTTGATGAATCAGATAAGCCCTCTGAATATAAAATTGAAGATGATGAAATAGAGCAATTCAAGGAGTAGAGACTATGGCCTTAGGAGAAAGGGTAAAACCTCAGAAAGATTTTCCTAGAGAATGAAGATATTCTTCTAGTCATCCTAAAGATTTAATTTTAGGAGACCATTCAGAAGGTGTAAGAACTAGGCATAGACTTAGGAAAGAGGTTAGTCATTCAGCATTCATCTCTATGATAGAACCTACAAGTATAGATCAAGTCTTAGGAGATGAATTCTGGATTCTAGCAATGCAAGAAGAGCTAAATCAATTCACCAAGAATAATGTTTGGGAGTTAGTCAAGAGACCTAAAGAACAAAGTGTTCTGGGAACAAAATGGGTCTTCAAAAATAAGGTGAATGATTCAGGAACAATAATAAGAAATAAAGCCAGATTAGTAGCTAAGGGGTACAACCAAATTGAGGGAATAAACTTTGAAGAAACCTTTGCCCTGTTGCTAGACTACAAGCTATAAGAGTGCTCTTAGCTTTTGCTTGTTTCAAGAACTTCAAACTATATTAAATGGAGGTAAAGAGTGCTTTTTTGAACGGGGTAATTAAGGAAGATGTCTATGTTGAGCAACCCCCCAGATTTGAAAATTCACAATTTCTAAATCATGTATTCAAATTAAAAAAGACACTTTATGGATTAAAGCTAGCATCTAGAGCATGGTATGAAAGACTTAGCTCATTCCTATTGGATAGAGGATTTGAAAAGGGTAATGTAGATACTACACTCTTTTTACAAAAGATCAAAAATGAAATTCTCATTATTCAAATCTATGTGGATGACATCTTATTTGGATCTTCAGATAAAAATGTGTGTGATGAATTCTCAAAAATAATGAGTAATGAGTTTGAAATGAGCATGATGGGAGAACTTAACTATTTTCTTGGCTTTAGCGTGAAACAAATGGATAATGGAACATTCCTTAGGCAAACAAAATACATTAAGGATGTTCTAACAAAATATGAAATGGATAGTGCTAAGCCCGTGAACACTCCAATGAGCTCAACAATTCAATTAGACAAAGATCCTAATAGAAAATCAGTAGATTAGAAAAAATATAGAGGAATGATTAGATCCCTTCTTTACCTGACTGCCAGTAGACCAGACATAATGTTTAATGTGTGCATCTATGCCCATTTTCAAGATGATCCTAAAGAGTCTCACTTAACTGCGATCAAGAGAATCCTTAGATAACTACTAGGCACCCCAAACTTAGGAATCTGGTATCCTAGGTACAGCACTTCATTTGAAATCATAGGGTACTCATATTTGGATTTTGCAGGATGTAGGGTAGATAGAAAAAACACCTCTGGAATTTTCTAATTCATAGGACAATCATTAGTTTCTTGGTCTAGTAGGAAGTAAAACTCAGTAGCCATTTACACGACGAGGTAGAATATATTATCGTAAAAAGTTGCTTTTCACAAGTACTATGGTTAAAATAATAAATTATTGATCCTGGCCTACCTGTAGGAACCATCTCAATCATGTGTGACAACACAAGTATAATTTTCATCTCTAAGAACCCAATTCAGCACTCTCGAACGAAAGACATAGACATTAGACACCATTTCATAAAAGATCACGTTGCTAATGGAGATATAGAATTGTATCACATCGCTACAAGAAATCAATTGGCTGACATATTCATAAAACCACTAGTATTCAACACCTTTAGCACCTTGAGGACAAGACTAGGTATCATAGATATTAAAGCATAAAATAAAATAAAAACACAAATTTTTTTTTTCTTCTAAGGCTGTTCTTGATCATCACACACTCACTACAAAAAACCACCAAATTTGTCATTTTATTATCATACTATATGATCCACTATCATACTATACGATATATCTAAATCTACACAAAACACAACCCATATGCAAATTTGCCTGTGTTGATTGTACTGTATGATATCCATCATATTGTATGATATAGCTATTAGTCATTTAATCCGTCTGGTATGACATTATTAATCATCGTATGGTACGATACCTCCTCTTCGTACTGTACGATCCACGTAAGTGAACGGATTGGAACGAATTGACTCTATTTGGTATGACATTTTTGGTGTTCATACTACACGATACCTCCACTTCGTACTGTATGATCCACCTCAGCAAAATAGATGAGAACGACGTAAAGGTGTCTGGTACGATATAAATGTCATTCATACTGTACAATACACCTATTCGTATAGTACAAAACTTTTCGTCAAAGGTCATACCGACGACCCTCGGGATGATCAAAATCGTTCTCATCGTACTATACAATACCCATCATACTGTATGAGTTGACCACCTTTTGATGAACTGATTCGATAGAACATTTATTTCCCTATCGTACTGTATGATATTATATTATACTGTATGATGTGTGAAAAATTCTACAAATTTGCTTTCTTGGCAGATCTCTTCACTCACAATCCATCACTCACATCTCTTCTCACTTAGTCTACTTGCCTTCCTAATATAATGTCGATTTCCAGCAAGAGGGGTTATTTGGTAGCTGGAAGCTCATCTTCCTTTAGCCATCACAGCGCTCGCTTTCTAAATGTTGAAGATGAAGAGGCCTATCACAAGTTCAAAACCTACAAGGTTATACCGTCCAAAATGTTCAATCAGGCTACTCTAAATTTCCAGGTATTGAACCTCTTCGCTTCCACCACTTTCCAGTTCATTCTTACTCTGGCTTTCCCCTTCAACTCCAAACTACTATTTGAATTTCTAGCAAATCTTACCAACACTGTCGATAATACAACTTTCCACTCCATTGACTGTCGCCAAAACATAGAGATTACCAAAGCTAACATCGCCCATTTTATTGGGCTATCCACTAGGGTTCGTTCCTTTCTCACAAATAAATTTAATTGGAGTGATATTAATCGTGTACTTAGGAATGCAGCCTTCTATCAACATCAGCCACTCGTCCAATCACTCAATCGAAATGCCAGAATTATTCAACATGTCCTTAGAACCTCTATAGTACCCAAAGATGACAACCGGATCAACATGACCCCAACTTTATCTGACACTACCTATCTTATCATGTCCAACACCATATTCGATGAGGCAGATTTGATTATTAACTATATTCATCATATGACTTTCGTTCACCTCCCTACTACTCGCTACAAATAAAATCTAGCCCTTGGTCATCTTATAGGATACATCCTTCAAAATAAATACTAATTAACCTATCCTGGTGAATATGATAATCTTCCAATCTTTTATACAGATGCCACTTTCTGTATTCTTTTCCATCGAGGATAAGAGCCTAAAGAACCTGACTTTGATAATGAAGAAAGAGACGGTGCCCTCGTAGCAGCTCAAGCTTGACAACGAAGACATGCAGCACCCCAAGCACCTGCACCAGCTCATCCTCACGATTATTTGGTCGAACGCTTCAACCAACTTCAGACTAGTCTCGATATACACATATAAGAGCAACATCAGCAACACAAGGCTGACATGTAATGATTTGGGGAATGCTTCACCGTGATTGATAACTGATTTGACACAATCCTTCACTATTTCCAATCAAATCCACCTCCACCTCCAAGTGATCAGGATCCATCCCTTTGAAGTGTATCTGTGTTATATTTTTTTAGTGTTGTTTGCTCCTCTTTTTGGTGCTGTCAAAAGGGAAAGAAGTTTGTTGTAGTCTGCTCTTATGTTTCCTTAGGTTTGAATAGAATGCATTTCTTTTTCTATTACATACTACATTTTATTTTTTCCTATTTTGTATTGCATTTCTTTTTCTTATTTTTAAATAAAATAAAAAAACAAAAAAAATGCATTTCAAACTTGGCTACAACAAACATTATTTGACATCATCAAAAAGGGGGATATTGTTGCAACCCATGACCTCAAATTTGAGATTTTGATGATGACAAATAATATCGCCTGAACTATCTATTCATTGAATATTATTTGATTTCTGCTATTGCCTATGAGTACTAACATTTCAGGAAGATCATAAATTACTCAGGGTAACAGGAAGACACAAGATTGGTTAGATTAGGAGTGTGAGTCTGAAATAATGTAATTTTCTATTTTTTTTTATTTTTTTTCTTTTCTTGAGTCTGGCCACAAACTGCATGTAAAAAATGAGCAACCACGCACACACACAAGGGGAGAGGATTTTAAAAAATGTAGATTTTCTTTCTCTGTTGATCATATTGTACGACTTTATTTCGTATTGTATGATATGTTCTATTTAAAATGATTTTCTATGAACAAATCGTACCGTACGAATAAGTTCATAATGTACGATGTGTTACAAATCCAAAACCCTGGCCGCCATATTAGTTTAAGTTTTATTAGCCGTTCCTACTGTAAGAACATATTCGTATTGTATGATTTTATTTGAATACTTACTTAAATTAACCCGTAATTAATGGATTAAATCGAGGACTAATCTCTGATTGGTCATCGTACTGTACGAACCCGTTCATACTATATGATGAATAGTGGCCCATTTTATCATCCTAGAGATCATCCTGGACGATCCCTAGATTTGGCCTCATCGTACTGTACGAAGGAAATAGTACCATACGAAGACGAGTTTTGTTTGTCCCGTCTATCGTCCTGTACGAACAAAAGAGTTGAGGTTCATACGGTACTTTGTTATATCGTACTGTATGATTTATTTTGAACTGTTTGTAAACCTTCATACCAGTACGAAGACTATTATACATATCGTACTGTACGATGTAATATCATGCTTTACGATAGTAATAGCTACTTTGAATATTTCAGGGTTTTGGAGCCTATTTTTATGTATCAAATTAGTAATCTTTTTGAGAGAAATAGAATGAGGGGAACGTGATTAGAGAGGGAATCCTTGGGAGAGAGAGCTCTTGAGAAGTTTTTAGGATTTGAGAGAGGAAGGAGAAGGTGAGCTTGGTGAGGGAGAAGAGGTGTGAGGGAGATCGCACGATTGCTCCATTCTTGTTGCATCTTGCTCCTCTTGTGGCCCGAGAAGAACTTATAGGAGGCTCTCTCAGGGGGAGACTCTTCTGCATCTGTGACCTCGAAGGTACTCTTCCTTCTCCAGGAGGGAAAAAATTAAAAGGTACTCTGCCGTCGCCAGGAGGGTGAGAACAGCGCTTGGTACTCCGCCATGCTGGGTTGGTGAAAGTGAGTCTTGTAAGGGCTTCTCCGCTTTGCCGAGGGGGGAAAAGGAGAGCTATAGTTTGTAGGAAAATTCTCGGAGCTGAGGACTCCGAGGAATGGATGTAGGTCATGGTTTGACCGAACCACTATAAAATTCTGGTGTGCTTTTCCTTATCACTATTTATTTTTTTCTTTCACTTTATTTTCATAATATTTGCTTGGTGAAAATATTGAAAGAAAAAGGATTTCAGTTTTGGATGTTGAGTTCAATTGATTGCTTTCGTATTAGTTAAAGTTTTCTTGTTAAATATTTAAAAACACAAAAATATTAGAACTCTTGCTTAGAATTTAATGTTATTGCAACAAATTTTCACAATTCCACCCCCCCCCCCTCTTGTCAATCTGGTAATTTCAGATTCTGGGGTGGAGTACTTATGGGAATCTATAATAACATTTTTATCCCTACTCCTTTTGAATATCATGGTATCATTCCCCATTTAAATAGAAGTGAGGATAACATTTTCGTCACTCAAGCTCCCTCTAAAAAAGAAATATTTGAAATTATTAAAGTAATGAACATTTATTATGTTGCAAGACTTAATGGTTTCACCACAAAACTTTTTCAAAATGCTTAGTATATTATTAAAGTGGGCATGGTGGAAGCTATTAAAGTAATGAACATTTATTATTCTAATATAACTTTATATCTTTTGGAAGAGGTTATTAATTACTTGTCTTATTTTTGACCTATCAGTTTATATTACATTTTCAATAAATAAAACTCTAAAATTATGATGGGGAGATTGGCTTTAATTTTACCTAAAATGATTTCTCTTAGTCAAATAAATTTTGTGATGGGCAGTGGCATTATTTATAATGTGCTTTTGGCTCAGAATTAATTCGGGATATTAATTTTCCAGTTAAAGGTGGAAAATTTGTTCTAAAAAAATGTTATTACCAAAGATTATGATAACCTGAATTAGGATTTTATTTATTACATTCTATAGTGCTTTGGTTTTAATGAATTTTTTATCAAGCTTATAAAAAAAAACATTGAGAAAGGCTTGGTTTCTATCATTATTAATAGTAAAAGCCCATGTTTTTTCCAAAACTCTCATGGTATTAAACAAGGAGATCCTATATCCCTTGCTTTATTCTTTACTACCTTAAAATTTCTATCTAGGGACCTTGATATTCTTTATAATCAACACCCTATTTTACATTATATTATTGATGGTTTCTTTCTTATTTTTCACTTGAATTTTATAGATGGTTTTATCATTTTTTATAATGCTTCTCACAAGATGTTGAAAATCCTTTTTAAATTCATTTGCAATTTCAAATTGATTAGTGGTCTAAATTTTAAAAAGGATCAAAGCAATTTTATTTATGGGAAATATGTTACTAAAAATATGATTAATGCAATAAAAATTAAGATTAGTTTTGCTTCTCAAAATATACCTATTAAGTACTTAGTTACCCCTTTATTTAAAGGGAGGAAGAGGTCTCATCTCACTGAAGATATTTTTACTATCATTCAAAAGAAACTAACCTCATGGGCTAATAACATTTTACCTTTAGTGAGAGACTTTTTTAATTAAAAGTGTGCTTTGTTCTTTGCCTTTATTCATTTTTTACATGATTCAATCTTCTGTCTCTACTTGTCTATGTATGGAACATTTGATTAACAAGTTTTTTGGAGTTCAAAGAACAACTTTGCTTCTATTCTTTGGGACTCTTGGAAGAACTTATTAATTTCATATAGGTTGTTAAACATAAGCTATTGTCCCAAGGATAACTAGGGGGGGGGGGGGGGTGAATTGGTAATTTAAAATTTTTCTTAGATTTTTTAAATAGAAAACCATTTTAATTAATTTCCAAAAATGATTATCTTTTTGAAAAAGCTTTTCAACCACTATAACAAAATTGCAGAATAATAAATGCAGAAAATAAAAGACACAAAGATTTATAATGGTTTAGTCAAACATGAGACTTCCTCTTCAGGTATTACACTATTACCAAAGTGACTCTCCTTTTCCCCCCACAGTAAGGTGGAGAACCTTCGTCTATTCACACTCTCCAAGTGTCGGCAGAGAACCATCGTCTGTTCATACTCTCTAAGTGTTGACAGAGTACCGTCGTCCCTTCGTATCCTCCAAGTGTTGGCCAAGTACTATCATCTATTCACACCCTCCAAGTGTTGATAGAGTACCGTCGTCTGTCCACACCCTCCAAGTGTCGGCAAAGTACCGTCATCTTACTTCAAAGATCTTCTCTCGAGCACCTAGAAAGAATAAAAGAAGAGTTATAACCAAAAACATATAGAGATCCTTACCTTTGAGTAACCTTGTGAACGCTTCACACTTCTCTTGCAAGAAATCTCTCTCAAACACTCTCTCAAATGCGCTCTTTCACTTACTCTTGAAAAATCAAGAAGAAGGACTCTTCACATGTCAGTTCTAAAGGACCTTTTATATGTAAGACACGAAAATTTAGAAAAATGAAAATTTTAATTTTGAGCCTATACGATCGTGTGTTCGTATGTACGAAAAGTTCAAAAATTGTTGCGTACAAACCTGTTGTGAATCTGTATGAAATGATTTTGTACATGATGATCATCTAGTACGAACCAAGATCATATTGTACAAACAGATAGAAAATTTTTCATCTTCGTCGGGATGAAGAGGGAACCCACATTTTCATACTCTGGATGGCATATATATGATGACGACATCGCATGGTATGATCAGTTTAGAAAAATTTCAAGTTTATCAGGACGAAAAGGGACCCATCTAAATTATACACTGGATGGCATACGTATGATGATGACATCATATGATATGAACCATTCATAAAATTTTCAAGTTCATTGAGATGAAAAGGGACCCGTCCAACTCGTACAGTGGACGACGTAAGTACTATGACTATATCGTACGATACAAACCGTTCAAAAAATTTTCAAGTTCATCGGGACGAAAGGGATCTGTCCAACTTGTACACTGAACATCATACGTACAATGAGGACATCGTATAGTACGAACTGTTAAGAAAAACTTTGAATTTGTTAGGGTGAAAAGGAAGACAAAAATCGGCTTTCAAATTTCCTCTTGGGAGGTGAATAAATACTAAATTTTACCATGGTATTGTTTATAAAAAATGATGATCAATCATATTATATGTATTTTTTGCGATGGTACTTTTATGAAAGTGAGAATTATATTATTCTTCTAGTGTAGATTATATTAAAGATATTTTTAACAAGAGTGTCACCCTTAGACCTATTTTTAATCCTGAATTATCCCTAAGATTATTGTGTTAGGTGATAATATTTGCTTACTCACATCTTTGAGGATGGTGAATTCGGGAAACATCAAGGGTATGTAATAAGGACTCTATTGCGGGTCATGATGTTTCACACCCAACTTATTTTTCAAAACATATAACATTATTAAACAGTATTGTGTTGCAAACTATTATGGATTTCTATTGGAATCATGCCCCCAAGTTTTCTCAACTGCAATATTGTGTTGATTCAAAAAAAAAAAAGGCTATTACTTTTTGGAGGATTTTAGGCTTATAAAACTCTTTCTATTTCTTTAAAAAATCTAATTTCTAAATTTTAATGGGTAGATGGTTTGCATTTCCTAAAATATTCTTTAGGCCAAACACATTTTATTAAGGGCCGTAATATTTTTGACAATGTCTTCTGGCCTAGGAGTTATTATGACATTGATGTTCCTATAAAGATGTGTTATTTTAAATATGGATATCTCACCTGGACTATGACAACTTGAATTTGGATTTTTGTAAAGAATTTAGCTCTTTTGGTTTCAATTCATATTTTTTAATCTTATTAAGAGTAGTATCGAGAATGATTTTTTCTCTTATATTAATAAGGTAAGAGATGTATGGATTTTAATCTTCCTTAAGTTTAGCTAAGGGAACCCCATATTTATCTGCTTTATCTATCACTATGGTGGAATATCTCTCTAAGTGTTTGGAAAAATTATTTATTGAGGACCCTAACCTTTATTCTCATACTACTAGTGGTTTCTATTTTTCTCTGTATTTGCTTATGATTTCATTATATTATCTTATGGTTAATTTAGATTCCCAAATTTATCTTTATGTTTCCAAATCAATTTTATAGAACCAGTGGTTTAAACAATTAACACTTCTAAGAGATATTTATTTATACAAAATCTATTAACCACTTAGGATTAATTCGATCCAATACAATTTTTGATTTTACTCACCAAAAATCTGCCTATTAAATATTTGGGTACACTGCTTTAATGGTAAGAAAATATCACATCTATTTGTGGATATTCTTGGCCTCTTTTTAAAAGAGGTTGTCTTCTTCGTCCTTTAAGTATTTCTATTTTGGTGTGGCTCATTTTGATTAGAATGTTTTATGTTCACTCCCTATTTATATCTTTCATCTTTCTGCCTACTAAAATGTTTGTCTTCGTTGGAAAACTTAATCATAATTTCTTTTGGGGTTTAATAATGAAAGTTCGTTAGGGATGTTAAGCCCTATGAAACTTAGTCCCAAGCTAACCAAGAGGGGGGGGGTGGTGAATTGTATTTTAAATTTCTTTTCAACAAAAGCATATCACAAACCAAAACCAAATCACACACAAGACAAAATAATGTGAAAATTAAAGCGCGGAAGCAGAAACAAGAACACAGGATTTATAATGGTTTCGGTCAACTCGACCTACGTCCACTCCCTGGAGGCTCCCTTCGAGTATTGCACTACAATCGTGACTCTCCTTTAGCACCCGGCTAGGCGAAGATGCCTTTACAAAGAACCTCTTTTTGCCACCCTGGCAAGCCAGAGAAACCTATCTCCTTTTGCTTCCTCCTGAAGTGGCAGAGAACCACAATCAGATGCTAATCCATTACCTCTACCGACCTTCCACGGACGAGAAACCTCTAGACAAAGAAGAAGAAGAGAGATCCTTGAAGCAACCATTGTAATCCCCTCACAAGCTCCCCCTCAACAAGATCCTTCTCTCTCCCTCTCTCTCTTCTCTCTCCTCAAGATCTTCTCAGGTCAAGGTAGCAGTAAAAGATTGTTCAAAATATTGAACAAGAGTCTTAAATGAAGAGATTCAAAGGAGCTCATTAATGTAAGTTGCCGACTATATCATCCAGACCGATATGGACATCTTCTGGCGATCAGTACAAATCAGTCTAGGCCGTGCATCCCTTGAATGCAAAACTGGATGATTTAATATTGGCTTGATCGTCCAGGCCGATCTCTTGATCATCAGCAGCCGATAAAGTCAAATTTGAGAGGAAATATCGTCAGAGCATCGTTGAATTTGTTGTGCTGGCCTATATTTATCGTCCAGAATGTAACTAAGTTTTTGAATAGATCGTAACCAGGCCGATCTGCGATCGTCCAGGATGATATGATCGTATCAATCATCCTTAAGTTACTTCCTTGATTTATCTGATTTAAATAAGGGCCTAATAATTGTGAATATCGTCCAGCTGTCCACAGATCATCGGGCTGATTACCAAAAATTACAGAAACCTTAATGGTGTTGAGGCGGCAACTCTTTATGTTTGAGTTATGTCCTGGATACACGTATCATCCAGATGATCTATTAATGACGGCTGCCTTAATAGATTTCCGAATAGATTTATGTTTTAAACTAAATCATCCTAGGGAGAGTAAAAAAATATCTTCATGGCGATATTGAGTTAAAACGAAGTTCTAGTCTCTCAAGTGTGGTGTGTATGGGTTGCTTAGCATTAGCTCTTTGAACATTACAAATAGAGCATAGGGAGAAAAAACAAATTAGACTGACTCAACCTACCTACGCAATCTTGAACTGGCTTTGTTTGTCGTCCAATCTTCGATTCTGAAAAAAGTAGAAAAACATGGCAGTCCAAGAGATCATTGTGTTTGTCAAATCATCAAAAAAAAGTCATGAAAATTGATTTGCAAATAATCTCCCTCTTTTTGATGATGGCAAAACACTACGAAGATAATCAGCAGTAAAAATTTCGGGATCGGACAGGTTTTAATAAGTCATAAACTTCTCCCCTCTTTGACATATCAAAAGAGGAGGAGAACAGAAAAGAGGAAAAAAATAGGGCAAACCACAAAATTTTTTTTTTAACCAAGACATGAAAATGATGTAGTATTCCATGTGATTGATTTAAAACTGGGGGTTAATGAGTTAATTATCTCAACAATCAAAGAATGGTAGAAAATACCGGTCATGGTTACCCTAGCTCAGACGTTTTCTTAGGTAGAATCATCTTTTGAAATCAATGACCTAACTCAAAGAATTAATTGGATATTAAGAAAAGATCCATCCATCACTTGGTTCAGAAAAAATATCTTTATAAATAATGAACCAAAGTAACTCTATCACGATCACAAACAATCGAAACCAAGTCTTTGAGAAGTCAAAACTCTAAGTCTCTAAAGATTAAAAAGAGAGAATATTTGCTTGCATTGAGTGGGCTCATTTATGCCTCTTGTCAATTTGAGTGGATCTTTGCGCATTTTTATATATAGATTTTCAATTTGGCATCTTTGCGCTTCTTTTGTTTGGCATCATTGGCCCAAAAATTTTTTTTTATAATTTTTGCAAGCTACATTCTCTTTTATAATCTCTTAAAAAAAAATTGTTGTGAGTATATCTTCTTAGATATTAGAGAATAGGAGCTCTCTCTCCTCTAACTAAGGAAGAAATATCACAAACAGAATCAAAATAAAAAATAAGAGTATACAGGGGATTTGACTGACAAAAAAAAACATTAATCATTATAAGTACAAGATAGATTTGCTTAAGTAAGCTTAAGAAAAGATCTTAATTTCATACACAATCTTTAATTTTGAAATAGAGTTTTGATTAAAAAGAAAATATGCCACTAAAATAGGTTAGAGAAAGAGACACAATCACAAAATATTTTTACCATCTAAGAGATGAAGAAGGATGAAAAAACACATTGACTACAAATTTCAAAACAAGGACAAAGAATATGATATCATATTCAGCGATGATTTTGACAACTAGCTTAAAAAAAACACAAAGAAAGTAAAACACCCAAAAACTAGAGCAAATTAAAAAACAACAAAAGCAAAAGAAAGTAACTTAAAGATCAAGTTTCATGCATTATATCAATCACACCCAATCTGGTCCTAAAAAACTAAAAGTGTCGAAGGCCAGTTGGTTTAGTAAAGATGTCAGCCAGTTGATTTTCAGTTGTTACCATGGTGTAACTCAATGCCTCCCTTAGTCACATGATCTCTAATGAAGTGATGCCTAATGTCTATGTGCTTAGTCCTTGAAGGTTGGATAGGATCTCTTAGGAGATGCTATGGCACTAAGTGTTGTCACAAAAAGATTGAGATGGGGCCTACAGGTAATCCTAAATCCAATACCTGTTATTTCAACCAAAGAACTTGGCCACACAAACTTTCAAGAGCAATGTCTCAGCTTCAGCAGTGGGAAAGTGCAACAGAATTTTGTTTCCTACTAGACAAAGAGACAAAGATTGTCCTTGATTGACAAGTTCTGAAGTGCTTTTTTTTTCCACCTTGCTCCTGCAATCAAGTCGAAAAATCCAATAATCTCAAAATAAGTGTTGTGTCTAGGGTACCAAATCCCTAAGCCTTGGGTTCCTAAAAGGTATCTAAAAAATTTCTTAACTCAGTCAATGGGACTCCTTAGGGTCAGCTTGAAATCTAGCACAAAGGCTAAACATAAACATAATATCAGTGGTCGCTCGCAGCCAAGTAACGTAAAGATTCATCACCTCTATACTTCTTTTGATCAACAGACTTACCACTTGGGTCCTTATCCAATGGAGCACTAGAAGTCATGGAGTGTAATTGGCTAGCTTAGTCCATCTCATATTTCTTCAAAATGTCATTTATGTATTTTTGTTTGGTTTAAAAAGGTCCATCCTCCAATTGTTTTATGCTAACCCCAAAAAGTAGGACAACTCTCCCATCAAACCATCTCAAACTCTCTATCTTGTTTTAGAAAAAATCATCACACAATTTCTTATTAGAAGATCCAAAGAGTATATCATCTACATAATCTGACAATGAGTAAGTCATCTCCAACCTCTTAAGAAAGGGTGGTGTCTACGCTCCCCTTGACAAACTCCCTCTCTAGTAAGAATGTGCTAAGCCTCTCATCCAAGCTCTTGGTGCCTGCTTTACCTACAAGCCTTCTTTAATTTAAAAACATGATTTAGAAATTGGGAACTTTCAAAACCTAAGGGTTTTTCTACAAACACATCTTCTTTTATTTCCAATTTAAAAGGCACTTTGTACCATTTGAAAAGTTTAAATCCTTCTATAAACAGGCAAAGGCTAATAGCACTCTAATGGCTTCCAATCTAGCTGCAGGGAAAAAGTCTCCTCAAGTCTATCCCATCTATTGGTGTAACCTCTTGCCACCAATCTTGCTTATTCCTAACCACCACTCCTGAATCATTACACTTGTTCTTAGGACCCTTTGTCCCAACTAACACTTTGTCCCTTAGGTCTTTCTACAAGCTCCCAAACATCATTCCTACAAATTGATTCAATTCTTTTATTCATGCTAAATCCAAAACTTATCAGTAAGGGCTTGGTTACATGGTGGTGGGTTCAGTCATTTGAGATAGGCAGAGTGTTCACACTCCTTCCTAATCCATGTCTAGTCTTAATCCACTAGAAGGTCTCCTAAGATCAAATCCTTGGGGTGACTTGTATAGTATCTCAAATCTCTAGGCAAGTGTGAGAAGGTCCCAACCCTTTCATCCAAATTAATATTTTCTACTCCTTGGGTGACTTCTCCTACTCCTTCATTACTTTGGTGTTCTACCCCTTCCCCAAATTTTCTACACCCTTAGTAATCTCTCCAATATCATCATCATTCTCAACTCCATGTTTCTTAGGATCGACTCATCAAATACTTACATGGTTGTCTCTTCCACCATCAAAGTTCTCTTGTTAAACACCCTAAAAGACTTCTTAACACTAGAATAATTCTAAGAATACTCCTTCATCAGATTTGGATCAAATTTTCCCAAGTGAGACTTCCCTTGTTGTGAATAAAAACCTTAAACCAAGACATGAAGGTGGGAAAGATTGGGTGTCCTACCTTAGGATCTTATAGGGTGTCTTTTCTAATTTGACTCTAACTTCACACTATTCAACACATAACAAGCTTGTTAACTGCTTCAGCCCAAAAGTATTTTGGAAGTGATAATCTCGCAAGCATGGCTTAGCAGCTTCCACCAAGGTCCGGTTCTTCCTTCACTACCCATTTCCTGAGGGGTCTAGGAGCTGAAAAAATTGTGGCTAATCCCTTGTCCTCACAAAAATCTTCAAATCTTTCATTCTATGATTCTCCCCCATATCACTATGGATGGTCAAATCTCACAACCTAGCTTTTTCTGAATCCAAGTGAGAAAATGTTTTAAAACTCCTCAAAAGACTCATTTTTTATGTGAATGAAATCTAGTCAGTGAACCTCGAGTAGTCATTCAAACAATCACAATCCATAACTTTTTGTCCCAGGTGGCAGTGCTAATGGGTCCCAAACAAATCCCATGTGAAGGACTTCTAAAGGTCTAGAGGTGCTAATGTTCTTAATGGGAGTGAAAGGTGGAGTGGACTTGCTTTCCTAGTTGACAGGCTTCACAAATGTGGTTTTTGAAAACTTAGTTTGGGGACACCTCTAACTAGGCTTTTTGGTCACTTTCCTAAGAGTTTTCATACTTGCATGACAAAGTCTCCGGTGCCACATCCATAAATAATCATTCACTATTTTAAGTAAATGTAGTAAACTATTCAATGTTATTTTAAATCAAGCTGTAGACAGTTGTTGATCCTCTTCACCTGCAAAATAGTGTTGTTACTTAAACTTACAGTGCATGAATTTGCCAAAGAATTGCACGATGAGCCTTTGTCCAAAGTTGACTGATGCTAAGCAAGTTGTGCTTCAATCCATCTAACAGCAAAACATTTCAATCATAAGGTTCTTGAATTACCAATAATACTGCGCCTAACACCTTCTTGGTGTGTTGTCTCCAAGAGTAAACCTTGCCTCCAGTCCTGGACTCTAGTACAACAAATGGTGTGGCATCACCAGTCTATGTCCGAGAGGCATCCACGTCCAGGTACCACATACTCTCACGAGGCTTTTATGAGAGCCCTCCTGCAAATTTCAAATCTTGATATTGACCAAACGGTTTGGGTTCCTCCTTATAAAAGTAGAATGCAATGATATGTGTATTGCTTGGATCATGCACCTTTGGTCTCCACACCTAATGTTACTATGGGTGAACTTTGCAAGTGTGTGAGATGTGTCCTAGCATGCCACACGAAAAAACATTTTACCCAGGAAAATGATTCTTAAGTGATTTGAGTTATAATGCCTCTTCCTAGGTTTTGGCAATTGATCAAAAAGTAGGTGCCATCCTAATCTTCTTTTATTTCTAATTCAATTTGAATCTCAAATTAGTGCTCTTTAAGACCTCATTTTCAATCCTCAAAATTTTTTCCACTCTTTAGACCTTTTAAAATAGATTCAAGGTGATGTGTGTGACCTTTTAATGCATCTGCTTTTCAATAACTCACACATAATTTTTATTTAAACTCATCAAATTCGTCAGTAAGGTCATATGATTTGAATCAATAGTTTGATGGTCTTTAGTAAAATTTCATGCTCTTTTTGTAGATTCAAAAATTCTAATTTCAAGCTGGCTATTGTTTTCTTTAATTTCCTATATGATCATGAATTTTCTGAAACTTTAAGAAGTGATCGTAAGAAAGTTCACAGTACCTCTTCTTGTCAAGATTGTCCGTTAGCCATCAAGCATAATTTCGATGCCTCACTCTTCTGGTTCCGTCTCCGATGAGTCGATGCAGATCACCCAAAATGCTTTTGTACTCTCATCTGTCCTTCCTTAGACTTAGGTTTTCTCCTCACCGTCTTTTTGCTTGAGTGATCTTTAAGTGTAGGGCAGTCAGTTTTCACGTGTCCTGGTTTCCTATATTAATAACAAACAATATCAAAGATCCTTTAGATATGTTATGATCCCTACCTTTTCTCCAATGATGCTTTTGCTTCTTCCTTTGAAAGCTTTTGAATTGCCTTGTGATGAAGGACAATTCTTCGTTTAAAACCCACAGATTCAGATATCTATTTGTGCGCCTTTAGTGCAACTGTTTTCTCCTTCTTCTTCTCACCTGCATCAAAATTTCTTTGATTCACCCCTTGCTCATAAGAAATGAGTGAGCCAAGTAAGTTTCAATTGAATAAGTGTTCAAATCATTAGATTCAGTGATTGCAGTAGTGATTTTAGCATCATACGAGATGGCAAGCATCTCAGAATCTTTTTTTACTTTTTCAAAGTTTGAAAGTTCTTTCCTAGTGCATGACAGTGAAGTAACTATCTGAGTAAACCTAGTATATATGTCAGAAATTGATTCATGAGATTTCATACAAAAAAGTTCGTAGTCATGCAAGAGAATGTTCAAACGAGATTGTTAACTTTATTAATGCCTTCATAAGTGACACACAATTTATCCCAAATTTCTTTACCAGTTTTGCAAGTGGAGACAGCATGTAATCCTAAGATTTTAAAGCACAGAAAAAATAGTTCAAACATTTTGCATTTAATTGGCTAAATCTCTTTCATCAAAAATCCATTCAGTAAAAGAAATTTCAGTTTTAAACACCATTAATTTCACGAGAGGTGAGAATAACCTTCTTGATAAGCATCCAATGTGATAATCAGTAGATTATAAAAACGTCGACATGCGGGTTTTCCAGAAATTAAATGGAGGTTTATCGAACGGGAGGTCGGTAATAAAATACCCTTCCGTAGTGCTACGATTCCCAAGGTTAGCCATGGATCAAAATTCAAAAAGTTTTCAAACTAATTTTTTTATGAATCCCGCTCTAATACCACTTGAAGTTTCGTTAGGGATGTTAAGCCTATGAACTTAGTCCCAAGCTAAACCAAGAGGGGGGGGGGGTGAATTGGTATTTTAAAATTTCTTTTCAACAAAAGAAATATCACAAACCAAAACCAAATCACACCATAAGACAAAACAATGCGAAAATCAAAGTGTGGAAGCAAGAAAGAAGAACCCTGAGATTTAGTGGTTCGGTCAACTCGACCTACGTCTCCACTCCCAGAGGCGCCCCCGAGTATTGCACTACAATGTGACTCTCCTTTAGCCCCACGGCTAGGCGGAGAGCCTTTACAAAGAACCTCTTTTTGCCACCCTGGCAATGTAGAGAACCTATCTCCTTTTATTCCTCCTGAAGCTGGCAGGAACCACAATTAGATGCTGATCCTTACCTCTAACCGACCCTTCCACAGACAAGAAACTCTAGTGAAGAAGAAGCAGAGCGATCCTTGAAGAAACCCTTGTGAATCCCCTCACAAGCTCCCCTCACAAGATCCTCTCTCTCTCTCTCTCCCTCTCTCTCTTTCTCTCCTCAGGTCTTCTCGGTCAAGGCAGATTGTTTCAAAATGTTGAACAAGAGCTCTTAATAGAAGAGCTTCAAAGGAGCTCATTAATTATAAGTTGCCGACAATATCGTCCAGTCTGATATGGACATCGTCCTAGCGATAGTACAAATCTCAAGAAGATCGGCCAGAGCATCTCCTGAATGCAAACTGAAAGATTTAAATTGGCTTGATCTCCAGGACGATCTCTTGATAGTCCAGGCCGATCAGTTCAAATCAGGAAAAATGTTCTAGAGGCATCGCCTGAATTTGTTGCTGGCCGATATTTTATCGTCCAGAAGTAACTAAGGTTTTTGAATAGATCATCCTGGCCGATCCTGCGATCGTCCAAAACGATAAGATCGTATCAATCATCCTTAATTACTTCCTTGATTTGTCTAATTAATTAAGGCTAATTGTGAATATTGTCCAGGCCCGATCCAGATCGTCCTGGCCGATTACCAAAAATTACGAATACCTTAATTATTTATGGCGGTAACTTCTTTCGTTTTGAGCTTATCATCACTGGCCGATACACGTATCTGTCCAGGACGATCTATTAATGATGGTTGCCTTAATTAAGATCCCGAATAGAACTCTCATTTTAAACTAAATCGTCCAGGCCGATAAAAATATCGTCCTGTGTCGATGATATGAGTAAAAACAGAAATTCTAAGTCTCTAAAGTGTGTGTGTGTAGGGTTGCTTAGCATCAGTCTCTTTGAACATTAAAATATACTCAAGAAGAGAAAAAACAAATTACAGACTGACTCAACCCTAACCTACGCAATCTTGAACTGGCTTCGTTTGTTCATCCGATCTTCAATTCCTGAAAAGTTAGAAATAACAGGCAGTCCAAGAGAATCAATAGTGTTTGTCTCATCCAAAACTAAGTCATGAAAATAGATTTGCACAAATAATTCTCACCATGCCATGCTTTGGTCCTTCCTTAAATAAGTGTTGTGGAGTTATGGATGAATATGGTTTAGGGTGTAAGAATATTTTGGATGTCTCATCTTTTCTTACAAACTTTGGTTCACTTTTAGATCTAATGCAAATTATGGTCCAAGTTCATGTAAAGTAAGTATTGCATTAATAAGCATCTCTAATTTGTCATTTAAAATGTGATTCTCTAGTTTGGAAAAAATTGCATTCCATTAAAATGGGAGGTTGAGGATTTATTTTCTTTGGCGATTGGCCAAGGCACTGTTTTCTTTTGGCAACAATTATTTTGGTTTCTCTTGTATTATAATTTCCTAAACTCTCATTCCACTAATGCTATTAAAGTTAATTGTTTTATTGCTGATGACAATAAATAGAGAAGTGCATACTAATTTTGTGAATATTCTTACGGGATAAAATTTTTGTAAATTCCTTTACAAAGGGATATTAATGACCATATTATGTTAAAAATCTGAATTTCTGGTAATTTAAATTTAAGGAAGTTTTGGAGCATATTAGAAATGGAGGTGTTAATTCTTGAATTTACCCTTATCTTTTGAACAATAGAATCCCTTTGTCTTCCTCTATGCTAGTTTCAAGAATTCTTCATAATTATTTTCATACTGATAAACATTCTTATAAAGAAAGGTTTTGTAATTCCTTAAATGACATGTTGGTATCATGTTCTTGTGCATGTTGCCTGAGCGACTAAACTTCCAAGAAATTTTGATGATATGTTCCATAACAAATCATTTCAATAAAATTCATTGATATCATTCAAATTTTAAATACATTGTTCTTTTCTAAAGTTCACATTGGAACCTCACCCCTTTTGTATTTGTGATATATTTGGGGAGAGGAATGAGTCTAAGAATATAATGTCAAGATGGATTCAATAATGCATGTGTATAGCGAAAGATAAGTGTTTCATCTTTCTTCTTTTTTCTATTTGTTAATTTATCAATGGAAAAACTTCAAAAACTTTAATTATGTTACTTGTTGTTTTAGCATTATGTTCAACAAATTTTGCATAGGGGAAGGGAGACGATAGTTAGGTGGTTAAACACCTAAGTTTCCATTTATTAGGTTTATTATTTTTTATGGTGATGCGAACAGCCCTTCTTTGGTTACGGTGGTATCATTAGATATCACATTGGTAAGATTATTACTCACTTTTTATGCCCAATTGAGCCTTGTTCTTTTTTTTTTGCTGAGCTTTATTCCCACTATATGGAGATTAATTTATGCAATGCTCCTTATTTTGAAGGATATTTTGGTGTTGGTGGATTCCATGCTATTAATACATTTAATTGTTGGTAATACTAGTTGTAATGCAAACATTTTATATTTTCTCAGGAATATTAAGTGATGTTGGTGTAACATTAGTTATACCATCACTACCATTTACAAGGAAGGTAATCATTATGCTGATTTCTTGCTAAGCTAGGCTATAATCTTGGGTGTTTTCAAGCTTTTACATGTTAAGTCTACCCCATATGTTAAAGGGTATGAACATTTTAGATAGGACTGGCTTTGACTTATTTAAGACTTTGACAGATTCTCTCTTTCTTCTTTTGTGCTTTTTCTTTTGGTTTTGTGCTTTTTGCACCTCTTTCTAGTTTTGAATTTGGTTTTCTTTTCCTTTTTTTATGGGTGGCCACTCTCATTTCATATGTTTTGGGTTTGATGGTGCTTTTTCTCATTATAGGCTATTATTATTTTGGTTGTTCTTTTCCTCCTAATGTATTGGTTCTTTTTATTTTCTTGATGGGAGAATTACTGGGTGTGGATTTAAACCTACTATGATTCTAACTATTATTTTGTTGAGGGGAAATTTGTTTGATTGTTGGTAACCATTACACATTTTTAATCTTCTTTTATGTGGAATGAGGATTTTAACTATTACCTTGATTGTTGATCATATTATTTAATTGTTCTTATGGTTTTGTACTAAAGAGCTAGCTTGTCATCTAATTGGTGTTTATGGGGCTCTATCCTCCTTACGGTGGATTGAATGTGTTGTTCTTCATCTACTATTGGCTCTTTCCTATTGTGTTTGTACGGGAGGAATTTATTTAGCGTTAGGTTGTCACCATCTTTGATTGCAATTATTACTCTCTATGATGAATAATTACTTACAGTTTGTAAAAAAATTACTATATTATCCTCTTTTTCTATGTGGAATTGGGGCTTGATTAGAATCTTGGATGTTGATCCTTTTGTTTGGTTTATCTTGTTGTTATGTGGTGAAGGTATTCCTTGACCTTATCATACTTATGCTGTATTTCTCCTAATTGGTTAAATGGTTTTTTGGTTTGTTCTATTTTGTTCATGTTCCTAGTTTAGCGATTATGGTGGTTCTTGAAGTAATACGAATGGCCACTGTCAGCTACATCACGAGTTACTACTTTGATACTATTTGTTCTCTACATGTTGTCTTCAAAGTTGGTTTATCTTTATTTTGTTTTGTTTTTTTTCTAATAGAGCTTGATGGTGATGGTTGGCTTCTTGGTCTTTTATCATTGGTATAATATTGTGGTTCTTGCTCTCTCTGCTATAACCAGAGTGTTTTGTGAAACATCTAACATTTTGATATTTTATGACCTAAGTGGTATTATCTCTACAAAAATCATTCCTTTTTTCTATTTTTATATATTATATTACATTTTCTAGTGGAACAACTCAATCGTGGCTATATTTGTGTTTGGTTTTTCTTTAATATTGTTATTTTTTTTTATCTCTATTATTTTGGCTTCTACCACTTGGCCTTGCAGTTCTTTCTTAATGAAGGTTATTAGAGATTTTTCAAATTTTTGTTGGGCAAATTTTTTTGGAATTGAGATTAGGTTGAAAGGATGTGCTTTTTGTGTCATTTGGGTGATGCTCCTGGCCAACCTAGATGTTACTAGCACTTTTGTTTGGGTGCATTAGAGTGGACTTACACTCATAGGTTTTTTTTTCTATTTTGTAGCACTTCTTGAGTAGTCAAGTTAAAGACCCCCTTAAGGATTTTTATCCTATTTTATTTAAATGCATAAGCTGTTGGTGGGTTTTAATTAAAAAATAATAAACCCTTGATAGCTTGAATCAATATGGTAAAATTTCTTTGAGTCCTCATGCAATATAATGGTATGTTTTATTTATGGTTAAGTTAAAAAGGCTAAAAGAAAAGTAGGAGAAAGTGTTTTCAAGAAAGTGTTTTCTAACATTTTGGAGGCTGAAAGGGTTTTTAAAAGTTCAAATTTATTTTATGCTGATCCAATCGATTATAAATTGCAGCTGATGAATGAGGCTAAGGTGAAATGAAATCCACCACTGTGGGATTGAAGAAGCTTAATTGTGGATGAAAAAATGCTTCTAAATATTTACTTAAGGGATAAAAAAATTATGTTTTGCATGTTATTTCCAACAAAAAAGGGCACATTTAATCTATTAATAAGATTCATGTGCAGGATGTTCCATCAGTGAGGATGATGACTCTATTGTTGATTTATTGCAACCCATGACCCCGAATTTTGAGTTTGATGAGGACAAATAATGTTGCCTGAACTATCTATTCATTAGAATATCATTTATTTCTGCCTATTGCTTGAGTACTAACATTTCAGGAGATCACAATTTACTCAGGACAACAGGAGAGCTCAAGACTGGTTAGATTAGGAGTGTGAGTCCGAAACAATATAATTTTCTATTTTTTATTTTTTTCTTTTCTTTAGTCTGCCACAAACTGCATGTAAAATTGAGCAAACCATGCACATACACAGGGGGAGAGGGTTTTTAAAAAGAAAATTGGTAGATTTTCTTTCTTTGTTGATCGTGGTTGTAAACTTTATTTCGTACCTGTACGATCTGGTTCTATTTAAAATGATTTTTTATGAATAAATCATACTGTACAACAAGATCGTACTGATGATGTGTTTACAAATCCAAAACCCTAGCCGCCAGATTAGTTTATGTAATTTTATTAGCCGTCGTAACTGTCAGACCGTACGTTTTTATTGAATACTACTTTAAATTAACCCAAAATTAGTGATTAAATCGAGGACTAATTCTCAGATTGGATCATCATAACATAGAACTCGTTCGTTTACTATACGATGAATAAGGCCCATTTTTTTCATCCTGAAGATCGTCCATGGACGATTCCTTAAATTTGGCCTCATCGTACTATACAAGGCAATCGTACCATACGCATGAATAAGATGTGATTTTGTTCGTTCCGACTATCGCATATACGAACAAGAGTGGAGGTTCGTACGGTATGATGTTATATCATATTGTACGATTTATTTTGAATTGTTCGTAAACCTCGTACCAGATGAAGACTGTTAAACATATTGTACTGTATGATGTTAGTATCGTACTGTACGATAGTTAATGCTACTTTAAATATTTCAAGGATTTGGAGCCTTTTTTATGTTTCAAATTAGTAATCTTTTCTAGGACACAAAAGTGGGGAATGTGATTAGAGAGGGAATCCTTGGCGACTGAGGCTCTTGAGATGTTTTTAGGGTTTGAGGAGGAAGGAGAAGGTAGCCTTGGTGAGGGAGGAGAGGTGTGAGGAGATCACACGGTCTACTCCTTTATTGCTACATTGCTCCTCCTTTGCCCGAGAAGAAACTGTGTGGGAGGCTCTCTAAGGAGGTAGACTCTTTACATCGTGACTCGAAGGTACTCTTCCATCTCCAGGAGGGAGAAAAATGAGAAGGTACTCTACCATCTCCAAGAGGGTGAGACAGCCGCTTGGCACTCCGCACGCTAGGTTGGTGAAAGTGAGTCTTGTGGGCTTCTCCGCCTTGCCGAGGGGGGGCAAAAGGGACTTTAGTTTGTAGGTAATTCTCGGAGCGGAGGACTCGGGGAGTGGACGTAGGTCATGATTTGACTGAACCACTATAAAATTCCAGTGTGCTTTTTCCTTATGCTATTTATTTTTTGCTTGCACTTATTTTCATAATATTTGCTTGGTGAAATTGTGAAAAAGATAAAAGTATTTCAATTTGATGTTGAGTTCAATCGATTGCTTCATATTAGTTAAAGTTTTCTTGTTAAAGATTTAAAAAAACACAAAAAATATTAAACTCTCTGCTTAGGATTTAAATTATTGCAACAAATTTCACATTCACCCCCCCCCCCCTCTTTTCAATCTAGTAATTTCCATTGGTATTAGAGCCTATTTTAAAAACACTATTTTAGAATACCTTGAAAATGATCTTGTTGCATTTTGGTAATCGTAATTTATGGAGGGTATTAATAACCGTCCACCACTTTTGTATTATCCTTTTGATTTCAGGAAAATTAGAATGATCTTTTTACTGTCTGTCGATTACCAGCGTGGATGTTTGTCAATGATGGATATGTTGTAGCTTTTAAAACTGTGAATGGAGTGAAAATTCTAGTACCTTTAATGAATGGAGCAAAGAGAATAGGGATTAGCTCAATAAATGCAAAGTGCTTAAATTGCTTTTTCTATGCATTAAAGTCTAAGGATTATATGAGAGTTTCTACCTGTGCTACTAGTAAGGAGATTTGGGTAGATTGTGCATGGACATACGAAGGAATAATGAAGTTAATAGTCTAGGCTTAACATCTGTTGCATGATTATGAACTCTTTATATGAACCTCTGAAATAATCTGACATGTACACTAGGTTCACCCAAATCATGACATCCTTGCATGCAGTAGTAGAGAAATATTCAAATTCTAAAAGGTTTACAAATAATTGTAGATGCTTACTTAGTTCCTATGATGCTAAAATTACTGCATTACTGATCTAAAGATCCTTAATATTTATTTCTATTGATAATCTCTTGGTTCATCAATGCATACGAGCAAGGGTGAGTCAAGGCAAAGTGATGCACGTGAAAAAGAGGAGCTAACGGTGGCATTAAAAGTAATAAGTAAGAAAGCGACTAGCTCTGCAGAGAGGAAGAAGATGACTATAGCTTTGATGACCTGACAGTTCAAGAACTTCTTTAAGAGAAATAAAGGCGTCATCAGAATGGCTGGAATAAAGGTAAAGCTCAAGTGTTAATAAAGTTATATGATTACAATCTATTTTGAGTGCAGGAAGCCAGTCACCTTCGAGCTGATTGCCCCAACTTAAAGCCGCCAACCTGGTACGCGTAAGAGAGAGGAAAAAGCCAAGTATAAGAAAGGAAATGAAGACACCAAAAAGCTTTTTGGGCCGACTCTGCCTCAGAATCATTAGAGAGAAGCAGAGGATGAGGTAACAAAAATTTGTGTTCTAATGGCTACTGATAATCTTGATCAATGATCAAGATGAGGCATGTCAACTTTCATAGAAGATATATTTCTTATTTCTGGAATATTCATGGACTCGTAAGGAAGTTGATTAAGATGCATGCTAAGTTAATATTGAGTTTAGTTCTTTACAACTCGAGATGCTAACTTAGTTAAGGAAAATTCTGATTTAGATAGAGATCATTGTGTTGTTGCTTGATGAGTTTGATGCATTAAATAAGAAGCATATTGAATAAAGTAATACTCATGAATCCTTGAATTATTGCATATTGACTTGGAAAACAAATACAAGAATTTTAGAGGAACTTGCAATGTGAGTTTAAAAGCACTGAAATATTTGGAATTTTGAATCACCAATCTTAATGCTAAGAATTTTTTAATTGGAAAATATTTATTAGTTTATGGTTTGAAGCAGAACTTATCTTAGCATTAGTTAATTTTGTGATAAAGGTTTTGATATTAAATTATGTATCTGTCTGAATGCCGATTAGTTTAAATGAAAAACCTTATTTAGAAGAAAGAAATGACAATGTTTGCTGTTTGACCTCATTGCATTGATAGTTTAATTCTTTTTGCCTAAAAAAAACAATGTAGAGGACTCATGGTTATGGCATAGGAGACTATGTCATGCTTGTATGAAAAAACTTAGAAATATTACTCCAGAAAAACAAGTTAGAGGCGTACCTATGTTAGACTTTACTAAGGATCATTTATGTGATGCTTTCCTACTAGGAAAATAAGTCAAATCATCCTTTATTCAATTAAAGATGTGATCACATCTATTGCCATTAGAATCCTACTCATGGGACTTATTTGATCCCGTTTAGCAACAGCTAGCCTAGGAGGGAAAAACTATGGTTTTGTGATTGTAGACGACTTCACTAACTTCACTTGTGTTACATTCCTAGCATATAAAAATTGAGTCATTTGAGGAATTTAAGGTATTCTCCACATTGATTCAACAAAAATTAGGTTGTGAAATCTCAAACAATCCATAGCGATCATGGTGGAGAGTATCAAAAATGATAGATTGAATCAATTTGCCAAGAGATAGGATAAGAACATAATTTCTTAGCCCTCAGAACACCCCAACAAAATGGTATAGAAAAAGGAAGAAAGAACCTTGTTAAATAAGCTGCTAGGCAATGTTAGAGGAGTAAACCTCCTGTAGATACTTTTTGGCAGAAGCAGTCAATATAGCATGTTATGTTTTATATGGGTAAACATTAGATCTAAGTGAATAAAACTTCTTATGAACTTCTTAAGGGTAGGACACCGAATCTTTCACACTTATTTGTCTTTGGCGTTGAAAGTGCTCATATTGATTGATGGCAAAATTCCCTTAGGAAAATTCGATCCCAAAGTCTGATGAGGGTGTCTTCTTATAATTATTCATCTGTAGGTAAAGGCCTATAGATCTTTAATAAGGGAACCCTGTAGTAAAAGAGTCCACCCATGTAGTATTTGTTGAAATCAGATAGCCTCTGAATATAAAATTGAAGATGATGAAAATAGATGGAATTCAAGGAGTAGAGGACTATCGGGCCTTTGGAGTAAGGGTAAACCTCAGAAAGATTTTCTAGAGGTATGAAGCTATCTATTTAGTCATCCTAAGATTTTATTTGGAGACCTATCAGAAGGTGTAAGACACTAGGCAAGACTTAGGAAAGGTTAGTCCATTCAGCATTCATTCTCTATGACAAACCTACAAGTATAGATCAAGTCTTAGGAGAGAATCTGGATTCTAGCAAAGCAAGAAGAGCTAAATCAATTCACAAGAATAATGTTTGGGAGTTAGTCAAGAGACCTAAAGAACAAAGGGTTCTGGGAACAAAATGGTTCCTTCAAAAATAAGGTGAATGATTCAGGACACATAATAAGAATAAAAGCCAGATTAGTAGCTATAGGGTACAACCAAATTGAGGGAATAAAACTTGAAGAAACCTATTGCCCTGTTGTAGACTAAAGCTATAGAGTGCTCTTAGCTTTTGCTTGTTTCAAGGAACTTCAAAACTATATTAAATGGAGGTAAAGAGTGCTTTTTTGAACGGGGTAATTAGGAAAGATGTCTATGTTGAGCAACCCCCCAGATTTGAAAATTCACAATTTCTAAATCATGTATTCAAATTAAAAAAAGACACTTTATGGATTAAAGCTAGCATCTAGAGCATGGTATTATGAAGACTTGCTCATTCCTATGGAATAGAGGATTTTGAAAAGGGTAAAGAGAACTACACTCTTTTTACAAAGATCAAAAATGAAATTTCTCATTATTCAAATCTATGTGGGATGACATCTTATTTGGATTCTTCAGATAAAAATATGTGTGTGATGAATTCTCAAAAATAATGAGTAATGAGTTTGAAATGAGCATGATGGGAGACTTAACTATTTTCTTGGCTTTACGTCGTGAAACAAATGGATAATGGAACATTCCTAGGACAACAAAATAAATTAAGGAGTTTTAACACAAATATGAAATGGATAGTGCTAAGCCGTGAAACCTCAATGAGCTAACAATTCAATTAGACAAAGATCTACATGAGAAAATCAGTAGATTAGAAAAAATATAGAGAATGTTAGATCCTTCTTTACCTGCTCTGCCAGTAGAACAGACTAATGGTTTAATGTGTGCATCTTGCCATCTTCTAAGAGGATCCTAAAGAGTGCTCACTTACTGCGTTCAAAGAGAATCCTTAGTATCTAGTAGGCACCCCAAACTTAGGAACTGGTATCCTAGGTACAAACACTTCATTTGAAATATAGGGTACTCATATTTGATTTTAGCAGGATGTAGGGTAGATAGAAAAAAACACTCTCGGAACTTTTCTAATTCATAGGACTTCATTTGTTCTTGTATAGTAGGAATGTAAACTCCAGTAGATTTAACGACGACGGTAGGTAGAAATATATTATCGTAAAAAGTTGCTTTTCACAAGTACTATGGTTAAAATAATAATAATTTATTGATCCTGGCCTACCTGTAGGAACCATCTCAATCATGAGTGACAACACAATGTATAATTTCTTCATCGCTAAGAACCCAATCAGCACTCTCGAACGAACAAGCATAGACATTAGACCACATTCATATAAAATCATCGTTGCATATGGAGATATAGAATAGTGTATCACATCGCTTCAAGAAATCAATTGGCTGACATATTCATAAAAAACCACTAGTATCAACACCTTTAGCACCTTGAGGACAAGACTAGAGTATCAGTAAGATATTAATGCATAAAATAAAATAAAAAAACACAAAATTTTTTTTTTCTTCTAAGGTGTTCTTGATAATCACACACTCACTACAAAAAACCACAAATTTGTATTTTTTATCATACTATAGATCCACTTCATACTATACGATATACTAAATCTACACAAACACACAAACCCTATATGCCAATTCCTGTGATTGATTGTACTGTATTGATATCATCATATTGTATGATATAGCTATTAGTCATTTAATCCGTCTGGTATGGACTTATTAATCATCGTATGGTACGATATCCTCCTCTTCGTACTGTACGTATCCAGTAAGTGAACGGAATTGGAACGAATTGACTCTATTTGGGTATGACTTTTTTGGTGTTCATACTACACGATACTCCACTTCGTTAAGTATGATCCACCCTCAGCAAAATAGATGAGAACGACGGTAAAGGTGTCTGGTACGTTATATAATGTCATTCTAAACTGTACAATTACACCTATTCGTTATAGTACAAAACTTTTCGTCAAACGGTCATACCGACGACCCTCGGGCATGATCAAAATCGTCTCATCGTATATACAATACCCATCATACTGTATGAGTTGACCACCTTTTGATGGAACTGATTCGATAGAACATTTATTTCCCTTCGTTACTGTATGGTATTATATATTATACGTATTGATGTGTGAAAAAATCTACAATTTTGCTTTCTTGGCAGATCTCTTCACTAACCAATCCATCCTATCATGACATCTCCTTCTCACTTAGTACTTCTGCCTTCCTATATAATAGTCGATTTCCAGCAAGAGGGGTTATTGGTAGCTGGAAGCTCATCTTCCTTTAGCCATCACAGCCGCTGCGCTTTCTAAATATGTTGAAGTGAAAGAGGCCTATCACAAGTTCAAAACCTACAAGGTCTATACCGTCCAAAAAATGTTCAATCAGGCTACTCTAAATTTCCCGGTATTGAACCTCTTCGCTTCACTCCACTTTTCAGTGCATCTTTACTCATGGCTTTTTCCCTTCAACTCCAATAATACTTGATTTCTAGCAAATCTTACCAACACTGTCGATAATACAACTTTCAGACTCCATTGACTGTCGCCAAAAACATAGAGATTACTCAAAGCTAACATCGCCCATTTTATTGGGCTATACACTAGGGTTCGTTCCTTTCTCACAATATAAATTTAATTGGGAGTGATATTAATTCGTGTACTTAGGAATGCAGCCTTCTATCAACATCAGCCACTCCGTCCAATCCTGCATTCGGAAATGCAGAATTATTCAACATGTCCTTAGAACCTCTATAGTGTACCCAACAATTCGACTACCAGGATCAACTGACCCCAACTTTATCTGACACTACCTATCTTATCATGTCCAACACCTATTCGATGGAGGCAGATTTGATTATTAACTTATATTTCATCATATGTGCTTTCGTTCACTCCCCCTACTACTCGCTAAAATATAAATCTAGCCCTTGGTCATCTTTTAAGGATACATCTTTCAAAATAAATACTAATTTACCTATCTCGTGGTGAATATAAATCTTCCATCTTTTATACAGATGCCATATTCTGTATTCCTTTCCTCGGGGATAAGAGCCTAAGAACCTGACTTTGATAATGAAGAAGAGAACGGTGGCCCTCGTAGCAGCTCAAAGCTTGACACGGAAGGCATGCGCACCCCATGGCAACCTGCACCAGCTCATATTCTCAACGATTATTTGGTCGAACGCTTCAACCAACTTCAGAATAGTCTCGATATACACATAAAGAGCACACTCAGCAACCAAGGCTGACATGTATGATTTGGGGAATGCTTCACCGTGATTGATAACTGATATTGAACACATCCTTCACTATTTTCCATCAAATCCACCTCCACCTCCAAGTGATCAGGATCCATCCCTTTGAAGTGTATCTGTGTTATATTTTTTTAGTGTTGTTTGATCCTCTTTTGGGGCTGTCAAAAGGGAAAGAAGTTTGTTGTTGTCTGCTCTTATGGTTCCTTAGGTTTGTAGAATGGCTTTCTTTTTTTCTATTTACATTCTACATTTTTATTTTTTCTATTTTGTTATTGCATTTCTTTTCTTATTTTAAATAAAAAAAAACAAAAAAAATGCATTTCAAACCTTGGCTACAACAACATTATTTGACTTCATCAAAAAGGGGGATATTTTTGCAACCCATGACCTCAAATTTGAAATTTTGATGATGAAACACAATAATGATCGCCTGAACTATCTATTATTGAATTTATTTGATTTCTGCTATTGCCTTTGAGTACTAAACATTTCAGGAAGAGAATAAATTACTCAGGGTAACAGGAAGAAACAAGATTGGTTAGATTAGGGAGTGTGTGTCTGAAATAATGTAATTTCTATTTTTTTTTTATTTTTTTCTTTTCTTGAGTCTGGCCACAAACTGCATGTAAAAAATGAGCAACACGCACACAAACAGGGGAGGGATTTTTAAAAATGTAGATTTTCTTTCTATGTTGAATCATATTGTACGACTTTATTTCGTATTATTGTATGATTGTTCTATTTAAAATTGATTTTCTATGAACAAATCGTACAGTACGAATAAGTTCATAATGTACGATGGTGTTACAAATCAAAAACCCTGGCCGCCATATTAGTTTTAAGTATTTATTAGCCGTTCTACTGATAGAACATTTTCGTATTGTATGATTTTTATATGATACTTACTTAAATTAACCCGTTTATTATGGATTAATCGAGGACTAATCTCTGATTGGTCATCGTTCTGTACGAACTCCGTTCATACTATATGATGAATAGTGGCCCATTTTATCATCCTAGAGATCATCCTGGACGATCCCTAGATTTGGCCTCATCGTACTGTACGAAGGAAATAGTACCCTACGAAGACGAGTTTTGTTTGTCCCGTCTATGTCCTGTACGAACAAGAGTTTGGTTCATACGGTACTTTGTTATATCGTACTGTATGATTTATTTGAACTGTTTGTAAACCTTCATACAGTACGAAGACTATTATACATATCGTACTGTACGTTGTAATATCATGCTTTACGATATTATAGCTACTTTGAATATTAGGGTTTTGGAGCCTATTTTTAGTATCAAATTAGTAATCTTTTGAGAGAATAGATGAGGGGAAGCTGATTAGAGAGGGAATCCTCGAAGAGAGAGATCTTGAGAGTTTTTTAGGATTTGAGAGAGGAAGGAGAAGGTGAGCTTGGTGAGGGAGAAGAGGTGTGAAGGAGATCGCACGATTGCTCCATTCTTGTTGCATCTTGCTCCTCTATGTGGCCCGGAGAAGAACTTATGGAGGCTCTCTCAGGGGGAAGAACTCTATCTGCATCTGTGACCTCGAAGGTACTCTTCCTTCTCCACCGGAGGGAAAAAAATGTAAAAGGTACTCTGCCGGTCGCCAGGAGGGTGAGAACAGCGCTGGTTTACTGCCATGCTGGGTTGGTGAAGATGAGTCTTGTAAGGGCTTCTCCTCTTTGCCGAGGGGGAAAAAGGAGAGCTATAGTTTGTAAGCGAAAATTCTCGGAGAGAGGAACTCCTGAGGAATGGATGTGTCATGGTTTGACCGAACCACTATAAAATTCTGGTGTGCTTTTCCTTATCACTATTTATTTTTTTCTTTCACTTTATTTTCATAATATTTGCTTGGTGAAAATATTGAAAGAAAAAGGATTTCAGTTTTGGATGTTGAGTTCAATTGATTGCTTTCGTATTATTTAAATGTTTCTTGTTTAAATATTTAAAACACCAAAAATATTAGAACTCTTGCTTAGAATTTAATGTTATTGCAAACAATTAGTTTCACAATTCACACCCCCCCCCCCCTTTGTCAATCTGGTAATTTCAGTTGTATGGGGTGGCAGTACTTATGGGAATCTATAATAACATTTTTATCCTACCCTTTTGAATATCATGGTACATTCCCCATTTAAAAGAAGTGAGGATAACATTTTCGTCACTAAGCTCCCTTAAAAAAGAAATATTTGAAATTATTAAAGTAAATGAAATAAAACCCATGGTCTCAAGCTCTACCTTCTATTCCAATTAATATTAAGGTATTTTTGGCTTAAATGGTTGATGTTATTTCTTTCATTTCATGTTCTTTCAAAGATGTCATCTCAAGTGCTTCGTCTTAATTTGAATAGACTTTATCTCTTTCTAAATCTTCTATTAAAGTCTTTTCTCCAATCTTGATTTTTTTTATAAAAATGTCATTAAGTTTGCATTGCTATTTCAGATTACATTTGCATAAGATGAACCTTGATACTCTTCATCTATTTTTTAATAACCTCAAACTCTTGGTTTTAGTATTGGTCTATCTTATGGATCCTCGACATGTCACTATTCAATTATCCAACGATTTAGATTATAGTAGGGTTTTCTTTAGAAGGGTTTACTACATTCAAAATTGTAAAGTGAGGTTATTAAAGTGGACACGACATTTTGATATTAAAGTGTAATTGCCAATTGACCCCATTTTGATCTCATTTCCAACATTGGCATTTACATCTCTTTAACTATTAATGTTTCATGTCTTATGTTTAATTTTCGACAACCATTGCAAAAAAGATCATGACACATCATCCAAAACATGGCCTTCAGTTGTCCGTGTTCTGATTGAGGTGGATATCATTAAGAAACATCCTAAAGAGATTTGGATAGGCTCTGAAACTCTTGGTTATTTATAAAAAGTTGAGTTTGAGAAGGCGTCGAATTTTGTAATCACTACAAAAATTCATGGTCACTCAATTTCGTATTGTTTTATTTTGCATCCTTTTCTTAAAAAAATGCATACTCCAGTGTTTTGAGTGAGGGATATACTGTTGTTGGAACTGATGATGCTTGGTTAAATTGAAATGTGTTGACACAGATGAATCCTTCTCTTGCTAAGGTTAATGTTTCAGGTGATGTTCTTTTTCCTTCTGCTTCTATTTTAGTAGGTTATATAAATGATTTATCAATGAAAGAGCATACTTTAGACAAATTGGATGATATTAATGATTATTTGATTGCTCATATTCTTATTGAAAGAACTAATCTTAGTGTGCTTAATATTTCTCCACATAATGGTAATATTAATTCTAATAAGAGATATCTTATAGCTATCAATGATGCTATTTATTTACTTGAAGTTAACCCTTCACAAGTTCCATGTAATTTAAATAAGTGTTCTTCTATTATTTTTGAGTATATGTCAAATTCTATTAATAAGGAAAAAATTATGAGTATTGCTTTAATTTCAACCGACATCATGAGGTCTGATACTTTGGAGGATGGGAATTTTTTTCAGAGAGTGTTGGTCAAGACCTGGTTATTAAGGAAGGTAAGGAACCCTAAGCTAAAGTTGCTAATGTTGTTTCTTCCTCTAATGACAATGTTAATCATAATATCAATGATGACTATTTTACCCTTGTGGGAAATAAAAAGTAAAAAGGTAAGAAAAATATGCATTTTACCACCCCTCGTGTAATGTGGGCTCAAACTCTTTTAAATTCTTCTGATGGTTAAAGCTCTGATTTTGAATGTGAGTAGTGGGGGCTCTGATTCAAAAAATGGAGTTTATAATCTTTGTAGGGTGCATAAAATTTAGATTTTGGTTCTTGTATAACCCATGATTTCTATTTCTAAGTTAAATTCTTTAGTTCTTTCCTTGGTTTTAATATGAGTATTGCAAAAAGTTCCAATAAAATTTGGATCTTTTGGAATAACCATTTTCCTGTAAACATTTTGTGTGTATTCTCTCAAATTATTCAAACTCAGATTTGTTGTTTCAATTTCAATTATTTGGGGACTTTTGTTCATGCCTCTTGTGCTTGAGTTGGTAGGCATAATCTTTGGAATCAGTTACCTATTTTGTCTTCTAACACCACTAGTTCTTAGTTTGTTGGTGGTGGTGATTTCAATATTGTTGCTACTTCTTTAGAACGAATTGGTGGTAGCCTTCCTAATCATCTGACTATGGAAGATTTTAATAACATGATTTTTTATTATAATTTTCATGACATTGGTTTCTCTAGTAGTGCTTCCATGTGGAATAAAGCAACTATATGGAAAAGAGTTGTCCTCATTTTGTTTAATAATAATTAGATTTTTGAGTTTTGCAGTACTCAAGTTGAGCATTTAAGTAGAACACATTCTGATAAAGATCTTCTTCTTCTTACTATTAATTTAGCCTCCACTTTTATTCTTGCTTCTTTTAGAATTCAGAATATGAGGCTTTTAGAAGAGGGGTTTTCTTGACAATTAGCATGCTTTTTTGCACCATAATGATAACATCTTTGGTATGAATAGAATTTGGCTTAAATATTAGACATTGAAGCAGATGTTAAATTGGTGGAACAAATGTATTTTTAAGAATTGTTTTCTAATATTATGGAAGCTGAAAAAGAAGGTTATAGTGTTGGATGCCATTATTCTTAATGAACCTACCCCTGATAATTTTTCTTCCCTTAATCGAGCTAAAGTGTTACTTTTCAACTTCAAGAGAAGGAAAAAGTTTTATGGAGACAAAAATCGGCTTTCAAATTTCTCTTGGGAGGTGAATAAATACTAAATTTTACCATGGTATTGTTTATAAAAAATGATGATCAATCATATTCATATGTATTTTTTGCCTGATGGTACTTTTTATGAAAGTGAGAATTTATTATTTCTTCTAGTGTAGATTAATTTAAAGATATTTTTAACAAGAGTGTCACCCTAGACCCTATTTTTAATCCTGACATTATCCCTAAGATTATTGATGTAGAGGATAATATTTGCCTTACTCACATCTATGAGGATGGTGAAATTCGGGAAACAATCAAAGGTATGAATAAGGACTCTATTGCGGGTCATGATGGTTTCACCACCAACTTATTTTTCAAAACATATAACATTATTAAACAGTATGTGATTGCAACTATTATGGATTTCCTTATTGGAAATCCATGCCCCAAGTTTTCTCAACTGCTAATATTGTGTTGATTCAAAAAAAAAAAAGGCTATTACTTTTTTGGAGGATTTTAGGCTTATAAAACTCTTCTCTTTCTTTAAAAATCTAATTTCCTAAATTTTAATGGGTAGATGGATTTGCATTTTCCTAAAATTATTCTTTAGGCCAAACACATTTTATTAAGGGCCGTAATATTTTTGACAATGTGCTTCTGGCCTAGGAGTTTATTATGACATTGATGTTCCTATAAAAGATGTGTTATTTTTAAATTGGATATCACCATGGACTATGACAACTTGAATTTGGAATTTTTGTAAAGAATTTTAGCTCTTTTTGGTTTCAATTCAATATTTTTTAATCTTATTAAGAGTAGTATCGAGAATGATTTTTTCTCTTATATTATTAAGGGTAAGAGTTATGGATTTTTTAAATCTTCCTTAAGTATTAGCTAAGGGAACCCCATTTATCCTGCTTTATCTATCACTATGGTGGAATATCTCTCTAAGTGTTTGGAAAAATTATTTATTGAGGACCCTAACCTTTATTCTCATACTACTAGTGGTTATCCTATTTTTCTCTTGTATTTTGCTTATGATTTCATTATATTCTCTTATGGTTTAATTAAGATTCCCAAATTTATCTTTATGTTTCCAAATCAATTTTATAGAACCAGTGGTTTAACAATTAACCATTCTAAGAGATATTTTATTTATACAAAATCTATTAACCAGCATAGGATTAATTCGATCCAATACAATTTTTGATTTTACTCCAAAATATCTGCCTATTAAATATTTGGGTACACTGCTTTTAATGGTAAGAAAATATCACATCTATTTGAGGATATTCTTGCCTCTTTTTAAAAGAGGTTGTCTTCTTCGTCCTTTAAGTATTTCTATTTTGGTGGGAGGCTCATTTTGATTAGAATGTTTTATGTTCACTCCCTATTTATATCTTTCATACTATTCTGCCTACTAAAAATGTTTGTCTTCGTTTGGAAAACTTAATCAATAATTTCTTTTGGGGTTCTAATAATGAAAGTTCGTTAGGGATGTTAAGCCCTATGAACTTAGTCCCAAGCTAACCAAGAGGGGGGGGGGGGGGGGGGTGGTGAATTGGTATTTTAAAATTTCTTTTCAACAAAAGCAATATCACAAACCAAAACCAAATCACACCACAAGACAAAATAATGTGAAAATTAAAGCGCGGAAGCAAGAAACAAGAACACAGAGATTTATAATGGTTCGGTCAACTCGACCTACGTCCACTCCCTGGAGGCTCCCTTCGAGTATTGCACTACAATCGTGACTCTCCTTTAGCCCCCACGGCTAGGGGAAGAAGCCTTTACAAAGAACCTCTTTTTGACACCCTGGCAAGGCAGAGAACCTATCTCCTTTTGCTTCCTCCTGAAGCTGGCAGAGAACCACAATCAGATGCTGAATCCTTACCTCTACCGACCCTTCCACGGACGAGAAACTCTAGACAAAGAAGAAGCAGAGAGATCCTTGAAGCAACCATTGTGAATCCCCTCACAAGCTCCCCCTCACAAGATCCTTTCTCTCTCCCTCTCTCTCTTTCTCTCCTCAAGATCTTCTCAGGTCAAGGTAGCAGTAAAAGATTGTTCAAAATATTGAACAAGAGTTCTTAAATAGAAGAGATTCAAAGGAGCTCATTAATTGTAAGTTGCCGACAATATCATCCAGACCGATATGGACATCATCCTGGCCGATCAGTACAAATCTCAGAAGATCGGCCAGAGCATCGCCTTGAATGCAAACTGGATGATTTAAAATTGGCTTGATCGTCCAGGCCGATCTCTTGATCATCCAGGCCGATCAGTTAAAATTTGAGGAAAATCGATCAGAGCATCGCCTTGAATTTGTGCTGGCCAATATTTATCGTCCAGAAGTAACTAAGGTTTTTGAATAGATCATCCTGGCCGATCCTGCGATCGTCCAGGATGATATGATCGTATCAATCATCCTTAATTACTTCCTTGATTTATCTGATTAAATAAGGCATAATTGTGAATATCGTCCAGGCTGATCCAAGATCATTCTGGCTGATTACCAAAAATTACAGAATACCTTAATTGTTTATGGCGGCAACTTCTTTATGTTTTGAGCTTATCGTCCTGGCCGATACACGTATCATCCAGGATGATCTATTAATGACGGCTGCCTTAATTAAGAATTCCGAATAGAATATATGTTTTAAACTAAATCATCCAGGCCGATAAAAATATCATCCTGGCCGATATGATTAAAAACAGAAATTCTAAGTCTCTCAAGTGTGTGTGTGTATAGGGTTGCTTAGCATTAGTCTCTTTGAACATTACAAATAGACTCAAGAAGAGAAAAAACAAATTACAGACTGACTCAACCCTAACCTACGCAATCTTGAACTGGCTTTGTTTGTTCGTCCAATCTTCGATTCCTGAAAAGTTAGAAATAACAGGCAGTCCAAGAGAATCAATTGTGTTTGTCAATCATCAAAACAAAAGTCATGAAAATAGATTTGCAATAATCTCCCCCTTTTTGATGATGGCAAAACACTACGAAGACAATCAGCAGTAAAATTTCGGGATCGGCAAGTGTAATAACGTCATAAACTTCTCCCCCTTTTGACATATCAAAAAGGAGGAGAGAACAGAAAGAAGGAAAAAAAATAGCAAACCACAAAATTTTTTTTTAACCAAGACATGAAAATGATGTAGTATTCCATGTGATTGATTTAAAAACTTGTGGGTTAATGAGTTAATAATCTCAACAATCCAAAGAATGGTAGAATATCCGGTCATGGTTACCCTTAGCTCAGACGTTTTCTTAGGGTAGAATCATCTTTTGAAATCAATGACCTAACTCAAAGAATTAATTGGATATAAGAAAAAGAATCCATCCATCACTTGGTTCAAGAAAAAATATCTTTATAAAATAATGAACCAAAGTAACTCTATCACGATCACAAAACAATCGAAACCAAGTCTTTGAGAATCAAAACTTCTAAGTTCTAAAAGATTTAAAAAGAGAGAATAGCTTGCATTTGAGTGGGCTCATTTTATGCCTCTTGTCAATTTGAGTGGCTCTTTGCGCATTTTTTATATAGATTTTCAATTTGGCATCTTTGCGCTTCTTTTGTTGGCATCATTGGCCAAAATTTTTTTTATATTTTTGCAAGCTACATTCTCTTTTATAATCTCTTAAAAAAAATCTGTTGTGAGTATATCTTCTTAGATATTAGAGAATAGGAGCTCTCTCTCTCTAACATAAGGAAGAAATATCACAAACAGAATCAATAATAAAAAATAAGAGTAACAAGGGATCTTGACGTGACAAAAAAAACATTAATCATTATAAGTACAAGATAGATTTGCTTAAGTAAGCTTAAGAAAAGATCTTAATTTCATACACAATCTTTAATTTGAAATAGAGTTTTGATTAGAAAAGAAAATATGCCACTAAAATAGGTTAGAGAAAGAGACACAATCACAAAATATTTTTACCATCTAAGAGATGAAGAGATGAAAAACACATTGACTACAAATTTTCAAAAACAAGGACAAGGAATATGATATCATTTCAGCGATGATTTTGACAACTAAGCTTTAAAAAAAACACAAAAGAAAGTAAAACACACCAAAAACTAAGAGCAAATTAAAAACAACAAAAGCAAAAGAAAGTAACTTAAAGATCAAGTTTCATGCATTTATATCAATCACACCCAATCTGGTCCTTAAAAAACTAAAAGTGTCGAAGGCCAGTGGTTTAGTAAAGATGTCAGCCAGTTGATTTTCAGTTGTTACATGGTGTAACTCAATGCCTCCCTTAGTCACATGATCTCTAATGAAGTGATGCCTAATGTCAATGTGCTTAGTCCTTGAATGTTGGATAGGATTCTTAGAGATGCATATGGCACTAGTGTTGTCACAAAAGATTGAGATGGTGCCTACAGGTAATCCTAAATCCAATACCTGTTATTTCAACCAAAGAACTTGGGCCACACAACTTTCAAGAGCAATGTACTCAGCTTCAGCAGTGGAAAGTGCAACAGAATTTTGTTTCCTACTAGACAAAGAGACCAAAGATTGTCCTATGAATTGACAAGTTCCTGAAGTGCTTTTTTTATCCACCTTGCATCCTGCAAAATCAGAGTCAGAAAATCCAATAATCTCAAAATAAGTGCTGTGTCTAGGGTACCAAATCCCTAAGCCTTGGGTCCCTAAAAGGTATCTAAAAATTCTCTTAACTGCAGTCAAATGGGACTCCTTAGGGTCAGCTTGAAATCTAGCACAAAGGCAAACACTAAACATAATATCAGGTCGGCTCGCAGCCAAGTAACGTAAAGATTCAATCACGCCTCTATACTTCTTTTGATCAACAGACTTACCACTTGGGTCCTTATCCAATGGAGCACTAGAAGTCATGGGAGTGTTAATTGGCTTAGCTTTGTCCATCTCATATTTCTTCAAAATGTCATTTATGTATTTTGTTTGGTTTAAAAAGGTTCCATCCTCCAATTGTTTTATGCTAAACCCCAAAAAGTAGGACAACTCTCCCATCAAACTCATCTCAAACTCTCTACTCATTGTTTTAGAAAAATCATCACACAATTTCTTATTAGAAGATCCAAAGAGTATATCATCTACATAAATCTGAACAATGAGTAAGTCATCTCCAACTCTCTTAAGAAAAAGGGTGGTGTCTACGCTCCCCTTGACAAACTCCCTCTCTAGTAAGAATGTGCTAAGCCTCTCATACCAAGCTCTTGGTGCCTGCTTTAACCCTTACAAAGCCTTCTTTAATTTAAAAACATGATTTAGAAATTGGGAACTTTCAAAACCTAGGGGTTGTTCTACAAACACATCTTCTTTTATTTTCCCAATTAAAAAGGCACTCTTGACATCCATTTGAAAAAGTTTAAATCCTTTATAACAGGAAAAGGCTAATAGCACTCTAATGGCTTCCAATCTAGCTGCAGGGGAAAAAGTCTCCTCAAAGTCTATCCCTTCTATTTGGTGATACCCCTTAGCCACCAATCTTGCTTTATTCCTAACCACCACTCCTGAATCATTCACCTTGTTCTTAAGGACCCACTTTGTCCCAACTACACTTTGTCCCTTAGGTCTTTCTACAAGCTCCCAAACATCATTCCTAACAAATTGATTCAATTCTTTTTTCATTGCTAAAATCCAAAACTTATCAGTAAGGGCTTGGTTAATGGTGGTGGGTTCAGTCATTGAGATAAAGGCAGAGTGGTTCACCTCCTTCCTAAGTCCATGTCTAGTCTTAACTCCACTAGAAGGGTCTCCTAAGATCAAATCCTTGGGGTGACTTGTATAGTATCTCCAATCTCTAGGCAAAGTGTGAGAAGGTCCAACCCTTTCATCCAAATTAATATTTTCTACTCCTTGGGTGACTTCTCCTACTCCTTCATTACTTTGGTGTTCTACCCCCTTCCCCAAATTTTCTACACCCTTAGTAATCTCTCCAATATCATCATCATTCTCAACTCCATGTTTCTTAGGATCAGACTCATCAAATACTACATGGGTTGTCTCTTCCACCATCAAAGTTCTCTTGTTAAACACCCTAAAAGACTTCTTAACACTAGAATATTCTAAGAATACTCCTTCATCAGATTTAGGATCAAATTTTCCCAAGTGAGACTTCCCATTGTTGTGAATAAAAACCTTACAACCAAAGACATGAAGGTGGGAAAGATTGGGTGTCCTACCCTTAAGGATCTTATAGGGTGTCTTTTCTAATTTGACTCTAACATTCACACTATTCAACACATAACAAGCTGTGTTAACTGCTTCAGCCCAAAAGTATTTTGGAAGTGAATACTCAGCAAGCATGGCTCTAGCAGCTTCCACCAAGGTCCGGTTCTTCCTTTCAGCTACCCCATTCTCCTGAGGGGTCCTAGGAGCTGAAAAATTGTGGCTAATCCCCTTGTCCTCACAAAAATCTTCAAATCTTTCATTCTCAGATTCTCCCCCATAATCACTATGGATGGTCAAAATCTCACAACCTAGCTTTTTCTGAATCCAAGTAGAAAATGTTTTAAACTCCTCAAAAGACTCATTTTTATGTGAATGAAATCTAGTCCAAGTGAACCTCGAGTAGTCATCAACAATCACAAATCCATAAACTTTTCGTCCCAGGCTGGCAGTGCTAATGGGTCCAAACAAATCCATGTGAAGGACTTCTAAAGGTCTAGAGGTGCTAATGTTCTTAATGGGGTGAAAGGTGGAGTGGACTTGCTTTCCTAGTTGACAGGCTTCACAAATGTGGTCTTTTGAAAACTTTAGTTTGGGGACACCTCTAACTAGGCCTTTTTGGGTCACTTTCCTAAGAGTTTTCATACTTGCATGACAAAGTCTCCGGTGCCACATCCATAAATAATCAATCACTATTTTTAAGTAAATTGAAGTAACATATTCAATGTTATTTAAATCAAGCATGTACACGTTGTTGATCCTCTTTCCCTGCAAAATAGTGTTGTTACTTAAACTTACAGTGCATGAATTTGCAAAGAATTGCACGATGAAGCCTTTGTCACAAAGTTGACTGATGCTAAGCAAGTTGTGCTTCAATCCATCTACAAGCAAAACATTTTCAATCATAAGGTTCTTGGAATTACCAATTATACCTGCGCCTAACACCTTCTTGGTGGTGTTGTCTCCAAGAGTAACCTTGCCTCCAGTCCTGGACTCTAGTACAACAAATTGGTTGGCATCACCAGTCATATGTCGAGAGCATCCACTGTCCAGGTACCACATACTCTCACGAGGCCTTTTATGAGAGCCCTCCTGCAAAATTATCAAATGTTAGATATAGGAACCCAAACAGGTTTGGGTTCCTCCTTATGAAAAGTAGAATGCAATGCATATGTGATATGCTATGGATCATGCACCTTTGGTCTCCACACCTAATGTGTACTATGGTGAACTTTGCAAGTGTGTGAGATGTGTCCTAGCATGCCACACGAAAAACATTTAACTCCAGGAAAATGATTTCTTAAGTGATTTGAGTTATAATGCCTCTTCCTAGGTTTTGGCAATTGATCAAAAGTAGGTGCCATCCTAATCTTCTTATATGTTTCTAATTCATTTTGAATCCTCAAATTAGTGCTCTTTAAGACCTCATTTTCAATCCTCAAAATTTTTTCCATCTCTTTAGACCTTTTAAAATCAGATTCAAGTGATGTGTGTGACACTTTTAATGCATCATGCTTTTCAAATAACTCACAATAATTTTTATTTAACTCATCAAATTCGTCAAGTAAGGTCATATGATTTGAATCAATCGTTTGATGGTCTTTAGTAAAAATTTCATGCTCTTTTTGTAGATTCAAAAATTCTAATTTCAAGCTGGCATGTGTTTTCTTTAATTTCCTATATGATGCATGAATTTTTTCTGAAACTTTAAGAAGTTGATCGTAAGAAAGTTCACATACCTCTTCTTGATCAAGATTGTCGTTAGCCATCAAGCATAATTTCGATGCCTCATCTTCTGGTTCCGTCTCCGATGAGTCCGATGCAGAATCCACCCAAAATGCTTTTTGTACTCTCATCTTGTCCTTCCTTAGCTTAGGTTTCTCCTCACCGTCTTCTTTGCTTGAGTGATCTTTAAGTGTAGGGCAGTCAGTTTTCACGTGTCCTGGTTTCCTATATTCATAACAAACAATATCAGAAGATCCTTTAGAATGTTTATGATCCCTACCTTTTCTCCAATGATGCTTTTGCTTCTTCCTTAGAAAGCTTTTGAATTGCTTTGTGATGAAGGCAACTTCTTCGCTTTCAAACCCGGAAGATTCAGAATCTGATTTGTGCGCCTTTAGTGCAACTGTTTTCTCCTTCTTCTTCTCACCTGCATCAAAATTTCTTTGATTCACCCCTTGCTCATAAGAAATGAGTGAGCCAAGTAAGTTATCAATAGAATAAGTGTTCAAATCATTAGATTCAGTGATTGCAGTGATTTTAGCATCATACGACGATGGCAAGCATCTCAGAATCTTGTTTACTTTTTCAAAGTTTGAAAGTTCTCTTCCTAGTGCATGCAGTGAAGTAACTATCTGAGTAAACCTAGTATATATGTCAGAAATTGATTCATGAGATTTCATACAAAAAAGTTCGTAGTCATGCAAGAGAATGTTCAAACGAGATTGTTTAACTTTATTAATGCCTTCATAAGTGACACACAATTTATCCCAAATTTCTTTACCAGTTTTGCAAGTGGAGACATGCATGTAATCCTAAGATTTTAAAGCACAGAAAAAATAGTTCAAACATTTTGCATTTAATTGGGCTAAATCTCTTTCATCAAAAATCTATTCAGTAAAAGAAATTTCAGTTTTAACACCATTAATTTCACGAGAAGGTGGAGAATAACCTTCTTTGATAAGCATCCACATGCGATAATCAGTAGATTATAAAAACGTCGACATGCGGGTTTTCCAGAAATTAAATGGTAGGTTATCGAACAGGGGAGGTCGGGTAATAAAATACCCTTCCGTAGTGCTACGATTCCCAAGGTTAGCCATGGATCAAAATTCAAAAAGTTTTCAAACTAATTTTTTATGAATCCCGCTCTAATACCACTTGAAAGTTCGTTAGGGATGTTAAGCCCTATGAACTTAGTCCCAAGCTAACCAAGAGGGGGGGGGGGGGTGAATTGGTATTTTAAAATTTCTTTTCAACAAAAGAAATATCACAAACCAAAACCAAATCACACCATAAGACAAAACAATGCGAAAATCAAAGTGTGGAAGCAAGAAAGAAGAACACTGAGATTTGTAGTGGTTCGGTCAACTCGACCTACGTCCACTCCCCAGAGGCGCCCTCCGAGTATTGCACTACAATTGTGACTCTCCTTTAGCCCCCATGGCTAGGCGGAGAAGCCTTTACAAAGAACCTCTTTTTGCCACCCTGGCAAGGTAGAGAACCTATCTCCTTTTACTTCCTCCTGAAGCTGGCAGAGAACCACAATTAGATGCTGAATCCTTACCTCTACCAACCCTTCCACAGACAAGAAACTCTAGATGAAGAAGAAGCAGAGCGATCCTTGAAGAAACCCTTGTGAATCCCCTCACAAGCTCCCCCTCACAAGATCCTCTCTCTCTCTCTCTCCCTCTCTCTCTTTCTCTCCTCAAGGTCTTCTCAGGTCAATGCAAGATTGTTCAAAATGTTGAACAAGAGCTCTTAAATAGAAGAGCTTCAAAGGAGCTCATTAATTATAAGTTGCCGACAATATCGTCCAGTCTGATATGGACATCGTCCTAGCCGATCAGTACAAATCTCAGAAGATCGGCCAGAGCATCGCCCTGAATGCAAACTGAAAGATTTAAAATTGGCTTGATCGTCCAGGACGATCTCTTGATAGTCCAGGCCGATCAGTTCAAATCGGAGGAAAATCGTCTAGAGCATCGCCCTGAATTTGTGCTGGCCGATATTTATCGTCCAGAAGTAACTAAGGTTTTTGAATAGATCATCCTGGCCGATCCTGCGATCGTCCAAAACGATAAGATCGTATCAATCATCCTTAATTACTTCTTTGATTTGTCTAATTAATTAAGGCATAATTGTGAATATTGTCCAGGCCGATCCAAGATCGTCCTGGCCGATTACCAAAAATTACAGAATACCTTAATTATTTATGGCGGTAACTTCTTTCTGTTTTGAGCTTATCATCCTGGCCGATACACGTATCGTCCAGGACGATCTATTAATGATGGTTGCCTTAATTAAGAATCCCGAATAGAATCTCTATTTTAAACTAAATCGTCCAGGCCGATAAAAATATCGTCCTGGTCGATATGAGTAAAAACAGAAATTCTAAGTCTCTAAAGTGTGTGTGTGTAGGGTTGCTTAGCATCAGTCTCTTTGAACATTACAAATATACTCAAGAAGAGAAAAAACAAATTACAGACTGACTCAACCCTAACCTACGCAATCTTGAACTGGCTTCGTTTGTTCATCCGATCTTCAATTCCTGAAAAGTTAGAAATAACAGGCAGTCCAAGAGAATCAATAGTGTTTGTCAATCATCAAAACATAAGTCATGAAAATAGATTTGCAACAAATAATTCTCACCATGCCATGCTTTGGTCTTCCTTAAATAAGTGTTGTGGAGTTATGGATGAATATGGTTTAGGGTGTAAGAATATTTTGGATGTCTCATCTTTTCTCTTACAAACTTTGGTTCACTTTTAGATCTAATGCAAATTTATGGTCCAAGTTCATGTAAAGTAAGTATTGCATTAATAAGCATCTTCTAATTTGTCATTTAAAAAATGTGATTCTCTAGTTTGGAAAAAATTGCATTCCATTAAATGGGAGGTTGAGGATTTATTTTCTTTGGCGATTGGCCAAGGCACTGTTTTCTTTTGGCAAGACAATTATTTTGGTTTCTCTTGTATTAATAATTTCCTAAACTCTCATTCCACTAATGCTATTAAAGTTAATTGTTTTATTGCTGATGACAAATAAAAGAGAAGTGCATACTAATTTTGTGAATATTACTTACGGGATAAAATTTTGTAAATTCCTTTACAAAGGGATATTAATGACCATATTATGTTAAAAATCTGAATTTCTGGTAATTTAAATTTAAGGAAGTTTTGGAGCATATTAGAAATGGAGGTGTTAATTCTTGAATTTACCCTTATCTTTTGAACAATAGAATCCCTTTGTCTTCCTCTATGCTAGTTTCAAGAATTCTTCATAATTATATTCATACTGATAACATTCTTATAAAGAAAGGTTTTGTAATTCCTTTTAAATGACAATGTTGTTATCATGTTCTTGTGCATGTTGCCTGAGCGACTAAACTTCCAAGAAATTTTGATGATATGTTCCATAACAATCATTTCAATAAAATCATTGATATTCATTAAATTTTAAATACATTGTTTCTTTCTAAAGTTCACATTAGGAACCTCACCCCTATTTGTATTTTGTGATATATTTGGAGGGAGAGGAATGAGTCTAAGCATAATAATGTCAAGATGGATACAATAATGCATGTGTATAGCGAAAGATAAAGTGTTTCATCTTTCTTTCTTTTTTCTATTTGGTTAATTTTATCAATGGAAAAACTTCAAAAACTTTAATTATGTTACTTGTTGTTTTAGCATTATGTTCAACAAATTTTGCAATAGGGGAAGGGAGACGATAGTTAGGTGGTTAAAACCTAAGTTTCCATTTATTAGGTTTATTTTTTATGGTGATGCTAACAGCCCTTCTTTTGGTTACGGTGGTATCATTAGATATCACATTGGTAAGATTATTACTACTTTTTCATGCCCAATTGAGCCTTGTTCTTTTATTTTTGCTGAGCTTTATTCCCACTATATGGGACTTAATTTATGCAATGCTCTTATTTTGAAGGATATTTTGGTGTTGGTGGATTCCATGCTATTAATACATTTAATTGTTGGTAATACTAGTTGTAATGCAAACATTTTATATATTCTCAGGAATATTAATGTGATGTTGTGTAACATTAGTTATACCATCACTCACATTTACAAGGAAGGTAATCATTATGCTGATTTTCTTGCTAAGCTAGGCTATAATCTTGGGTGTTTTCAAGCTTTTACATGTTAAGTCTACCCCATATGTTAAAGGGTATGAACATTTTAGATAGGACTGGCTTGACTTATTTAAGACTTTGACAGATTCTCTCTTTCTTCTTTTTGTGCTTTTCTTTTGGTTTTGCTGCTTTTTGCACCTCTTTCTAGTTTTGTAATTGGTTTTCTTTTCCTATTTTTTTATGGGTGGCCACTCTCATTTCATATGTTTTTGGGTTTGATGGTGCTTTTTCTCATTAGGGCTATTATTATTTTGGTTGTTCTTTTCCATCCTAATGTATTGGTTCTTTCTTATTTTCCTTGGATGGGAGAATTACTGGGTGTGGATTTAAACCTACTATGATTCTAACTATTATTTTGTTGAGGGGAAATTTGTTTGATTGTTGGTAACCAATTACAACATTTTTAATCTTCTTTTATGTGGAATGAGGATTTAACTATTACCTTGATTGTTGATCATATTATTTAATTGTTCTTATGGTTTTGTACTAAAGAGCTAGCTTGTCATCTAAATTGGTGTTTATGGGCGCTCTTCCTCCTTACGGGTGGATTGAATGTGTTGTTCTTCATCTACTATTGGCTCTTTCCTATTGTGTTTGTACGGGAGAATTATTTAGCGTAGGTTGTCACCATCTTTGATTGCAATTATTATCTCTATGATGAATAATTACTTGACAGTTTGTAAAAAATTACTACTATTATCCTCTTTTTCATGTGGAATTGGGGCTTGATTAGAATCTTGGATGTTGATCCTTTTGTTTGGTTTATCTTGTTGTTATGTGGTGAAGGTATTCCTTGACCTTATCATACTTATGACTGTATTTCTCCTAATTGGTTAAATGGTTTTTTGGTTTGTTCTATTTTGTTCATGTTCCTAATTTAGCATTATGGTGGTTCTATGAAGGTAATACGAATGGCCACTGTCAGCTACATCACGAGTTACTACTTTGATACTATTTGTTCTCTACATGTTGTCTTCAAAGTTGGTTTATCTTTATTTTGTTTTGTTTTTTTTTTAATAGAAGCTTGATGGTGATTGGTTGGCTCTTGGTCTTTTATCATTGGTATAATATTGTGGTTCTATTGCTCTCTCTGCTATAACAGAGTGTTTTTGTGAAACATCTAACATTTTGATATTTATGACCTAAGTGGTATTATCTCTACAAAAATCATTCCTTTTTTCTATTTTCCATATATTATATTACATTTTCTAGTGGAACAACTCAATCAGTGGCTATATTTGTGTTTGGTTTTTCTTTAATATTGTTATGTTTTTTTATCTCTATTATTTTTGGCTTCACCACTTGGCCTTGCAGTTCTTTCTTAATGAAGGTATTAGAGATTTTTTCAAATTTTTGTTGGGCAAATTTTTTTGGAATTGAGATTAGGTTGAAGGATGCTTTTTGTGTCGATATTTTTTGGGTGATGCTCCTGGCCAACCTAGAATGTTACTAGCACTTTTTGTTTGGGTGCTTAGAGTGGACCTTACACTCATAGGTTTTTTTTTCTATTTTGTAGCACTTCTAAGAAGTAGCAAGTTAAAAGACCCCCTTAAGGATTTTTAATCCTATTTTTATTTAATGCATAAGCTCGTTGGTGGGTTTTAATTAAAAAATAATAAACCCTTGATAGCTTGAATCAAATATGGTAAAATTTCCCTTTGAGTCCTCATGACAATATTAATGGTATGTTTATATTATGGTTAAGTTAAAAAGGCTAAAAGAAAGTAGAGAAAGTGTTTTCAAGAAAGTGTTTTCTAACATTTTGGAGGCTGAAAGGGTTGTTTAAAAGTTCAAAATAATTATATGCATGATCCAATCGTTATAAATTTGCAGCTGATGAATGAGGCTAAGGTGAAATTAATCCACCACTGTGGGATTGAAGAAGCTTAATTGTGGAAAAAATATGCTTCTAAAATTTTACTATAAGGGGATAAAAAAATTATGTTTTTGCATGTTATTTCCAACAAAAAAGGGCCATTAATCATATTAATAAGATTCATGTGCAGGATGGTTCCATCAGTGAGGATGATGACTCTATTGTTGATTCTATTGCAACCCATGACCCCGAATTTGAGATTTTGATGAGGACAAATAATGTTGCCTGAACTATCTATTCATTAAATATCATTTAATTTCTGCTATTGCCTATGAGTACTAACATTTCAGGAAGATCACAAATTACTCAGGACAACAGGAAGATTCAAGACTGGTTAGATTAGGAGTGTGAGTCTGAAACAATATAATTTTCTATTTTTTAATTTTTTTTCTTTTCTTTAGTCTGACCACAAACTGCATGTCAAAATTGAGCAACCATGCACATACACAGGGGGAGAGGGTTTTAAAAGAAAATTGTAGATTTTCTTTCTTTGTTGATCGTGTTGTACAACTTTATTTCGTACTGTACGATCTGTTCTATTTAAAATGATTTTTTATGAATAAATCATACTGTACAAACAAGATCGTACTGTATGATGTGTTACAAATCCAAAACCCTAGCCGCCAGATTAGTTTAAGTAATTTTATTAGCCGTTCGTACTGTACGAACAGTACGATTTTATTTGAATACTTACTTAAATTAACCCATAATTAGTGGATTAAATCGAGGACTAATCTCAGATTGATCATCATAACATAAGAACTCGTTCGTACTATACGATGAATAGAGGCCCATTTTTATCGTCCTGAAGATCGTCCTGGACGATCCCTTAATTTGGCCTCATCGTACTATACAAAGGCAATCGTACCATACGATGAATAAAGATGTGTTTTGTTCGTTCCGACTATCGTCATATACGAACAGAAGAGTGGAGGTTCGTACGGTATGATGTTATATCATATTGTACGATTTATTTTGAATTGTTCGTAAACCTTCGTACCAGGATGAAGACTGTTAAACATATTGTACTGTATGATGTAGTATCGTACTGTACGATAGTAATGGCTACTTTAAATATTTCAGAGATTTTGGAGCCTATTTTTATGTTTCAAATTAGTAATCTTTTTTAGAGACACAGAAAGAGGGGAATGTGATTAGAGAGGGAATCCTTGGGACAGAGCTCTTGAGATGTTTTTAGGGTTTGAGAGAGGAAGGAGAAGGTGAGCTTGGTGAGGGAGAAGAGGTGTGAGGGAGATCACACGGCTACTCCATTCTTGCTACATCTTGCTCCTCCTATGGCCCGAGAAGAACTTGTGGGAGGCTCTCTAAGGAGGAGACTCTTCTACATCTGTGACCTCGAAGGTACTCTTCCATCTCCAGGAGGGAGAAAAATGAGAAGGTACTCTACCATCTCCAAGAGGGTGAGAACAGCGCTTGGCACTCCGCCACGCTAGGTTGGTGAAAGTGAGTCTTGTAAGGGCTTCTCCGCCTTGCCGAGGGGGGCAAAAGGAGACCTATAGTTTGTAGTGTAATTCTCGGAGCGGAGGACTCCGGGGAGTGGACGTAGGTCATGATTTGACTGAACCACTATAAAATTCCAGTGTGCTTTTTCCTTATCGCTATTTATTTTTTGCTTGCACTTTATTTTCATAATATTTGCTTGGTGAAAATTGTGAAAGAAAAAGTATTTCAATTTTGTATGTTGAGTTCAATCGATTTCTTTCATATTAGTTAAAGTTTTCTTGTTAAAGATTTAAAAACACAAAAATATTAAAACTCTTGCTTAGGATTTTAAATTATTGCAACAAATTTTCACAATTCACCCCCCCTCTTATCAATCTAGTAATTTCAATTGGTATTAGAGCCTATTTTCAAAAACACTATTTTAGAAAACCTTGAAAAATGATCTTGTTGCATTTTGGTAATCGTAATTCTATGGAGGGTATTCAATAACCCGTCCACCACTTTTTGATAATATCCCTTTTGATTTCAGGAAAATTAGAATGTCTACTTTTTACTGTCTGTCGATTACCGCAGGTGGATGTTAGTCAATGATGGATATGTTGTAGCTTTTAAAACTGTGAATGGAGTGAAAATTCTAGGACCTTTTAATGAATGGAGCAATGAGAATAGGGATTTAGCTCAATTAAATGCAAAGTGCTTAAATTGCTTTTTCTATGCATTAAAGTCTAAGGATTATATGAGAGTTTCTACCTGTGCTACTAGTAAGGAGATTTGGGATAGATTGTGCATGACATACGAAGGAACTAATGAAGTTAAATAGTCTAGGCTTAACATTCTGTTGCATGATTATGAACTCTTTCATATGAAACCTCATGAAATAATATCTGACATGTACACTAGGTTCACCCAAATCATGACATCCTTGCATGCATTAGGTAGAGAAATTTCAAATTCTGAAAAGGTTAACAAAATTCTTAGATGCTTACCTAGTTCCTATGATGCTAAAATTACTGCCATTACTGAATCTAAAGATCTTAATATTTATTCTATTGATAATCTACTTGGTTCACTCAATGCATACGAGCAAGGAGTGAGTCAAAGGCAAAGTGATGCAGGTGAAAAGAAGGAGCTAACGGTGGCATTAAAAGTAAATAATTAAGAAAGCGATAGCTCTGCAGAGGAGGAAGAAGATGATATAGCATTGATGACCTGACAGTTCAAGAACTTCTTAAAGAGAAAATAAAGGCGTCATCAGAATGGCTGGAATAAAGGTAAAAGCTCAAAGTTTAATAAAGTTTCATCTGATACAATCTATTTTGAGTGCAGGAAGCCAGATCACCTTCGAGCTGATTGCCCCAACTTAAAGAGCCAACCTGGTACGGAAAAGAGCGAGGAAAAAGCCAAGTATAAGAAAGGAAAAATGAAGACACAAAAAGCTTTTTGGGCCGACTCTGCCTCAGAATCATTAGAAGAAGAAGCAGAGGATGAGGTAACAAATTTGTGTCTAATGGCTACTGATAATCTTGATCAATCGAATCAAGATGAGGCATGTCAACTTTCATATGAAGATATATTTCTTATTTCTGAGAATATTCATGACTCGTAAAGGAAGTTGATAAAGATGCATGCTAAGCTTAATATTGAGTTTAGTTCTTTACAAACTGAGCATGCTAACTTAGTTAAGGAAAATTCTGATTTAGATAGAGATCATATGTTGTTGCTTGATGAGTTTGATGCATTAAATAAGAAGCATATTGAATAAAGTAATACTCATGAATCCTTGAAATTATTGCATATTGACTTGGAAACAAAATACAAGAGTTTAGAGGAACTTGCATGTGAGTTAAAAAGCACTGAACAATATTTGGAATTTTGAATCACCAATCTTAATGCTAAGAATTTTTTAATTGAAAATATTTTATTAGTTTATGGTTTGAAGCAGAACTTACTTAGCATTAGTTAATTTTGTGATAAAGGTTTTGATATTAAATTTATGTCTGATAAATGCCTGATTAGTTTAAATGAAAAACTTATTTTAGAAGGAAAATGAATGAACAATGTTTGCATGTTAGACCTTCATTGCATTGATAGTTTAAATTCTTTTTGCCTAAAAACAATAGTAGATGACTCATGGTTATGGCATAGGAGACTATGTCATGCTAGTATGAAAAAACTTAGAAATATTACTCAGAAAAACCAAGTTAGAGGCGTACCTATGTTAGACTTTACTAAGGATCATTTATGTGATGCTTTCCTACTAGGAAAATAAGTCAAATCATCCTTTCATTCAATTAAAGATGTGATCACCTCTATGCCATTAGAAATCCTACACATGGACTTATTTGGACCCGTTAGCACAGCTAGCCTAGGAGGGAAAAACTATGGTTTTGTGATTGTAGACGACTTCACTACATTCACTTGTGTTACATTCCTAGCATATAAAATTGAGTCATTTGAGGAATTTAAGGTATTCTCCACATTGATTCAACAAAAATTAGGTTGTGAAATCTCAACAATCCATAGCGATCATGGTGGAGAGTATCAAAATGATAGATTTGAATCATTTTGCCAAGAGATAGGAATAGAACATAATTTCTTAGCCCCTAGAACACCACAACAAAATGGTATAGAAGAAAGGAAGAATAGAACCTTGGTAAAAGCCGCTAGGGCAATGTTAGCGGAGTACACCGTTCCTAGATACTTTTTGGCAGAAGCAGTCAATATAGCATGTTATGTTTTATATAGGGTAAACATTAGATCTAAGTTGAATAAAACTTCTTATGAACTTCTTAAGGGTAGGACACCGAATCTTTCACACTTATATGTCTTTGGGTGAAAGTGCTTCATATTGATTGATGGCAAAATTCCCTTAGGAAAATTCGATCCCAAGTCTGATGAGGGTGTCTTCTTAGATTATTCATCTGTAGGTAAGGCCTATAGAATCTTTAATAAGGGAACCCTAGTAGTAAAAGAGTCCACCCATGTAGTATTTGATGAATCAGATAAGCCCTCTGAATATAAAATTGAAGATGATGAAATAGAGGCAATTCAAGGAGTAGAGACTATGGCCTTAGGAGAAAGGGTAAAACCTCAGAAAGATTTTCCTAGAGAATGAAGATATTCTTCTAGTCATCCTAAAGATTTAATTTTAGGAGACCATTCAGAAGGTGTAAGAACTAGGCATAGACTTAGGAAAGAGGTTAGTCATTCAGCATTCATCTCTATGATAGAACCTACAAGTATAGATCAAGTCTTAGGAGATGAATTCTGGATTCTAGCAATGCAAGAAGAGCTAAATCAATTCACCAAGAATAATGTTTGGGAGTTAGTCAAGAGACCTAAAGAACAAAGTGTTCTGGGAACAAAATGGGTCTTCAAAAATAAGGTGAATGATTCAGGAACAATAATAAGAAATAAAGCCAGATTAGTAGCTAAGGGGTACAACCAAATTGAGGGAATAAACTTTGAAGAAACCTTTGCCCTGTTGCTAGACTAGAAGCTATAAGAGTGCTCTTAGCTTTTGCTTGTTTCAAGAACTTCAAACTATATTAAATGGAGGTAAAGAGTGCTTTTTTGAACGGGGTAATTAAGGAAGATGTCTATGTTGAGCAACCCCCCAGATTTGAAAATTCACAATTTCTAAATCATGTATTCAAATTAAAAAGACACTTTATGGATTAAAGCTAGCATCTAGAGCATGGTATGAAAGACTTAGCTCATTCCTATTGGATAGAGGATTTGAAAAGGGTAATGTAGATACTACACTCTTTTTACAAAAGATCAAAAATGAAATTCTCATTATTCAAATCTATGTGGATGACATCTTATTTGGATCTTCAGATAAAAATGTGTGTGATGAATTCTCAAAAATAATGAGTAATGAGTTTGAAATGAGCATGATGGGAGAACTTAACTATTTTCTTGGCTTTAGCGTGAAACAAATGGATAATGGAACATTCCTTAGGAAAACAAAATACATTAAGGATGTTCTAACAAAATATGAAATGGATAGTGCTAAGCCCGTGAACACTCCAATGAGCTCAACAATTCAATTAGACAAAGATCCTAATAGAAAATCAGTAGATTAGAAAAAATATAGAGGAATGATTAGATCCCTTCTTTACCTGACTGCCAGTAGACCAGACATAATGTTTAATGTGTGCATCTGTGCCCATTTTCAAGATGATCCTAAAGAGTCTCACTTAACTGCGATCAAGAGAATCCTTAGATATCTACTAGGCACCCCAAACTTAGGAATCTGGTATCCTAGGTACAACACTTCATTTGAAATCATAGGGTACTCATATTTGGATTTTACAGGATGTAGGGTAGATAGAAAAAACACCTCTGGAATTTTCTAATTCATAGGACAATCATTAGTTTCTTGGTATAGTAGGAAGTAAAACTCAGTAGCCATTTACACGACGAGGTAGAATATATTATCGTAAAAAGTTGCTTTTCACAAGTACTATGGTTAAAATAATAAATTATTGATCCTGGCCTACCTGTAGGAACCATCTCAATCATGTGTGACAACACAAGTATAATTTTCATCTCTAAGAACCCAATTCAGCACTCTCGAACGAAAGACATAGACATTAGACACCATTTCATAAAAGATCATGTTGCTAATGGAGATATAGAATTGTATCACATCGCTACAAGAAATCAATTGGCTGACATATTCATAAAACCACTAGTATTCAACACCTTTAGCACCTTGAGGACAAGACTAGGTATCATAGATATTAATGCATAAAATAAAATAAAAACACAAATTTTTTTTTCTTCTAAGGCTGTTCTTGATCATCACACACTCACTACAAAAAACCACCAAATTTGTCATTTTATTATCATACTATATGATCCACTATCATACTATACGATATATCTAAATCTACACAAAACACAACCCATATGCAAATTTTCCTGTGTTGATTGTACTGTATGATATCCATCATATTGTATGATATAGCTATTAGTCATTTAATCCGTCTGGTATGACATTATTAATCATCGTATGGTACGATACCTCCTCTTCGTACTGTACGATCCACGTAAGTGAACGGATTGGAACGAATTGACTCTATTTGGTATGACATTTTTGGTGTTCATACTACACGATACCTCCACTTCGTACTGTATGATCCACCTCAGCAAAATAGATGAGAACGACGTAAAGGTGTCTGGTACGATATAAATGTCATTCATACTGTACAATACACCTATTCGTATAGTACAAAACTTTTCGTCAAAGGTCATACCGACGACCCTCGGGATGATCAAAATCGTTCTCATCGTACTATACAATACCCATCATACTGTATGAGTTGACCACCTTTTGATGAACTGATTCGATAGAACATTTATTTCCCTATCGTACTGTATGATATTATATTATACTGTATGATGTGTGAAAAATTCTACAAATTTGCTTTCTTGGCAGATCTCTTCACTCACAATCCTTCACTCACAATCCTTCACTCACATCTCTTCTCACTTAGTCTACTTGCCTTCCTAATATAATGTCGATTTCTAGCAAGAGGGGTCATTTGGTAGCTGGAAGCTCATCTTCCTCTAGCCATCACAGCGCTCGCTTTCTAAATGTTGAAGATGAAGAGGCCTATCACAAGTTCAAAACCTACAAGGTTATACCGTCCAAAATGCTCAATCAGGCTACTCTAAATTTCCAGGTATTGAACCTCTTCGCTTCCACCACTTTCCAGTTCATTCTTACTCTGGCTTTCCCCTTCAACTCCAAACTACTATTTGAATTTCTAGCAAATCTTACCAACACTGTCGATAATACAACTTTCCACTCCATTGACTGTCGCCAAAACATAGAGATTACCAAAGCTAACATCGCCCATTTTATTGGGCTATCCACTAGGGTTCGTTCCTTTCTCACAAATAAATTTAATTGGAGTGATATTAATCGTGTACTTAGGAATGCAGCCTTCTATCAACATCAGCCACTCGTCCAATCACTCAATCGAAATGCAAGAATTATTCAACATGTCCTTAGAACCTCTATAGTACCCAAAGATGACAACCGGATCAACATGACCCCAACTTTATCTGACACTACCTATCTTATCATGTCCAACACCGTATTCGATGAGGCAGATTTGATTATTAACTATATTCATCATATGACTTTCGTTCACCTCCCTACTACTCGCTAGAAATAAAATCTAGCCCTTGGTCATCTTATAGGATACATCCTTCAAAATAAATACTAATTAACCTATCCTGGTGAATATGATAATCTTCCAATCTTTTATACAGATGCCACTTTCTGTATTCTTTTCCATCGGGGATAAGAGCCTAAAGAACCTGACTTTGATAATGAAGAAAGAGACGGTGCCCTCGTAGCAGCTCAAGCTTGACAACGAAGACATGCAGCACCCCAAGCACCTGCACCAGCTCATCCTCACGATTATTTGGTCGAACGCTTCAACCAACTTCAGACTAGTCTCGATATACACATATAAGAGCAACATCAGCAACACAAGGCTGACATGTAATGATTTGGGGAATGCTTCACCGTGATTGATAACTGATTTGACACAATCCTTCACTATTTCCAATCAAATCCACCTCCACCTCCAAGTGATCAGGATCCATCCCTTTGAAGTGTATCTGTGTTATATTTTTTTAGTGTTGTTTGCTCCTCTTTTTGGTGCTGTCAAAAGGGAAAGAAGTTTGTTGTAGTCTGCTCTTATGTTTCCTTAGGTTTGAATAGAATGCATTTCTTTTTCTATTACATACTACATTTTATTTTTTCCTATTTTGTATTGCATTTCTTTTTCTTATTTTTAAATAAAATAAAAAAACAAAAAAAATGCATTTCAAACTTGGCTACAACAAACATTATTTGACATCATCAAAAAGGGGGATATTGTTGCAACCCATGACCTCAAATTTGAGATTTTGATGATGACAAATAATGTCGCCTGAACTATCTATTCATTGAATATTATTTGATTTCTGCTATTGCCTATGAGTACTAACATTTCAGGAAGATCATAAATTACTCAGGGTAACAGGAAGACACAAGATTGGTTAGATTAGGAGTGTGAGTCTGAAATAATGTAATTTTCTATTTTTTTTTATTTTTTTTCTTTTCTTGAGTCTGGCCACAAACTGCATGTAAAAAATGAGCAACCACGCACACACACAAGGGGAGAGGATTTTAAAAAATGTAGATTTTCTTTCTCTGTTAATCATATTGTACGACTTTATTTCGTATTGTATGATATGTTCTATTTAAAATGATTTTCTATGAACAAATCGTACCGTACGAATAAGTTCATAATGTACGATGTGTTACAAATCCAAAACCCTGGCCGCCATATTAGTTTAAGATTTATTAGCCGTTCATACTGTACGAACATGTTCGTATTGTATGATTTTATTTGAATACTTACTTAAATTAACCCGTAATTAATGGATTAAATCGAGGACTAATCTCTGATTGGTCATCGTACTGTACGAACCCGTTCATACTATATGATGAATAGTGGCCCATTTTATCATCCTAGAGATCATCCTGGACGATCCCTAGATTTGGCCTCATCGTACTGTACGAAGGAAATAGTACCATACGAAGACGAGTTTTGTTTGTCCCGTCTATCGTCCTGTACGAACAGAAGAGTTGAGGTTCATACGGTACTTTGTTATATCGTACTGTATGATTTATTTAGAACTGTTTGTAAACCTTCATACTAGTACGAAGACTATTATACATATCGTACTGTACGATGTAATATCATGCTTTACGATAGTAATAGCTACTTTGAATATTTCAGGGGTTTTGGAGCCTATTTTTATGTATCAAATTAGTAATCTTTTTGAGAGAAATAGAATGAGGGGAACGTGATTAGAGAGGGAATCCTTGGGAGAGAGAGCTCTTGAGAAGTTTTTAGGATTTGAGAGAGGAAGGAGAAGGTGAGCTTGGTGAGGGAGAAGAGGTGTGAGGGAGATCGCACGATTGCTCCATTCTTGTTGCATCTTGCTCCTCTTGTGGCCCGAGAAGAACTTATAGGAGGCTCTCTCAGGGGGAGACTCTTCTGCATCTGTGACCTCGAAGGTACTCTTCCTTCTCCAGGAGGGAAAAAATTAAAAGGTACTCTGCCGTCGCCAGGAGGGTGAGAACAGCGCTTGGTACTCCGCCATGCTGGGTTGGTGAAAGTGAGTCTTGTAAGGGCTTCTCCGCTTTGCCGAGGGGGGAAAAAGGAGAGCTATAGTTTGTAGGAAAATTCTCGGAGCTGAGGACTCCGAGGAATGGATGTAGGTCATGGTTTGACCGAACCACTATAAAATTCTGGTGTGCTTTTCCTTATCACTATTTATTTTTTTCTTTCACTTTATTTTCATAATATTTGCTTGGTGAAAATATTGAAAGAAAAAGGATTTCAGTTTTGGATGTTGAGTTCAATTGATTGCTTTCGTATTAGTTAAAGTTTTCTTGTTAAATATTTAAAAACACAAAAATATTAGAACTCTTGCTTAGAATTTAATGTTATTGCAACAAATTTTCACAATTCACACCCCCCCCCCCCTCTTGTCAATCTGGTAATTTCAGATTCTGGGGTGGAGTACTTATGGGAATCTATAATAACATTTTTATCCCTACTCCTTTTGAATATCATGGTATCATTCCCCATTTAAATAGAAGTGAGGATAACATTTTCGTCACTCAAGCTCCCTCTAAAAAAGAAATATTTGAAATTATTAAAGTAATGAACATTTATTATGTTGCAAGACTTAATGGTTTCACCACAAAACTTTTTCAAAATGCTTAGTATATTATTAAAGTGGGCATGGTGGAAGCTATTAAAGTAATGAACATTTATTATTCTAATATAACTTTATATCTTTTGGAAGAGGTTATTAATTACTTGTCTTATTTTTGACCTATCAGTTTATATTACATTTTCAATAAATAAAACTCTAAAATTATGATGGGGAGATTGGCTTTAATTTTACCTAAAATGATTTCTCTTAGTCAAATAAATTTTGTGATGGGCAGTGGCATTATTTATAATGTGCTTTTGGCTCAAGAATTAATTCGGGATCTTAATTTTCCAGTTAAAGGTGGAAAATTTGTTCTAAAAAAATGTTATTACCAAAGATTATGATAACCTGAATTAGGATTTTATTTATTACATTCTATAGTGCTTTGGTTTTAATGAATTTTTTATCAAGCTTATAAAAAAAAACATTGAGAAAGGCTTGGTTTCTATCATTATTAATAGTAAAAGCCCATGTTTTTTCCAAAACTCTCATGGTATTAAACAAGGAGATCCTATATCCCTTGCTTTATTCTTTACTACCTTAAAATTTCTATCTAGGGACCTTGATATTCTTTATAATCAACACCCTATTTTACATTATATTATTGATGGTTTCTTTCTTATTTTTCACTTGAATTTTATAGATGGTTTTATCATTTTTTATAATGCTTCTCACAAGATGTTGAAAATCCTTTTTAAATTCATTTGCAATTTCAAATTGATTAGTGGTCTAAATTTTAAAAAGGATCAAAGCAATTTTATTTATGGGAAATATGTTACTAAAAATATGATTAATGCAATAAAAATTAAGATTAGTTTTGCTTCTCAAAATATACCTATTAAGTACTTAGTTACCCCTTTATTTAAAGGGAGGAAGAGGTCTCATCTCACTGAAGATATTTTTACTATCATTCAAAAGAAACTAACCTCATGGGCTAATAACATTTTACCTTTAGTGAGAGACTTTTTTAATTAAAAGTGTGCTTTGTTCTTTGCCTTTATTCATTTTTTACATGATTCAATCTTCTGTCTCTACTTGTCTATGTATGGAACATTTGATTAACAAGTTTTTTGGAGTTCAAAGAACAACTTTGCTTCTATTCTTTGGGACTCTTGGAAGAACTTATTAATTTCATATAGGTTGTTAAACATAAGCTATTGTCCCAAGGATAACTAGGGGGGGGGGGGGGGTGAATTGGTAATTTAAAATTTTTCTTAGATTTTTTAAATAGAAAACCATTTTAATTAATTTCCAAAAATGATTATCTTTTTGAAAAAGCTTTTCAACCACTATAACAAAATTGCAGAATAATAAATGCAGAAAATAAAAGACACAAAGATTTATAATGGTTTAGTCAAACATGAGACTTCCTCTTCAGGTATTACACTATTACCAAAGTGACTCTCCTTTTCCCCCACAGTAAGGTGGAGAACCTTCGTCTATTCACACTCTCCAAGTGTCGGCAGAGAACCATCGTCTGTTCATACTCTCTAAGTGTTGACAGAGTACCGTCGTCCCTTCGTATCCTCCAAGTGTTGGCCAAGTACTATCATCTATTCACACCCTCCAAGTGTTGATAGAGTACCGTCGTCTGTCCACACCCTCCAAGTGTCGGCAAAGTACCGTCATCTTACTTCAAAGATCTTCTCTCGAGCAACTGGAAAGAATAAAAGAAGAGTTATAACCAAAAACATATAGAGATCCTTACCTTTGAGTAACCTTGTGAACGCTTCACACTTCTCTTGCAAGAAATCTCTCTCAAACACTCTCTCAAATGCGCTCTTTCACTTACTCTTGAAAAATCAAGAAGAAGGACTCTTCACATGTCAGTTCTAAAGGACCTTTTATATGTAAGACACGAAAATTTAGAAAAATGAAAATTTTAATTTTGAGCCTATACGATCGTGTGTTCGTATGTACGAAAAGTTCAAAAATTGTTGCGTACAAACCTGTTGTGAATCTGTATGAAATGATTTTGTACATGATGATCATCTAGTACGAACCAAGATCATATTGTACGAACAGTTAGAAAATTTTTCATCTTCGTCGGGATGAAGAGGGAACCCACATTTTCATACTCTGGATGGCATATATACGATGACGACATCGCATGGTATGATCAGTTTAGAAAAATTTCAAGTTTATCAGGACGAAAAGGGACCCATCCAAATTATACACTGGATGGCATACGTATGATGATGACATCATATGATATGAACCATTCATAAAATTTTCAAGTTCATTGAGATGAAAAGGGACTCGTCCAACTCGTACAGTGGACGACGTAAGTACTATGACTATATCGTACGATACAAACCGTTCAAAAAATTTTCAAGTTCATCGGGACGAAAGGGATCTGTCCAACTTGTACACTGAACATCATACGTACAATGAGGACATCGTATAGTACGAACTGTTAAGAAAAACTTTGAATTTGTTAGGGTGAAAAGGGACCCATCCAATTATTATACTTAATAGCGTACATACGAATGGGATATTGTACAGTACGATCAATACTTTAAAAAAAATTTCTACCTTCTGTTCGTTTGACTACTCGTACGGGAAATTAACTGAACAAATCATCCCATACGAAATAACTTCATACTGTACTATAAGTTTAAAAATTACAAATTTTATACACTCCCCCACTGTGTGTGTGTATATAGCTACTTAATTACAATCACACTCTCTCAGACTCAATAAAATGAAAAATACAGACTTCATTTATAATGAACCCTAATTTAATCTGATTTGAAGTCTTCAATAATATGAAGTATGATTTCACTGAAATATTAGTACACACAAACAACAAAATAATACATCCAAAATATGTTAGGAGAAATTGTTATTAAGAAACTAAAATATTTTGAATCATTAAAAACATTCATGTTGCAAAAATATCAACAATAAAAAAAACTAGGTTGCAAAATTAATATGGAATTTGGCATATGATTCAAACTGGCTATTCACTTCCATTGCTTGTAGTTAATGGTGTCAAAATTAATATTCCTTTTATTGAATGGAGTTATAAGGATAGGGAACTCGCATAGTTAATGCTAAATTTTTGAATTATTTCTTTTGTGGTTTAAAATATGAAAAATATATGTGAGTTTCTACATGCACTACGGGGAAGGAGATTTGGGATAGGTTATGTGTCACTTATGAGGGAATTGGTGAAGTAAAATAGTCTAGGATAAATATTCTACTGCATGACTATAAACTCTTTCATATAAAACCTAGTGAGATCGAATTTGAAATGTATATTAGGTTCACCCAGATAGTGACATCCTAACATATACTAGGAAGAGAACTATCAAACTCTAAAAAAGTAAATAAGATTTTATGCTATTAACTTATTTTTATAATGCCAAGATAACTGCAATTATTGAATCTAAAGACTTTAATGTTTTTTTCATTGACCATTTTCTTGGGTCACTCATTGCTAACGAGTAAGGAGTGAGTCAATAGTAAAGTGATGAAAGAGAGAAGAAGAAGGAGAGAACAATAGCACTAAAAGCAATTAATTGGATAGTGATAGATCTACAGCGGAGGAGGATGACAACATCGCCTTAATGACATGGCAGTTCAAGAGTTTTATGAAATTAACATAGAGACGTCATCTACACAATTACAGCAAAGGTAAAAACAACAAAAATATTAAAGCTTCTACTAAAACAATTTGCTTAGAGTTCAAGAAAACATGCACCTCTAAACTGAATGCCCCAACTTGAAGAATCCCCCGATCAAGGAGAAGGGTAAAGAGAAACCAAATATCAAGAGGGGCAATAAAATGATGTAGAAAGCTTTTTGGGCCAATTCATCTCTAGAATTATCATAAGTAGAAGCAGATGAGTAGGTAACAAACTAGTGTCATATGGCTAACAATAATCTTGATCAATCCAATCAATATAAGGTATGTCAACTTTCCTATGATGAATAACTTTTTATCTTTAGAAACATTCATGATTTGTATAGGAAGCTAAAAAATATACATGCTAGTCTTAATGCTGAATTGTCTACTTTGCAAAAAGTGCATGCTAATTTAATTACCAAGAAAGCTAATTTAGATAATGATCACATGAACTTTCTTAATAAAAATGATGCCTTAAATAAGAATTACTCGACTTAACTAATGCATAAGAATCCTTAAAAACATTGCATCTTGAACTAGAGAAAGCATACAACATATTAGAAGCATTTGAATTAGAAATAGATTGTTGGAAGCATGCATTAAAAATAGAAAATGTCCATTCTTGAATGTGCAAAAAAGTTTTTTGAAGAAAAACTAACTGTACTTGAGAATAACAGCCACCACCAATCTTAAAACAATATCATAACCCCTCAATACAGCTTGCATTGCATAAGCCTAGGAGAAGGCACCACGACCCATGTGGGTTAGTAAATCCATTTCTTGGTGTTAAGATTAACTCTTGTAGCATGTTAGGTCACATAGACTACACTTGCATAATCCACCATAGAACACATCTAGTATGGAAGCCTAAATTGTATTCATCACAACATAGCATGTATTCATCTCATTCTTCAAGCATAAGGTGGAATGCAAACTCACTTGGGTTACCAAATCTAATCTTTGCATGATTATGTAGGGTTGCTCTCGCAAAAAACCTAGTGAGAGCATGTGGTACTTGGATAATGGATGCTTGAGGCACATGATTGGTGGTATAAAATAGTTCATCACATTAGAGGCCATGTCAGGAGGCAAGGTGACATTAGGGGACAATACCACTATGAAAGCGGGGGCTTAACTCCAAAAACTTTATGATTTAAAATGTTTTATTATTTTACGATTTAAAGAATAATTGATTAACTATTAGTCAACTATGTGATAAAAGCTTTGAATTAAAATTTCTTTCTAAAAATGCATGGTTTGTTTAAGTGGAAAACTTGTTTTAGAGAAAAAATGAATGAACAATATATACATGTTTAACTTGAATTGCATTGAATATTCAAATTCCTTGTTCTTAAAAACTATAATTGACGAATCTGGGTTATGGCATAAGAGATTATGTTATATAAGCATGATGAAGCTTAGGAATATCACAGAAAAAAACCTAGTTAGAGAAATACCTAAGTTAGACTTCACTAAGGACCACTTATGTGATACCTGCCAACTAGGAAAATAAGTTTGGCCTTCATTTCATTCAATCAAAGACATTAACACCTCTAGGCCCCTAGAAATCTTTCATACGAACCTATTTGGACCTATTAGCACAGTCAGCCTAGGAGGAAAGAAATTTGGGTTTGTGATAGTTGATGACTTCTCTATATTTACTTAGGTTCAATTCCTAGCACATAAGAGTGAGCCTTTTGGGGAATTTAAAATATTCTCCACCTATATTCAAAGAAAATTAGGATGTGAAATCTCAATAATTCATAGTGATCATGGTGGAGTGTTTGAAAATAATAACTTTGAATCCTTTTATCAAGAGATAGGAATATAACATAACTTCTCTACCATTAGGACCCTAGTAAAACAAAATAATTGAAAAGAAAAATACATCCTTGGTGGAAGCTCCTAGTATATTGCTAGCTGAGTATTCATTCCTTATGCATTTTTACACAAAAGTAGTGAATACTACTTATTATGTTTTAAATAGGGTGAATGTTATGTCCAAGATTAATTTCTTTTAACTATTTTTTTAAGGGAAACCCACATAGGGGCCTATGCATTAATTCAAGAAATAGAATACAAAGTCCTTATTCTGTCCTCAAGCTCACTAATGCTCAAAAGAGCTACAATAAGAAAGCAAAAAAAATCTAAGAGCTCGAGGTCCCTACAAAGAAAAAGTACAAAAAATCCTAGGTACAATCTATGATGCACAAGAACGAGCACCTAAAAAGTAATAAATAACAAAAAAAAATAGCAACCAAATCCAGCTTCCCTTCCACAATGTTGCCACAATGATCACCTGCACTATGTTAATTCTGCAAAAAAGGGTGATACGCATGATAAAAATATTATAAATAAAATGAAAAGCTAGCATGAAGATAATCCCAATAGTTATCACTAAAACATATTTTAAAAAACCATAACTCGGATTTACCACAACCCATACAATTATCCACTAACCAGTAAGCATAACATACAACATACCAAAGAGCCACAATGGCATAATTAGAGGAGAAAATGAACAGAGTAATTAACCGGTTATTCCACCACAAGGGACAGAGGGCCCAATTATCAGGCCAAAATCTGCACCAACTAATCCCCACCCAATTTAAAAGCAAGAAAATATCATTAAGATAAATAGAATAGTAGGTAAACCACAACTTCTAAGCAATGCAGCATAGAAGGCTAAACCAGAGACGGCCAATCAACATCCTTCCCCAACTGGCCATCAAGATAAAATCCCAACCCACCAGCAAAGATAGAAAAAAATAATAAAACCAAAAGAAACAGTCATGCAATAGGCCAATATAAAATCAAGAAGTAATGGAGACCCCCAAAAATATGGATGATAGAGCTGCAAAAAATAAGGCCACCACACTCAGGAGCATTGGAAACAACCACCAATAGAAAACTAAACCCATCTAGGATAGGCTATTAAGGTTCACCAAGGAGCAAAAATTGAAATTGCCAAACCAGAAATGATACTGGATAGTAAGAAGATCCCCAAAGTGGCAAACACCAACAACACAAATGCCACAACTCAAGGGATCAAGAAAACACAACCTAGTAACAAAGCATAAAACCAAGTAAACAACCTGACCCCCAAACACAAGGAGGCCAAGAAATACCATAAAGAATGCCCGAGAGCTTAGAAAAATTCATATCACAATTCTATAAGGGACCAGAAAAAGCCATAGCAAAACTCCCATGACTCCCCCTGATAATCCCATTACACCCCATGGTGGAACCTTTAACAACACCATCCACATACAACTTGTAGGAGTTATAAGCTGATTAGATCCAATAAACAAACCTGGGTTCTGAAGGATGGTACTCATCCTCCAGCTTGAGACCTAAATCAGACACCACAAAATAATAATTCTTAAAGTTCCTAATGAATAAAAGATTAACAGAAAAAAGGATCTGAACCTTGTCTTTAACATTTTTAATAATTCTATGATGATTCACACCAACAACATTAAAGATTGAATTATTTCTATCCAACCATAAAAACATAAAATGAGAGAAGGAATAACATTTCTAATATATCGTTCAGACTTAATAAATAAAGAATTAAGAATTGAATTAATAAACAAAGTAGCATTAAAAAAAATAATTGGAAAATATCATCAAAGTTAATGCAAGCTTTTATAACTAAGGGACCAGAAAGAAAAATATGATGCATATTCTCCACATGAAAATAGCATTGGCATTTGGATGGCAAAATAAAACCCCTTTTAATTAAGTTATCATTAGTAGGAATGAACTTATGAAGAATTCTCCATATGAAAATGGCCATAGTAAAAGGAATACTTTTATGCCAAATCATAGAAAAAATATTAGAAACATCATTCTTGGTTCTAAAAGAATTCCAAGCATCCTTTAATCTAAAGGCCCCATCCTAGGATAAATTGCATAATAAAAAAACATCTGATTTAGTGTTTAGGGGGAGGTTCAAGATTTGTTAGATTATATGGTAAAGAATCACATAATCCTAACAATTATTAGTAAAGAAATAGTTTACCTTAACAGCCACAGTGGAAGAAGCATTAGTAATGGGATCTATAGATTGAGCACCCAACAAGTGATCTAGCCAAAAAAAAAAATGTTCACCCTACCCAGGCCCCAATAGATATAGGGCTTCACAAACCATTTAACCTTGCAAAGTCTCTGCAAATCTTTAGAGTCACCTTTGTTAAGAAAATAAATAGTAGGGTGCTTACCAACACAATACTTAGCTAACATAAACTTAGCCCAAATGCTCACTTTAGCACAAAAGGTGTACCACAACTTGAAAGAGAAAGCAAAGGACAAGTCAGACATACTCTTGCACCTCAAAGCACCCTTATCCAACACACCGCAATATTTTTCCTAAGAAGTCCACATGATTTTTGAATTGTTACTAGTCCCTTTTCAAACAAATTTATTAAAAAGTTTATCAATTCTATTACAAACCGCTTGAGTAGGCTGGAGGGTTTGAAAGATATAAATAGGGAAAATATAAAGAACACTTCTGATAAGAACCAACCTATCCCCAAAACTCAAAAAATTAGAATCCCATGACATAAGCTTGTTCTGCAGTGAAGTAATCAAATCATCAAAAAAAAAGTTTTCTTTCTACCTTTAAAAAGAGGAAACCCAACGTACTTAAGGGACAGCTGAGCATGCACAAAACCAGTAAGTTTTTTTATAGCCACAATATGGTCATTGGGAACTTTGCTGGAAATAATAAAAAAACACTTATGCTTATTCAAAGAAAGACCACTGACCATCTCATACTTGTGAAAAAAAGACAAAAGTCTATTTAACCTATTTAAACAAGCATTCGTAAAAATAATAAAATCATCGGCAAAGTAAAAATAAGAAATAGGAAAACCACCAAAGGTTCTAAAGTAGAGGCTAGGGTGATTCTCAAAGAAGTTAGCGAGGCCTCTGGATAAATACACAACAGCAATATTGAAAAGAGAAGGAGAGATAGGATCACCTTATCAAAAACCTTGCGAGGATTTAAAAAAATCAGTGCTTTTTCCATTAACAATAATAACAAAATTAGCTCCTTCAATGCAATTCCAGATAAGACTAAGAAAACCTAAATTAAAACTAAATAAATGCATAATATTGTAAAGAAAGTTCAAATCAATATTGTCATAGGCCTTAGAAATATCAAGTTTGAAGATAATATTCCCACCTCTAACCTTAACATCCAAGTCATGACAAAATTCTTGGGCCAAAAGAATATTATCAGCAATAGCCCACCTCTTAACAAAACCAATTTGATAAGGGGGGATACTTTTCAAAATAATAGAAGTTAAACAACTCATAAAGATTTTAGAAATCAACTTACCAAAAAAGGTGTAAAGACTAATAGGTCTAAAATCATTCCAATTGCTAATCGAGTTACTTTTAGGGATGAGAACAATAGAAAAAGATGTAAAAACTTAGGCATAATGTTACTAGCAAAAAAATCCATAACCACTAAGTAAAGATCAATACTAATAATATGTCAAGCTTTCTAGAAGAACTTAGTGGTAAAACCATTCGGCCCAGCCACCGAGTCACCATTCATGCTATGAACAATCACTTTAATTTCATCTAAAGAAGGGGGCTTAGAAAGAAAGTCATTATCATCTTGAGAGATGATGTTAGGAATAATAGAGTTGTTATCAATATGGCAAGGATTAAAATCCTTATTGAGGGGATTTTGAAATTGCTGAACCGCCAAATTAGCAATTTCCTCAACATCCTCAAGAACCATCATCCTGATTTATTTTATTAATGGAGTTTTTTGCACGTTTCCTCTTAACCAAAGCACAAAAACATTTGATGTTTTTTTAACCTTAAACCAGATGCTTTGTAGCCACTTTTTATTTTCAAAAAGCTTCCTCCTGAGATTGTAATTTATAAATTTAGCTATTGGCTGTTTTCAAAAAAAAAAAAGAGATTGTAATTTAAAGATATAATCTTTAGCATCCCTTAGCAACCTAAAATTCTCATTAGAAAGAGTCAATTGATAGTTAAGCTCAATAGAGTTCACTTTGTCTTTAGCACTCAAGATATTGGTGAAAATATTTTTAAAAATATTATGATTCCATAAATTTATAATTTGTTTAAGTCTTTTAAATTTAAACCAAAGTCTCTTCATACCATGGATAGAATTATTAGGATGCAAGGGGGCATTCCAGTTTCTTGAACCACATCTAAAAAAGAGTCATGAAGTAACCACATATTTTGAAGTCTAAATTGAGGCTAAATATTCCTAGTTTTAAGGCTAATTAACATAGGAGAGTGATCACAAAGAGTTTTGTTAAGAAACTCAATAGAGATAGAGTTAAAAGAGTTAAGCCAAGAATCATTAAACAGAACTTGATCCAACCTTTGCCACAAATGACCATGGTTCCAAGTGAATTTAATACCAGAGAAGCCAATATTAACTAAGTTATAATCCATAATCATATTATTAAAGTCATATATAGAGTGATAGATAGGCATAGAGCCACCAATATGCTCAGAAGGATTAGAAATGGTATTAAAATCACCAACCATAATCCAAGGCAAGTTACAAATACTATGAAAATTAGTGAGTTGCTCCCATAAAACTTTTCTAGTATTATGAGAGGAAGAAGCATAGATAAAAGAAACATAATAGTTTATATTTAAAGAATCAATATTGCAATGCAACAGTTGAGTAAAATCACCAATAACATCAATCTGAATAGGATCCTTCCAAAACACACAAATCTTGTTTGTAGAATTTGAAATAGAATGCTTAATACCCATGAATCTAGTAGTATCAAGTAACTTATTTGAATTAATGAGAGGTTCAAGAAAAATAAGAATAGAAGCATTATAAATATAACATAAATTATTAACTCTAAACTAGAGGAGGGGCAACAAATGCCCCTAACATTTCAAATAATGTCTCAGAACACAAAAAAAGGGTGGGGGTGGGGGTGGGGGTGGGGGTGGGGTGTTGATTACTAGTTTGCGACCGGGTAGTCCTCGGAGATTATGAAATGATGTTCTTATTTTTCCTACCTCTCATATTTTGAAACTTGCTATAGCTATTACTATTATCATCTTTAGCAAAATATTTAGAAACAATATCCATATCATCCGTGTCAGTAAAAGCATCACTACGGTAATGAGAATTAGTGGGTAGCTTACAATTATTAGGTTGTCCCAACTACATTACCGCCTGAGGCAATTCACACTCCTAAAAGTTAGAAGCATCCTCCAACCTCTCTATAGTACTAATGGCAATATCATCATTACCTTCCATTAACATGAGCTGATTATCCTATTGATTATTCACTAATTGCGAATTCACAATATTAATGCAAGTACTATTGAATATCAAAAAATCCATATCAAGAAAATTCTTATCAAGTACACAAGGATTAATAGAAGATGATGTAAAATCATTAGTAGTGATAGCCAACATTTGCTCATCCACATTTTAACAACTAGAATTAAGTAAAGAGGTAGAGTTAATATTTACTCCCTGAATATAATGAGGGTCCACGACATTTGTGGTAGGTGGTTTCATATAAGCAATAGAAACCTGTAATGGTTCCTCAATAATATCTAATGGCTTAGGAACATTTCCCTCAATTTCCTCAAGAATAGTAGTCTCATTATCATGAGAAGCCAAAGGAACAACATTTCCTTGTGATAGTTTGAATAAATCCTTCTCCTTACAAAGATGCGGATGTAACCTGTAGCACTCATTTAAACCACTACCATGCATTTTATAGTGAGAAAAAATGAGAAAATTTTTCAAAATACACTTTTTGGAAGTAGCCATTCAACTCCAAACTAATCTAAATCTCATTAGAATGTTTTATAGAAATATCCAACTCAATTAAAACCTAAGCCACAAACAGACGAGAGATAGATGTAGTAGCTTGGTCTGTCTGCAAAGGCCTACCAAAGATCGATGTTAAACTAAATAAAATTTGTGAATTAAATAAATGAACTCTCAGATCTGTAAAGGAAATCCATACAGGAGCGATAAGGGATTCCTCATGAACATCAAAATCTGAGGTCCATTTGAGCAACCACATCTGATAAATTTGAATACAGTAAGATCGGCCAAAGAAAATGTGTCTATAATCAAGATCATTCAAAAGTTGAATCGCAATATGCCTTTGATCAAGCAAACTGACATGAAATGAACCCATAAGTTTCAGATTAGTAAAATTTTTTTGGATGACATCCAATTTTGGACACCGTATAAGGAACTTGCCAACAAAGGTTAAAGTGAAGGGTGTGGCTAGCTGAGAGATAATAGAGTTTTTTGAACATCAACATAGGGAAAATCTTAAATGATGTATGCAGAAAATGGAGCTTAGAAGATGAGGAAGAAGAACCATCCAAAACATCTTTGAATGAATAAGATTTTCCAATAGGAAATAAAGTTATTGAAGTTATCAATGATGATGAAGTCATCATCTCTCGAGGAGAAAAAGCATAAGAGAAAATTCAAAACAAGCCACAAAATAAGTAAAGGAGGAAGCCATGAAACAAATCACAGAGAAAAAAAAATGAAAAATGAAAAAAAAAATGCCAGGAAAAGGGACCCAGGAGCACATGGAGGGAAACCCTAGATCGCCCGAGTATCTGTAAGAGCCAAGCTTAATAAGACACCCTGTGAATTCCTTAAGGGTAAGAAAACAAATATTTATCACTTGCATGTCTTTGGTTCTAGATGCTTGATCTTGATCAATAGAATATCCATCTTAGAAAATTTTGATCCTAAGTCTAATGAAGGTGTCTTCTTAGGTTACTCATCAATAGGTAATGCCCATAGAATCTTCAATAAGGAGATCCTGGTAGTAGAAGAATTTATCCATGTGGTATTTTATGAATAAAAAAGGACATCTGAATCTAAACCTGAAAAAGAAGAAGTGGAAGTCATTCAAGTGGTAGAAGCCATTGCTATAAGAGATAGAGTAGAACCTCAAGAAATATTGCCTAAAGGATGGAGATATTCTTCTAGTCATCCCAAAAAACTTATTTTAAGAGACCCATGTGAAGGTGTTAGAACTAGGCATTGACTAAGGAAGTAAGTTATTCATTTAGCATTTATCTCTATGATAGAACCCACCAATATAGATCAAGCCCTAACTGATGAATTCTTGATCCTAACAATATAAGAGGCGCTAAACCAATTTGTTAGAAATGATGTATGGGAATTAGTCAGTAGATCTATGGACCAGAGTGTTATTGGAATAAAGTGAGTTTTCAAAAATAAGATTAATGAATTAGGAATAGTAGTGATGAATAAGGTTAGATTTATAGCTAAGGGGTATAACCAGATATATGGAATAGATTTTGAGGAAACCTATTAGGGTGCTAGTTGCCTTTGCCTATTTTAAGAGTTTTAAACTATATCAAATGGATATTAAAAATTCATTTATAATTGAGGTAATTCAAGTGGATGTTTATGTTAGGAAACCTCTAGGTTTTAAAATTCACAACTCTTAAATCATGTATTCAAACAAAAAAGGCATTGTATGGGTTGAAGCAAGCACCTAGAGATTGGTATGAAAGACTGAGCACATTTCTTCTAGAGAGAGACTTTGCTAAGGGTATTGTAGACGCCACCCTCTTCCTAGAGAAATAAGGAGAAGACTTACACATTGTTCAAATTTATTTTGATGACATCTTATTTGAATCCTCAGATAAAAACTTAATTGATGAATTTTCAAAAATAATGAGTAGAGAATTTGAGATGAGTGTGATGGGAGACTTAAGCTACATTCTTTTATTTTGTATAAAAAAAATAGATGATGGAACCTTCCTTAGCCAATACAAATATTTTAAGCACATCCTTAAAAAGTATGAAATAGATAATGCCAAGGTCATGAACACTCCCCTGACCTCTATTGTTCAATTAGACATGGACCAAAATAAAATATTAGTAGATCTAAAAAAGTATATAGGAATAATTACATCACTACTTTATTTGACTTCAAGTATATCAGACATAATGTTTAGTGTGTGCCTCTATGTGAGATTTCAGGCAGATAAAAAAAATCTCATATGACTGCCATCCTTAGATACATGTTAGGTAGTCCAAACCAAGGAATATGGTATCCTAGCCATAACACTTATTTTAAAATCATAGGATATAGGGTAGATAGGAAAAGAACTTCTGGAATCTACCAATTCATAAGATAATCTTTAGTCTTGTGGTCCAGCGGAAAACAAAACTTAGTAGCCCTTTCCATAGCTGAGGTAGAATATATAGTAGTAGGGAGCTATGTTGCTCAAGTCTTATGTTAAAAGAAACAACTCTTAGATCTTGGACTACCTGTAGAAACCATTCTAATGATGTGTGATAACACTAATAATATTTGCATATCCAAAAATCCAATTCAACACTCCGACACAAAGTATATAAACATTAGGCAGCACTTTATAAGAGATTATATAGCTAAAAGAGATATATAATTACGTCATATAGCTACAAGAGATCAATTGGTAAACATCTTCACTAAACCCCTATCCTATGACACCTTTAGCACCTTGATGAATAAACTAGGTTTTATAAACATTTATGCTTATCTCATGATAAATAAAAAAAAAATCATTTGGAATCATTCAATCATATATGTTAAACAATTAGTATTTGTTCTTGTTCTTATTCTTGTTCTTATTCATGTGTTGTTATATGTTTTTTAGGATTTTGTTTAAAAGATTAAAAAAAAATTAAAAAATTTTTTGTTACAAATGTTTCCTAATCATCATACACACTCCTCATTGACTCACAAAAACTTTCAAATTTATCATACATCATAGTGTTTGCTTCACGTCTGTACTGTACGATATGCATAGATGCACATATCGTAACCCTTAGTTTAATCAACAGTCAAGGTTATATCTATGATATGTACATTATATTGTATGAACCTCTATTCATATTATACAATCTACTTGTAACTAACCATTGAGGAATTCAATTTGTTTGATACAAAATTATTGTCAATCGTATATTACGATACCTCTCTTCATACTGTAGGATACACGTGTCAACCTGGATTGGGACAAATTCAATTCAGCCCGTATAATAATAACTATTTTTCATATTATACGAGCATCTTTTCCTATTGTATGATATCATTAGTCAAACATCATACCAATTACTCCTCTAGATGAATGAACTTCTATAATATCATCTATTACAATACTTATCATAATGTATGATACCTATCGTACTATATAATTTGACCACTTTTTTTAACAAGTCATCCTTACAAATCAACATCTCTGATTGTACAGTACAAAATTAGATCAAACTATAAGATCTTCCCTAAAATCTATAAATTAGATGTATTTTCACATTCCAATCAATCAACTTCATCAATCTCATACCCTCTGAACCTTAACTGTCCAATGGCTAGTGAAAGCAAACACGACAAAATTACCAAGGGGAGCTCGTCCTCCTCTCATCACTTTGATGATCATTTTCTATCCGCAAGTGCTGAATATGCCTACTGCAAGTTTAAGGAGGATAGAATCACCCCATCTAGAATGTTAAATCAACCAACTCTTAACTTCGAGGTGATGAAAGTCTTTGCCTCCACCACTCCTCAATTTCTACTCATACTAGCCTTTCCCTTCAATTTCAAACTACTTTATGAATTCTTAGCCAACCTTAGGCTAAATATGGAAACCTCTACCATGACTTCATATGTTTGCTGACAACTAGTAGAGATCACCAGGGAAGATTTAGGGGAACATATCAGTCTTTCTACCTAAGGACCTCATCCCCAATCCTTTATCTCTACAACTGATTTTGATTGGAATTCTATAAACTTGACTATTAGGAATGTGGGCATAAATCAACATCAACCATTTATTCATACCTTTAATTATAATTCCTGGGTTACCCAGCATATCCTTAGAACCTCAATTATACCCAAAGTTGGTGATTGGGTCAATATAACCCACTTCTTTCTATAGTCACATACCTAATAATATCGAATACCCAATTTGATGAAGCTCAAATGATCATTAACTACATTTAAAATATGACTTTTATTCGACATCCCAACACCAAAATAAAGTAAAATGTCGCATTAGGACACATCATAGGGTATGTTCTTGACAAAAAAATAACAAATCAACTACCTTGCTCCTGATAATGTTCCCATTTTCTATATGAATGCCTCCTTCCATACTTTTTTCCATCGGAGGCACGAGCACAATGAGCCAAATTTTGCTAAAGAAGGGGAAGCTGCTCCTACAGGTAGACCTACACCACCACCAATAAAACCACTGGACCTACCTACCCTCACATCGACATAATTTAGCGATTCGAGCGATTAAAAACTATACTTGATTATCATATTCAATAAGAACAACTATAGCATGAGGAAGAAATGAGCTGGCTTGTAGAATGGTTGTCCTCAATTTATAATCAATTTACCTTCATTCATCAATACTTTTAACCACCACCACCACCTGATTAGGATCTTCCTTTTCTTTAGTTCTTTTTTGTTATGTTTTACAACTCTTACTTCTTGTAATGTTCATTTTATTTATTATTCTTCATCTTTTTGGTGATGTTAAAAGGGAGAGAAAAACTATGTTTGGTTGCATCTTTTAGTTTAATAGGATCATGTGTTTATTTTATTTTGTTTTCTGTTACCTTTCTTTTTCCTTTTATCTTTCATTAAAAAAACTTTTGCAACTTGTGATTTTTAAAACTATCAACGAGCGAGGGGGAGCTTAGAAGAAAAGAATTTTTATCTTGCCTATCAACCAACATTGTTTTCCATCATTAAAAAGGGCAAGATTATTGCAATCTATGATCCCTAGTCTGTGATTTAGATAATGATAAATATTATTGATTAAATTATAACTCTTCTCATTGAATATTTTAAATATTTCTTTTGTCTGTGAGAACTAACATTACAGGTAAGACATATATTAATCAAGGCTACTGAAAAGCTCAAGAATGAGTAGAATAGGAATATCAAGTAAACAAAGTCTATAATTTTATTTTTTTTAATTGTATATTTCATTAGTCTGACAACATAAAGGTGTATGTAATTGGATGACCATGCACACACACAGGGGGAGTGAGATAAGTTTTAAATTTAAAAATTTTTATACTAATCATATTATATGACTTACAATCGTACTGCATGAAAAATATATATAGAATGGGCTTAACAGCTAATTGAATAATCAGTTTTTTTGAGCTAATCATATTGTATGATTTGGAACATATTGTATGATTTGTTATAATTTAAAAATCCCTAGTCGTTGAATAAATTAAGTAAGATATTCAAAATTTTATTTTTTTAATTAATCATACTGTACGATTTGATTCATACTATACAAAAATTTAAAATCTTACCTAAATTAACCCCCATAATTAGTTAAGAAAATCAAGGATTAAATAAAGATAGCCAATCATGCTATATGATATTAATCATATCGAATGATTGATAGAGACAAAATTTAGTCATCCCAAAGTTCGTACCAGATAAAATCATAATTTTTGAACTTATTTCACTATACGATATTTATATTGTATCGGATGGACAACTTGAAATCAACTAATAATATTGTATGATGATAATAATAAAAGGTGATTTATATGGATGATTTTTAATCGTCTCAAGAATGATCCTGTATGAATAATAGAAATAAGCTAATAAATTGTATTAGATGATCTTTGGATTATACCTATGATGTGTTTAATAATTTGAAAATTTTATATGAATAATTATTTACTCGTACTGGACGGGTCTAATTTTTGAACTAAATTTACTGTATAAACTCAAATTATACTATACGAATAGTGATGGCTAACTTGAATTTTTAGAGTTTCTTGGAGGCCAATACTTAAAGAAAAGCTTTGAGAATCTTTTAGTAATTATGAGAGGATTATGTGACTACTGGAGGAACTATGAGAGAGGAGCTTTTGAAAAAAAATAGGGTTTGAGAAGCAGGAGAAGGTGAGGTTGAGCGTGAGGGAGAAGGAGTATGAGGGGATCACACGATTGCTATATGGTTGCTCCGGGCTTGCTACACCCTTGCTCCTCCTATAGTCTTGGTGAGCCTTTGAATGCTCTCTTGGGAGAGAGACTTTTAAGTCAATTCCCCGAGGTACTCTCCCTTCTCTAGGTGGGAGAAAAAGGAGCTGATGTACTCTGCCTTTTTCAGGAGGGAGAAAAATGAGTCATGGTTGAAATTACTAGATGGACAAGAGGGGGGGGGGGGGGGGGGGGGGGTGAATTGTGAAAGATTTAAAGCAATAAATAAAACCTAAATAGGAGTTCTAATATTTTTGATTTTTTTTTGGATTTTAACATGAAAATAAAGTGCAACAATGGAATCCTGTTCAATCACAATATTTCACCAAGCAAATATATTGAAAATAAAAAATACACGCAAGAATAAAACTGATAAGGAAAAAGCACGCCGAATTTTTATTGTGGTTCGGTCAAACCATGACCTACGTCCACTCCCCGAAGTCCTCCGTGTTGAGTCTAGTGAAAAGGTTGTTAAACCTAAGTTAAAGTCCCAAGGCTACCAAGAGGGGGGGGGGGTGAATTGGTAGTTTAAAAATTTTAAACCCTCTTTAAATTTATGTTGAACAGAAATGAAAATTTTTTTTTTTAAGTTTTTGTAGAAAACGTTTCTCAACCACAGAGTTTTTAAAATCAAAAATAAAATGCGGAAAAGTAAAAACAGTAAAGTAAATGACACCAGATTTATAGTGGTTCGATCTAAACCAGACCTACATCCACTCCCTAGAGGCACCCTCTGAGTATTGCACTAATACCAATAGTGACTCTCCTTTTGCACCCACAGCAAGGCGGAGAAGCCTTTACAAAACACTCTTTTCACCACTACCCGATGCGGCAGAGAACCGTCATCCTTTTACACAATCCCCAGTGTTGGCAGAGAACCTTCCGTCCTTTCACACTCTCCTTGTGTGGGCAGAGAACCCTCCGTCTATTCACACTCTCCAAGTGTAGGCAGCGAACCCTTCCGTCCTTTCACACTCTCCTAGTGTGGGCAGAGAACCCTTCGGCTGTTCACACTCTCCAAGTGTAGGCAGCGAACCCTTCCGTCCTTTTGCACTCTCCTAGTGTGGGCAGAGCACCCTTCGGCTGTTCACACTCTGCAAGTGTAGGCAGCGAACCCTTCCGTCCTTTCACACTCTCCTAGTGTGGGCAGAAAACCCTTCGCCTGTTCACACTCTCCAAGTGTAGGAAGCGAACCCTTCGGCTGTTCACACTCTCCAAGTGTCGGCAGCGAATCGGATCTCCTTGACAGATCTTCTTACAAGAAATCTAGAAGGAAGAAAGAAAAGAGTGAAGTAATTCAAATTCACAAGTAGAGATTCTTACCTTTAAACACCAAGTGAAGTCTTCACACTCTAGTGGTAGGAATCCTCGTTTGAATGCTTTCTCACACTCTCTCCTTGACTTTTCTCTCAATAGGCACGAAGATCAAATGACAAAAAGATTGAACGACAGTCTAATTTGGACTATTTATACAAAAGATAAGAAAAACCGCAGAAAAACTGCAAGTTTTCAATTCTGTACGCAGTGGATTGTCCCATACGATCGTGGATCGTCCTGGACGATATTACTTAAAAGCCTTGAAACGAACCTCTTTTTATATGTGTACGAAATGTTTTCGTACAAGCTGATCGTCCCGTACGAACCATGTTCGTCCGGTTCGAACGGTTATTACAAGGTCGGTTCCAAAAACTACAGAAAAACCGTCCTAAGTCGGTTGTATTGTCTGGACGAAAATTGGTTCATCCGGACGAAATTCTTACATAGACCAGATCGTCCTGGATGATAGTTAATTTTGTCTGGACAAAAATTTTACAGAGAGCAGATCGTCCTGGATGATATTTAATTTCGTCTGGATGAAAATCTTACAGAGAGCAAATCATCATGTACGATAATTTAATTTCAACTGGACGAAAATTTTACAGAGAACAAATCATCCCGGACGATTTTTAATTTCGTCCTGGACGAATAGGACTTAGAAAAAATTTTCTTGCCAGTTCCTATTCGTTCCATGTGATCTTAATAGGAGATAACTGTCTGATCGTCCCGTACGAACTTATATCGTCCTGTACGATCAGTATAAATTTTATATGATCTCCTTATGTGTGTGTGTATGTTTTTATTCACTCAATTACAATCACTCCCTTTCAAGTTTATTTCAAAGAAAAATACAAGCTTCAAATTCACAAAGTAATACATGCTGAATTTGACTTGAAGTCTTCGTAGTCTGGAGTTCGATTTTCCTGAAATGTTAGTATACACAAGAGCAAATACAAATCTTCTAAATTTGTTAGGAGATAACTACACATTTGAACAATAATATTTGGAATCATCAAAACTATACAAGTTGCAAAAATGTAAAACATGCAAATAACAACTATCTTAACAATCTCCCCCTTTTTTATGATGGCAAAACAATTATTGTTTGTATGATTTCAATTTACAAAATCTCCTAAACTCCCCCTGAGATGATGAATACATGAAAATAAGGTGGCATTTTGAACTAAAGAACACAATTTTTTATTTTTCAAAAAATTTTTAACAAAAGATTAAAAAATACTAAGACAATACCACAAGCCAAAAGGCACAAAATCAAAATACAAGCATACAAACACAATAATTCCCCCCCCCCCCCCCCCCCCCCCCCCCCTTTTGACAAAAACAAAAAGTGAAGAAGAAATAGACAAGAAATGTAAGTAATTTTATGAAATTCATTTGAAAATTTAATCTAAATAGTGATTGACATAAGGTATGCAATCTAAAACTAATAACATTAGGTAAATCATAGAAATTCATAGAATTTAAGAAGTGATATAACATTGTAAGTAAGAAGAATTTATCAAAGACATGATTCAATTTAGACATTTGAATATAGAAAATCATTACAACAGAGATGAATAAAAAATTCTATATTTCAAAGTTCAATAGAATATAAATGAACATAAAATCAATTTGAATTAAGAGATTGAAAGAATTTGGAAAGAAGAGAATTACCACATGTGGCGTTTTGCGCATCTTTTTCAAATTTTTGGCACATTTTTGTGCATCTTTTTACATTGGGCTTATTTTGTGCCTCTTTTTCACATTTGCGAACCTTTGCGTATTCCTTTTGATTTTTATACGCTTTGTACAATTTTCAAGAGTAATTGAAACCAATTCTTTCCAAGATCAATAATCTAAAATTTCAAATTTTTCTAATTGCATAAATATCACTTGAGCAAAGAAATACAAAATAAGAAAATATCTAAATTGTAATAATAATATTAAATTTTATGTAGTCTAAATGAATAGACATGAGATTAAAAATTCTAATTATGACAAGTTATAAACAAATTTTAAATTTAGAAAGACTAGATTTTCTAATGAAATTAATCTTAAATTACAATCTGATTTAAGTACAATTAAGATTAAAAAAAAATAAAATTCATAAAAACTAAACACATTTCAAAAACAATCCAAATTTAAAGCAAATACAACATATATTGATATTGATGAAAAAGATTACAAGATCATTTAATAATATCAATACAAAAATATTAAAAGAAAAATATACTGAACTTTTAAAACAAATACAAACAAACACAACTAAAATAAACATTAGAACAAACACTAACACAACAAACAAAAATCACAAAAACAAAATCATAAAAACACAAACTACGAAAATAGAAATATCAATGTTGCAAAAACATTTTTATTTAAGTATTCAAATCAATTACACCAAGCCTTGTTCTTAATGTACTGAAAGTATCAAAGGCTAAAGGTTTTGTAAAAATGTCTGCAAGTTGATTTTCAGTTGAAACATGAGTAAGTTCAATTTCTCCCTTGGATACATGATCCCTTTTGAAATGATGCCTTATGTCAATGTGTTTGATTCTAGAATGTTGAATATGATTTTTGGAAATATAAATAGCACTAGTATTATCACAATAAATTGGAATAGTGCCTATAGTTAATCCTAAATCAATCAACTGTTGTTTTAACCAAAGTACTTGTGCCACACAACTTCCTAATGCAATGTATTCTGCTTCTGCAGTAGATAGGGCCATTGAATTTTGTTTTCTACTAGACCATGAAACTAATGAATTTCCAATGAATTGACATGTTCCAGAAGTGCTTTTCCTATCCACTTTACAGCCTGCAAAGTCAGAATCTGAATAACCAATAATTTCAAATGAAGAGCTAAACTTAGGATACCAAATTCCTAAGTTCTGAGTTCCTAGTAAATATCTTAATATCCTTTTCACTGCTGTCAAATGTGATTCTTTTGGATCTGATTGAAATCTAGCATATAAGCAAACACTAAACATAATATCTGGTCGGCTAGCAATCAAGTAAAGTAAAGATCCAATTATCCCTCTAAATTTTTTTTGATCAACAGATTTTCCCTTAAGGTCCTTATCCAACTGAACTGAGGAACTCATTGGTGTACTAACAGGTTTAGCATTGTCCATTTCATATTTTTTGAGGATGTCCTTAATATATTTAGTTTGACTAAGAAATGTACCTTCCTCAAGTTGCTTAATGCTAAAGCCTAGAAAGTAATTTAAATCTCTCATTAAACTCATTTCAAATTCACTACTCATTATTTTAGAAAAATCATCACAAAGATTTTTATTTGAAGATCCAAAAATGATATCATCCACATAAATTTGAACAATGAGTATATCCTTTTCAAATTTCTTTAAAAAGAGAGTTGTATCCACACTTCTTTTTTCAAAAGATCTTTCAAGTAGGAAGGTGCTCAACCTCTCATACCAAGCCCTAGGTGCCTGTTTCAATCCATATAATGCCTTTTTTAACTTAAAAACATGATTAGGGTATTTAGAATTTTCAAAACCTAGAGGTTGTTCTACAAAAACATCTTCTTCAATTACCCTATTTAAAAAGGCACTTTTGACATCCATTTGAAACAATTTAAATCCTTTAAAACAGGCAAAGGCAAGTAAAATCCTAATTTCTTCAAGTCTAGCTACAGGGGCAAAAGTCTCTTCAAAATTAATTCCTTCAATTTGATTATACCCCTTAGCAACTAATCTAGCGTTATTTCTAATGACTACTCCTGAGTCATTCATTTTATTTTTGAACACCCACTTGGTTCCAACAACACTTTGATCTTTTGGCCTTGAAGTTAATTCCCAAACTTTATTTCTTACAAATTGATTCAACTCTTCTTGCATGGCCAATATTCAAAATTCATCAGAAAGTGCTTGATCAATATTAGTGGGTTCTATTGTTGAAATAAAGGCTGAATGATTGACTTCCTTGTTTAATCTACGCCTAGTTCTAACACCTTCACTAGGTTCACCTATAATCAATTCTCTTGGGTGATTTTTAGAAAATCTCAAATCTCTAGGCAAAGGGTTTTCTCTTTCCAAATTCTCTTCCATATTTTCTTCCAAATTTAATCTATCAATCTTTTGGGAGTTTTCTTCAATCTCATCTTCAATAACTTTTGGCTCTTCCAAATTTCCAGATTCATCAAATACAACATGTGTGGTTTCTTCAATGACTAAAGTTCTTTTATTGAATACCCTATAAGATTTTCCAACACTTGAATATCCAACAAAAATTCCTTCATTTGATTTTGGATCAAATTTTCCTAAGACAGATTTTCCATTGTTATGATTGAACACCTTGCAACCAAAAACATGCAAATGAGACAAGTTAGGTGTTCTACCTTTTAGTAACTCATAGGGTATTTTATTTAAATTTGATCTCACATTCACCCTATTTAGAACATAACATGCAGTGCTAACCGCCTCAGCCCAAAAATATCTAGGAAGTGAGTATTCTGCCAACATTGCTCGGGCGGCTTCTATTAATGTTCTATTTTTCCTTTCAACTACCTCATTTCGTTGAGGGGTTCTAGGTGCAGAAAAATTATGATCAATCCCTTTTTCTTTACAAAAATTTTCAAATCTTTCATTTTCAAATTCTCCTCCATGATCACTTTGTATAGACATTATTTCACACCCTAATTTTCTTTGAATCCAAGTCGAAAAATTTCTAAATTCCTCAAACGATTCATTCTTATGAAAAAGAAATCTAACCCAAGTGAATCTTGAGAATTCATCCACTATAACAAATTCGTATACCTTCCCTCCTAGACTTACAGTTCCTACTGGTCCAAAAAGATCCATGTGAAGAATTTCCAATGGTTTACTAGTTCTAAGATCCTTATTGGACTTAAAAGAGGACTTCACTTGTTTTCCTAATTGACATGCATCACAAAGGTGGTCCTTAGTAAAGTCTAGTTTTGGTATACCTCTCACTACATTCTTTTGGGTAATTCTCTTAAGGTTTTTCATACTAGAATGACAAAGTCTCCTATGCCAAAGCCATGATTCATCAGAAACAGTTTTCAAACAAAAAGCAGTAGGAGATTGAATACAATTTAAATCTAGCATGTAAACATTGTTTACCCTTTTTTCATTTAAAACTTCTTTCCCATTTAGGCTTAATATGCAGCTAGTAGGTAAAAATTTTACATTATAGCCCTTATCACATAGTTGACTTATACTTAACAAATTATGTTTTAAGCCTTCAACCAATAACACATTGTCTATGAAAAAGTTTTTCACATTTCCAATCATACATGATCCAACCACTTTCTTTGTGGTATTATCTCCAAGTGTAACCTTGCCTCCACTCCTGGCTTCCAGCATTATGAATTGAGCAGTATCTCCAGTCATATGTTTTGAACATCTGCTGTCCAGGTACCATATGCTCCCACGAGGTCTTGTGTGAGAGCAACCCTGTAAAAATATCAAATGTTAGACCTGGGAACCCAAACAAGTTTGGGTTCACCTTTTAGCAATTTATAATTAGATGCATGTATGATATGTCCAGGTTTATGCATCTTAGGTCTCCACATCAAATTAGTTTTCATCTTCAAAGTACAGGTGTGAGCTATATGTCCCAAAAATCCACAATTATTACATTTAACTTTAGGAAAAGTATTCCTAAGTTTTTTTCCATTTGTTTGTCTTCTAAGGGATTCCATATATTTAGGATAATATTTAGGATTTATAAAATCTTCAATTTTGGGGGGTATCCTATTATCCTCAAGAGCTTTTATTGTCAATTTATAAAATGAATTCATTTCTTCCAAGAGTCAATTTGTATAACTGATTCGATATGTTTTCCTCTCAAATTCATCCTTAAATTTTTTAAAATCTCTTTTAAGATCAACATAGGATGATTTTAGATTTTCAAAATTCTTATTCAAGTCATCATATTCATCAAGTAGTTTCATGTGGTTGTCATCTATTAATGTATGATCTTTCCTAACGATTTCATGTTCCTTCTTTAGCTCTTCCAATTCTAAACTTACACTAGCATTCATCTTCTTCATTTTCCTATATGCATCATGCATGTGTTCAGAAACTTCAAAAAATTCATCATAAGTTAAGTCACATACCTCTTCTTGATCTGATTGATCAACATTGTCTGCCATCAAGCAAAGGTTGGTGACTTCTTCTTCTTTTTCAGTCTCAGATGAGTCTGAAGCTGAGTCCGCCCAAAAAGCTCTTTGAAACTTCTTCTTGTCTTCTTTAAAATTGGTTTCTCCTCTACCTTCTCCTTGCTAGGAGTTGCTTTGAGTTTTGGGAATTCAGTCTTGATATGACCTGGTTTCCTACATTCATAACAAATCACTTCATTAGAAACCTTGCCATTTCTGTTAAACTTACCTCTATTCCATTGCTGGCGTCTCTTATGCTTCCTCTTTAAAAAGCTTCTGAATTGTCTAGTCATTAATGCAATATCATCTTCATCCTCAGGTTGTGAGTGTTCACTCTCTGACTCTTCCACTTTTAGTGCAATATTATTCTCCTTTCTTGGTTCACCTGCATCAATCTTTTTTTGACTTACTCCTTGCTCATAAGCAATGAGTGAACCAAGAAGTTTGTCAATAGAATAAATGTTTAGATCTTTAGGCTTTGTAATTGTAGTAATTTTTGCATCATAAGCAGTAGGTAAATAACGAAGAATCTTATTAACCATTTCAGCATTAGTTAATTCCCTACCAAGTGCATGCAAAGAAGTAACAATTTGTGTGAATCTTGTGTACATGTCAGAAATAGATTCATTAGGTTTCATGCGAAATAACTCATAGTCATGTAACAAGATATTGAGTCTTGATTGCTTAATCTCATTAGTCCCTTCATAAGTTATACACAGTCTATCCCATATGTCCTTTCCACTTTTGCAAATGGAAACCCGCATGTAGTCTTCAGATTTTAAAGCACAAAAGAAACTATTTAGACATTTGGCATTTAGTTGTGCTAAGTCACATTCTTCTATAGTCCAATCTGCAAAAGGTGTTTCTACCCTAACTCCATCAACTAATCTAGTTGGTTTTGTATAACCTTCCTAGACTAGGATCCACATGCGATAATCAAGTGACTGTAAGAAAGTAAACATGCGTGTTTTCTAGAAATCAAAAGGAATATTGTCAAACAGTGGAGGTCTAGTAATAGAGTAACCGTCATGTGTGTTTCGGTTTCCAAATTTAGCCATCTACGTTAATCAAAAAGTAGTTTAAATTTATGATATTGAAACGGAGCTCTGATACCACTTGTTGAGTCTAGTGAATAGGTTGTTAAACCTAAGTTAATGTCCCAAGGCTACCAAGAGGGGGGGTGAATTGGTAGTTTAAAAATTTTAAACCCTCTTTAAATTTATGTTGAACCGAAATGAAAATTTTCTTTTAAGTTTTTGTAGAAAATGTTTCTCAACCACAGAGTTTTTAAAATCAAAAATAAAATGTAAAAAAGTAAAAACAGTAAAGTAAATAACACCAGATTTATAGTGGTTCGGTCTAAACCAGACCTACATCCACTCCCCAGAGGCACCCTCTGAGTATTGCACTAATACCAATAGTGACTCTCCTTTTGCACCCACAGCAAGGCAGAGAAGCCTTTAAAAAACACTCTATTCACCACTACCCGGTGCGGCAGAGAACCGTCGTCCTTTTACACAATCCCCAGTGTTGGCAGACAACCTTCCATCCTTTCACACTCTCCTAGTGTAGGCAGAGAACCCTCCGTCTGTTCACACTCTCCAAGTGTAGGCAGCAAACCCTTCCGTCCTTTCACACTCTCCTAGTGTGGGCAGAGAACCCTTTGGCTGTTCACACTCTCCAAGTGTAGGCAGCGAACCCTTCCGTCCTTTCACACTCTCCTAGTGTGGGCAGAGAACCCTTCAGATGTTCACACTCTCCAAGTGTAGGCAGCGAACCCTTCCGTCCTTTCACACTCTCCTAGTGTGGGCAGAGAACCCTTCGGCTGTTCACACTCTCCAAGTGTAGGCAGCGAACCCTTCGGCTGTTCACACTCTCCAAGTGTCGGCAGCGAACCGGATCTCCTTGACAGATCTTCTCACAAGAAATCTAGAAGGAAGAAAGAAAAGAGTGAAGTAATCCAAATTCACAAGTTGAGATTCTTACCTTTAAACATCAAGTGATGTTTTCACACTCCAGTGGTAGGAATCCTCGTTTGAATGCTTTCCCATACTCTCTCCTTGACTTTTCTCTCAATAGGCACGAAGATCAAATGACAAAAAGATTGGGTGGTAGTCTAATTTGGACTATTTATACAAAAGACAAGAAAAACCACCCAAAAACTGCAAGTTTTCAATTCTGTATATAGTGGATCGTCCTGTACGATCGTGGATTGTCCTGGACGATATTACTTAAAAGCCATGAAACGAACCTCTTTGTATATGTGTTACGAAATGTTTTCATACAAGCTGATCGTCCCGTACGAACCATGTTCGTCCGGTACAAATGGTTATTATAAGGTCGGATCCAAAAACTGCAGAAAACTTGTCCTATGTCGGTTGTATTGTCTGTACGAAAATTGGTTTGTCCGGACGAAATTCTTACAGAGACCAGATCATCCTGGACGATAGTTAATTTCGTCTGGACAAAAATTTTACAGAGAGCAGATCGTCCTGGACGATATTTAATTTCATCTAGACGAAAATCTTACAGAGAGCAAATCGTCATGTACAATAATTTAATTTCATCTGGACGAAAATTTTACAGAGAACAAATCATCCCGGACGATTTTTAATTTCGTCCTGGACGAATAGGACTTAGAAAAAATTTTCTGGCCAGTTCCTATTCGTTCCATGTGATCTTAATAGGAGATAACTGTCTGATCGTCCCGTACGAACTTATATCATCCCGTACGATCAGTATAAATTTTATATGATCTCTTTATGTGTGTGTGTATATTTTTATTCACTCAATTACAATCACTCCCTTTCAAGTTTATTTCAAAGAAAAGTACAAGCTTCAAATTCACAAAGTATTACATGTTGAATTTGATTTGATGTCTTCGTAGTCTAGAGTTCGATTTTCTTGAAATGTTAGTACACACAAGAGCAAATACAAATCTTCTAAATTTGTTAGGAGATAACTACACATTTGAACAATAATGTTTAGAATCATCAAAACTATACAAGTTGCAAAAATGTAAAACATGCAAATAGCAACTATCTTAACACTCCGCTCCGAGAATTTCACTACAAAAAATAGCTCTTCTTTTGCCCCCCTTGGCAAGGCGGAGAAGCCCTTATAATACTCCCTTTCACCAACCCGGCGTGGTAGAGTGCCAAACTCTGTTTTCACCCTCCTGGCGACGGTAGAGAACCTTTTCATTTTTCTCCCTCCTGGAGAAGGCAGAGTACCTCGAGGTCACGGATGTAGAAGAGTCTTCCTCTTGGAGATCCTCTCACAAATTCTTCTAGGGCCACATGAGGAGCAGGATGCAGCAAGTTCGGAGCAACCGTGTGATCTCCCTCATACCTCTTCTCCCTCACAACGCTCACCTTCTCCTACCTCTCTCAAACCCTAAAGAATTTCTCAAGAACTCTCTCCCTTGGAATCCCACTCTAACCATGTTCACCTCTATAATTCACACACAGAAACATAACTATTTTGACACCTTAAAAATGGGCTCCAAAATTCCTAAAATTTCAAATTAGCCATTACTATCGTACAGTATGATTTCGAATCGTACAGTACGATATATATACCAAGCTTCTGAAAGTTCGTTAGGGATGTTAAGCCCTATAGAACTGGCCCAAGCTAACTAAGAGGGGGGGAGGGGGGAATTGGTATTTAAAAATTTTCTTTTCACAAAGAATAAAAATCGTATAAATCAAAATCACACCACTAAAATAAATGCAGAAATTAAAGTGCGGAAGCAAGAAAATAAGAACACAGAAATTTATAATGGTTCGGTCAACTTGACCTACGTCCACTCCCCGGAGGCGCCCTCCGAGTATTGCACTATAAACGTGACTCTCCTCTAGCCCCCACAGCTAGGCGGAGAAGCCTTTACAAAGCACCTCCTTTTTGCCACCCCGGCAAGGCAGAGAACCTATCTCCTTTTGCTTCCTCCTAAAGATGGCAGAGAACCACAACTAAAAGCTCTCTCCTTACCTCTACCGACCCTTCCACAGATAAGAAACTCTAGACGAAGAAGAAGCAGAGCGATCCTTGAAGCAACCCTTGTGAATCCCCTCACAAGCTCCCCCTCACAAGATTCTTTCTCTCTCCCTCTCTCTCTTTCTCTTCTCAAGGCCTTCTTAGGTCAAGGCAGCAGCCAAAGGTTTTTCAAAACATTGAACAAGAGCTCTTAAATAGAAGAGCTTCAAAGGAGCTCATTAATTGTAAGTTGCCAATTCTATCGTCCAGGCCGATATTGACATCGTCCTGGCCGATCAGTACAAAACTCTGAAGATCGGCCTGGGCACCGCCCTGTTTTGGGTGCTGGACGATTGAAAATTGGCTTGATCGTCCTAGCCGATCTCACGATCATCCAGGCTGATTAGTTCAAATCAGATGAAAATCATACTGAGCATTGCCGTGTTTTTAGGCTGGCCGATCCCAATCGTCCAGGAGTAACTAAGGTTTTTGAATATATCGTCCTGGCCGATCCTGGGATCGTCCAGGATGATGTGATTGTATCAATCATCCTTAATTACTTCCCTGATTTGTCTGATTAATTAAGGCATAATTGTGAATATCGTCCTGGCCAATAATTTAAAAATATAGTATAACTTAATTGTCTATGGCGGCAACTTCTTTCTGCTTTGAGCTTATCATCCTGGCCGATACACATATCGTCTAGGACGATCGGTTAATGTCGGATGCCTTAATTAAGAATCCTTAATTAGACTTTCTGTTTTAAGCATGATCGTCCAGGATGATGTAAATATCGTCCTGGCCGATATGAGTAAAAATAGAAATTCTAATACTCTCAAGTGTGTGTGTGTAGGGTTACTTAGCATCAGTCTCTTTGACCATTACAAATAGACTCAAGAAGAGAAAAAATAAAGTACAGACTGACACAACCCTAGACCTACGCAATCTTGAACTGGCTTCGCTTATTCGTCCGATCTTCGATTCCCGAAAAGTTAGAAGCAACATGCAGTCCAAGATAATCTATGAAAAAGGTTTGTAATAATCTCCCCCTTTTTGATGATGGCAAACATAAGTAGGAAAAAAACTAAAAAAGAAAAATTGTTCATTAAAATTTCAAAATTACAGTGCACATATCCTTTTTCCTACCACAACCTACTCCCCCTTTTGTCATCACAAAAAGTGGGTACATAAAGGAAAAAAAAAAACATCACAACAGAAACTAAAACCAACTAAAAGACAAACTACAAAAATAGGAAACAAACAACAGAAAACACAGACTAGATAATTGAGGGACCCTGGTCATCAGATGGCGGTGGTGGAGGTGGCTGTTGAAAGTAGCTCACAAGCGTGGTGAACTGAGCATTGAACCAGGCGATGTCCTAGTCATGCTGCTGTTGCTGGTGAGTAAGGTAACTATCAAATCGGGCTAAATCCTCAGTGCGGTGCTGCTCGTAGCGGGCAATGTCCTCAGAGTGTTGCTGCTCCTGTGCAGCAACATAGGCGTCAAAGTGGGTCTCCCAACGATCAAACCTCTTTATCAGCTGATCAAACAGTGAGTGCTGGTGGAGCGGAACAGGATCAGGAACAGGAGTGAGAGTGGGAGCCTCCTCCTCTCCAGCCCCCCGAGGTTCCTCATCCCTAGGGTGGAGACGAGTACTGTGAAGGGTACTGAAGGAACTGTTTGAGTAGAAGGGAGTTGGGAGGTTAGGTGGAATAGGATACTGAAGTTGGTATTTGGTTTTAAAGACATAGGCTATGATGTGTCCTAAGGCAAGATTGGGTTTCCTCTTATGACCTGGATCACGGATTGTGGTTAAGTGGTCAATGTATCGAAAAATTAAGTTCGCAGTATTGAATTCTCTATGAGCCATGATGTAGAAAGTGATGAGGGAAAGTAGAGGGGTGATGTGGATTCGGTCTCCGGCTTTTGGAATTATGGAGGTGCGAAGGACATGTTGGATTGTCCTAGCATCTTTGACTAAAGAGCTAGTCTCTCCAACATGAAAAGGTGTATTGGTCTGACGAAGGAAGTGATTTGCCGTGGACCAGTCAAGGTCAGGATCTAAAGCGATTAAGTACAGCTTATCCCCGGTGGTGGATAGCTGTAATAGTTCAACACAGTCCCGATATGTGATTTCGACAGGGCGTCGATTCACATAGGAGGACAGGGCTGTGAAAGTAGGGTTAATGCGAAGGTTTGCAAAGAATTCTCGAAGAAACTCGGTATTAAAGGAAAAAGCAAGAGACAGAATGAAACAAAAGGAGGTGTGAACGAAAAGATCCATTACCGGGTATGAGATGTGGGCAGGATTAATGATTATGGAGACAGTTATTCCACACTCTTTGTAACGATGATAGGCAGCTTCATCTTCTGCCTCCCTGAAATGAGGGTCAATCCTAGCCCTCGAAAAACTCCCAGAAGTTTGTCGAACATATTTCCCACCAGCCATAGAGAGGAGTTAGCAAGAAAACACAAGAGGAGAATGGGTGGAAAGTGAAAAACCATGGATGGATCGGCCAGAATTTAAAGAAACGGCCATATCATCCTGGCCGATCGCAGAATCGTCCTGGCCAATCGCAGAATCGTCCAAGCCGATATGGCTCAATAACTGCGTACAGGCCGATTGGTCAAAAAGGCGGTCCGATCGTCCAGGCCGATCAGATATCGGCCAGGACGATTAGACACAGATGATCGTCCCGAGGAGTCAATCCGGACGACCGTTGAAAAAGCAGATCGTCCGGGCTGATTAGGTGTATCGTCTAGGATGATGCATAATAATTGATCGTACCGACCAAAGTTAAAATGTTTTAAATCTATGCCACGTGTATCATCCAGGACGAACAGTGGATCGGCTAGGACGATTGTCCAATAATGGATCATCCAGGGCCAATTTTAAAGATTCTAACATGCTGACACGTGGATCATCCAGGATGATCCAGTGTATCGGCCAGGACGATGCACATAAAATGTATCGGTCAGACGAACTATTCTATCGGTCAGGACTATCATCATGATTGCAACAGAGTTTGATTAGATCGTCCAGGATGATATGGTATCGTCCAGGACGATGAGTTATAACAAGCACAGAAAAGACCAGCAGATGGAATTTGAAGAGATTTTGTCCTATCGTCCAGGAAGATAAAAGTATCGGCTAGGATGATATGACTAGAAATTGAAACCAAGAAAAAGATGGTGATGATCAAGGTCCTCAAAAATAAAACAAAAGAAAAATAGACAAAAACACAGTAAAAGAAAGCAAAAACACAACGAAGATAAAAAAATGAATATTTTTTAATTTTAATTTTTCTAATTTTTTTTTTGTTTTATGGAGGCATCATATGAGAAGTTCTCAAAAAAAAAATTAAACTTTAGAGTTCCACAAGATCAAGGAGTTTAGTCAATCTTAATCAGACAAAGGTAAAATATCCGATTCTGTTAACCCTAGATCAGACGTTCTTTATGGTACAGATTTTCTTTTGAAAAACAAAAATACTTAACTCAGAATAAACCTAATTGGATAAAAAGAAGATCCAATCAAAACTTGTTTACAAAAAAAAAAAATCTCATAAATAATAAAACAAAGTAACTTGTCTCAATCATGAAATTTGAAATCAAGCCTTCGAAAATCTCACATAACCCATAAGTTCTTCTAAGTTTTAAAAGTTTTCAGAAGAGAAGATAGTTTGTTGTTTAGTGGGTTCATTTTATGCCTCTTTTGTCTTTGAATTGGCTCTTTGAGCATCTTGATTTTTGATACACTTTTGTGTATTATTTTTTTTTCAATTTGGCGTCATTGGCTTCTTTCCTTTTTAATTTTTGCAAGCTAAAAGCTCTTTAACAAAAACCTTTAAAAAGACCCTTAGTTATGAGTATATCCTCCAAATATTAGAGAATAGGAGCTCTCTATCTAATATAGGGAAGAGTAAGTCACAAAACAAAATCAAAATTATGTAATAAAAATAATGGCAAGATTTTAAATAACTTGAAAGATATGTAAGAACTTTGGATATTATGTATAAGATAGATTTTTTGTAGCAAGATAAAAAAAATCTTAGTTTCAAAAACCATTGGTTAAAATGAGTTAGACTTTTATTTAGAGAAGAAAGTCATACCACTAAACAAGGTCGGAAGGAGGGAAACCATCAACGGTGTTTCTCCCTTTAACCAATTTAGAAAAGCTAAACACAATATTCAAAACTCCAAAATCTAAAATCTTGAAAAGATTCAACATATGGAAAGCCAATTTTAAAAGCAAAGTGAAAACAAAACACATTAAAAACATAAACAAAGCAGAAATAAAACACACTGAAACAAAACACATTTCACGGAATTATTGAAGCAGCATGTTTGAGCATTTAAGAGCTACGAGCCTTCATATGTCCAGTTATCCTATGCTCCCACAAGGTCTTTGGTGAGAGCACTCATGCAAAAACTCAACAACAGTCAAATTTAGGAACCCAAACAGGTTTGGGCCCCTTCTTAGGAAAAATAGAATGCAATGCAGGTATGGTATGTTGTGAATCATGCATCTTAGGTCTCCACACCCAATATGTACTATGGTGAATGGTGCAAGTGTGTGAGATGTGTCCTAGCATGCCACATGAAAAACATCTAACTCCAGGAAAAGGGTTTCTTAAGTGGTTTGAGTTTTAATGCCTCTTCCTAGGTTCCAGCTTACGATTAAAAGTAGATGTCATCTGATTTTTCTTACATGTATTAAAATCATTTTGAATCCTCAAGTTAGTTCTTTTTGATGTATCATTATCAATCCTCAACTTTTTCTCAATCTCATTAGATTTCTTAAGATCAGATTTAAGTGAGGTGTGTGAAACTTTTAATGCATTATTTTCATCAATTAATTCTAAATACTTTTTGTTTAAATCATCCAATTCATCAAGAAGAGCCATCTGATTTGAATCAATCGTTGCATGATCTTTGAAAAAAACTTCATGCTCTTTTTGTAAATTCAAAAGTTCTAATTTTAGACTAGCATGAGTTTTCTTGAGTTTTTTGTATGATGCATGTACTTTCTCACAAATCTCAAATAATTCATCATAGGTTGGTTTACATACCTCTTCCTCATCACTTTGATCTTCTCTAATTAAACACAAGTTTGTAGCCTCTTCCTCTGGTTCAGTCTCAGAGGAGTCAGTACCAGATTCTGCCCAGAAAGCCTTTTAGATTCTCTTCTTGTCCTTCTTAAACTTAGGTTTCTCCTCAATCTTTTCCTTGCTTGTGTTATCTTGAAGTGTCGGGCAATCGGCTCTCACATGTCCAGGTTTCCTGCATTCAAAACAAACAACATCAGAAGATCCTTTAACATGTTTATGATCCCTACCTTTTCTCCAATTTTGATGATGTTTTTGTTTATTCCTTAGAAAGCTCTTGAATTGCCTTGTGATGAAGGCAACTTCATCGCTTTCAGACTCGGAAGATTCAAAATCCGATTTGTGCGCCTTTAATGCAACTTGTTTTCTCCTTCTTCTTCTCACATGCATCAAGATTTCTTTGATTCACCCCTTGCTCATAAGCAATGAGTGAACCAAGTAAGTTATCAATAGAATAAGTGTTTAAATTCTTAGATTCGGTGATTGCAGTAATTTTAGCATCGTATGACAAAGGCAAGCATCTCAAAATCTTGATTACTTTTTCATAGTTTGAAAGTTCTTTTCCTAGTGCATGCAGTGAAGTAACTATATGAGTAAACCTAGTGTACATGTCAGAAATCGATTCATGAGATTTCATACGAAAAAGTTCGTAGTCATACAAGAGAATGTTCAAACGGGATTGTTTAACCTCATTGGTACCTTCATAGGTGATGCACAATTTATCCCAAATCTCTTTACCAGTTTTGCAAGTGGAGACACGCATGTAATCATCAGATTTTAAAGCACAGAAAAAGCAGTTCAAACATTTTGCATTCAATTGAGTTAAATCTCATTCATCGAAAGTCCATTCAGTAAAAGCAACTTCAATTTTAACACCATTAATTTCACGAGAAGGTGGAGAGTAACCTTCTTTGATAAGCATCCACATGCGATAATCAGTAGATTGTAAAAACGTTGACATGCGGGTTTTCTAGAAATCAAAAGATAAGTTGTCAAATAAGGGAGGTCGTGTAATTGAATAACCTTCAGTAGTGTTACGATTCCCAAGGTTAGCCATGAAAAAAAAATTCAAAAAGTTTTCAAACTCAGTTTTTATGAATCCCGCTCTGATACCACTTGGAAGTTTGTTAAGGATGTTAAGCCCTATAGAATTGGCCCAAGCTAACCAAGAGGGGGGGGGGGGGTGAATTGGTATTTTAAAATTTTTTTTTCACAAAGAATAAAAATCGCATAAACCAAAATCACACCACTAAAATAAATGCGAAAATTAAAGTGCGGAAGCAAGAAAACAAGAGCACAAAAATTTATAGTGGTTCGGTCAACTCGACCTACGTCCACTCCCCGGAGGCGCCCTCCGAGTATTGCACTATAAACGTGACTCTCCTTTAGCCCCCACAGCCAGGCGGAGAAGCCTTTACAAAGCACCTCCTTTTTGCCACCCTAGCAAGGCAGAGAACCTATCTCCTTTTGCTTCCTCTTGAAGCTGGCAGAGAACCATAACCAAAAGCTCACTCCTTACCTCTACCGACCCTTCCACGGACAAGAAACTCTAGACGAAGAAGAAGCAGAGTGATCCTTGAAGCAACCCTTTTGAATCCCCTCACAAGCTCCCCCTCACAAGATCCTCTCTCTCTCCCTCTCTCTCTTTCTCTCCTCAAGACCTTCTCAGGTCAAGGCAGCAGCCAAAGATTTTTCAAAACGTTGAATAAGAGCTCTTAAATAGAAGAGCTTAAAAGGAGCTCATTAATTGCAAGTTGCCGACTATATCGTCCTGGCCGATATTGACATTGTCCTGGCCGATCAGTACAAAACTCTGAAGATCGGCCTGGGCACCGCCCTGTTTTGGGTGCTGGACGATTGAAAATTGGCTTGATCGTCCTGCCCGATCTCACGATCGTCCAGGCCGATTAGTTCAAATCAGATGAAAATCATCCTGAGCACCGCCCTGTTTTTAGGCTGGCCGATCCCAATCGTCCAGGAGTAACTAAGGTTTTTGAATATATCGTCCTGGCCGATCCTGCGATCGTCCAGGACGATGTGATCGTATCAATCATCCTTAATTACTTCCCTGATTTGTCTGATTAATTAAGGCATAATTGTGAATATCGTCCAGGCCGATCAATGATCGTCCTGGCCGATAATTTAAAAATACAGTATACCTTAATTGTCTATGGTGGCAACTTCTTTCTGCTTTGAGCTTATCGTCCTGGCCAATACACGTATCGTCCAGGACGATCGGTTAATGTCGGCTGCCTTAATTAAGAATCCTTAATTAGACTTTATGTTTTAAGCTTGATCGTCTAGGACGATATAAATATCGTCCTGGCCGATATGAGTAAAAACAGAAATTCTAATACTCTCAAGTGTGTGTGTGTAGGGTTACATAGCATCAGTCTCTTACAAATAGACTCAAGAAGAGAAAAAATAAAGTACAGAATGACACAACCCTAGACCTACGCAATCTTGAACTGGCTTCGCTTGTTCGTCTGATCTTCAATTCCTGAAAAGTTAGAAGCAACATGCTGTCCAAGATAATCAGTAGGGTTTGCCCATCACAAAACATAAGCTATGAAAAAAGTTTGCAACAGCTTCGTCCTGGTACGAACATGTACGAACAGTTCAAAATCAATCGTACAGTACGATAATGAATCATACAGTACGATCCACAACATTACGGATCGTATAGGACGATAACCGGGTCGATCAAATGTCGTATCTGTTCATCGTATTGTATGATATATATCGTACAGTATGAATGGTCAAAAATCAAGGCATCGTCTAGGACGAATTCCAGGATGATCAAGAGTCGTCTCTATTCATCGTATAGTACGATCTACATCGTACTGTACAACGAGGCAAAAAATAATGGATCATCCACGACGATCTCCGGGACGATCAGAATTCGTCTCTATTCATTGTATTGTACGAACTGGTTCGTACAGTACGATTTCAATTTGAAATTAAGCCTTGAATTATTCCACTAATCATGGGTTAATTTAAGTAAGTATTTAAAATAAATCGTACAGTATGAAATACTTCGTATAGTACGAACGGCGAAGAAAAACTTACTTAAGTTAATTTGACGGCTAGGGTTTTGGATTTGAACATATCGTACAGTACGATTTGGATTCGTATGGTACGATCTATTCACAGAAGTGTCCTACAAGCTCAGATCGTACGGTACGAAAAATAACTTCGTACAGTACAATCGATAGAGAAAGAAAATCTCCAAATTTTTCATTTAAAAAAACCTCCCCCCCCTGTGTGTGTGCATGATTGTTAAGATTTTTATGCATTTTGTGGCCAGACTCAAGAAAATAAAAATAAAATAAATAACAAAATACATTGTCAGACTCATACTCCTAATCTACCCATTCTTGAGTCGTCCTGTCGTCCTGAGTAGCTTGTGATCTTCCTGAAATGTTAGTACTCACGGACAATAGTAAACAAAATAATATTCAATGAATAGATAATTCAGACGACATTATTTGTCATAATCAAAATCTCAAACTCGGGGTCATGGGTTGCAACAAAGGTATGTTGCCGTCATTGGGAGGGTGGCATAGCGTCCGTCACTTTACAGCATCAGGTTTGGTGAAAGTGATTTTATAAGGGCTTCTCCGCTTTGCTGTGGGAGCATAAGAAGATTCACTTAGTGTTAGTTCAATACTCGAAGCGGAGGACTTCAGGAAGTAGACGTAGGTCAATGTTGACCAAACCACTATAAAAATTATTTTAGTGTTAAACAGTCCCAAAATGCACAATTTTTTTATATTTAATTTTAGGTATAACTTTTTTGTAGCTCTCTTAAGCATATAATAAGTGTTTAAGGGGCATACTTTTGATCTTCTAATCTTTTAATTAATTAATTTTTAGTTTGTTTTTTTGATGCTATTGAGATATCATCTGAGATAATACAACTCTCCACCAACTTTGCATACTTAATAATTTACCTCATTTGCTTTTCAAGCTTTAACATGCTAAAAACCTGTTAGTAAAGTAGCCAACATTGGTTCCTACATTGGACAAATAAACAAAAAACGGAAGATTATAATTATCCTTTAGGGATTTCAATTGTGATGCCTAAGAGTTACAGGGCGATTATACGTCATTAGCGATCACTTCAAGCAGTTTTTATTTTTCTTTTTACAACAAGCTGTTTTAAATATCTGCGTTAGTGGTGCAGAAAAGGTTTACCTGTGAGGATGGATGTTCTTCTTCGATCTAGAAAATTTTACTTTTCAGCATTATTTTATTATTGCTATACCATATGAATTCTTAAGAAATTGACCTTTGTATAATAGGATCAGGATCAAACCTAGGGAAAAATCTCATGAAATAAAATTTAATCTATCATAGAGAATGCTCTCAGAGTTCTCGCACATTAAGGATGCTCAGGGGGCCTTTTCGTGACAGATGGTATCCCCCACACAAAATAGTGGGAGTTATGTTGACAGTGTTATAGTAATATGAAAGTTTGGTATATAATTAGGATGTTTTATGAGCGTCCAAAAAAAGGAAAGTGGGAGTTTTTATGAAGAATGATTGTATTAAGGGAATAAATAATTTTCAAATTCCCTTTTTTTTTTTTTTTTTAAATCCCTTGCTTATTTCAGGCCAATCATCACAATTTATTTTTTAAATATAATCATTATAGTTTCTATTTTAAGAATAATGTTCTTATTTATTTATTTATCTATTTATTTATTTGTGATAAGGAGGCTCCACTACTAATTTTACCTAATTCATTCGCAGAAGTAAGGTTAGAATAAAAGCATTAGTCTATTACTTAAGAAATTTTAACTTTTATGGAGTTTTTATTTACGTTTCAGAGATCTTAAACTTAAAAAGTTGTCAAACCGGCAATATGCTGTGTTTGGGAAAAGCATCCATTCGTTGCAGCTATTCTTATTTTTATGTCGTTGCCAACAGAACTATGCAAGCTGTTAAACTATGTTTACACAGAAAAAGACAGAACTATGCAAGCAGTTAAACTATGTGTACACACACAGATATTAGTGTATTTCTTTAACGGTGCTAATGTTGAATATTAATAGACAGCTAAAGATAACTATTGACAGAGATGGCAGTCAATTATTAGGCTGGACTACTAATCCGACGCTCATTATTTTCAAAAATTTATTTAGGAAGGCAATTATCATTCATACATCAAATATTGTTGTGGTGGTGAACAGTTTCAGCTCTCTGATCAGAGAGTTGGGTTTATCATCTGTTTAATAATTGAGATGCATAGCATTTATTAAACCAACTTGACAACAAGAAACAAAGAAAAAGTATGATCATAAATCACAATCTAATAAGAAGAACAGTAGAGAAAAATAATTTTAAAATCATGCATAAATTAGCAATTTCGCAATAGAAACGAATTATATTGATTCATTAGATTATAATATATTTTCAATATACTGTGGAAATCAAACTAATAGAGTGAGAATCCATCTCAATTCACATAGGGCCAGTTTGAGTTGACTCTGTATTTTTTTTTTTCATATCTTTGTCTTTCGTTTTTAAAACAATACATTTGTTAAGTGCATTTTTAACATAAATATTTTTTCAATTTTTAAAATAAAGTTGTTTGCATTTCAGAAAAGCAAAGTATAACTCTTATGTTTATCACCATTGTCGAACAGAGCCATTGGCCACCACCTCTGGCTATCGCCAACCACTATCACCATCAGCTGCCAACCACTAGCTCTTCCCGCCACATCTGTCAATCATATTTTTTATGCATGATTAAATAATATCTACAACTTTGAGAAAATTTGAAATATATCTCTAATGTTGTATTAATAGAAAAGGAATTAGTGCAACATAGAAGGATATGCACTGAACATTATGTATGGATATCAATTGTTATGCTAGTGAATGGGGCATCACATGCTAGAGGTGGTTACCACAAATGACCTATATGATAGATTGACATCAGTCTTTTATTGCATAGTGTATGCGAAAGTACTCTCGTGTCATGGTTCTGTCTTATTAGAAGGATCAAGGTACACTTGCTATGGATTGACTTGGACATGCTCTAGTCCATGGTGCCACTTGCTAAATGAGTTGGGTCTGATGCCATAGTCTTTGGGTTCACTCACCCATGTAATTGGGTGCATTCATCCCAACCTATGCGGTCACTCTCCCTAGCAAATGGAAACACTTTCCCAAACTCAAGATTAACTTTCTAAAATTTGTTAATTCAACATGAACATTATATATATTGACTTGTACTTTCACTTAGGGGTTAGAGTACGCTTGTTAATATAATGTCACTTAAACTTTCATTAAGTATCAGAGGGCACTGATAAAATGAACATATATTTTCTTTATAATTCCACAAGGATATTGTAATGTATTCATAATAGAAATGTCATAGCATAGTTACTAATCAAACATTCATTAAATTTAAACTTATTCATCTGATAGAATATGCAACATATGAATTATGATATGTATGTTACCATGCTTACTCAAAACTGCATTTCCACTTATGCCACTCAAGGTGAATCCCCACTATGTAGGGGAGACCAACTCAATACCTTTTCTAACTATACTTGTACTTATAACTCCCTTGAATCACCCTACATGCATAAAGAAGAGAGGGTAAGAAATAACCTCCTATATCCACATTAAGTAAATGGAGCCAAAAATAGATGTAGAATAGAATAGAAACTTTAGCCAATATAAATAAAATTTTATTGCACTTTAGTAGTCTCCCTCAGAATTTTTCCACAAGAAAGTGAATGCACATGCAAAGGTTAACAAAATTAATAAATATACATAATATTGAATATAAACAGGAACATATGTATACCAAGCTTTAGAGAACGATTCAAGTATAATCTGAATAATGGCTATTTCAATAGCCATTAATAGGAGATCTTTAAAATATCACTTTTTACTTTTAATAATTTTTATTTAGTGCTAGAATTGCCATTTTTAGTAAAAATATTAAAAATTTTGTATAATCAAAGAAAATTTCTAAACATATTTATTTCTTATAGTTAAAATTATCATATGTTTTTAAAGTCATAACTTCGCATATGAATATCAAAATTGAACTTAAATTGATTTGGCTTTTTTATGTCTAGGATCTCGAATGCATGTTAGATTCTCAAGATATAAAATTATTAGATCTGCTGCATTGAAAAATATCTCAGCCATTATGAAGTAGGTGGTCATGGTTAAAAGTGGTGTGATTTTAACTTAATCCACAGCCTTTGGAATTATTTAGTGACAAATGATATGCTAGATGATTCTAACATCTTGTACTAAGATATTGATAAGGGAGCTGTGGTATTAAATTTTTGATTCCCTAAGGGTAGTGTTTGTAATGGTTCAATCATAATTAGTATTCGAAGCTATAAGGTTAACTTTTTCACCCATTGTAGAGAGGTGAAGGAATTCATGCAAATCTTGGTTAGTAATTTCAACAGGCCACCTATTGATATAAGATTGGAGGGTAGTACCCTCACTGTTAATTCGGAGACCAACATAATTTTTGAAAAGAAGTTTACAATTGAATAGGAAGGCAAGTGTGAGAATGAACTAAAAGGTGGCGTGAGCGAAGGGAGAGAGTACCTGAAAGTTTAAAACTTCATAGTTTATGATCTTGGAAGGCATGATCCTGATAGTTTTGTACCGATTGTAATCCTCTTTGTTAATAGCTTTGGCAAACTGAGGATCCATGGGAGGTCGAGAAAAACTTCTCACTATAGCTCATGAATGCTTTCCTCTGGCCATTTCAAAGGAAAAAATCTCTAGAGAGGAGTTAATAATAGTGAAATGGATTCAGTGAAGAAAAGCTTTGACTTACCTCTCTTTAAATAGAATGGCTCTATCGTATAGTACGATAGATACATAATACATTATGATTGAGTGCATTCTATTTCATCTAGTCCTATCAATAAAAAAAGTGGTCTTATCATACAATATGATTAGAATCATATTAGATGTCTATAGAGAAGATATTCATCTTGGGCTGTCAACCTAGAAGATTGTTGACTAGTTTGTTCATCATGTACCATTAGGTGTTCGTACAATACAATACAATATTAAATATTGTACTAACTGAATTCTTTTCATCCAACATCTATTTCCATGTGAATCATAAAATATGAAGTAGGTATTCATACAGTACAATCACCAATGATTGATTAATATTAGCTATTGGATGTGGTGTAATCAGTGATCTGGTGTTTTTTTTTATATTGTATAATATGATATGAAATCGTATAGTACGATTTTGTTTGTGTTAGAAAAGTTTGAAAAAATGAGGTTTTAAAAAGTTTGGTTTTTTTTAGGAATTTTAATTCATAATTTATTTAGAAATTTTAATTCAAAATTTCAGTCTCAAAGTTAATTATTTCATTATGAATGATATATTACCCCGAGAGAAAAATATATCATTTCTTACAGGGTTCAAATAGTGAAACTAAAAGTATCATTCTTACTATAATAGTTAAATTCAAGAACGAATGACATATAACCCCGAAGGGTTAAAATAATTTTCTTTTGGACATCTAACTATAATAGTTTAGATGAGAGATAATTAATTTCATACTCAAAATTATGATAACAATGGATATATCCTCCCAAGGGAAGTGGATATCACCTATTACTAATCATTCGAATATGGTGAAATGATCATCATTGCCTTTTGATTTTCCCAAACAAGACTATTTAAATTTTGAAAATTGATTTTCAAAAAAGTGGATGTGGGTTCTAAATCTCCTGTGAGTATAGGCCCTCGTAGTTAATTACATCGTCAGGAGGGTTTTAAAGACTTGGGATTAAATGGGGACATCAAGGTTAGAGAGCCCTATTCAAATCATTCCCATGGTTATAGATGGCTAGGACAACATTGGTGGATGGCATGATGGCTTCTAAGAGGGAGGGGACATCCTCCCAAAGGCCCGTGAGCATGAATCCAATGGGTTAAGCCATTGGGAAACTTTTGAACAACCTTGAAAAGGGGGACCACTAGAACCAATTTCCATTGCTTCCAACTACTTATGAATAGGGAATAGATCAAATCGAGCTGGAAAGGTTTCTGGGGATTGGTTCAACTCAAGGTGAGCTTAATTAGGTAAGAAGCATCCCAATTATTGGAGTGAGTTTGGGTTTACCCAAACCTATACAGCATGGGTTAATTTGGGATCAACTAGGGTCAGACCAGCTCATATAATTGATAGGGAAGGTGCACTTGGTCAAGAGCTACCCAATGTAAGTGAAAAATTATATTGAATTGGACTGTGAAGGAAATAGGCTTGAGCTAAAGTGGTTTTGACCACTTTGGGCTATCTCAATTCTTTACCCAAGTCAACCTATGAGCTGGGATAATTAGGATATATCTATTGACCATAGGGCTTGCCAATGAAAGTCTCAATTGAGTATAGTTTAGTTTATGGGTGGAAATGACTTAAGTCAAAATGGTTTTAACCCCTTTAAGCTAGCTTAAAGGTTAAGTCAAGAAAACCCAAGGGCTGGGTTGATTACTCTATGTGACTTAGGTCTTGGGTCTCCCAATGCAATTGTTGATTAAGATTTGTGAGGCCTATATTAGGAAATGGTTCAACCCAACCCATGGTGGTTTTTGAAACTTTGGGCTAGCCCAATTCCTAACCAAAGTTTACCCAAGGGTTTATCAATTAAGGAAGGTCTACTAAGTCCCAATGAAACTACTTGGTTAGTTTGATTTGGCTAGGGTGGAGATTTCACTCATTAGGGTCCCTCTTTGGACACTTGAATTAAGCCTTATGGCTAGCCCAAGTGAGCCCAAAACAACGGTCTTCCAATGGAACACTCTTGGGGTTCCTTGAGTCAAATAATGGATCAAAGTAGGCTTAAGAGTGCCTTGATCAATGGATTTGAAAAGGGTTAAGGTGTATAAGAGGTTTGTCCAAACTTGGTTGACTTGGTCAACCAAGTTGATCTAGGGTCAAGGGTTGGGTCCGTTGTGTTTAAATTGATGATATGAACTCAATGAAAGTAGTTTCAAATCAAAAGGAGTTCATTTGGTTTGAAATGGCCATTTGAATCCTTAAAGGGCATTTTGTTCAACCATGGTTGACTAGGTCAAACCAAAGGTTGGGTTTGAGTTTAAAGTGCTCCTAATGTTGTTTAGGATAGATTAGAAGAGTTTTTGAGGTTTGATAAGGTTAGGCCATGTTGTACTTTGGGGAAAAGATAAAAGAAATCCCTTTAAAGGATATTTTTATCATTTTTGGTCAACTCTGAGTCAAGCTTGTTGCAACCTAGTTTTCATAATTATGTTTTTATATCATATATATTTTTGATGATTCCAAAATATTATTGTATTGATTATTGTTTATCCTAATATATATTGGAAATATTATTTTTGTTGTTTGTGTGTACTAATATTACAGGGAAATCATACTCTAGACTGCTTAAGACTTCAAGATAGACTAGATTAGGGTTTATTATATTTGAACTTTGTATTTTTTATAATTTTCTCGAGTCTGAGAGAGTGTGATTGTAATTGTGTAACCGTGTACACACATAATGGTGGAGTGTAAAAATTTGTAATTTTTAAAACTAATCGTACTGTGCGATTTTAGATCATACGGGATGATTTTACCTAGGCGTTCCTCTAGAAAGTAGTTAATCAAATCATGCCTAAAAATGTTCTAAGTACTATTCATACTATATACAGTTACATTCATACAGATGACATCTAGAGTACGAAATGGCTATGTACCAGTTCATCCCGAACAAAATAAAAAATTTTCTAAATTATTCGTATTGTATAATCTTAGGTTCGTACTATTGACGTCTAGAGTATGAAATGGATGCATATCATCTCATCTATACGAATAGGTGATTTTTTTGAACTGTTTATATTTTATGCTATTTGGTTCATACAAATGAATTCCAGAGTACAAAATGGACTTATCAAATTTTGCCAAATGAATCATGATTTGATTAAAATAGATTGCACTATATGATATTGAGTTCATGCAGATGACTTCCAGTATATGAAATCAATTCATATGGAATCATATCGGATGAATCTATTCAATTTTGAATTGATGGTACTATATGATATCAATGCATACACATGTCAATAAGAGTGCAAAATTGGTTCGTACAAGATCATACGAGCAAATATTTGAATTGATTACACGTATGATATGCAATCGTACTATACGATCATGGATGGTCAAATTGTAATTTTCAATTTCTTAGACAGTTTTTTTTTGTCTTTCATATATAAGGTCCTAAAAGTTGACTGCTAAAGATTCCTTCTTCTTATTTTCTTTGAGAGAAAGAGTGAGAGTGGTTTGGGAGAGTATTTGAGAGCATGGATAAAGAGATCTTATAAGTGAAATTTGTGAAGGATTCATAAGGTTGCCCAAAGGTGTGAATCTCTTTATAAGTTTGCTAAATCTCTTCATTACTTCTTTATAGACACTCGAGAGAAGATCTTTGGAGAAGATCCAGTACTCTGTCAACATCAGGAGGGTGTGAAAGGATGATGGTTCTCTGCTAACACCAGGAGGGTATGAAAGGATGACGATTCTATGCTAATACTTGGAGAGTGTGAAAGGATGACAGTTATCTGCCGACACCAAGGTGTAAAAGGATGATGGTTCTCTACTAACACTTGGAGAGTATGAAAGGATAATAGTTCTCTGCCGATACATGGAGTGTGTGAATGGATGACAGTACTCTACCACACCAGCGATTGGTGGAAGAGAGGTTAATTGTAAAGGCTTCTCCGCTTTACTCTGGGAGAAAAAGAAGAGACACTTTGGTATAGTGCAATACTTAAAGAGGGAGCCTTTAGGGAGTGAACGTAGGTCTTGTTGGACCGAACCACTATAAATTTTTGTGTTATTTTATTTGTATATTTATCACATTTTTAATTTTCTGCACTTTTAATTTTATGGTTGAAAAGTTTATTTTGAAAATTTTTATTGTGTTAAAAGCATAAAATAATTATCTAAATTTACCAAGAGAATTTATAAATACTAATTCACCCACCCCCCCTCTTAGTTAGTATTAGGACAACATATTTAGACTTTAAAGTGGTATCAAAGCCTACTTTAAAATTTTAAGGTTTTGACAACTTTTTGAAAATGAACATGGCTACTTTTGGAAATTATAACACACCTGAAGGATATTTGATCACAATATATACCTCCATTGTTTGATAAAAAACCTTTCGTTTTTTGAAAAACTCGTATGTCTACTTTTCTTTAATCGCTTGACTATCACATGTGGATTTTAGTATAGGAAGGATACACTAGGACAACTAGACTTATAGATTACATTAGAACTGAAACATCATTTATTGATTAGATTGTAGAAGAAAAATACTTAGCTCAATTAAATGCTAAATGTGCAAACAATTTTTTTTTTGTACTTAAATCTGAAGACTATATATGTGTCTCTACCTGTAGAACTACAAAAGAAATTTGGGATATATTTGTATAACATATGAAGGGTCTAAGAAGGTAAAACATTCTAGATTGAATATTTTGTTACACTATTATAAACTACTTTGCATGAAACAAAATGAATCAATCACGGACATATATACACGTTTCACATAAATAGTCACCTCATTGCATGCTTTTGGTTGGGAACTAATGAATGCTGAGAAAGTAAACAAAATTCTTCATTGTTTGCATACTACTTATGATGTGAAGATAAATGCTATAATATAATCAAAAGATTTAAATATTTATTCTATTAACAATCTTCTTGGATTACTATTACTTACAAGCAAGGAGTGACTTAAAGACAGATTGATGCAGGTGAGAAGAGAAAAAAGAAGAACATAGTATTGAAAGTGGATGACTCAGAGAGTGATCAGTCTTAGCCTGAGGATAAAGATGACATTACCTTAATGACAAGGAAATTTTGGAGTTTTTAAAAAAGGACACAAAGGAGACGTCAGTAGTGGAATAAAGTTAAGTTTCATAAAAATGCTAAGTCTTCTAATGATGTTATTTTTTATGAATGTAGGAAGCCTGGACATATCAAATTGGATTGCCTGAATCTTAAAGCCAATCCTAGCAAGGAAAAGGTCGAGGAGAAAAGCAATGTAAGGAAGGCCAAGAAGAGATTATAAAGAGTATTTTGGGTGGACTCAACTTCAGATTCTTCAGAAATAAAAGTAGAGGAGTAAGTCACCAACCTATGTTTGATGGATAACAAGCTTGATCAACCAGATCAAGAAGAGGAATGTGACTTAAGTTTTGAAGATTTATTTGATGTTTCTAAGAAAATTCATACTGACTATAAAAAACTCAAAAAGATGAATGCTTTATCAAATATAGAATTTTTAAAATTAGAAAAAGAGCATGAAATCCTTAGGAAAGATCACACATTGATTCATAGCAACAAAATAAAACTATTGGATGAATTTGATGAATTGAACAAACAGCATGAACTATTGAAATCATCTCACACTAAACTTGAAAATGATTTTAAAATATTTATGAATGAATCTGATAGTAGAGAGAACTATTTGAAAGTTGATAATGCTATTCTAGAAAGTGATGACTGTTTTTTTAAAGCTAAATTGAAAGCACTTAAAGAAAATATGATTCCATGCATACCTAAAGAATTTTTCAATCCTGATCAGAAGCAAAAAATTTTAAAACCTAGGAAAATATAGTTTAACTCACATAGATTGATAAATCTTTTTTCTGGAGTCAAATGATTTTCTTGTAAAATGATTGGCAATATATCTCATAATTGCACTATTTATAGTAAATGATATCTAATGTGGAGACCAAAGATGAATAAAATAAAGCATATTAAACATGCATCTAGATTAATTTTGATAAGGGAGAACCTAAACTTATTTGGATTCCCAAGACTAATGTTTGATTATTTTATAGAAATACTCCCATATAAGACCTCGTGAGAGCATTTGGTACATGAATAACAGATGTTTGAAGCATATGATTGGAGACACAACACAATTCATATTGCTCGAAGCCAATAATAGAGGCAAGGTTACACTAGGAGATAATACCACTAGTAAAGTAGTAGACACATGTATGATTGAAAACTTGAACATTTTTTTCATTGAGAATGTTTAATTGTTAGAAGGCCTAAAAATAACTTATTGAGCATTAACCAGCTATGTGATAAAGGTTATAATGTAAAAATTTTTTCTCACTAGCTACATAATAAGCCAAAATAAAATTGATGTTTTATATGGAATTAGGGTAAATAATATGTACATGCTTGATTTGAATTGTATTAAATCTCCTAAAGATTTTTGTCCCAAAACAATTTCTGATGAATCATGGTTATGACATAGGAGACTTTATCATGCTTGCATGAAAAATCTTAGAAAAATTATTTAAAAAGAACTAGTTAGAGGAACACACAAACTAGACTTTACTAAGGATCACCTGTGTGATGCATGCGAACTAGAAAAATAGGTGTTGTCTCCATTAAGGATCTTAGAACTAGCAAATCATTCATATGGATCTTTTAGGATTGATTAGCATTTTATGTCTAGGAGGCAAAGTGTTTGGATTTGTGATAGGTGATGACTTTTTTGGATTCACTTGAGTTAAATTTTTATTTCAAAAGAGTGAATCATTTGATGAATTTAGAATTTTTTGTACTTGGATTTATAAGAAGTTAGGGTGCAAGATTTTAATAATTAAAAGTGATTATAGAGGAGAATTTGAAAATGAGATATTTGAAGATTTTTGTAAAGAGAAAGAAATTGATCACAATTTTTCTTCACCTAGGATAGTTGATAAAATGTGGTATAAGAAAGAAATAATAGAGTATTAATTAAAGCTGCTAGAGCCTTATTTGATGAATACTCACTTTTAAAATATTTATGGGCTGAAGTGATTAGTATAGCTTATTATGTTCTTAATAGGGCGAGCATTAAATCAAAATAGAATAAGACACCCTATGAATTTCTTAACGGGAGAACACCAAATTTGTCATATTTTTACGTTTTTGGATATAAGGTGTTCATTCATAATAATGAAAAACTTCTTTAGGAAAATTTGATCCAAAATCTTATGAAGGAATATTTCTTGAATACTCTAGTATTGAAAAATCTTATAGAGTTTTTAATAAGAGGACTTTGGTAGTTGAGGAGACCACACATATTGTGTTTGATAAATCTGACATTTTAGAAGAGCCAAGGTTGGAAGATGATCATATTAAAAATAACTCCCAATGAATTGAAAAGATAAATTTTGAAGAGAATGTTGGATTAGAAAACTTTTTGCCTAGAAAATGGAAATTTTCTAAGAACTACCCTAAGGAATTGATTTTAGATGACCGTAGTGAGGGTGTTAGAACTAGGCATGGACTTAAAAAAGAAGTGAATCATTCTGCATTTATATCGATGATTGAACCCACTTATATAAATCAAGCACTTTTAGTTGAATTTTGGATTTGGCCATGCTGAAAGAATTTAATTAATTTATAAGAAATGATGTTTGGGAATTAATTAAAAGGCCTAAAGATCAAAGTGTTGTTGGAGCTAAGTGGGTTTTCAAAAATAAAATGAATGATTTAGGAGTTTGTGGACCTCCGAAGGAGCACCGCTCGTGGGGTACGAACGCAGAGGGTACGGCCGCACTATCCCATAGGACAAAACGATCGTAGGCCTCTACACTCGACACGAATGGGTCGATGGAAGGGCAGATTGGATCATGCATACGACTAACCATTGAGGATAGAGGCTTTTACTAACACACCTCGATGGGTAATAATATACACGACCTAGTCACGGGTTTCCCCCATCCAAAAAAAGGTTCGAATGGGGTTTAGTAGATTGTGGGGAATAAGTTTCCCACGGGTGCAAGCCCCCGTGGTTAATTATATCCCAGGCCAGAGCCTGAGAAAACTCTCGATTAAGGATCATACATTATCCATTCTTAAAGTGGGATTGGCACGAGGGGGTAGACTAAGAAGTCCTACTCAAAAGGGAAGAAGAGTCCCAAAGGGCTGAATCAGACATGCGTGGTTCACACCAACATTCGGAGGCTCTAGGGTACTAAGGAGAAAACTGGAGAAAAGAAATCAAGCACTCAACCACATGCATGAGAGAAGAGATGGAGGTGGCGTCATCCTGTGACGCGGATAAGTAGGATTTATAGTCCCTGAAAGGAAGGGACCTACCTACTATTTAAGGCATACTACGAGACCGAATGTAGTAGCCTCAAACCCTAAATCTAGATTAGGCTTAGTGCTCTATGAAACACTAAGGCCCGTGTCCTAGCTAATGCAGTGCAAAGATCTGGACTTATCCCGGCCTGGATGGGGGAGCCAGCTAACCACCTAATCGCTTCAAAACCATGGTATCAAGTCATTTATGAAAGATAGGTGGGAGGTACAGTTTTTTAGAAATAGGACCGACATCTAGAGAATTTCCTAATTGGTCCTGGACTTATGTAAGGTGAATGCTCCTAACTAATGCAATTAAATTTTAATTAATTAGTTACTAATGCAATGCATGCTAGTTAAAATATCAGCTCATGAATGTTTTGGATTTTAAAAACAAGCTTAATATAAAATAATTTTTAGAAAAGACTGGGTCTCCCTAGGTCCGGCACTTCATCCTCATAGGCCAGATTATCCGGACTCTACCTGCAGGCAGGGAGATGTCTTATAAGAAGGAGAGAGAAGATGCAGTAATATGCATGCGAACCCGGACGATTCCGATAGTTCCCTAGATTCGTTAGGTTTCTATGTTATTTAAACCTTAAAATTTTAGAAATTAGTTATGAGTAAAAAAAAATTTTATAATCCTTAAAAGAGCCTAATGTAATCCAGGCTAAAACAAAATCGGCATGCAAGAAAGAAACCTAGAAAAAGTAGATATTTCTAAGCGCAATCAGGTAAGCACATCAATATAAATCCACAAAAATAATCAACTAAATGTCCATAGGCAAACTGCCCTTATTACAACCTAGGGTATGTAGGAAATAAAGTGGCCGGACACCACTGCCAACAACCCGGATTTCTAAGCCTATGATAGATGCCAACAACTTTGAGTGGGATATTGGGTCTTCAAATCTTTAGTCTCTTGGATATCTTCTCCCTGGACTTCTTAGATCTCTCCTCCTTGGACTCCTTGGATCTGTCGTGGCTTGAATATCCAAACGAAGAGACAATTCCCCCAGTATGGGGGTATTGCCTTTTCTCTTTGGATATCTAAAGCCATCCAGCTCGATCTTCCAAATGGAAGAAGACTCTCCCCTTAAGGATGCCTTCTTTTTTTAGAATCCGAGCTGGATAAGAATATCCCAACTCAAAAGTTATTTTCACAACTCTTAACAATTATTACATACAAATTTACATTTATTGAAAAGTAGTAAATTCTAAATCACCTGCAAGATTATCCTAATAATCATCCCAAGCAGTAATATATGGAAATAAAAATAACTCAAACCATTGACCCTGTGCCAAGCCATGCTCTTAATTATGAGGGCTAAGCAGCTCCATCTGTAGTATTTATAATTATTATTTATTTAGCCCTCATTTATTTGGGGGAGCTCAACAAGCACCTGCATAAGACATCATTAGAAATCATGATAGGGCCCCCCCCTTTAGCATAGCGTGAGCATGGCCACCTGCACGGAAGAACAGTATATATGCATATAGATCATTCCTAACCTAGGGGTAAATCTAATGACCATCACATCACAGAGTGCAGGAAAAGTAAGCAAACACAGCAATTCAATTTTCAAACAGCATGCAATAAAAAATATCGAAAGGCTCTAGCACACAGTAGAAAAATAAAACCCAGCGGCCTAACCTAAGTCTAGAAGTAGTGCCCTAGCAAACAATGCTATGTGTGTATAAGGCTTGTGTGGTTTGGATAGATCCTAATATGGGTAGTTAGTTGAAATTATCTAGAGTCAGGTATGTTGGGGGTCTGAAAAGGATATTTTTAATTAAAATTCAAATATTAGTGAATTAGGTCCATTCTAATTATTTCAGTTTGTTGATCAGTTTTAAGAGCTTAAGGTATTGGTATTTGAAGTTAAAGTTATATTAGCCAATTTTGGAAAGTCCCGGGTCCTTCTAAGACTTAGACTAAGGGTCCAAAAAGTCACTATGGATTTTATCACCTTAGGCAAATATTAGACCTTAATATGAGCAGTTAGCCAAGTAGTACACTGAATTTGGAGTTTTCTAGGCAAAGTTATGAATTTTCTAAGTTTCGGGCCCTATTCTTTAGACTAGGGTTGACCAAAAAGTTGACTTTCTAATTTAGGTGAGTTTCTGGAATCCTGATATTTTTAAAAAAATACTAGACCTTAATAGGAGTCTAATTCAAGTGAGTTTTCTTAATTTGGAATTTTCTACAAATAGTTATGGATTTTCTAAGTTCAGGGTATTTAAAGGAATTTCTAAATTTCCTAATAAAGGGCTGTTTCTACAGTTTTAGCCCAAATCAGCTCCAAACTGATTGGAAACACCCCCAAAGGTCAGGAATGACCTAAGAAATTGATCTCAAGTGTTTGGGGAAAATTTGAGATTTTTTAATAATTTTTAATAAATTATTAGGGGTAAAAAGTTAAATTCCACCTATAGTCAAATTAAGGATCAACTTGAAGTCAGACTAGGAAACCCTATTTATCTAAGGTCAAGGATCAGATTTTGGTCAATTCAAGGTATTATGGGTAATTTTTTGACATAAAATGTATTTATTGTAATTTTCGGAAGGGCTTGGGGCCTTATTTAACCAGTTAATTAGGGTTAGTTAACTAAGGGGTCTAAAGACTCCTAAAAATTCCTAGAAAATTCTGATAGGTTTATGATGTCACTAAGTTTAATTTGTGAAGTTTTCATGTCAATCCGGGATCTATCCTAGCTCCTAGAAAACTTCTAAGTTCGCTAGATAGGTCCTTAATTTTTGTCCTTAAGATGTCACTACGTTATATGGGTTTGAATCGAAGTTTTAGCTAACCCTCAAGGTAATAAATGCATGGGAGATACATATAAAATAGTAAACAAGCCATGTCCTTAGATCTAGGAGCTAAGTGATTGTGGTGCAACCTACACATGCAAACTACGAACAATAGGAAAGTAAAGACGCTTAATGAAGGGATTAGTGAACGATTGAGACTCAACCATTCACTAACCCACTCCCCCATGATTTCTCTTCACACATAAAATCTATGCCTAAAATTTCATACAATGGTGGGTCTCCCAAAGTTAAGGTTTAATTATAAGTAATTAAAAAAATAATTTCAAAATACTTATAAATATAGATATATTTTTAGAAAATAAAGTAATTCAAAATAATTCAGTTCATAATACATTAGTATAGGAAGAACCACCGACCACCCAATCGAGGTTTCAAAAAATAATTTGAAAATAGTTTTTAATTTCAAAATAATTATAATAATAATTAAATAAATAATATTAAAATATTTCAATAATCAAATCCAAACAGATAACTGTCAGGACAGCAGGAATTAGATTTTGAAAATAATTTTAAAATAAAATTTACATTTTTTTGAAAAGAACGAGGGGTCGCACGCCAAAATCAGATTTAAAACGACAAAGATACAAATTTCCGAAGTTTAAATATAATAAAATAATATTTTAAGATAATACTATTTTACTGTTTTTGAAATAACAGAAAATATAAACATAATTTTTATCTGAAAAGAGACTTCAACTATGCAGCATTCAAAATACACCCAAAACAAGGTGCTGTGCATCGACAGCGGACGTAAAACGAAGATGTTACGCAATTTCAAAGTTTAAAGACGATAATTAAATAATTTCAAAATAGTGCTATTTTACTGTTTTAAACATGACTGCATACAAATTCAAAAATTTTGAGTAAAACTAACTTTAAAACGTACAGAATTCAAATACGTCCAAATAAAGGTGCTGTGCGTCGACAGCGGATCTAAAACGGGAAAGTTATTAATTTTCGAAGTTTGAATATAATAAAAATAATATTTTAAAATAATACAGTTTTACTGTTTTCAAAATAAATAAATATATACTAAAACTTTTTGTACAATACAGACTTCACGATGTACAGAATTCAAATACGTTCAAAATGAGGTGCTGTGCGTTGACAGCGGATTAGAAACGAGGAAGTTATGAATTTTTAAAGTTTAAAGTATTTAAAAAAAATATTTCTTAAATAATTTAAAAATAATAATTAAATTAAATATTAAATCTTCTGTAATTTTAATTAATTTAATAAAATAAAATAAAAATTCATAAGTTTGGAAAGTAATTAAAGTTTAGATTAATTGATTATTATTTAAGTAATTTAAGTAATTAATAATTAAGGAAAGTATTTGAAATAGGAAATATTTTTTAAAATAAAAGAAAAAACAAAATTAAATAAATTAAAAAAAATCTCTGATTTCTCAAAATAATTTAATAAAAATAATTTTTATAAATTAGGAAAGTATTGAAATTTTAAATCAATTAATATCAATTTAGTAAATTAAGTAATTAGTAATATAAGGAAACTATTTAAAGTATGAAATAATTATTAATTTGAACTTATATAATAGTAATAATAATGATAATAAATCTCTGATATTTTAACATAATTATGAGAAATATTTAAATTTTTTTATACAAATTTAGAAAATAATTAGATTTTAAGTTAATTGGCAATTTAAGTCATTAATTAATTCAAATAATTCAAAAATAGGAAAGTATTTATTAATTCTAATTAAATAATAAAAATAATCATATTATTTTTGATTTTAAAATGATTTAATAATATAAAAAAAATTAAATTAAATTTTATAAATTTAGAAAGTATTTGAATTTTAAATTAATTAATTACTAGTTAAGTAATTTAGGTAACTAATAAATTAAAATAATAAAAAAAGTAATTATTAATTTAAGTTTAAATAATTATCATAATTTCTCTGATATTTTAAAATAATTAATGAAAATAATAATTTTAGAAAGAATATAAATTAATTATTAATTAATAATTTAAACACTTAATTGATTACCTAATTAAGAACAACTTCAAAATAGTAATAGTATTAAACATAATTAATATTTCTTAAATAATAATAATAATAATAAAAATACTAATTTTTTTTTATTTTTAAAATAACATAACATGAATAAATATAAATATCAAATGAATATGTAAATTATTTAAATAACATACAATATACTATAAATAAAATTTATTTTTAAAATAATATTTTCAAATAATTATTTAAGACATATTAATGAAAAAAAAATTATTATTATTTTATATAAAAATTAAAATAATATTCATTTAAATATTAATTAAATTCTTAAACTAGGTTTAATAAAATAATTTAAAATATATATGTTATTTAAAAATAATTTTAATTTTAAAATAAAAAGTGCAAAATCATGAAGAAAATGACATATTATATATATATATATATATATTTATATTTATAGATTTGAAAATAATCTTAAATTTATTTAAATCCTTCAAAAAAAAATTAAATAAAAAATAAAAAATAAAAAAAAAAGAAGAAGATAATTCACTCTCTCGATCGAGACAACAAAATATAATGAAATTTTAAACATGAGTAAAACGAATGAAGAAAATTCGTGGGGGAGCGATTTCGCATTCTAAAATGAGGTATATGAAAAATTACTTAGATCTATGTGTTGTGACCTAGATCTAAAGTGTTTTGAGAAATTCTTACCGTTAGATCTTCAAGGTCTTCAAACGGTTGAGCTTGTAGATTGTCCTCATATATATCTCTAGCTGAAATCACGAACAAACGAACTCTAGATCAACCGGATCGATGCCTTGGACGGATCTAGCCTTGATCTCGCTGGGGAATTGCCGCCGACGGAGTTTTACCGGTGGATTTGAGTGGAAGAAGGTGGAGAGAGGTTGGAAGAGCTCTCACACCAAGAAGTTAGGGTTGAGAGTGGCTAGGGAGAGAATAGAAGCCCCCCTCTCATGAAGCCCTAAAAGAGTTTAAATGATCAAACCCTTAGATCTACGGCTGAAATTCATCCTAAGGCTAATTAAGAGGGAATTGAGGTGATTTAGCCATCGATTTAATTACTTGATTTAATAATAAATTTAAGCTCAGAGTCAATTCAAAATTTAATTTAATTTGGTCAAATTAACCCAATTAAATTTAAATAAAATGACGACTCAAATCATAACAAACTCGATGTGGCTAAGGCGGACTAATTGATCCCGATCGAGCCTAATTCGACTCAACTCGAGCTGATTGGTGCTCGAATTGAGCCTTATGGGCTTGATTAAATCAATCAAAGGCCCTCAATGACACTCGAACGAAAATCGAGGTCAACAGAGTTGCGATAAGAAATAAGGCTAGATTGGTGGCTAAGGAGTATAATCAAATAAAGAGGATTGATTTTGAAGTAACTTTTTGCCTTATAGTCAGACTTGAAGCCATTAGGGTTTCGTTAGCCTTTACCAGTTTTAAAGATTTTAAATTATACGAGATGGATGTTAAAAGTGTCTTTTTTAATGGAATGACATATGAGGATGTTTATGTTGAGCAACCTCTAGGTTTTGAGAATTCGAAATTCCCTAAGCATATATTTAAATTGAAAACAGCATTTTATGGATAGAAATAGGCACCTAGGGCTTGGTATGAGAGGTTAAGCACTTTCTTATTAGAAATCTCTTTTGTGAAAGGAAGTGTGGATACCACTCTCTTTTTGAAGAGGATAGGAGAAGATATACTCATTGTTCAAATATATATTCATGACATCTTATTTGGATCTATAAATAAAAATTTTTGTGATGATTTTTTGAAAATAATGAGTAGTGAATTTGAGATGAGTTTGATGGAAGATTTGAGTTTTTTTCCTTATTTTTAGCATAAAACAAAATGAGGAGTGAATATTTATTAGCTAGTCAAAGTATATTAAGGACATCCTCAAGAAATATGAAATGTATAATGCTAAATTAGTGACTACAACAATAAGTTCCTCAGTTCGATTAGATAAAGACCCTAAGGGAAAATCAATTAATCAAAAGAATTTTAGAGGAATAATTAGATCATTTCTTTGCTTGATTATTAGCAGACTAGATATCATGCTTAGTGCTTATTTATGTACTATATTTCAATTTGATCTAAAAAAATCACATTTGACTGTCGTAAAAAGAGTTTTGAGATATCTTTTAGGAACTCAAAACTTAAGGATTTGGTATCCTATGCACAACTCTTCATTTGAAATAGTTAGAAATTCTAATTCAGATTTTATAGGATATAGGGTTGATCAAAAAAGTACATCTAGAGCATGTTAATTCATAAGAAACTCTTTAGTTTCTTGGTCCAGTAGTGAATAAAATTTAGTAACCCTATCTACTGTTGAAGCAGAATACATTGCCTTAAATTGTTGTGTGGCACAAGTACTTTGGTTAAAACAACAATTAATTAACTTGGCTTTTTCTCTTGGTACAATTCCAATTTTGTGTGATAATACTAATACCATTTACATTTCAAAGAATTCTTTTCAACATTCCAAAACCAAGCATATAGACATAAGGCTTCACTTCATTAGAGATCATGTATCTAAGGGAGATATTTAATTGAATCATGTTACTACGAAAAATTAACTTGCAGACATTTTCACAAAGCTATTGGCCTTTGACACATTTAGCACATTAAGAACCAAGTTAGATGTGATTGATCTTAGTGCTTAAATTAAAAATTCAGCAAACTTGATTTGTTGTGGATATATGTTTATTTAGTTTGTTTCTACTTGTTTATTTTGTTTGTTTTTGTGTGTTTAGTTTTGTGTTTTTCAGTTTTGTTTTTTATTTTACTGGAAGCATATTATTTGATATAAGATGATTGATTTTGAGAAGATTCTTTTATTATCATGTCTAGTTTTCTAAGTATTCCTTTCGTACTATACAAAATTGTTTTGTCCTGTATGAATTATGTAGCTTCTACATAATAGTTTTCTGAGTTGAGCACATGAAACTTAGTTTTTCATAGGGTTTATACAATATGATGATGCCATCGTACTATGTGATATATACAATTTTTTTTGTATGAGTGGGTACGGTTTTTCAGTTAAGTTCAGTTATTAAATATAGATCATACGTACAAAATTGTATTTCATTTGTACAATCCTGTTGTTAGTTTCTGTTGGGGATGAACATAACCGTTATTAAAATGATATTTAATAATTTGACCATCCCAAAAAAATATTTTTTTTATTTGTACAATCTTTTGTTAAAAAACCTATATGAAAGGATGCCTCGAAAATGGCATTCTACGAAAAGCCATTTCATTTTTGGTCGTTTTCGTTTGTATGTAAAAAAATATTTTTATCCCTTATGATTTTAAAATCATATGCACGATAGAAATTTTGTACTATATGACATGTCACTTTCCTTTAAATAGAAGGGTCTTTAGAATCATTTTAATTCACTTTCTTATCTATTCCGAACCCTATAGAACCCACATAGTAGGAATGGCTAGTATTAGCAAACGACCCAGCCTCTCTAAGGGATCTTCTTCTAGAACTGGTAGGGATGATAACTTTTTAACTAAAGAAAATGAGAATGCCTACTTTAGGAATTTTGTTGCTAAAATCACCCCTTTTTGACTTCTCCTACAGGGTGATATTCAATTTTCTATCATATATTTATTCTCTTCAACTCAACTTTCGTTCATTCTAACTTTCATATATACCTACCATAAAGAAACATTCATATTCTTTTTGGCCAACATGAAAGTTAATCAAGACCACACTAGGATAATCTCCTATGTACATAAGCAACGGGTAGAAAATACAAAGGAAGATCTAGGAAACTTTCTCCACCTGAGAACCTAAGGGATTAGATCTCATACTTTAACCTCTAGAGCCAACTTTAATTTGTATGATATTAATCAAACTCTTAGAGGTGTTACCCAAGTGAGTAATTTGTCACAAGTTTATACTCTCAATCAAAGTACTAGGATCATCCGACATGTTTTGAGAACCTCAATTATCCTAAAAGCTAGTAATCGCATTAACATGACTCCTCTTTTTTCTATAGTCACTTATTTTACAATGACTGAAAAATCTTTTGATGAAGCTCAACTCATCATGGATTATATTTAGAATCTTTCTCAAATAAGACTTCCACAACATATGAGAAAGAAAAATATGGCTTTAGGACATTTAGTTCCCTATATTTTAGAATAAAAGTATAATATTATCCATCCTGATCCTCCGACTAAACTACTTATTTACTTTACCGATGCCTCTTTCGGGCACTTTTTGGGTGGGATCAAGATTGTGAGAGTGATGATTCAGAGGAATAAGGGGGAGCTCATACTCCAGTATATGCACTTACAGCTGGACCTAACTAGAATTTCTATCAAGAAATGGTCCAGCACTTTAATAGATTGGAAATTCATTTTAATCAACCCTTTGATCAAATTGAGAATCACTTAAATCAAGAGGATGCTAGATATAATAAAGACACGGGTTGGATCTATGGGAAATTTGACTCGGTTAAAACCAATGTAGCTATAATGAATAGTTACTTTTTTATGTTCAACCAACTACCTCCTCCAGACCAAGGCCCCTTTAATTTCTAGATGTACTTCTATATTATTGTTGCTTATGAGTAGTTGTGTTTGCTGTTGTGATGTTTCTTCAATGAGTTTAGTGTTTTATATATTATTTTGAATCTCTGTGATGATGTTAGTTTAATATTATTATTTTAAATGATATAAAATGAGAAACATGTTTGTATTTGCTCCATGATATCAATGAAATGATGCAATATTTTGTTCACTTTCATTGAATTTAATTTCTTGAAATATTTATTTTTTTAATTGAAAATTCTTTTATAGTTAACCATTGGAATAATTTCTCAATTAATTTACTCTACAAATTAAATTTCTTAAAAATTTTAAACTTTCAAAAATTTAAATTAAATTATGACAGGATATAGAAAAGGAGATCAATTTCATGTTCTTATAGATAAACATATCTAAACTACAATTATTTTAAGATTGATATCTTATTATTTTTATTTTCTTTGTTTATATGTTTATTTTTATTATTAGTGGAATTTGAATTTAGATTACTAATATTGGAAAGACTCAAAAAATTAAAAAAAAAAAAAAAATGCACAAAGAGTTCAAAAATAGAAAATATGCATAATGGTTCACAAAGTAAAAACTCGCACAAAATTAGCCTAAATAGAAAAGATGCAAAAAGAGTGCCATAAATATTTGAAAAGATGCACAATTTCACCAATTGAAATAATTTATATTGTTCTTTCCTTTATCATTTAATCTCTAATCCAAATTCATCTAATTAACAATCATATTTAACATTGAATTTGAACTTAACTAATCTTTATTTCATCATTTTTGTAATAATTATTTTTATTTAATTTGTCTAGCATGAATAATAAACTTATTGACTTTTCTTATCTTAGTTGTTCTTTGATTTAAAATTTTGAATTTTTTCTTTTTTATTTTCAATGTTAATATTGTATTTGCAATTGGTTTAAAATATTTTTTTCTTCAACTCTTTTGGTTTATCTATATAAACTTTTCATTTCAAGATGTACTTCCTTTTTTTTTTGTCAAAAGGGGGAGTCATAATATTATTTGATGATTGATGTATGTGTGTTATGTGTATGTATATGTTGTATTGTGAACGTTTATAATGTGATGTGTGTATGTTTTGAATGTTTGAATTGTTCGTCTTTGTGTTTTTGTTCGAGTTATTTCTTATTTTAGTAGTTGTTGTTTGTTGTTTCTTTTTAATTTTTAGGTTTTTGTTTTTTTATCTTTATGGAAACCCCTTGATTTTAATTAGTAATTTATTTAGGGGGAGCTAAGGAGAAAATTTATTTTAAATGTTAACTCAAACAATAATTATTTTGTCATCATAAAAAAGGGAGAGATTGTTGTAACTTAGTTTTCATAGCTATATTTTCATATCATGTGTGTTTTTTATAATTATAAAATATTAATGTATTGATAATTGGTTCTCATAACATATATTGGAAATATTGCTTTTGTTGTTTGTGTGTACTAATATTTAAGAAAAATCATACTTAAGACTGCTGAAGACTTCAAGACAAACTAAATTAGGGTTTATTATATTTGAAGTATTTACTTTTTATATTTTTCTTGAGTTTGAGATAGTGTGATTGTAATTGGATAACCGTACAGACACACATTGGGAGAGTGTAAAAATTTGCATTTTTTTAAAAACTAATCATACTGTATAATTATGGATTATACCGGATGATTTGACTTTAGCATTCCTTTAGAAAGCAATTATTCGAATCATGCCTGAAAATTTTCTAAGTACTGTTCGTAATGTACAAAGTTACCTTCGTACAGACAACATCTAAAGTATGAAATGGCTATGTACTAGTTCATCCTGAATGAAATCAAAATTTTTCTGAACGGTACATAATGTACGATCTTAGGTTCATACAGATGACGTCCAGAGTATAAAATTGGTGCATATCATTTCATCCATATGAACAGGTAAATTTTTTGAACTTTCATGCTATATGATATTTGGTTTATACAGATGACTTTCATAGTATGAAATGGACTCATCCAGTTTTGTACCGAATAAAGCATGATTTGGTTAAAATAGATCATAATGTATGATATTGGGTTCATATAGATAACTTCCAGTGTATAAAATCACTTTGAATATAATTATAATGGACAAATTTAGCCAATTTTAAACTGATTGTATTATACAATGTCAATTCATACACATGCCAATTAGAGTAAAAAATTGGTTTGGACAAGATCTTACAAGTAGATTTTGAACTGATTGAATGTACAATATATGAGCGCACTCTACGATCATGTATGGTCAAAGTGAAATTTTTAGTTTTTTGGACAATTTTTCTTGTCTTTCATATATAAAGTCCTAAAAATTGACTGTCAAATAATGCTTCTTCATATTTTTGTTAAGAGCAAGAGTGAGAGCACCTTAGGAGAGTGTTTGAGGATGTGCATTGAGATATTTTTAAAGTGGAATATGTGAAGGGTTGACAAGATTGCCCAAAGGAGAGAATCTCTTTGTAAGTTTGCGAAATCTCTTTCTTACTTCTTTGAAGATGCTCAAGAGAAGAATTTTGGAGAAGATCTAGTATTCTATTGACACCAGGAGGAAATGAAAGGATGAGGGTTCTTTGTCGACATGAGGAAGGTATGAAAGGATGACAATTCTCTATTGATATAGGGATAGTATGAAAGGATGACAGTTCTCTGTGGACACCTAGAGGGTATGAAAGGATGATAGTTCTCTACCAACACTAAGAGAGTGTAAAAGGATAACGGTTCTCTGCCGATACTTAGAGAGTGTGAAAGGATGATGGTACTCTATCGCACTGGAGATTAGTAGAAGAGAGGTTAATTGTAAAGGCTTTTCCACCTTTTTGTGGGTGAAAAAGGAGAGCTACTTTGGTATAGTGCAATACGTGAAGAGGGAGTTTTTATGAAGTAGACGTAGGTCTTATTGGACTGAACCATTATAAATTTTTTGTGTTCTTTTGTTTTTATTCTTATCGCATTTTTAATTTTCTGCACTTTTAATTTTGTGGTTGAAAAAATTATTTTGAAATTTTTTATTATGTTAAAATAATAAAATGGTTTTTTATATTTTACTAAGTGAATTTTAAATTACCAATTCACCACCATCTTGGTTGGAATTAGGACAACTGTAATAGGTCTAACAACCTATTAGGACTTTTAAAGCTATATCCAACAAGGTCTGGATTAGTGATCAACAAGTTATAACAGAGGTCATGGATGTGATTAGAGGATTTGGGGAGAGTCCTAAGGACAAATTTCACAAGTTGATAAGTCTAGTGGCATAGGTTGTAATTATTTGAAGGTTTTACAACCTTTGAAAATTAATTTAGTTTCTAGGTCTAGTAGTCTCAGATTGAGCATAAATTTGGTGGATTTTTCTTAGAGATATGTATAAATAATATTAAATTAATATATCATGATTTAAAGGTCAATTGATTGGGCTTCAAGCTGACATAAAAAAACACTCACAAAGGATTTCAGGACCTGAGCCCCAAACCTTAGGATTTAGTTTGGAATCCTATATTCTGATTTGATTTTGGAATTGAATGGTTGAGTTTGAACTATCCATATTAATGAAAATAAAATGAATTATTGAGATTGATTGGGTATGATTTAAAGGTTTATTGAAGGTTGGATTGGAGTTTAGAATATATAGATTAGAATGAAGATTGAATTGAAAAGTGGAATTGAATTTGATTAGGATTAGATTAGATTTTGACTAGGGCTTATATGGTTGATAAGTGGACACCTTCAAATTATTATATCACTAGAGGGAAACTCAAGTAGGTCCTAGTGATATCATATAGACATTAGGTCAGCATATGTAAATGAAATTCATAAAGTGGTGTGTGATGATCAGGAAAGCTTCATAAAAAGAGCATAAAATAAATCACAAAAATAAAAGAAATAATACCAACAATCATAAAATAAATTTAAAGGAAAACACACAAAAAATTTATTTTTCCAATTTCAAAATCATCATGATTCAAGCATGAATATCTATATCACCTAGTCTAGTCCTGAAGGTGCTAAAGGTTTTAAAAGCTGGGGGTTTGGTAAATGTATCTGCCAATTAATTTTTAGTAGCTGCATGATGTAGCTATATTTCACCTTTTGTCACATGGTCTCTAATGAAATTTTGCCTAATGTCTATGTGTTTGTTATTTGAATGTTGGATTGGATTATTTGATAAACAAATGACATTAATATTTTCACACATGAATTGAAGTGTACCTAATGGTAGTACAATATATAAGATTTATTGTTTAAGCAAAGACATAGGATTTGTGCAACACAAAACCCTATAATTATATATTCTTCTTTAGTGGCAAATAGGGCTATACTATTTTTTTTTCTACTAGACTAGGAGACCAAAGATTATCTTATGAATTAACATTTTCTAGTGGTGCTTTTCCAATCAACCATATAACCTGGAAAGTCTAAATCATAATATCCTATAATCTAAAATAATAATAATTTGTCTAGGATACAAAATTCCTAAGTTTTAAGTTCCTTGAAGATATCTAAGAATTCTTTTAACACCAATCATACTGGATTCTTTAGGATTTTCCTAAAATCTAGCATAGAGATAAACACTAAATATAATATCAGGTCTACTGGCAGTCAAGTAAAGGAGTGATCTAATTATCCCTCTAAACTTGTTCTAATCAACTAATTTTCTATTTAGGTTCTTGTTTAACTTAATAGTAGAGCACATGAAAGAGTTTATTACCTCACTACTATCCATTTCATATTTCTTAAGGATGTCCTTGATGTATTTTGATTGACTTAGGAAAGCCCCATCATCCTTGTGTTTCACCCTAATTTTAAGAAAATAGTTTAGCTCTCCCATAATGCTCTTATCAAAGTCCTCACTTATAGTATTTGAGAATTTATCACAAAGATTTTTATTTGTAGATCCAAATAATATATCATCAATATAGATTTGAACTATGAGTAGGTCTTGTTCTTTTTTCTTTAGGAATAGGGTGGCGTCTGCACTACCCTTAATAAAAGCTCTATTTAGAAGGAATGTGTTCATCCATTCATACCAGGATCTAGGTGCTTACATAAACCCTTACAAAGACTTCTTTAGTTTGAATACATGATTTGGAAATTTAGAGTGCTCAAAGCTAGGGTTGCTCAACATATACATCCTCTTTAATTATCCCAGTTCGGAAGGCACTTTTAATATCCATTTGATATAGCTTAAATCCTTTAATTAAAGCAAAGGCTAAGAGCACTCTAATGACTTTTATTCTAGCTATTATGGTAAAATTCTCTTCAAAGTCAATCTCTTTAATCTGATTATACCAGTTAGCTACTAATCTAGCCTTGTTTCTCACTACTATGACAGTCATTCATTTTTTCCTTAAAACCCCATTTTTTTCCTACACCACTCTAGTTAGGTCTACTCACTAACTATCAAATAAATTTCCTAATAAATTGATTCAACTCTTCTTATATTGCTTGGATCAAGAATTCATCATCTAAGGCTTTATCTATGTGGGTAGGTTCTATTATGGAGAAAAATGCATAATGACTAACTTCCTTCATAAGTCCATGCCTAGTTCTAACCCCTACTGATGGCTCTCCTACGATTAGTTCTTTAGGATGACTAGATGACTATCTCCATTCTCTAGGAAGGAGTACTTATGGTTATACTCTATCTCCTAGCTCAATGGCTTCTACCCCTTGAATTACCTTTACTTCTTCTTCTAGTTTAGATTCTGAGGTCCTATCTGATTCTTCAAACACAAAATGGGTAGACTATTCTACTACTAAAGTGCTCTTATTGAAGATTCTATAGACCTTACCTACATATGAGTAACCTAAGAAGACTCTTTCATCAAACATGGGATCAATTTTTCCTAACGGTGATTTACCATTGATCAGGATAAAACATCTACACCCAAAGACACGTAAGTGATAAAGATTTGGTGTCCCACATTTAAGGATTTCATAGGATGTCTTATATAACATGGATTTAACATTCACCCTATTTAAAACATAATAAGAAGTACTTACTTCTTATGCCTAAAATTATCTAGGGAGAGAATATTCAGTTAGCAAGACCCTAGCAACTTCTACCAAAGTTATATTTTCCTCGCAATTATTCCATTCTATTGAGGGATCCTAGCGGCATAATAGTTATGCTCTATCCCTATCTCTTGACAAAAATATTCAAATTTATCATTTTCAAACTCTCCATTAAGATCACTATAAATTATTGATATTTCACAGCCTAAGTTTTTATATCTAGGTGGAGAAGGTTCTAAACTTCTCAAATGATTAACTTTTTTTTTGCTAGGAATATAATCTTAGTGAATTTAGAATAGTTATCTACTATTATAAATCCATATAATTACCCTCTTAGGCTAGCTATACTAAATGGCCCAAATGGGACCATATGGAGAATTTATAGTGGCCTAAAGGTGTTGATGTCTTTGATTAAATTAAATTAAGACCTAACTTATTTTCCAAGTTGACAAGCATCACATAGCTTTTTTTTTTTTTTTTGGGAGGGAGGGGGACCCTTATAGTTTCTTACACATTAATTTAAATGAAAATTACAAGGTCCTTAAAAGGGACATCTAGCTCTCTATTGCTCAAAAGACACACAAAAAAGGCAAAAAATATCATGTGAGCTCAAGCTCCCTACTAATAAAAAATACATAAGCACCTAAGTACATTCTAGAATGGGCCTAGCACCCTGCATCCCAAAAAAAGAGATAAGATCATCTGATAGTCTTGAAGCATGATCTTTCTCCAAAAAATCCCAATAGGTAAAATGATATTAATTGCAATAAACTACAAAAATAAGTGAACAACAAGAGGGAAATTGAAATAAAAATAAGAAATAAAAATATAAACTAAAATTACATGGTGAAGAAGGGATATACTTCTTCATTGAAGGTGGAAGATGGGACATTGTAAAACTCAGCTTGTACTTTGGTGAAGATCTTGTGAGAGTGATTAGTGGAGTGCAGATTTTTTATTCTTTGCTTTAAGATTTATATGAAATTAAAGCTTAAAATGTCTGGTAAATCTATCTTTGCTTTGTTAATGGAAGATGGCCTTAAGGAAGTGGATCCAGTTTCATGGGTTCATAAGTTAAAATTAAAAGCACGTGTGGAACTTTTTATTTGGCGTATTTGCAAAGATGCTATTCCAACTGAAGAGTTTCTTTATAGGAGAAGACTATCTAAAAATTACTTGTGTCCTATGAGATGTGGTGTGATTGAAGATGTCAATCATATTACTACTAAATGTTCAAAGCTTTGGAAGGTCGTTGATGTACTGAGAAGTTGGGGGTTCAAAATTCAAGAATTCAGAGATTGGAATGATTTCTTGCAAGGTCTTAAGAGGTTAGCAGATGCAAATTTGCTGATGGCGAGGATCTATTTTTCATTATTGTGGGTTGTTTGGAGAAACAGAAATAATGTGAAGCATGGTAAAACTTGAGACAGCAATGTGATGATTATGATTTTAGTTCTCTGTTTTGGTAGCTTAGCTAAACAGGGATTAATCCTCTCATATCACTGGTATGCTTATCAGTCTGTGGGACTGTTTTTAGATAAATAGCATCCCCCTCCACCCGAGTGGTTGAAGATAAACATTGATGCTTTACTTAAAGGGAATAATGAGGCAGGTATTGGAGGTATTGTAAGGGATTGTAAAGGAAGGTTTGTTTTAGCATTTGGTCTTGGAAAATTACAGTGGGACATAGCACAAATAGAGCTTTCAGCTTTTAGATCATTGAAAGAGGTCTTGCAAGGATGGTTACAAGATGCTAAAGGTATTATTGTTGAAGGTGACAATAAAAATGTTCTCCAACTTCTTCAAGAATTGTATAGCAAACTGAAGAAAGTGAGGGGGAACTTGGAAGATGAAGATCTCATATTTTTTAGTAATTAGAATAATGTTATCTTTAATTGTGTTGGGCGTAATTGTAATAAGTTAGCGGATTATTGTGCTAACTTAGTATTATCTATTGCTTTCTTTTGGGATTTCTTTTGTGAGAGTAATCTTCCTTCTTTCTTTGTTCAATTAGTAAAGGAAGAAAGTGATAGGTTGGTAGACTCTAATTAGCTTGTTTCTAGGCTTATTTAAATTTTTTTATTGTTTTGCTACTTTACATTCCTCAAAAAATAAAAAATAAAAATAAAAAGAAGAAGAGATATACCATCAACAAACCATATAATTTCATCACATGAAAAATAAATGGCAAACTAAAGAGCTCCTCCTTCAAGCAGCTGCATATAGCCCGAAATACATCTCCCATAGCTAACATTATGCATAATGGGAAACATAAAGAGCTGCAAAGTAATAGACCAAAAGTCTTTCATTCTTTAATATCAATCAAGTAATAGCCTTATAAACACCAAGTAGAAGCACCTAATCATAAATAGTGAACTAACAAAAATAAAATAACCCACCCGTGATAGCTAAAAAAGCCAATCATGAGTATAGAAAATCAACCAAGATCAAATCAACAACCACACCCATACTAACAGAAACCCATAGCGCTAAGAAACTAAAACAAATTTTACAACAATCAACTAAACTAACAATAAAAACCACTAAGAAGTCCAACAGCTTATGAAAGTTACATAAAGAAAGCCACATTGCCAGTAAATCAACAACAACTGGGGACTGAAAACCATGAGTCAGATAAACTATTTTAAAAAGATCATATAAGAATCTTAAATTTTTCCACTGAACTAAAGACCTCACCAATAAATTAAACCAAACATCATAGCTCCATAATTCCCTCTTAAAATAAACCCAAGTAGGATATAGGGGAAAACTAAGGTGAGAGTGATCATTTATGCTCATGGATGTATTATCTGTTTTGATATAATGATTGAACTTCATTTGCCACTCTAATCTACTCCCACACCCGCACAGGCTCAAAGGGATCTTGCATGGGAAATAACCACAGGAATAGAAAGGGGAATCACATGATTCAAATCGTAAGCTTCACACAACCACATAGATTAACCCCTCAATCCAAAAAAAAAAAACCTCAAGACCCAATGATTACTCAAAGCCTTTATCACTAAAAAATAGTAGAATTAAATAGTAAGTCAAAATAGAGAAATCCCAAAAAGGAGACATCTAGATAGCCCCACCTATAAAGCCAAAACAAGGGAAAGCCCAACAGCTAAAACACATCAATCTAGGGAGTAGAAGAGCAGCAAGGAGGGTATTAATCAGCATGAACATTAGTCAAATTAATGCTCAAAATAGTTCCATCACAACAGATAACAACAAAAAGGAAAATCAGAATAATATTAGAGTGATAGCAAAACCAATGCTGAAAGGAATCCTTCCAAATCATACTATTACAAATCATATTAGTTCCAACACGAAGATTATTTCAAATCCCAAAATCAGAACACAAGGTAGAAATAACAGCCATAAGATGAATAATTCCGTTCCAATTCAAACTAGTGTAACAAAATAAGAAGTAGCAAAAGATATTAAGGCTTAAGCTAATAACTAAACAAACATTCCAAATATAGACATACCACTACAAATGAACCCTAGGAAATACAATGAAGACAGAACACTTAAGCTTTATGACCTAAAATTAGCCAACCAAAAATAAGATTAAAATAAGACAAATGTGCCAAACAATAATCCAAAAATAATAAAAATTATGTTCTAACATAAGGAAATCGAGTTTATATAACCTAATGGCACCTTTAACTAAGGAAGGCAACAAATTATAAGATAATTTAGTATAAATTGGAGTTTAAAACCATGATTAGCAAGCAAATCAGCAGTAGCATTGCCTTTTCAACATATATAAGTCAACTTTAAAATAAAGAAGATAAAAAAGTTGGTAGTGGGCTAGTAGAAAGTTAAAAAAAAACTAGACCAAGAGAATGCATAATTGCAAACCAAAGAGGATAGCAGAAAGTTTAGAAAAAATAATTGAGCATTTAGGAAGTGGGCTAGCATAAGTAGTAACAAAATTATCATTCGATTCTCTAATGATACCACCACAGCCACACATCTCCCCTTTGATGGAACCATCAGTATTAAACTTGAACATGTTTTGAGGAGGTTTAATCAAATAAAATAGCCTAGACACATCATTGTTATAGTTGTCATGAAGAACTATACCAAATTCTTCAGCGACATGGAAAAACTTTTAAAACTCTTAGAACTTAAAAGATTGCCATTAAATAACCTACTAACTTTATCTTTAATATTCCTAATAATTTTCTCATGATTAATTGTAATGTTGTTAAGCCATCCGAAGGTACCAAATAATAAGACATGGAATAAGATTTGTAATATGACCTCCAGAATTAGTAAACTGCAGATGAAGGATATCCTTGATAGAAATATTCCCCTTAAAATAATTAAGTTTGAAAATGTCCTCAAAATGAATCCAATTGTTAGTAGCAATACGCTTGGAAATAAAAACATGATGCATATTCTCAGTATGATAACAACATTGACACTTAGAAAGCCAAAATTAAGCATCTTTTCATTAAAAGCTCATTAGTAGGCACATAATTATGCATGATCCTCTAAATGAATGTACCAATTATAGTAGGAATTCTCTTATGCCATAACATAGTAAAAATTTTAAAAGTAGAATGCTTGGTTCGAAAATTATTCTAAGCATCCTTAAAATAAAAGATGCCATTTTTAGCCATATTACACAATAAAAGGTTCTTGTCATCAGTATTTAAAGGAATTTATAAGATCTTAGTAATAATAGGTTCAAGAATAACTTGATCTAATTTCCAATAATCCCAAAAATTATTGGTAATAAAATAGTTTGCCTTGGTAGCAGAGGTAGAGACCGAATGGAGCATATGATCAATAAATATTTGATTCAACCATTAATCCTGCCAAAAGAACATATTAGTGCAAGCAATGCTGAAATGAATATGGGGTTCCTCTTCCAATTTAATATTGCAAATTCTATTCCAAATTCTAGAATCCCCCTTTTTACAACTACAAATGGTAGTGATTACCAACATAGTATTTAGAAAACATAAACTTGGACCAAATACTAGTTTTAGCACAAAAATTAAACCAAAGTTTAAAAGTGAAAGCATGGGCTAAATCTGCCATGTTCTTACACCCCAAAGAGCCTTCCTCCAAAGCACCACAACAATTCCTCCAAGTCATCCAAATTGTTTTGGAACTACCACTTTTACCTTTCAAGAAAAACTTGTTGATCAATTTTTCAAGTCTGTCACAAACCACATTAGTAGGATGAATATTTTTAAAGATATAAATAGGTAAAGAGAATAGAACATTTTTGTCAACACCAATCTGCCTCCATTGCTTAGAAAATTAAATTCGTAAGAGTTGAGTCTATTCTGCATAGTATTAATGAGATCATCAAAAAGAAAAGATTTTTTACGACCATTAAAAAGAGGGACACCCAAATATTTTAAAGGAAGAGAACCTTGCAAAAAAACTAGAAATACCTCTAATAACATTAATGCGATCACTAAGAAAATTCCTAGTAGTGATAAAACAAGATTTATCTATATTAATATTTAAGCCACTCAAAAGATCAAAATTACTCAAGAAGATGATAAGCATACTAACATTATTCATAGAACTATTAGAAAAAATAATAACATGATCAGCAAAACATAAATGTGAAATAGGAAAACCACTTAACGTTCTAAAGTAAATATTCCGGTGAGTTTTATAGAGGTGGGTAAGACCCCTAGATAGGTACTCAGTTGTAATTATGAAAAGATCATGAGAGAGAGGATCACCTTATCTAATACATTGAGCAGATTTAAAAAAAAAATACTTTTTCCATTCATAATAATAAAAAATTGAGAACAATCTATACAAATTTGAATCAAACTAATGAAAGTAGAATTAAAATCAAAAGAATTTTATTGACCTCATTTTTGTATGAGGTCACTAAGACTCACTTAGGTTTCATTATAATGATATAATGATCGGGAAGTCTCTACTCCCTGGTCATATAGGTCCTCGATAAGACCCAAACCAACCTCAATCAAATTCAATTCCACCTCCTAATCTAGTCCTTAGATCAACCTCCAGTCAACCTTCAATCAATTCCCAATCAACATTCAATCAACATCCAAATCTCATCCAAATATTAATAATCATCCCATTGATTGTTGATGATATGGATAAGTCATCCTTAATCATTAAGGCAAAAAATCAATCCAATTCCAAAGTTTTAAAACAAATCCAAGGGCTAAGGGCTAAGGTCCAGAAAGCCTTTCTAGAGGAATTTTCAAACCTCAAGAAACCTAATTTAATACATCTGATTTGAGGTCTATCCATTGAATTTTGTTTAGGCAAGCCCCTAAGGAAAGGCATCCAAATTTGAGTTCAATCTGACATTCCTAGCCCTCAAATTCAATCTTTTCCTGAAGGCTACAAAACCTTCAGCTATTTATAACCCATGCCACTGGACTTGGCATCTTGTATATATTGGACTTGCAACCCCTTCCAAACCTTCCAAACACTTCCATGACCTTCACTAGGACCTATTCATCAACACTTTACATCTTTTTTGACTCGATTTGACCCAAAATTGACTAGTGGTCAAAATGACCAAAATGCTTTTTAAAGGGGCCATTTTTGGTCTTTTCCCCTAAGTTCAATCCAACCCCTCTACCTCAACCCTCAAAAACCATCCCATTGGATCCTAAACACCACTACATTGGGTCCAAACCCACACTTGGGTTTGACTTGATTGTCTAAGTCAACCATGGTTGACTAAAGTTACTCCTTTGTGATCAAATGGCTATTTCAAGCCAAATGCCTTTTTCTTGGCATGAGACCACTCCCATTGAGTTCATATGATCAAATTGAATTCAATGGACCCAACTCTTGGCCCTAGGTCAACTTGGTTGGCCAAGTCAACAAAGTTTCGTCAACCAAGTTTGGCCAAACCTCCCATACACACCCGTTCTTCTAATCCCTTTGATCAAAACCTTCTCAATCCCACGTAGACCTATGGGTTAACCCCTTAGGTCCCCAAGAGAGCTCTCTTGAAGACCTAAGCCTTGGGTCCACTTGGGTTAGCCATTTGGCTTGACCCAAGTGTCTAAGAAGTGGTTCCCCTTAAACCATTTCTCAATTCAATCCAAATTGGATCCAACCCAAGGTGCCATTGGGTCTCCCTTAACCCAATGCACCTTCCCTAGCCAACCCAGCCATTGCATCAACTTGCGCTAGGAGTTAGGCTAACCAAAAGTGTCCAAAACCACTAGGGATTGAGCCAACGCCCACCTTAAGCTCAATTCAACCTAGCCAACATCTCCACCAGATGGCCCTAGGTCCAAGGCATCTACCCAAGTTAGCCCAGCCCTCGGGTTGACTTAGGTCAACCTCTAGGCTAGCCAAAAGTGGTAAAAACCACATTGACCCTAGACATTTCCCACCTAAGGGTAATTCAAACCAAATTTCCACTTGCATTGGTTGCACCTAACCAAGACCTACCTCCCAGATCAAACACAAGGTCTGGCCTGACCATGGTCAAGCCCAAATTGACCTAAACTTAGCAAGTTTAGTTCAACCAGAGCCATTCCATCAAAGTGGACTCCCCTATATCCAATTGAGCTCAAACACTAGCTCACCACGTCCGTATCATCCTTTCCACGTCAACGCGTCCATATGACCTAGTCATTGCGGCCGTAACGAATAGAGATCAAGCCCCCCCCCCACCCCCCTCTTCGAGCTTGATCTAGAGTCTTTCAGAGCTTGGCCTCACTAGCTTCAGGTGTACGATTGCTCTAGGGGAATGTCTCCTACCACCTAGAGCCCATCTGACAGCCAGCCTAATTGATCCCGATCGTCCGAGCCCATAGGAGTGACCTGAACATGGTTATTCATTCCGTTGGCAATCATTCACATCCAAACCCTCAAAATTATTCCCCAGAGCTCCCTCAACCTTCATCTCTCACTTCCCAGTCTACCAGCCTCTCTCATTGATCACTTCACCCTAGAGGATTTCCACCATTGGATTGAAGGTTTCTATTCTCCTAATCCTCCATGTAAAATTTAATTAGAGTTAGCTAGCAGGATCACTCAAACATGTCAAAATAGCTCTATGGTTTCTGGTTCGTGTGAGAGGTGGAAGACGTAATCCTAGCTATTGATCTCAATCAATGGTTCAGATTAGATCCCACAGTTTCGAAGGCCATTTAATCTAAGCCATCTAATCTCTCATTCGACAGCTACGGTTAACCCAACCGTTATTTTGTTTGTCGCCAATGATTGCCCTGCCAATCGGATGGCGCCACGAGTAAAGCCCCAGCTAATTGGCTAATTAAGGGTTTTAATTCCACAGGAAATTAGAGGAAACTTCAAAAGTCACATCTCATGACACACTTGGCCGATCTAGGTGTTCTTAGGCTCATTGAAAAGATCTCAAAGAGACCTTCAAAAGCCCTATGTTCCCAATCCCTAATTGCATATGTGGTAAGTTAAATTTTAGTTTAATTGTTTTATCTATTATTGAAATTGTATGATTGATTTAAGTCACCATGGTTTTGAACTTAGGGAGAGTCAATTTGGACATGTCCCTGAAATGTCTAAATTTTCCCTCCCCTGTTTGAGATGTCTAAGGGCATGATTCCATCAATTTGTTTTTAAGGGTCATGGTTTGACCCTTAAAATCACAATTGATACCATGATATTTCCAATGGGAATTAGGAATTGATTTTTTGTGTGATGGTTATGATTAGCATAGGGAGTTTAGGGCCACTGATTTTGCCCCAATCCAACCCTAGGATAGATCCTTTGGAATTTTCTAAGGCTTGATTAACCACCTTAGAGGGCTCCATTTTTGTCTCAAATTCAATGTCTTTAGACCTTGAGATAAGGTGATATCATATTCAAAATTTCACTGAATTTGGTGCCCATCTGGTCCACCAAGTAGAAGCTTCAAATGTATCTTCCTAAAATTAATCTAGAACCTCAAATAATTCATTAGTAATTAATATTAAACCTTAAAAATTAACCTAAGGGATCTAATTAACCATGATTTAACCCTCCATCTAGGAAAAATGGAATCCCAATCAGTTAACCCTTAACTTCACTATAATTCCAATTTTAAGTTGAATTAATAATTAATTCTAATAATTAATTAAAAATATCTTAAAATCCCAAAAAATTCCTTAACACTTGATAATCCCTCCTTAGATAATTTCTGAACTTTTGAGGTGATTTCAAGGAGTTTGGAGTCCATTTGGGTTCAAATCACTAAAAGGGACTTCTAAAATAAAATAACTTAGCAAATCACCAATCTTCTAAAAATCCTAATTAATTCTAGAAAAATCCAATTTAATCAAACTAAAAGGCATTTAACTCAAATGAACATCTAATATTTCCTAAAATATTAAACTTTCAAATTTTAGTTAAAGTCAAAAGTCAACAAGTTAGTCAAATTTAAGTCAAAATAAAGGCTTAAAAATCCAAAAATTCATAACTTCTTCAAGAAAACTCCAAATTGAACATACTAACAGTCTAATCACTCATTATAAGGCCTAATTTTATTGAAAAACTCAAACAAATATGATGAACTTTAATTCTAAAAGTCAACTTTTAACCCCTTAATTAACTCACTAAGACAACCCTAATAACCCTAAAATTTTGTAATCCACTAAAATTTTGAAAAAACTTTTGAATTGATTAATCAAACCCTTAATCAATTGAATCAACCTAGATAACCTTAATTGTTACTAGGTAACCCAGGTCTACGAGGCTTTTAACTTAGCCCCAAGAAAAGTAAAATAAAGTTCATGGCCTTGGTGTGCAACAAAAGTAGTAGTCATCAAACAACTAAAATGCAGCAAAATCAATCTTCAATACATTAATACTTAAACTCTAACATAAAATCCTTCATCCTTAATAAACTCAATCTTTAGATAGTTTCAACAAATTACCCATCTTAGGATCTACCCCATCCACACGACCTAACTACACACACTTTAAATGATTTGCCAGGACAACCAACTCTAGATCTAGGCTAGGTCGATGTTTACTTTCTACTAAAAGTTCATTAGGGATGTTAAGCCCTTATGAATAAGCTGAGGCTAACCAAGAGGGCGTTGAATTGGTGTTTTAAAAAATTTCAAATATAAATCACAATTTCAACCAAACAATCACTACAAAAATAAAGTGCGGAAATTAAAATGCGGAAAATGCAATAAGAAAGAACACACCAAATTTTTTAGTGGTTCGATCAACTTGAGCTACGTCCACTCCTCGGAGCCTCTCATATTGGTATTGTCCTAAACTAAGTGTCTCTCTTTTTGTTCCCACAACAAGGTAGAGAAGCCCATACAAAAACTCCTTTCCACCGACCCCGGTGAGGCAGAGAACCCAACTCCTTTCGCTTCTTTCTAAAGCCGGAAGGGAACATGACTCCTTTTTCTTCCTCTTGAAGCAGACAGAGAACCTCGATTAATCGCTGAAGTAAACCTCTCTAGAACCTCCAAGGAACAAAGGACAAAAATTAGAGAAGATAACTCGAAGTCTTGTATGGAGTAACCTTTTTGAAAACCCCTCATAAAATCCTCCTCACAAGATCCTCTCTCTTTCCCTTGCTCTCTCTCTCTCCTCTTAGCTCTCTCAGGTTAGGATAGAAGCAAAAGATCCTCGCTTGAGTAAACAAGTGTTCTTATAAAGAAGGGCATCAAATTTACCCTAAATTGTAATTAATTAATAAATATCATCCAAGACAATCAACGGACCATCCTGTATGATTATTACAAATTTAGCTCAATTAGTCAGGATGATCTATGAGAGTCTTGATGATTAGAAGGATATCATATTGTATGATTAGTTCTAGATGATATCATAAATAATCGCTTTATTCAGCTAGACTTTACATGGCCTGTATGACAAAAAATAACTGATTATCCAGGATGAATAGTTTAAGGGGTTGAATATCATCCATACCATCGCTCTATTCAGCCAGACTTTATATACTTGCATGATGAAAAAATAACTTATCATCCAGGAAGATTTATGGATTGTCCTGTATGATTAGTCTAAAATGTTAAATATAGTCCACAACATCACCCTGGTTATCCAGGAAGAAACTAATGTTTGTATAACAAATCATCCCGGATGATCCTGCAATTATCTAGGATAATATGATCAAGCAATCAAACCTTAATTGCTTTCTTTAATTACCAAAATAATTTAGACAGAATTGTAATGCATCATCCAGGACGATGTCAAAAAAAAAAACATGCCTAAAACAAATGGCAACTGATTCTTTTTTAATTGAGCTTGTCATCAAGAACGATGCTAATATCATTCAGGATGATTTGCTTAATTTTGGCTACCCTAAACTGGATGTCCTACTTAGGGTTTCTATTTTAAACTGAACAACCAAGTCAATTTGGGATTATCCCGGATGATATGATCAAAAAAAAAAAAAAAAAACTCTAAACAGACAGAATTTTTCCCCCTAAATTTATGTATGCAAGGTTATTTAACATGAGGACCTACTTTATTACATTTGACTCAAGAAAAGGAAAAGACACTAGATGTTCACTTACAGACTCACTTAGTCCTAATCTACCAAATCTTAAGCTAGCTTGATTTGTAATTTGATCTTGTGGACCTGAAATGTTAGTAGGCAGGGCAATCGTAGAAAAAATAGAAGTGTCAGAAATATTTGCTATCATAAAAATTATAATTTCTCAATCTAGATTTGTAACAATCTCCCCCTTTTGATGATAGAAAATATTTGGTAGAAAAATCAATTTCAACAGTTTAATTGAAACTTCACAAGGATAAATAATGTGAATCAAGAAGTTTAAATTTTACTAAAATCAAACATTTGGAACAAACACTAAATAAAAAATAGTGCAACGAAACAACATAAAACACTACCATTACTTCCCCTTTTGATATCACAAAAAGGAGGAGGAAACTATAAAAGAAAAATAGAATATAAACCGCAAAAAAGAAATAAACTACATTACAGAAAAATGACACAAGGAAAATAAACAATAATATAATGGGCCCTAATCATCAGAAGTAGGTGGTGGTGGTGGCTTAAAGAAGCTAGAAATAGTCGTGAACTGCTCCCCAAACCAGGCCATATCCTGGTCGTGTTGCTGTTACTGGTGAGCCACGTACAAATCAAATCAAGTGACATCCTTCGCATGTTGCTGCTCCTGTGCAACAACATAGGAGTTGAATGGAGTCTCCAACTGGTCGAACCGCTCCACCAGCTGATCCAACTATGAGTTCTAGTGGAGAATAGCAGATATAGGAACAAGTGCAGGAGCTGCTTCCTCCTCAGCTCCCTCAGCTTCCTCCTCAGCTCCCTCAGCTTCCTCGTGCTCTAGGTGGAAATGAGTACTGTGAAGAATATGGAAATAACTGTTGGTGTAGAAGGCATGCTGAAAGTTAGGTTGGGCAAGATATTGAAGGTTATACTTGGATTATAGGATATATGTTATTATGTGTCATAAGGCTAAGTTAAGCTTCCTTCTATGCCCTTGATCCCTAATGCTAGTGAGATGCTCAATGTAATAGAAAAGAAGATCAGTCGTATTGAATTCCCTATGAGCCATGATGTAGAAGGTGGTGATCAAAAGGAGATGAGTGATGTGGACACAATCACTAGCCTTGGGAATAACAGAGGTATGAATGACATGTTGGATTGTCCTAACATCCTTGACTAATGTGCTGGACACCCCATCATGATAGGAGACAAAAGTGTTTCATAAAAGGTGATGTGCTGGAGCCCAGTCATAATTAGGGTCATGAGATAAGATGTGAAGTTTGTCTCTAGTAGTGGACAACTGAACGAACTCATGACAGTCATGATAAGTGATTTAAACTGGGCGTTTGTTGATGTAGGATTGAAGTGCAATATAAGAAAAGTTAATTTTAAGGATTGCAAAAAATTTAAAGAGTAGTTCAAAATTAAAGGTAAAGGTGAGGGTAAGGATGAAGGTGAGGGAGGTGTGGGTAAAGATCAAGAATAGGGTAAATAAGCCTACATGGATTGACAGTCTTGGACAAGATAATCTCGGTTATCATGTAGTGTAGGTAGGCAGCTTGGTTAGCCGCCTCAGTGAATCAAGGGTCAACAATGGCCCTCGAAGAACTTCCAGCCAGCATTTTGGATCACTTTCAACCCACCATGAATAAGAAAATCAGAGAAAGAGTGAGAGCAAAGAGGGATACAAGGATTTGGGGTGAGAAAAAATTGTTTGAAAATTGGTGTTTATAATGAAATAGACCGGTCATCTAAGATGATCACAGAATCGTCTAAAATGATCAGGCAAAATTATTGCATCTGGGATGATTAGTCAAATAGTTGGTTATATCACCAAGGATGATCATAAATCGTTTGGGATGATTAGACACAAACGATCGTCCCGAGGGGTCAGGCTGGACAACCACTAAAAAAGCATATTATCCCGGATGATTAGCTGGATCGTATAGGAAGTTCAATAATAACGGATCATGCCGGCCTAATTTAAAACATGTAATAGCTTTACCACATGGATCATCAAGGGATGAACAGGTGGATCATCCAAGATGACCATCAATAATTAAGCCGAATTTTAGAAGATCATCTAGGATGAAGAGGATCATCCATGGCGATCTTAATTAATTGAAGCAGAATACGATCATATCGTCTGGGATGATAATGGGTCATCTTGAATGATCTTAATAAAAAAGGTTATATCAGTTATCAGATGGAAGATGAAGGGTACTGTGAAGATATCATCCAGGATGATAGGAATATCATTTAGGATGATGTGACAAAAAACAAAGATTTTGTGGATGGAAAGAGATGATGAGAAGATCCAAAAGAAGAAAAAATAATAAAAAATAAAAGAACAAAAAAAGATTAGAAAAATGATAAAAAGGATGAAAAATAACATCTTTTTTAATCAAATCACAAATATGATAAATTTTCCATATGATTGAATTAAAATTTTGTAAGAATCAATGAGTTAACATTATAAAAATTCAAAAAATGGTATAATAACGGATTCTGTTAGCCATAGCTCGGACTTCTTATAGGGCAAACTATCTTTTGAAAACAAAGATCTAACATAAAGAAAAAATTGGATAGGAAAAAAGAGATCCGTTCATAACTTGGTTCTAGAAAAATATCTTATAGAATTATATACCAAAATAATTAGTCACAATCATGAAATTTGAAATTAAGATTTTGAAAATATCAAGTGACACATGAATTTTTCTATGATTTAAAGGTTTGAAAGAGAAGGAAGCTTGCTTTCTTATGGACTCATTTTATACCTCTTGTCAATTGACAGGCGAACTTTGCGCATCTTTTGATTTTTGATACACTTTGTGTATCTTTTAATTTTTTTGACGGTCATTCAGCATGTTTTCAATTTTTCTTCTTTTTAGCCTCATTTTATGCCACTTTTTTTTTGCAAGCTAGATACATTTTAAAAATTTTAAATACTCTCAGTTGTCAGAATATCTTCTAGATATTAGAGAAGAAAAACTTACTCTCTAATATAAGGAAAAGTAAACCACAAAGCAGAATCAAAATCATATGATAAATGTAATGACAAGATTATGAAAGCTTGAAAGTGATTTAAAGACTTTGAACTTTATTTATATAAGATAGATTACTGTAGCTAGATAGAAAAGATCTCAATTACAAAGTCCATTTGTTAATTTGAGATAGATGATTATTTAGAAAAGAAAATTACACTGCTAAAAGAAGTTAGAGGAAGGGAAATAATCAATAGTTTTTATTCCTTTAACTGATTTAGGGATGTCAAACATTGACTATAAATTTTCAAAAATAAAAACAAGACATAAAATATCATTTCAGTAGTGACCAAAAAAAAAAGAAAACTAAAACAACATAAATGAAGATACGGAAAACAATAACAAATAAAAAGTAAAACAAAAAGTATGAAATAAAAGAAAGAGTAGAAAAACAACAACAAACAATAGAACATAAAATTCAAAATTCAGTAAACATCAAGTTCATGGATTTATGTCAATCACACCCAATCTGTTCCTTAAGATGCTGAATGTGTCAAAGGTCAGTGCTTTAGTAAACATGTCTGCCAGTTTATTCTCAATTGCCATATGGTGTAGCTCAATGTCTCCTTTGGTAATGTGGTCTCTAATAAAGTGATGCCTTCTTTATTTTAGGGGAAACCCACAAAGGGGACTGCACGTTAATTAAAGTAAAATTGTACACAGTCCTTAAGGGGATCTCAAGCTAACTACTGCTCAAAGAGCTACAAAAATAAAGAAAAGAAAATCCTAGGAGCTCGAGTTCCCCACTATAAATCAGTACAAAAATCTTAAGTACATGCTACGGTGCTCAAGTAAAAGCACTAAAAAAGAAGGAGCTAATAAAAAATAACCCAAAACGCTCTCATCAACCAATCCCCTTGGCAACCTTGCAATCATCCACCCAAAAATTAACCTACTAAAAAGGCTGATAGGCAAGAAGAATATAGCAGTAATATGGCCTAAACAAAATATGAGGATAGTCCAAAAGATAATTAACAAAAATATTAGTATAATAAATGAAAGGAACATAAGAAGCCAATCTAACGACCAGATCAATCACCTTAATAATAACAAGATAGAGAAGATACTCATAATAGGTTGACAGAACAAGGGTAATCTATCCAAGTCAAGGAAAAACAAACTACCAGAGTCGATCTCCACCACAAAAGGATACAACCAATAAATGACACCAATGCTCCCATCATAAAGACCATACCAGGAAAGCATAAACACTAAAATAAATTAAGCCTAGGTTGGAACTAGGAGATCCAGGAAGCACAAAAGAAACCAAACTATGCCGTTTAAGATCCTAGAATTGCACAATCACAACCTGCACCCCAACAAATGCCCAGGCAGGGATATGGAGTGGAAACGCCCTAGTAATAGCTTAAACACAACCAACCAAACCACATGGTAATCCAAGAGATAGAGGCAGATCTACCAAGAGGAAAGAACTGAATAAGAAAAAGGCCATCAGATATATCCCAACAAGAAATGAAAGCAGCAATACAACAAAAGGAGTAGAAAACAACCCAACAAAGACGATGAGAATGAATACACCAGTAAAAACCTAAGTTGAAGAAAAAACCAACCCTAAGCCGAGCGGCAAATAGAACACCCCAAAGCAACAATCAAGCAAATAGTATATAGAAATTCTCATAGTAAAAATGTTAAGATTGAAGATGTCTGTAAAATAAGTCTGAACTTTAACAAAAAAGGGGCAAGATATGAAAACATGGTGCATATTTTCAACATGGTAACAGCATTGGCATTTAGAAGGAAAGATAAAACCTCTTTTCCTCAAATTCTCATCCGTAGGAATAAGCTTGTGAAGAATTCTCCAAATAAAGATAGAAACTGTAGAGGGGAAACTTTTTTGCCAAATCATTTTAAAAGCTTAGAAGACTCATTTTTAGCTCTAAAAGAATGCCAAGCATCCTTAACTCTAAAAATACCATCTTTAGTAAAAGTACAGAGCAACACATCCTTAGAGTTAATGTTTAAAGGAATCTTTAAAATAAGCTGAATAATAAAGTCAGGAAGAATAGAAGAAAGTTTCTCCAAATCCCAACCATTATTAGAAAAGAAGTAGTTAACCTTCACCTTAGAAATGGAAAAGAAGTTTAATAAAGAATCAATCGACTGGCCATTCAGACATCGATCTTGCCAAAAGTAAATATTGTCATTACCAAGGCCCCAAACCATTGAAGGCTCAACATTCCATAACTGAGCAGAGCAGTTGCCAAACTATAGAGTGACCTTTACTAAAACAACATATGGTAGGATGTCTCCCCACATAGTACTTGGCCATCATAAAATTGGTCCAAAGACTCACATTGGCCCTAAGGTTATACCAAAGTTTGAAAGAAAAAGCAGAAGCCAAATCAAGCATAGTCTTACACCCTAAAGCCCCTTCTTGCTAAGTCCTACAACATTTACCCCATGAAGACCAATGAATCTTAGAATTATTCCTAGAACCTTTCCAAAAAAAATTATTAAAAATTCTATCAATTCTATGGCACACAGTCTCAGTTGGAAAAAGAGTTTGAAAACTATAGACCAAAATAGAGCAAAGAACACTTTTAATAAGAATAAGATGACTACCAAAGCTTAAAAAATTAGAATCCCAAGATGACAATATATTCTGCACCATAGAAATTAAATCAAAAAAAAGAAAAGACATGTTTCTACACTTATAGAGAGGAATACCCAAATACCTTGAGTAAAACCAGTAAAATTTTCAATTTCCACAACACGATCAGAAGAAACATTCTTAGTAACAATAAAACAGCACTTATGGTTATTAAAAGCCCAACCACTAACCGATTCAAACTAATCAAAGAAGGTCATAATTTTATCTTTCCTATTCATAGAAGCATTCAAAAAACTAATGACATTGTCAGCAAAACATAAATGGGAGATTTTAATACCACCTAAGGTTCTGAAATAGAGACTAGGCATTTATAAAAAAGATCAACTAGGCCCCTATAAAAGTAATCCACTGCAATAATAAAGAGCGTAGGGGAAATGGGATCCCCTTGTCTAAGCCCATGAGAAGCCATAAAGAAACCATGGCTCTTACGATTCACAATAATGGAGAAAAAAGGGCTTTCAATACAAGTCTTGATGAAATTGATGAAAATATGATCAAAACTAAATAAACTCAAGATGTTATAAATAAAATTCCAATTAATATTATCATAAGCCTTAGCAATATCCAATTTCATGATCATATTTCCACCTCTAGCCTTAAAATCCAAGTCTTGACAAAATTCATGAGCCAATAGAATATTATCAGCAATGGAACGACCTTTGACAAATCCCATTTAAAAAGGAGATTTAAGTTTAGGCAATAATACAATTAATCGATTCATCAAAATCTTAGAAACCAGTTTATAAAAAATAGTACACAAACTTATAGGTCTAAAGTCATTCCAGAAATTCACAACATTGTTCTTAGGAATAAGCACAATAAAAGTATAGGAAAAAACTTTGGAATAGAAGTACCATTAAAAAAATTAGTGAAAACATAGAAAATATCATTATAAATAATATGCCACTTTTTCTAAAAGAACTTAGTAGTGAAGCCATCCGGGCCAGCACTAGAATCAGCATTCATACCAAATAAAGTTTCTTTAACCTCCTCAAGAGAAGGAGACTTGGATAAGCCAATATTATCCTTTTGAGAAACAATATTAAGAATATTGGATGGGTTGGTATTAGTAGAAGGATTAAATAATTTATTAAGATGGTTTCTAATATTACTAACAGCCAGATTAGCAATCTCATCACTATCCTAAAAAATAGAGCCATCCTCACGAGAAATTTTATAAATGCAATTAATAGCACATTTCTTATTAAGCAAAACATGAAAATATTTTGTATTGTTATCACTTTCCACCAAATGCTTGATAGTCGCTTTCTACTTCCAAAAAATTTCTTCTTGAGCTTGAAGATTACAAAGCTCCACTTTAGCCTCTTTCAAAAGATAAAGATTGGATTCAGAGGGATCCAACTAACAAAGTTCCTTAGTAGAATTAACCCTTTCTTCCACAAACAAAATTTTAGAAAATAGATCTTTAAAAATATTATGATTCCACCAATTCAAAACTTATTTAAGCCTTTTCAGTTTAAGCCAAAGTTTATTCATACCTGAAATAAAATCATTAGGGAAAAGATGAGCTTGCCAATTATTCTAGACCACATCAAGAAACGAATCATGAAGCAAACACATGTTTTGAAATATAAATTGGGAAGGGATTAGTTCTATTCTTAATTTTAATAAGAAGAGGGGAGTAATCAGAAAGGGTTCAGCTAAGGTGGTCAACCTTAATCAACTCAAAAGAATAAAGCCATATATTATTGAATAAAACTCTATCAAGCCTTTGCCACAAATTCCCACGATGCCAAGTAAAATTTTTGCCAGAAAAACCAATATCAATAAGGTTGCACTCCATAATCATGTTATTGAAATCCTCCATCAACTGATATATGCTCAATCGGGTTCATTATATTGTTAAAACCAACACCAATAAGATAAGGAAGGTTGTAAATACTATGAAATTAAATGATTTGATCCTATAAAATCCTTCTAATATAACTCAAAGAAGCAGCATAAAAAAAAGACGCACAATATTGGAAATTAGAAATTCCAATATTACAATGCAAAACTTGGGTAAAGTCTTTAATGATATCAATTCTAACATAATCTTTCCAGAATACCTAAATTTTATTGGCAACATTCGACTTAGCATGTTTAAAACTCAGATATTTAGCAGCACCAAGTAATTTATCCACAAAAATAAGAGGTTCAATCAAAATGAGAATAGACGCATTATGAATACGACATAAATTTTTAACTCTCAACTTAGAGGAAGGGTAACCAATACCCCGGACATTCCAAATACTGGCGTTAAACATAAAAAATCAAATTAATATAAAGTATGCGAACAGGTGCTTCTAGGTGACTATAAGAAAACATTTTTGGGTTTTCTACCACGCTTACCATGTCCCATGGAGAAACTCAAATCTTGATCTTATCTAGCATAACATTTTGCCAAAATGTCCCCTTTCGTGTGAGTAAAATCATGACAATGATAATGATCAGATAAAAGAAGCTTAGTATCATTTAAGTTACCTGAAGGCCCCTTAGAAAGAGATAGCTCACCTTCCATATAATTCCTTCACACTCTCAGTTTGGGCATTAGGATGGTTCACTTGTTGAGACAAATCTTCCTCAGACAATAGAGGTTCAGCTCTTTCATGAATAAGATCATTAACCTACTCATTCATAGTTATAGATTGAAGAGGATTAGGATAATTAGTATAAACATCAGAAACAACCATTTGAGGAAAAGTTTGTTGTGAGTCAAAAGGAATAGATAAAGGAGACAAATCAGGTATATTCTTGAAGTTAATAGGTAACATTTGTTCCTCCCCATCAGAAAGAACATGTATAGTTGCCATTGATGGTTCCATGGTTTGAGCACTAAGTAATTCACCTCCAAAAGAGGGGGGGGGGGGGGGGGGGGGGGGGGGGGGGTTGGAACTTAAATAAGATCAGGCTGAATATTACCCTCTACATTAGCCTGGGTTATAACTCCATTACCTTCCACCATAGTATGATTACAAGCAGCATTAACATGAACATTCAAATTGCCCTCTTGCACTTTAAAAGGCCTAACCAATTCTTTTTCCTTCTTAAGGAACGGATGCAATTTAAAGCATTCACTCAAACCTTGCCCGTGCATCTTATAGTGAGAACAAAAAATTAGATAATTTTCAAACTCAACCTTTTGGAAATAACCGTTCAATTCAAAACCTAGCCATATCTTAGAAGTGTGTTTTTTAGAAATATCTAACTCAACCAAAATACGAGCCATAGATGGGCATGAAACTGAAGTCGTCGTCTGGTCCATTTGCAGAGGCTGACCAAGAATGGAAGCAAGCCCAAAAAGAACTTAAGAATTGAAAAAATGGAGCCTCATATTAGGGAAAGAAATCCAAATAGGAGAAATTGGTGATTCCTCAAGGACATCTAAGTTAGGTATCCCTTTAAGAAGCCTCATTTGGCAAGTCTAAATGTAATAAGATCTCCTCAAAAAAATTTGGCTATAATCCAAGTTGTTGCTCAGTTGGATCGCCACAAAACGGGGCTCAAGTAATCTGATATGAAAGAACCCAGAGAGCTTCAAATTCACAAAAAACTTGCGGATAATATTATGGTTAGGACGCATCAAAACAAACTTTTCCCCAAGAGTAAGAGTAAAGGGGTAAGCTAACTGAGCCACAATATAATCGTCAAACATTAATGCGTGACAACCCTTAAATGATGAGTGAACAAATTGAGGGGGGGGGGGGGGGTTTAGAAGCAGAAGGTCCAGCCAGCACATGCTTAAAAAATCAAGATTTTCCATTCTGAGAAAAAGCCAAAGGTGGGTAAGATGACGTCGGGCCTTCATCCCCCAAAACCACAAAAATGATGGGCGAAACAAAATAGAAGCTCAAAAGCAACACAAGAAAACTAGAAAACATGGAATAAGAGAAAAATTGAGAGAAGTAGCCATAGACCTCATAAGAGACATCCCGAAACGAGACCACACAGAAAGCCTAGGATACGAAGTGAAATCCCAAAACTGCAGAAAGGAACAACATGAAAACCAGAGCAAAAAACCTGTAAGAGATCCAACCAGAAAGCCGCCAAACAATTGCATGAAGAGGAACTATAGAATCACCTCAGAATCGCCTCAAAGTCCAGAGCCAAAGAGACCTTGCAAAGTGTAATAAAGTGATGCCTTATGTCAATGTGTTTGGTCCTTGAATGCTAGATACGATTCTTAGAGATGCTGATGGAACTAGTGTTCTCACAAAGGATTGAAATTGTACCTATAGGTAATCCTAAATCTAAAATTTGTTGCTTCAACCAAAGGACTTGGGCCACATAACTTCCTAAGGCAATATACTCAGCTTTAGCAGTTGAAAGTGCAACAGAATTTTTTTTCTACTAGATTAGGAGACTAAAGACTGTCCTATGAATTGGAAATTCCCAGAAGGCTCTTTCTATCCTCCCTACATCCGATAAAATCAAAATCAGAATATCTAATAATATCAAAAGAAGTGTTGTGCATAGGATACCAAATTTCTAAATCTTGGATCACTAAGAGATATCTAAGGATTCTCTTAACTTTAATTAGGTGGGACTCTTTAGGATCAACTTGAAATCTAACATAGAGATAAACAATAAACACTATATTAGGTTGGCGAGTAGTCAAGTAAAGCATTGATTAAATCATTCCTCTATACTTCTTTTGATCAATAGATTTTTTATTTGAGTCCTTTTCCAACTGAACACTGGAGGTCATGGGAGTATTTATTGGCTTATCCTTATTCATTTCATATTTCTTCATGATATCCTTAGTATACTTTGATTGATTTAGAAAGGTTCCATTAAATAACTGTCTTATGCTAAACCCCAAAGAGTAGGACAACTCTCCCATCATGCTCATCTCAAACTCCTTATTCTTTAAAAAAAATCACCACATAGATTTTTTCCAGAAAATCAAAAAAGTATATCATCAACATAGATCTTAACAATGAGTCACTCATCTCTTAGTTTCCTTAGAAAATGGTGGTGTCTATGCTCCCATTAACAACCTCCCTCTCAAGTAAGAATGTGTTAAGTCTTTTATACCAAGCTATGGGTGCCTGTTTTAATCCATATATGGCCTTTTTTAATTTGTAAACATGATTTTGAAAATGAGAACTCTCAAAACCTAGATGTTTCTCTACAAGTACATCCTCTTTTACTACTCAATTTAAAAGGCACTCTTGACGTCCATTTGGAAAAGCTTAAATTCCTTATAACAAGCAAAGGCTAGTGGCACTCTAATGGCTTCCAATCTAGCTACAGGGGAAAAGTCCTCAAAATAAATCCCTTCTATTTGGTTGTACCCCTTAGCCATCAATCTCGACTTATTCCTAACCACCACACCATAATCATTCATTTTACTCTTAAAGATCCATTTGGTTCCAACTACACTTTATCCCTTTGGTCTTTCAACAAGCTCCCAATCATAGTTCTAACTCCTTCATAAGGGTCTCCTAAGATCAACTCCTTGGGTAATCTCTCCAACTTCATCTTCATCCTCAACTCTAGACATTTTAGGATCAGATTCATCAAACACTAGATGAGTAGTCTCCTCCACCACTAATATCCTCTTGTTAAACACCCTAAAGGATTTCCTAACACTTGAATATCCTAAGAACACTCCATCATATGATTTTAAGTCCAATTTTCCTAAGTATGATTTCCCATTATTAAGAATGAAAACCTTACAACCAAAGACATGGAGGTAGGAATGGTTAGGTGTCCTACCCTTAATGATCTCATAGGGTGTCTTATCTAGTTTAGCTCTAACATTCACCCTATTCAACATATAACATGATGTATTTACCACTAGAAGCAGAAGGTCCAGCCAGCACATGCTTAAAAAATCAAGATTTTCCATTCTGAGCAAAAGCCAAAGGAGGGTAAGATGACGTCGGGCCTTCATCCCCTAAAACCAGAAAAATGATGGGCGAAACAAAATAGAAGCTCAAAAGCAACACAAGAAAACTAGAAAACATGGAATAAGAGCAAAATTGAGAGAAGTAGCCATAGACCTCATAAGAGACATCCCGAAACGAGACCACACAGAAAGCCTAGGATTCGAAGTGAAATCCCAAAACTGCAGAAAGGAACAACATGAAAACCAGAGCAAAAAACCTGTAAGAGATCCAACCAGAAAGCCGCCAAACAATTGCATGAAGAGGAACTCTAGAATCATCTCAGAATCGCCTCAAAGTCCAGAGCCAAAGAGACCTTGCAAAGTGTAATAAAGTGATGCCTTATGTCAATGTGTTTGGTCCTTGAATGCTAGATACGATTCTTAGAGATGCTGATGGAACTAGTGTTCTCACAAAGGATTGAAATTGTACCTATAGGTAATCCTAAATCTAAAATTTGTTGCTTCAACCAAAGGACTTGGGCCACATAACTTCCTAAGGCAATATACTCAGCTTTAGCAGTTGAAAGTGCAACAGAATTTTTTTTCTACTAGATTAGGAGACTAAAGACTGTCCTATGAATTGGAAATTCCCAGAAGGCTCTTTCTATCCTCCCTACATCCGATAAAATCAAAATCAGAATATCTAATAATATCAAAAGAAGTGTTGTGCATAGGATACCAAATTTCTAAATCTTGGATCACTAAGAGATATCTAAGGATTCTCTTAACTTTAATTAGGTGGGACTCTTTAGGATCAACTTGAAATCTAACATAGAGATAAACAATAAACACTATATTAGGTTGGCGAGTAGTCAAGTAAAGCATTGATTCAATCATTCCTCTATACTTCTTTTGATCAATAGATTTTTTATTTGAGTCCTTTTCCAACTGATTACTGGAGGTCATGGGAGTATTTATTGGCTTATCCTTATTCATTTCATATTTCTTCATGATATCCTTAGTATACTTTGATTGATTTAGAAAGGTTCCATTAAATAACTGTCTTATGCTAAACCCCAAAGAGTAGGACAACTCTCCCATCATGCTCATCTCAAACTCCTTACTTATTCTTTAAAAAAAATCATCACATAGATTTTTTCCAGAAAATAAAAAAAGTATATCATCAACATAGATCTTAACAATGAGTCACTCATCTCTTAGTTTCCTTAGAAAATGGTGGTGTCTATGCTCCCATTAACAACCTCCCTCTCAAGTAAGAATGTGTTAAGTCTTTTATACCAAGCTATGGGTGCCTGTTTTAATCCATATATGGCCTTTTTTAATTTGTAAACATGATTTTGAAAATGAGAACTCTTGAAACCTAGATGTTTCTCTACAAGTACATCCTCTTTTACTACTCATTTTAAAAGGCACTCTTGACGTCCATTTGGAAAAGCTTAAATTCCTTATAACAAGCAAAGGCTAGTGGCACTCTAATGGCTTCCAATCTAGCTACAGGGGAAAAGTCCTCCTCAAAATAAATCCCTTCTATTTGGTTGTACCCCTTAGCCATCAATCTCGACTTATTCCTAACCACCACACCATAATCATTCATTTTACTCTTAAAGATCCATTTGGTTCCAACTACACTTTATCCCTTTAGTCTTTCAACAAGCTCCCAATCATAGTTGTAACTCCTTCATAAGGGTCTCCTAAGATCAACTCCTTGGGTAATCTCTCCAACTTCATCTTCATCCTCAACTCTAGACATTTTAGGATCAGATTCATCAAACACTAGATGAGTAGTCTCCTCCACCACTAATATCCTCTTGTTAAACACCCTAAAGGATTTCCTAACACTTGAATATCCTAAGAACACTCCATCATATGATTTTAAGTCCAATTTTCCTAAGTATGATTTCCCATTATTAAGAATGAAAACCTTACAACCAAAGACATGGAGGTAGGAATGGTTGGGTGTCCTACCCTTAATGATCTCATAGGGTGTCTTATCTAGTTTAGCTCTAACATTCACCCTATTCAACATATAACAAGATGTATTTACCACTTCATCCCAAAAGTATTTTGGAAGTGAATACTAAGTAAGCATTGCTCTGGTAGCATCAACTAAGGTCTTATTCATCCTTTCATCTATCCCATTCTACTAAGGGGTCCTAGGAGCTAAGAAGTTTTGACTAATCCCTTTATTCTCATAAAAATCTCTAAATCTCTTATTTTTAAACTATCCACCATGGTTACTATGAATGGTCAAGATCTCACAACCTAACTATTTCTGAATCCAAGTGGAAAAGGATCTAAACTCATCAAATGACTCACTCTTATGAGATAAAAATTTAATTCAAGTGAACCTCGAGTAGTAATCGACAATCACGAATCCATAGACTTTTCCCCCTAAGCTAGCAGTGCTAATGGGTCTTAAAAAATCCATGTGAAGGACTTCTAAAGGTTTAGAGGTGCTAATGTCCTAAAAGGAATGGAAATAGGATTGGACTAACTTCCTTAGTTGATAGGCATGACACAGGTGGTCTTTTTTTTTTTTTTTTTGAAGAAATGCAATCAGCATTAAAAAATAAAAATAAACCAAAGCCTAGATACAAACTAAAAGAGAGATGATTCCAAACAACATTCCTCCTTTACAAGTTTAACAAAGGAGGAAGGAAGAGAGCTCTCACAAAAAAAGTCCCAAATAAAATAATAAGAAAATGATAGGTTAGCAAAAAAATCAGCTATCCTATTATACTTCCTACCAAAACATTTAAAAATGACATTATTCCCATACCTCAAACCGAAGAAGTCTTCATCTCCATTGTCTTCAAGTTTCTTCTTTTTTTTGCTGTACATGTTGACAAGAAATTGAATGACATTCTTATTGTCTCCCTCTATGATAACACCTTTGGCATTATCCAAACAATTATGCAATAGATCTTTTAAAGAGTTAAAAGAATAAAGTTCCAATTGTGCTATATCCCAATGCATCCCATAGAAACTAAAAGCACGAACAAATCTTCCTCCATGGTCTCTAACAATTCCTCCAATGGCCGCTCCATAGTTTCTCCCCAATGCAGCATCAATGTTAATCTTGTACCACTCGGGTGGTGGAGGATGCCAAAAATCTGAAGACAATCCATTGGATGGAATAGCATCCCAGTTTTCCAAGAGTGCTTTGTGTCTTTTATCCAACGCAACAATGCTAATCACATTTCTAGCCAATACAGATTCACTGTTTTCTTTCTTACCATGCCTTGTCTTATTTCTATCATTCCATGAAATCCATAACATGGTAAAATAAAGCTTTACCATCAACAAATTCTTCTCATACAAAATTTGTAACTCATTCATACACTGTTGAAAAGAATCAAAGAAGGGAATATGAAAACCCCATTCCCGAAGAATGCAAATAATTCTTAACAACTTAGGACATTTAGTAGTAACATGGTCCCGATTCTCCACTTCTCCACATCCTCTAGGACACAAATTATTCTTAGATAATCTCCTTCTCATCAGAAAATCTGCTGTTGGAATAGCATTTTTGCAAATTCTCCAAATGAATAATTCCACCCATGCATATAATTTCATCTTATGAATCCATAAGTAATAATTTCCACCATCCATCCTCACCGTATCTTCTTTAATCAATGCAACAATTATTTTTCCAGAGAACTTGTATTTAAGATCCATAAAATCTTCCTCTTCTTCTTGATGTATTTGAATGTTACTAATAACATTAGCCAAGTCTTCACCGAAAAAAAGTAGTAATTTATCAATGTTCCACCTTCCTTCAAGAATAAAATAATCCAGAGTGATGTTAGCCTCTTCAAAAGAAGCTACAAATGTTGGCCATTTGGGTAAGCTTTTGTCCAATATCCATACATCCTTCAATACATTAATATGAATCCCTTTCACCACATTCCATCTGATAATATTCCTCATTTCTTTCCAACCACTATAAATAATCTTCCATGCCGAAGAACCTCCTTTAATAACATCTTTCTTCCACCAGTCTTCATCGTATTTGACCAAGAGATTTCTATTCAAGAAGGAGTTTGGGTTGATAACCAGATTCCATGAGAATTTAGCTCTCAATGTGTTAACACTACAAATTGATGAATGAATTCCCCACCCACCGGATGCTCTTGGTTTGCAAAGATCTTTCCAAGCTACATAGTGCATACCCTGTTTTCCATCTTGATTATTCCAGATAAAATTCCTGCAGTATTTCTCAAGTTCCCTCAGCACACTTAAAGGAATAATGGAATGCGAAATTAAATACAATGGCAAATTACAAATAACCGAATTGGCTAGCACTAGTTTTCCAACTAGAGAAATATATCTATTTCCCCATGCATTTAAAATCTTCAAAGATTTATCCAATAGAAATTGAAAATCTGACTTTTTCAATCTTCTTAAGGCCAATTTTGTTTCCAAATAGTCAAGTTCCTTTACCACCTTGATCTCCATGATTCTTGCAATTTTCTTCTTCCTTCTTCTCTCAACATTCTTGCTAATAATCCTGGCAGATTTTTTGAGGTTCAATCTTTGTCCAGTCCAGCCACAGTAATTGCTCAAAATGAACTTCATCTCCTTAATGCTTTTAATCTTAGCATCAGACAGTAACAGGAGATCTTCTGCATAAAGCAAATGAGAAATCTTCTGACCTCTAGAAGCAACTTTAATGCCTAATTCCTTCCCCTCCTGTGAAAGGACATTAGATAATAATTGGGAACAAATGATAAAAAGAAAAGGGGATAATGGACATCCCTAACGGAAACCACTCCTCCCCTCAATCCACTTGGATAAGCCTCCATTTATGATAATTGAAAATCTAGGCTCCACAATGCATTCCATAATCATCTTCATGAATCTCACGGGAAAACTCAGTCTTCTCATCATCTCATCAAGAGTATTCCAACACATGTTATCGTAGGCATGCTCCATGTCTAGCTTGATGGCCACCAAACCTTCTTTAGATTTAGAAATCCTGATTTTATTGACCAATTCCTGTGCCAGCAATAAATGATCTGAAATGCTTCTCCCCTTTAAGAAAGCTACCTGCTCTTCTGAAATAACTTTTGGAATTACAACCAAAAGCCTGTTCAATAAAACCTTAGCAACAACTTTATAAATGGAGTTGCACAAGCTGATAGGACAGAAACCTTCAGGAGTTAAAGGATTAGTAATTTTCGGTATCAACACAATAAGAGTTTCTTTCCAATTATTACACATTTCCTGAATCAAAAAATTCTCTAACAGCTTTACAAACATCAATACAAATAATGCTCCAGTAATTTTTAAGAAAAGAATACGTAATACCGTTAGGTCCCGGAGATTTGTTATTGCCAAGTCTTTTGATAACTTCTAGAATTTCCACATCTGAGATTTGAACCTCCAAGATTCTTCTATCAGCATCATCCAGAACAGCTATCGGGTTAGGACAATTATAAATGCAGCAAGTCCTCTGTTTCCATTTGTTTTGAAAAAATTGGAAAAAACACCTTTTGCATCTCTTCGGGTTCTTTAGTAATTACATCATCAGCATCTTTATTTTGAGAAATCCTTTTTCCATTTCTTCTTGTGTTGGCAAAAGAATGAAAAAATTTAGAATAAGTGTCTCCTTCTTCTATCCACTTAGCCTTTGCTCTTTGCCTCCACCATGTATTAAGCCGTGAAAGAACCGAATTAAGCTCTTTAACTTTTGATCTCAGCTCCAAATCTTTTCATCAGTAAGCCATCCAACCGAAGCCTCTTCTTCTTGAATCAGAGAGATTTCTTCTTTTAATTTCTCCTTTTCCAAAGAAAAGTCCCTAATCCTTGCCTTGCTCCAATAAAATAAATCCTTCAAAGCTTTCTTGCACTTCTTATTGAGAATTTCCATATCACTACCTTGGAATGCCTTCCTCCAAACTCTTGCAATAATGAGAGCTGAAGCTTTATAAGAAATCCACACATCTTCAAATTTAAGCATCCCATTCTTTTTATAAGAATTATCAAAAATCTTCAAGACTATAGGACAATGATCTGAAGCTACTCTAGCAAGGTGTCTTACCACAGCTACATTAACTCCATTGATGGCTATAGAGTTAAGCAAACACCTATCCAGTCTCTCAAGAATATGATCTCCTCCTGATTTATTGTTACACCAAGTGAATCTTGGACCAACAAATCCCACATCATGTAAGTCACTCATATTTAAGAAATCAGCCATCTCTTTGGGACCTTGAGAAAAAACAAATTTTCTTCCACCCCTCTTGTCTTCTTGAGATAAGATGCAGTTAAAGTCTCCCACAACAATGAAAGGAACCTTTCTAATGGAAACCTCATGTAAACTCCTCCATAACTCTCTCCTCTTTACAACTTCCTTATTGCCATAGATAGTAGCAATCGTCCACTCCCCTTTATTGAAGACATTGAGATCTCCAATAATACACTGATTTGCTTCCTTTAAAACTGAGAAAGAAGCTAAGTCAGACCTCCACAACACCATAATTCCTCTAGATAGTCCATCAGATGGAATGAGATAGAAATCCCAATCAGCTCCCATAATCTTCTCTAAGGAAACTTTGTCAAAAGCATTGATCTTAGTTTCCACCAATCCCACAAACAAAATACCATGGTCTTTAATCACCTCCTTGAGATATAGAGAGGCCTCTTTCTTCTTGGCCCCTCTACAATTCAAAAAAGCTATGGAATTCATTGATACAACCTAGGGGATGCCGCCCCTTCCTTCCTTTTGTTACCGCCACCATAAAAATTCCTCCCTCTCGGAATGTTCTTTATAGGACCAAGAGATTTCAGCTCTTTAGCTAATTTCATCTTGTTAGACTCATCGTTAGTACTTCTATCTCTTCCCAAAGTACTACTAGAAATATTACTGTCAACATTTTCAACTTTGTTTGACCTCACTCTAATACCTTCACAGGTTTCCTCATTTCATTCCATACAATTATCCACATCTACCATTTCTTCATTTGGCATATTTTCATTGACAGAATTCAGAATATCAAATTTATTAACAGAATTTGATATGTTAGGAATATAAGATACAGAGGTCTTACTCATATCATTTTCAAAACCTTCCTCGCCGTTGACTGAATTATCTTCTCTATCCATAGCATCAGCTCCATTCTTTGTATCATTTTTTTGATCCACTTCTAAAACCAATTCTCCTTCTTCTAAATATTCTTCATTTCCTGTGTCAGCTAACTCTGCGTGGGAAGAGTCTTTCCTTACTTCATCTTCAACCTAACCTTCTTTCTGAGCTGCTTTTGAATTTCCATTCTTCTTAACATATATAGCTTTGCTAGATTTCACCTCCTTTCTTCTTCGAATAGGCCTTCTTCCTTTCTTATTGTTAACGAGAATCCAAGGACCATATGATGGTTCATCAACTTTATCTTGCAAATTTCTTCCTTTAGCAACTTCTTTATTGTTACTATCAACAATCTTCACTTCACTAGGCTTGCTTCTGATTTTTTCACATTCATCCTTCAAGTGCCCAATCAAACCACATTCGAAGCAAAGGTTGGCCACTTTCTCATATTCAACTTTTTGAAAGAACCTTCCCGAAATTCTATTCAACCAAATTCCCAAAGGAAGAGGTTGATCAAGCTTAACCCGCACACAAAATCTAGCAAACTCCCTCCTTCCCCATTGGAATAAATTCCCATCCATCATTAATGGCATACCAATTCTAGAAGCAATCCTTGCTATGTTAACTTCATCCCAACATTGCAAAGGCAAGTTTGGCATTCTAACCCATATGGGAGAGGTTAGACCCTTCATTGATGAAGCATAAAAGTTTGTGGACCACTTCTCCATTCCCACAATGTGTCCATTAATAAACCACGGTCCTCCTGATAGAGCTGCTTCCATCATCTCCTCCGATTGAAAAGAACATAAGAACCATCCTCTTCCTAAAGTGGTGAAATGAAATTGGCCCAAGTGACTCAATTGCTTTATGATCTCCCAAGCTACCAAATGAGAAGCAAGTTCTCTTCCAAACACCTTTATAACCACAGAATTCATTAGTTTCTTTGAATTCTTAATTTACATTTCTTCATTCAGCCTTACAGCTTTACCATCATCAGATAACAACATTTCATCCTCCTTAAAATCAATTTTGATATACAGCTTATTACTCTAAGGATTATTGTTGCCAATACTATCAGTAGTATTCGGCATTTTAACAATCACCTTATCCACATTTGTTCTATTATTATCATTCACCACAAATTGAATATTATTATTACCCAAATTCAATGAATTCTCCTTAACTCATTGAGTCCAGAGTTTATATTTGAATTCATAAATCTATTAACAAAGATTTTCATCCCGGAAGAGGAAGCATCGGGATCCAACGAATTAATTGCAGAAAAAACTTTATCAGTACCTGGAGTAATATTCATTCCAGATTCATCCAATCCTTTGCCTTTTCCTTCCACATGCTTAATCTTCTTTGGCGCTTCTAAGACATCTTTAATCATCAACGGTCCATGCAACTTCTTCAAACGATCATCCGAGTACTGTTTGGACGACAACACCTCGTTAACCTTCAGATTAATCTTTGAATTACCAATAAAGGATAAAGGTCTAGTCACCGGAGAAAGGGCTTGACAGTGACTCTCCGCCGCCATTATCCACCGTCCTTCCTGAGAAGCAGGAACGAAAACCGGGAACAGAAAATTTGAATTTTTCTGGGGTTTCTCTCTCTAACGGAATTTCTGGAATTTCTCTCTCTCAATCAAAGAAAATTGATGCCCTAAGCTTTAGTGAACATAAGCTTAACAATATATCTAACTAGGTCTTTTTGGGTCACTATCCTAACAGTTTTCATACTGGCATGACATAACCTCCTGTGCCACAAATATGACTCATTAGAGATAGTTTTTAAGCAAAATAAAGTCGCACATTCAATGTTATTTAAACATTGATAATCCATTTTCCTTGCAAAATAGTGTTTTTATTTATGCTTATAATGCATATATCTTCAGCTTTTAGAATGATCGTTTCACCTGCATCCAAAAGTCTTTGACCCAACCCTTGCTCGTAGGCAATGAGTGAGCCAATAAAATTATCAATAGAATAATCATTCAAATTTTTAGATTCACAAATAGCAACAACTTTAGAATCAAATGTATCCAGTAGACATCGAAGAATTTTGTTAACTTTTTCAAAATTTGAAAGATCTTTTCCTAAAGCATGCAATGAGTTTATAATTTGAATAAACCTTATATACATGTCTAAAATCGTTTCAAAAGGTTTAATAGAAAACATTTCAAGATCATGCATTAAAATATTCAATTTTGATTGCTTGATTTCATTAGAGCCTTCGTATATGGTGTGTAATTTATCCCAAACTTCCTTACCAGTAGTGCACGTGAAAATTAATAAAAAATCATCAGAATTTAAAGCACAAAAAAAGCAATTTAAAGACTTCGCATTCAATTGAGCATCCATTCATTCTTCCTTACTCCATTGATTAAAAGGGATATCAATTTTAATTCCATTTAAAACTCGTGATGGTGAAGAATAACCATTTAAAATCATATGCCACATGCGAAAATCAATTGATTGCAAAAAAGTAGACATGCAAATTTTCCAAAAATCAAATGTAATATTTTCAAACAATGGTGGTCTAGTGATTGAATAACCTTCCACAAAATTATGATTAGCCATGGATCAAAATTCAAAAGCTTTTAAAAACTTATTTTATGAAACTCGCTTTGATACCACTTGAAAGTTCGTTCGGGATGTTAAGCCCTATAAACTTAGTCCCAAAGCTAATTAAGAAGAGTGGTGAATTGGAAAACTTTAAAACCAAAGATAAAACTCTAACCACAATCACCACAATCAAAGTGCGGAAGAAAAATAAATGCGGAAGCAATAATAAGAAAAGAAAACATCGGATTTATAGTGGTTCGGTCAAACCTTGACCTACGTCCACTCCTTGGAGGCACCCCCCAAGTATTGCACTAAACTAGTGTCTCTCCTTTAGCCCCCATGGCTAGGCGAAGAAGCCCTTACAAAATCACTTCCACCTTCCCCGGTGCGGCGGAGTCGCCGGGTCCTTTGACACCAAAGAGATCTTCTTCTTTGGTGAACTTACCTCGAGAGAAGCCTTGAATCCGATGGTACTAAGGTGCGAGTTCGCCAGAGCAACCGTGTGGATCCCCCACCACACTCCCTTGAGTTCCTCCCCCTCACAGGATCTTCTCCCTCTCAAACTCCACCCTTTCCTCTCTCCCTTTCAAGCTCTCTCTTCAAGTCTCCCCCACAAGAACGAAGCTCCAATGGCTGCTAAAGACTCATACAAAAGTTGCCATGCCATAGCTTAAATAGAAGCTCTCAAAACGAGCTCATTAATGCAAGTTGCCGACATTATCATCCAGGTCGATAGGTATATCGTCCAGGCCGATCAGTACAAATTAAGCTCATTAGCCCGGGACGATATGGGACGATCAGAAGAAACTTGGTTACATCGTCCTGGCCGATCTCACGATCGTCCTGGCCGATTATGATGAAGCCCTTATCGCAAAGCTGATTAATGCTGAGCAAGTTGTGTTTCAGTCCATCTACAAGTAAAATATTTCTAATCAAAAGGTTCTTGGAGTTTCTGATTATACCTGCGCCCACCACTTTTCTGGTGGTGTTGTCTCCAAGAGTGACCTTGCCTCCAGCCATAGCCTCCAGCGAAAAGAATTGGTTGGCATCTCTTGTCATGTGTCATGAGCATTTGATATTTAGGTACCACATATTCTCAACAGGTCTTTTTTGAGAGCACTTCTATAAAATCATCAAATGTCAGATTTAGGAACCCAAAAAAGTTTGGGTCCCTTCTTAAGGAAAGAAGAATATAATGCATGTGTGTTATGCTGTGAATCATACAATTTGAGTCTCCACACCCAATGTGTATTACGGTGAACAGTGTTCTAACAAGCCACATGAAAAACAACGAACATAGGAAAAGGGTTTACAAGTCTACTTGGGTAGTGATGATCCTTCTTAAAGTTATGTGATGCATGCAATGATGGTTTTTCATTTTCCAATGCTAAGAGTTTTGCTTTCAATGCTTTATTTTCATATTCATAATCTGCCACTTTTTACTTTTAGTCGATGTTCATTATTATCTATCTCGCATGCAAGTTCCTCTTATTTTTTAAACTCTTTTTCTAACTCAATATGAAATGACTTCAAAGAATCATGTGCATCAGATAATTAAATATTCTTTTTTTATTTAATGTATTAAACTCATCAAGTAATGATATTTGATTTCTATCAAGTATAGAGTGATCTTTAAAATAACTTCATGCTCTTTTTGTAAATTTAAAAACTCCAATTTCAAACTAGCATGTGATTTCTTAAGTTTCCTATATGATAAATGAATTTTCTCAATAGCTTTAAGTAATTGATTGTAGGTTAGTTCACATACCACTTCTTGGTTAGACTGACCATAATAATCATCCGCCATCAAGTATAAGTTTGTAGTCTCCTCTTCAGCTTCAGTCGTAGAGGAGTCAGATGCAGGATCCGGCTAGAATGCCTTTTGGAACTACTTCTTATCCTTTCTTGAACTTTAGTTTCTCCTCACCCTTCTTTTTTCTTGGGTGAGTTTTAAGTGTATAACAATCAGCTTTAACATGTCCCGGCTTCCTACATTAAAAACAAATCTTATAAGTAGAACTTTTAAAATTTTTACTACCATTGCCATTATTCCACTTCTGATGGCGCTTTTGCTTCTTCCTTAGAAAGCTTTTGAATTGCCTAGTGATTAAGGTAACACCATCGCTTTCAAACCCAGAAGAATTAGCATCCGTATCATTAGCTTTCAGCATCACAATTTTCTTCTTCTTCTTCTCATCTGCATAAAGTTGTCATTGGTTAACTCCTTGCTCGTAAGCAATGAGTGATCCATGTAAGTTATCAATATAATAGTTATTTAAATATTTAGATTCAGTTATTACTGTAACCTTAGCATCAAAAGAAGAAGGCAAGCATCTCAAAATTTTATTAACTTTTTCATAGTTAGTGAGCTCTCTTCCTAAGGCATGCAATGAAGTGAAAATTTGAGTAAACCTAGTATACATTTCAAAAATTGATTCACTAGGTTTCATGTGAAAAAGTTTGTAGTCATGTAGTAAGATATTCAGCCTAGATTGCTTAACTTCATTTGTTCCTTCATAAGTAATACATAATCTATCTCATATTTCTTTACTATTAATTTCATGAGTTGGTGGTGAATATCCATCCTTAATAAGCATTCACATGCGATTGTCAATTGATTGTAAAAATGTAGACATACGAGTTTTCTAAAAATAAAAAGGAATGCTATCAAACAAAGGTGGTCTGATATTAGAATACCCTTTCGCAATATTATGATTACTGAAGTTAGCCATAGATCAAAATTTTAATTTTTTAAAAAACTCTATTTTATGAATCTCGCTCTAATACCACTTGAAAGTTCAATAGGGAAGTTAAGCCCTTATGAAAAGGCCTAAGACTAACCAAGAGGGGGGGTGAATTGGCATTTTAAAAATTCTAAAACAAAAATCATAATTTCAACCAAACAATAACCTTAAAAATAAAGTACATAAATTAAAAAGCAAAAAATGCAAGAGAAAGAACACACAAAATTTTATAGTGGTTCGGTCAACTTGACCTATGTCCAACTCCCCAGAGCCTCTCCTCCAAGTATTGCACTAAACTCAATGTCTCTCTTTTTGCTGCAATAGCATGGCGGAGAATACCGTACAAAAACCCATTTCCACTGACCCCAATGAGACAGAGAACCCAACTCCTTTTGCTTCTTTATGAAGCAGGAAGAGAACTTGACTCCTTTCTCTTCCTCTTGAAGAAAGCAGAGAACCTTGATCAATTACTAAAGTAGACCTCTCTAGAACCTCCAAGAAATAAGAGACGATGATCGAAGAAGATGACTTAGATCTTTTCTTGGAGTAACTGTTAAAAACCTATTTTTGGATTATGATTTTGATGATAGCAAACAAATCTTATTTCACTACAACTGTTGTTTTCTCTATTGACTTTTTAGGACCCAAAGATCGGATGAAAATCAGAATCAGCAACAGATTGGGTAGATTATGGTTGAGTCAGTCTGTAATCTTCTATTTTCCTTTTCTTGAGTCAATTGTAAATGTTTGAAGTGACTGATGTCAAGTAACCCTACACACACACACTTGAGAGATTTAGAATCTCTATTTTTACTCACATCGGCCAGGACGATATCATTATCATCCTGGACGATCGATTTTAAACAGAAGTTCTAAACAAGATTTCTTGTTAAGGCAGCTGTAATTAATTGATTGGCCTAAACAATACTTGTATCGGCCAGGATGATAGGCTCAAAATAGAAAGAAATTACCACCATAAATAATTAAGGTATTTTGTACTTTTGGTAATCGGCCAGGATGATCTCTAATTGGTCTGGATGATATTCACAATTATGCCTTAATTGATCAGACAATCAAGGAGGTAATTAAGGATGATTGATATGATCATATCGTCCTGGACGATCGCAAGATCGTCTGGGATGATCTATACTAAAATCCTTAGTTGCTCCTGGATGATAAATATCGGCCAGCATAAATTCAGGGCGATGTGTTGGACGATCGGGATTGGATAACTTGAATTCAGGGCGATACTCTGGATAATTTTTCTCTCATTTGAACTGATCGGCCAGGACGATCGTACGATCGTCTTGGACGAGCAAGCCAATTTTTAATCGTCCAGTTTGCATTCAGGGCGATGCTCTAGCCGATCTCATGGGATATGTACTGATCGGCCATGATGATTTTTATGTCGTCCTGGATGATAAAGTCGGCAACTTGCAATTAATGAGCTCCTTTGAAGCTCTTCTATTTAAGAGCTCTTGTTCAACATTTTTGAATATCCTAGGCTACTGTCTTGACCTGAGAAAACCTAAAGGGGAGAGAGAGAGAGGGAGAGAGAGAGAGGATCTTGTGAGGGGGAGCTTGTGAGGGGATTCCAAGGGTTGCTCCAAGCATTGTTCCACTTCTTTTTCCCTATAGTCTCTTATCCTTGGAAGGGTTGGGAGAGTAAGTTCCAGCAAGCGATCGAGATTCTTTGCCTACTTCAGGAGGAAACAAAAGGAGGAAGGTTCTCTGCCTTGCCAGGTGTGTCAAAAGTGGTGTTTGTAAAGGCTTCTCTGCCTAACTGTGGGGGCTAAAGGAGAGTCATGATTGTAGTGCAATACTCGAACGGCACCTTTGGGGAGTGGACGTAGGTCGATTTGACCGAACCACTATAAACCCTTGTGTTCTTATTTTTTACTGCTTCCGCATTTTTTTTTGTGGTAATTTGGTTTATATTCGTGCTTTCCTTAGACTAAATTTTTAAATACCAATTCACCCCCCCCCCCTCTTGGTCAGCCTTGGCCCAGTTCTATAGGGCTCAACATCCCTAACGAACTTTCAAGTGGTATTCGAGCGGGATTCATAAAAACTAAGTTTGAAAACTTTTTGAATTTTGATCCATGGCTAACTTTGGGAATCATAATACACCGAAAGGATACTCTATTACCCGACCACCTCTATTTGATAATATCCCATTTGATTTTTAGAAAACTCGCATTTCTACATTTTTACAATCTACTGATTATCGCATGTGGATGCTTGTTACGGATGGTTATACACCTCCAACTGGTAAACTTAACGGCATTACTGTTCCACTTCCTTTTACTGAATGGACTTTAGATGATAGGGATTTGGCTTAATTAAATGCAAAATGTCATAATTATTTTTTCTGTACTTTAAAATCAGAAGACTACATGCGTGTTTCCACTTGTAAAACTGGTAAAGAAATTTGGGATAAATTGTGTATCACTTATGAAGACATTAATGAAGTTAAACAATCCTGTTTGAACATTCTCTTACATGACTATGAACTTTTTCATATGAAACGTCATGAATCAATTTCTGAAATGTATACGAGATTTACTCAGATTGTTACTTCTTTGCATGTCTTAGGAAAAGAACTTTCGAACTTTGAAAAAGTAAAGAAGATTTTACGATGCTTGCCATCCTCTTTTGATGCTAAAATCACTGCTATAACTGAATCTAAGGATTTGAACATGTATTCGATTGACAACTTACTTGGCTCACTCATTACTTACGAGAAAGGGGTGAATGAAAGAAATCTTGATGCAGATGAGAAAAAGAAAGAGAAAATGGTGGCACTGAAGGCACACAAATCTGACTCTGATTCTTTCGGGTCTGAAAGCGATGAAGTTGCTTTCATCTCAAGGCAATTCAGAAACTTTCTAAGGAAGAAGCAAAAGCATCATTGGAGAAAAAGTAAGGATAACAAATATTCTAAAAGATCTTCTGATGGTGTTTGTTATGAATGCAGGAAGCCTGGACATGCGAAAGCCGATTGTCCTATACTTCAAGGTCACTCAAGCAAAGAAAAGGAAAAGGGTGAGGAGAAATCCAAGTTCAGGAAGGACAAGAAAAAAATTCAAAAAGCGTTCTGAGCAGAATCTACATCAGATTCTTCTAAGACTAAACCTGAGGAAGAGACAACAAACCTGTGCTTAATGGGGGAAGATTATCTTGAGCAAAGCGATGATGAAGAGGTATGTAAACCAACTTATGATCAATTGTTTGAAATTTGTGAGAAAATTCATGCATCATACAAAAAACTCAAGAAGACTCATGCTAGTTTAAAGTTAGAGCTTTTAAATTAATAAAAAGAATATAAAATTATTCTTAAAGATCATTCTACGATTGATTCAAATCACATGACTCTACTTGATGAATTTGATGATTTAAATAAAAAGCATTTGGAATTAATTGATATGCATGATGCATTAAAAGTTTCACACACCTCACTTAAATCTGATTTTAAGAAATCTAAAGAGATAGAAAAAGATTTGAGGGATGATAATAATGTCTTAAAAAATAATAACTTGAGGATTAAAAATGATTTGGACTCACTTAAGGGAAATTAGAAGACTCCCACTTTAAATCCAAATCCAAGACCTAGGAAGAGGCATTATAACCCAAGTCAGTTAAGAAATCCTTTTCCTGGAGTTAGATGTTTTTCATGTGGCATGCTAGGACACATCTCACACACTTGCACTATTCACTGTAGTACACATTGGGTGTGGAGACCAAAATTGCATAATTCACAGCATAACACACATGCATTACACTCTAATTTTTATGAGAAGAGACCCAAACCTATTTGGGTTCCTAAGTCTGACAGCTATTGATTCTTGCAGGATTGCTCTCATCAAAGACCTCGTGAGAGCATAGGATACTTGGACAAACGGAGGCTCGCAACTGCTTAAATGTGCTGCTTAACAAATTCTTGAATTGCATTTTGAGTATTGCTGTGTTTTGTTTTTGTGATAATTCTTGTGTAGTTGTTCTAGTCATTTTACTTTTGTTTTCCTTATGATGATTTTTCCTTGTTCTTAAACTTTGGATATTTATGGACAATGATTAGCATTTCTAAATCAGTTAAAGGGAGAAAACACCGTTGATGGTTTCCCTTTCTCTAACCTCTTTTGGTGATATAATTTTTTTTTCTAAAAAAAAAACTCCATCTCATTTTAACAAATGGTTTTTGAAATTAAAATCCTTTTTCTTTCTTGTTACAATAGTCTCTCTTATATATATGATCCAAAGTTCTTATATATCCTTCAAGTTAATTGAAATCTTACCGTTGAACTTGTCATATGATTTTGATTTTTATTTTGTGGCTTGTTCTTCTCTATGTTAGAAAGAGAGCCCCTCTTCTCTAATATCTAGAATATATAATCACAACTAAGAACTTTTTTAAAGGGTTTGTTAAAGAGTTTTTAGCTTGCAAAAAATTGAAAAGGGAAGAAGCCAATGACGCCAAATTGAAAAGAAAACTATATACACAAAAGTGTATCAAAAATCAAAAGATGCTCAAAGAGCCAATCAAAGTGACAAGAGGCATAAAATGAGCCCACTAAATGCAAGCTATCCTCTCTTGTCAAAACTTTTTAAACTTAGAAAGACTCATGGGTTATTTGATATTTTCAAAGGTTTGATTTCAAATTCCATGAAAGAGACAAATTACTTTGGTATACTATTTTATATGATATTTTGTTTGTAACCAAGATTTTAACGGATCTTCTTTTTATCCAATTTATTCTGAGTTAGACCTCTTGTTTTCAAAAGATAATTTTTATCCTGGAAGAAGTCCGAGGTAGGGTAAATAGGATCGAATTTTCTACCATTTTCAGATTATGACATTGTTAACTCGTTGATCTTTCAAAACTTTAAAATTTAATTATTTGGGAAATTTGTCATATGCTTACTTTGCTAAAAACAAAAAAAAAATAGAAAAACTAAATACCAAAAACTTCATTTCTTTTTTGTGTTTGTTTTTTAGTTTGTTTTCATTTTTCATTTAGGGTTTTCTCTGATCATCTCCATCTTTCCTTAATTTTCAAATTCTTGTCACATCGTCCTGGCCGATTCCTATATCGTCCTGGACGATAGGACAAATTTCTCTTCAAAATTCCTTGTGCTGAACCTTTTTTTAAGCTTTCTGTAACTCATCGTCCCGGACGATCCCTTATCATCTTGGCCGATTTGATCGTCTAGACCGATACCATTTTGGTCCTAGCCGATGCATTTATGTTCATCGTCCTGGCCTATACACTAGATCATCCTGGACGGTCCACATGTCAGTACGTTTAAATCCTTAAAATTGGCCTCGAACGATCCATTATTGGATAATGATCCTGGCCAATCCACAGTTCGTCCCGGATGATGCACGTGGCACAGATTTAAAATGTTTTAACTACTGCCGATACGATCAATTATTGTGCATCGTCCTAGATGATACACCTAATCGGCCCAGACAATCTACTTTTCGAACGGTCGTCCAGCTTGACTTCTCAGAACGATCGCCTGTGTCTAATCATCCTGGTCGATATCTGATCAGCCTGGACGATCGGACCGCCTTTTAGACCAATCAGCCTGTACGCAATAATTGAACCAAATCGTCCTGGATGATTCTGCGATCATCCTGGATGATATGGCCGTTTCTTTAATTAGAGGCCATTCTAGCCATTGTTTTCACCTCAACCTACCTCTTCTCTTGTGTTTACTTACTGATTTCTTGCTATGGCTAGTGGGAAGCGAGTCTGACAAGCTTTTGCAAGTCCTCGAGGGACACTCTGGACCCTCGATTCAGGGAAGTGGAGGATCAAGCAACTTACCGTCGTTACAAAGAATGTGGCATCACCCTTTCCAGAACCATCAATCCTGCCCACCTTTCATATCTGGTAATTGATCTCTTTGCTCACACTTCTCTCTGTTTCATTCTTACCCTCACTGTCCCTTTTTCCTCAGAACTTCAGTTAAAATTTTTTATAAAAATCTTCATATAAATTCTACTTTCACAGCCCTGACCTCCTATGCGAATTGACACCTGGTCGAGATCACATATCAGGATTGTGCTGAACTTTTACAGCTATCCACCACCGGGGATAAGCTGCATATAATTGTTTCAGATCCTAATTTTGACTGGTCCACGGCAAACCATTTTCTTCTCCAAACCAACACACCTTTTCATGTTGGAGAGACCAGCTCTTTAGTCAAAGATGATAGGACAATTCAACATGTCCTTCGCATCTCCATTATTCCAAAAGTCGAGGACCGAATCCACATCACTCCTCTGCTTTCTCTGACTACCTTTTTCATCATAGTCTGGAGAGAATTTAATGCTACTGATCTAATCTTTCGATACAATGATCATTTAATAACTATTCATGATCCAGGCCATAGGAGGAAACCCAACCTTGCTTTAGGACATCTCATAGCCTATATTCTTAAAACCAAATACAATCTTCAATATCCTGCTCGTCACGACCTTCAGCCTCCTTGCTACTTAAATAGCTCTTTCAATATCTTTCATAGTACTTGTCTCCACCTAGGGGATGGGGAACCTCAGGGGGCCGAGGAGGAGGAGGCTCCCGCTCCCGTTCCTGATCCTGCTCCTCTTCGCCAGCACTCACAGTTTGACCAGTTAGTAGAGAGATTTGATCGTTGGGAGACCCGTTTCGACGCTTACGTTACCGCACTGGAGCAACAACATTTTGAGGACATGGTTCGCTACGAGCAACACCGCATAGAGGACTTAGCTCATTTTGACAGCTACATTTCTCACCAGCAGCAGCAGCATGACTACGACATAGCCTGGTTCAATGCTCAGTTTACTACGCTAGCTGGCTACTTTCAGTAGGCTCCACCACCTCCACCTCCATCTGATGATCAGGATCCCTCGTTCTTTTAGTTTTAGTTCTTTTTTTTATTGCTTTCATTTTATATTTTTTTTAGTTGGTTGCTTTAGTTTAAAGTTTCCTTCTCCTTTTTGAGATGTCAAAAGGGGGAGTAATATGTTTGTACTTGTTTAGTATGATTGTACTTGTTATGGTAAAAAATTTAAAAGCTTGTTTAGTTTTTTTGCATTACAATTTTAGAATTTTTTTTTGATATGTTTGCCATCATAAAAAAGGGGGAGATTGTTACAAACCTATTTTGGATTATGATTTTGATGATAGCAAACAAATCTTGTTCCACTACAACTGTTGTTTTCTCTATTGACTTTTCAGGACCCAAAGATCGGACGAAAATCAGAATCAACTACAGATTGGGTAGATTAGGTTTGAGTCTGTCTGTAATCTTTTTTTTTTCTTTTCTTAAGTCAATTATAAATGTTTGAAGTGACTGATGTCAAGTAACCCTACACACACACACACACTTGAGAGATTTAGAATCTCTATTTTTACTCACATCGGCCAGGATGATATCATTATCCTTCTGGACGATCAAGTCTAAATAGAAGATCTAAACAGGATTTCTTATTAAGGCAGCTGTAATTAACTTATCGGCCTGGACGATACTTGTATCGGCCTGGACGATAGGCTCAAAATAGAAAGAAATTACAGTAATAAACAATTAAGGTATTTTGTACTTTTGGTAATCAGCCAGGATGATCTCTGATCGGCCTAGACGATATTAACAATTATGCCTTAATTGATCAGACAATCTAGGAGGATTAATATGATCATATCGTCCTAGACGATTGCAAGATCGTCCGGGATGATTGCAAGATCATCCGGGATGATCTATTCTAAAATCCTTAGTTGCTCCTGAACGATAAATATTGGCCAGCACAAATTCAGGGTGATGTGCTTGACGATCGGGATCGGACAACTTGAATTTAGGGCGATGTTCTGGACGATTTTCCTCTGATTTGAACTGATCGGCCAGGATGATCGTACGATCGTCCAGGATGATCAAGCCAATTTTCAATCGTCTAGCTTGCATTCAGGGTAATGCTCTGGCCGATCTCATGGGATTTATATTGATTGGCCAGGATAATTTTTATATCATCCTGGACGATAAAATTGGCAACTTATAATTAATGAACTCCTTTGAAGCCCTTCTATTTAAGAGCTCTTGTTTAACGTTTTTTAATATCCTTGGCTGCTGTCTTGACCTGAGAAAACCTAAAGGAGAGAGAGAGAGAGGATCTTGTGAGGGGGAGCTTGTGAGGGGATTCGCAAGGGTTGCTCCAAGTATTGTTCCACTTCTTCTTCCCTAGAGTTTCTTGTCCTTGAAAGGGTTGGGAGAGGTAAGTTCCAGCAAGCGATCGAGGTTCTCTGCCTGCTTTAGAAGGAAGCAAAAGGAGGAAGGTTCTCTACCTTGCCGGGTGTGGCAAAAAGAGGTGTTTGTAAAGGCTTCTCCGCCTAGCTATGAGGGCTAAGGGAGAGTCATGATTGTAGTGCAATACTCAGAGAGCGCCTCCGGGGAGTGGACGTAGGTCGAGTTGACCGAACGACTATAAACCCTTATGTTCTTGTTTTTTACTGCTTCCACATTTATTATCTTCCGCATTTTTTTTTTGGTGGTGATTTGGTTTGTATTCGTGCTTTGCTTAGAGTAAATTTTTAAATACCAATTCACCCCACCTCTTGGTTAGCCTTGGGCCAGTTCTATAGGGCTTAATATCCCTAACGAACTTTCAGCAACCTTTATAAAAACCCCTAACAAACTCCCCATCACAAGATCTTCTCTCTCTCCTTTGCTCTCCTTCTCCTCCTTGCTCCTCAGGTCAGGACAGTAGCAAAAGATCCTCTATTGAGTAAATAAGAGGTCTTATAAAGAAGGGCTTAAAATTTTCCCTAAGTCGTAATTAATAAACAAATATCATCCAACATGATCGACGAATCATCGTGTATGATCAGTACAAATTTAGCTCAATCAGCCAAGATAATATGGGAGTCTAGATGATTAGAAGGTTTATTTATTCTGATCATCCAGGATGATATGATATTGTCCTTAATAATTAGTTCAGAACGCCGAATATCATCCAGACAATCACTCTGTATGACCAAAATTTAGCTTGCTTGGAAAATGAAAAATTAACTGATTATTCAGGATGATTTCATAATCATCCTAGATGATTAGCTCAAGACATTAAATATCATCCATACCATTGCTCTGTTCATCCAGACTTTATCTACTTGGATGATGAAAAAATAATTGATCATCCAGGATAATTTATGGATCATCTTATATAATTTGTTCAAAATGTTAAATATAGTCTGAAACATTGCCCTAGTTATCCACGAGGAAACTAAGGTTTGTATAACTTATCATCCCTGATGATCTTACAATCATCCAGGATGATATGATCGAGCAATCAAACCTTAATTTCTTTCCTTAATTACCAAATTAATTTAGGCATAATTGTAATGCATTATCTAGGATGATGTCATGGACAATGTCCAAGAATAAAACATGCCTAAAATAATTAGCTGCTGATTCTTTTTTATTTGAGCCTATTATCTAGTATGATTCTAATATCGTCTAGGATGATTTGCTTAATTTTTGTTTCCTTAATCAGGATGGCATAATTAGGGTTTCTATTTTTAACTGATCATCCAGGATGATTTAGGATTGTCTTGGATGATATGATCAAAAATAGAAAACTCTAAATAAATAGAATTTTTCCCCCTGAGTGTATGTGTGCATGGTTACATAGCATCAGTATCCACTTTATTATATTTTACTCAAGAAAAGGAAAAGACACTTGATGTTCACTAATAGATTGACTCAGTCCTAGTCTACCCAATCTAGAGATAGCTTAATTTACAATTTGATCTTGTAGACCTAAAATGTAAGTAAGCATGATAGTCTTAAAAAAAATAGATGTGTCAAAAATGTTTGCTATCATCAAAATTATAATTTCTGAATCCAGATTCACAACATCTACTGTGTGTTGGATTTTTTGAGATTTCATTGCATGTTGTGATTAAAATTACCTGGGGTGTTTGCTCACTTTTACTACACTCTGTGGATAATTGACGTGTTTGGCGACTAGATTATTCTTAAGATAGGAATAATTTGAAAGTTCGTTCGGGATGTTAAACCCTATGAACTTAGTCCCAAAGCTAATTAAGAAGAGTGGTGAATTGGAAAACTTTAAAACCAAAGATAAAACTCTAACCACAATCATCACAATCAAAGTGCGGAAGAAAAATAAATGCAGAAGCAAAAATAAGAAAAGAACACACCGGATTTATAGTGGTTCGGTCAAACCTTGACCTACGTCCACTCCTTGGAGGCACCCCCCAAGTATTGCACTAAACTAGTGTCTCTCCTTTAGCCCCCACGGCTAGGCGGAGAAGCCCTTACAAAATCACTTCCACCTTCCCCGGTACGGCGGAGTCGCCGGGTCCTTTGACACCAAAGAGATCTTCTTTTTTGGTGAACTTACCTCGAGACAAGCCTTGAATCCGATGGTACTAAGGTGCGAGTTCGCCGGAGCAACCGTGTGGATCCCCCACCACACTCCCTTGAGTTTCTCCCCCTCACAGGATCTTCTCCCTCTCAAACTCCACCCTTTCCTCTCTCGCTTTCAAGCTCTCTCTTCAAGTCTCCCCTATAAGAACGAAGCTCCAATGGCTGCCAAAGACTCATACAAAAGTTTCCATGCCATAGCTTAAATAGAAGCTCTCAAAACGAGCTCATTAATGCAAGTTGCCGACATTATCGTCTAGGTCGATAGGTATATCGTCCTGGCCGATCAGTATAAATTAAGCTCATTATCCCGGGATGATATGGGACGATCAGAAGAAACTTGGTTACATCGTCCTGGCTGATCTCACGATCGTCCTGGCCGATTAGTTTAAAACTTGTTCAATCGTCCTGATCATCGCCCTGAATAGAGTCTGGCCGATGTCAATCGTCCAAGCTATCGTCCCAGCCGATCTCACGATCGTCCTGGCCGATCTGATCGTATCAATCAGCCATTAATTCTTTCCAAAGATACCAGATCATTTTAGGCATAATTGAGTTAGATCGTCCTGGACGATGTGTATATCGTCCTGGCCGATTTCCTAAAAGATATAATGCCTTAACTGATCATGGCGGCTGATTCTTTCTTATTTGAACATATCATCCTGGCCGATACAAATATCATCCAGGCCAATCAGTTGACGGTTGCCTTAATGAGGATGCCCTAATTAGGGTTTCTGGTTTTGAACATATCGTCCAGGCCGATATTAATATCATCCCAGACGATGTTACCAAAAACAAAAATCATGTAGGGAGCAAGAGAATTTCTACCAAGTTATAGCCACACCAAATACAACAGACTCAAGAAAGGAAAAAGATTACAAACTGACATAGACCTAGTCTACTCAATCTTGAGCTGGTTCCAAATGTAGTCTGATCGTGTGGACCTGAAACGTTAGTATAAAAGGCAATCGTAGGGACATAAGGAATGTTTGTTATCATCGAAATCATAAACTATAGATTCGCAACAATCTCCCCCTTTTGATGATGGCAAACATTTCTCTTTGAATTTTCAAAAATATCCCCCTCACATGAATACTGCTTAAAAAACTAAGGGAGATAAAAATAGATAAAAATATTTTTGTAGTTTTAAATTTTTGAAAAGAAAACAAGGGATACAAGTACGTTCTCCCCCTTTGACATTATCAAAAAAGAGAGAAGGCACAGAGAACAAAACGAGATAAAAATGTTCCCTGATCTTGTGAAACAAAATATTCTTAAAATGAGAAAGTTGCCTCTTGGTTTTAATCAAAATTTTAGTAAAAAATGGATTGACAACGCATAGTCCAGTAAAGGTTAGAAAAATCAGAATTTGATAATCCAAACTCAAGTTCTTTAGAAAGGCTCAAAAACTTTTTAATTTGGTATCTAAATCAAGAAATAAATTAGAGACGGAAACAATCATTTTTCAAAAACTCCTTCCATAAAATATATCTAATAGAAGATCAATGCACGAATTGTTGAATCAAGAATCAATATTTTCAAAGTCAAGTATCGAAAGTATCAAGGGTTTTCTTAAGCTTTTTAAGAAGTACAAGAATGGTAAGCATTAACTTTTTGTGGGCTCATTTTATGCCTCTTGACAATTGGTTGGTGCACTGCGCATCTTTTGATACACTTTGTGTATTCTATATTGTTCAATTTGGCGCTTTGCGCATCTTTTATTTTTGGCATCATTGGCCAATTTTTTGTATATGCTACCTTTCTTAAATCTTAAAAAAACAAAGGAAAACCCATCTTAGTGACAAAGCGAATTTCTTGATTAGGAAAATTATGAGTTAGATTCAACGACTTGCAAAAGATTCCTATACGATAAATCAAACGTTTGGAGATAAAAAATTTTATTTCAAAAACCAATTTAAAAGATGAAAGAGATTTTAAATCAAAAGTAGGATAACCTCTTTTAGGAAATAGAGATTGAGAGTAAAAACAAATCATGAGTTTCCTTCCTTCGACTGTTTTAGAGAAGTCAAACAAAAATTTACCAAAGATTTTTTTTTAAAAAAAACATGAAGCAAATTTTTCATTTTTAGAAAAGTGAGTGTGTGTGTTGGATCAAAGAAAAAAAATATGAATAATATAAAAAAGAAAAAGAAAAAATGAAAACAAAAGAAAAAACACAAATAGCTCATTTAACCATTATCTCTTTCCTGGTCCGATTCTTCAAAAACAATGTCTGCCCATGAGATTTTGTGTTTTTCATTATTTTCCCAATTAAACTTTAGCTTTTCCTTGCCCTTTTCTTTTGTAGGAAGAATTCTTATATTAGGGCACATATTTTTCATATATCCAGGCTTCCTGCATCGAAAGCAAATAATGTCAGAGGAAATATGGACATCCTTACCACTTTTACCTTTCTTCCACTTTTGCTTATGTATTGGTGAGCTTTGTGATTTGCTTGACAATTCATTGTTATCGTCACCAACTAAGCTTCCTTTTTCCGTATCTTCAGCTTTTAGAATGATCGTTTCACCTGCATCCAAAAGTCTTTGACCCAACCCTTGCTCGTAGGAAATGAGTGAGCCAATCAAATTATCAATAGAATAGTCATTCAAATTTTTAGATTCACAAATAGCAACAACTTTAGAATAGAATGTATCCAGTAGACATCGAAATTTTTTTTAACTTTTTCAAAATTTGAAAGATCTTTTCCTAAAGCATGCAATGAGTTTATAATTTGAATAAACCTTGTATACATGTCTAAAATTGTTTCCAAAGGTTTCATAGAAAACACTTCAGGATCATGCATTAAAATATTCAATTTTGATTGCTTGATTTCATTAGAGCCTTCGTATATGGTGTGCAATTTATCCCAAACTTCCTTACCAGTTGTGCACGTGGAAATTAACAAAAAATCATCAGAATTTAAAGCACAAAAAAAGCAATTTAAAGACTTCGCATTCAATTGAGCATCCATTTGTTCTTCCTTACTCCATTAATTAAAAGGGATATCAATTTTAATTCCATTTAAAACTCGTGATGGTGAAGAATAACCATTTAAAATCATATGCCACATGCGAAAATCAATTGATTGCAAAAAAGTAGACATGCGAATTTTCTAAAAATCAAATGTAATATTTTCAAACAATGGTGGTCTAGTGATTGAATAACCTTCCGCAAAATTATGATTAGCCATGGATCAAAATTCAAAAGCTTTTAAAAACTTATTTTATGAAACTCGCTCTGATACCACTTGAAAGTTCGTTCGGGATGTTAAGCCCTATGAACTTAGTCCCAAAACTAATTAAGAAGAGTGGTGAATTGAAAAACTTTAAAACCAAAGATAAAACTCTAATCACAATCAAAGTGCAGAAGAAAAATAAATGCATAAGCAATAATAAGAAAAGAACACACCGGATTTATAGTGGTTCGGTCAAACCTTGACCTACGTCCACTCCTTGGAGGCACCCCCCAAGTATTGCACTAAACTAGTGTCTCTCCTTTAGCCCCCACGGCTAGGCGGAGAAGCCCTTACAAAATCACTTCCACCTTCCCCGGTGCGGCGTAGTCGCCGGGTCCTTTGACACCAAAGAGATCTTCTTCTTTGGTGAACTTACCTCGAGACAAGCCTGGAATCCAATGGTACTAAGGTGCGAGTTCGCCAGAGCAACCGTGTGGATCCCCCACCACACTCCCTTGAGTTTCTCCCCCTCACAGGATCTTCTCCCTCTCAAACTCTACCCTTTCCTCTCTCGCTTTCAAGCTCTCTCTTCAAGTCTCCCCCATAAGAACGAAGCTCCAATGGCTGCCAAAGACTCATACAAAAGTTTCCATGCCATAGCTTAAATGGAAGCTCTCAAAACGAGCTCATTAATGCAAGTTGCCGACATTATCGTCCAGGCCGATAGGTATATCGTCCTGGCTGATCAGTATAAATTAAGCTCATTATCCCGAGATGATATGGGACGATCAGAAGAAACTTGGTTACATCGTCCTGGCTGATCTCACGATCGTCCTGGCCGATTAGTTTAAAACTTGTTCAATCGTCCTGATCATCGCCCTGAATAGAGTCTGGCCGATGTCAATCGTCCAGGCTATCGTCCCGGCCGATCTCACGATCGTCCTGGCCGATCTGATCGTATCAATCAGCCATTAATTATTTCCAAAGATACCAGATCATTTTAGGCATAATTGAGTTAGATCGTCCTGGACGATGTGTATATCGTCCTGGCCGATTTCCTAAAAGATATAATGCCTTAACTGATCATGGCGGCTGATTCTTTCTTATTTGAACATATCATCCTGGCCGATACAAGTATCGTCCAGGCCGATCAGTTGACGGCTGCCTTAATGAGGATGCCCTAATTAGGGTTTCTGGTTTTGAACAAGTCGTCCAGGCCGATATTAATATCGTCCCGGATGATGTTACCAAAAACAGAAATCATGTAGGGAGCAAGAGAATTTCTACCAAGTTATAGCCACACCAAATACAATAGACTCAAGAAAGGAAAAAGATTACAAACTAACATAGACCTAGTCTACTCAATCTTGAGCTGGTTCCAAATGTAGTCTGATCGTGTGGACCTGAAAGGTTAGTATAAAAGGTAATTGTAGGGAAATAAGGAATGTTTGTTATCATCAAAATCATAAACTATAGATCCGCAACATAATCTTGGTGTTCATTGAGTTTTCTAAAGGTCTCCATGCTCATGCGGGGCAATAAAGGGGACTAAATAAAAATATATATAACTGCTATAGCTGCTTCAACTATTTAGCCCCCAAATAAAAAGAGTGTGGCAGCATGTTTTCTTTTTTGCATACATAAACAATTGCTTGAGAATTTTTTTTGATATTTTAATACATAGGATAACCTTATAGGAGAGTCTATAATTTTTATTTTCACATATATGTAATTCATTTGAGTATCGAGTTTGTAAAGTTGAATTTTAAGTCTGGGATATATAAGTCCAAAGCTTGGATTCCAAAGAGGTAACGATACCCGTTGGGGGATAGTCCTTTCCCATTTGGAAGTTTAAATTTGCACCACCTCTTCCTACCCAAAGAGGAAATAGTAACCATCCCCTCGAGGGAAGAGTTCTCTTTTCCATTTGGTAGCCAACTACGAAGAATCCAAGGAGCCCGAGGGAAAGAAGACTGAAGAATTAAAGATGAAGAGTATCCCACTCAAAGTCACTTACGACTTTATTAGGATAAGAATCCGGGTTGTTATTAGTGGTACCCGACCACCTTACTTTTTATAGACCCTGGTTATAATAAGAAAAGCAGTTTGCCTATGGATACTTTTTTTACTAGTTTGATTATATTTGATGTATTGATTTGATTACCTATAGGATTGCTTGCTTTTCTTAATTTTTTCATGATTATGTGGTGCACTTTATATTAGCTTAGATATGTGAGGATCATAAGGGTGTGAACATTTTTATACTCGTAATCAAAATTTAAAATTCTAGGAGTTGAGCAACATAGAAAGATAACAAATCTAGAGAATAAATTAGGGATCGCCCCTAGGTTCGCATGCATATTACTGCACTCTTTTTTTCTTATTTTAGACACTTCCTCACCTGCAGGTAGAGTTCATATAATCCAACCTTTGAGGATGAGGTTCTAAGCCTGGGGAAGCCTAGTCTTCTAAAAAACTATTTTTAAGCCTTTTTAAAATTTCAAGCATACATGATTTGAATATTTTCACTAGCATGCATTACATTAGAAACACATTTAAAGAGTCTAAGTTTTAATTGTGTCTATCTTTAGGATTTTCACCCTGTATAAATAAAGGGGTTACTTAGGACAATCTTTAGATGTTGGCCCCAACTCTCTAAAACTTTAATAAAAATGCCCCAACCACTCTTTCATACAATGACCGGACTCATGTATTTAAAATTGACTAAGTGGTTAGATGGCTCCCCAATCCAAGCCAGGGTAAGTCCAGGTTCTATATTGCATTAGTTAGGTTTGAGTCACCACTATGTGGTACCCAATTTAGATTTAGGATCCGTGGAGGATCTTGGACTATAAGAACTCAAATTTTGGGAATATAATCCTAAATTTCTAATAAATTGCTCAACTCAAACTAAAACTTCTCTCTATCCAAGATTTAAAACCCAACAATTAGATTAGGTTGGTGTACTTCTGTATGTTTCCAGAAAATCAAAGTGTCCTTCTTTCTTTGATTCTGCTAATAAGTGTTAAATCTTGATCCATTCTTTTTTAAACTTCCAAAATTCAATTTCTTTGATATCACTCCTAGAAAATCTTCAACAAAATTTTACCATTATTTTAATTGAGAGTTTTCATAGGAGACTTTGTCTTCCTACTATGTAAATAGCTACAAGGGCTTGTGCTCATAGGAGATTTAGAACCACACACACCTGATTTTCAAAAATCAATATTTCAAAACTCAAAAATGATCTTCTTTGGGAAAATCAAGCAAATAATGATCATTATCGTCTTGTCTCGTCGATTGATAATTGGTGATATCTTCTCTCTTCAAAGAGATATATCATTAGTTATCGTGATACATAATATGAAATTAATGATCCCCCATTCAGATTATAATGGTTGAATATTGATAGAACCTTATCTCGACACTTCAGGATCGTATGTGATTCTTATCTAAATTGGAATACTATAATCGAGATGACAGCCTTCAGTTTCACAATCAGAACCCATTAGCAAATGAAATTCTTTGCATAAATGGAAAAGATATTATTTATAATGAGATGTTTGATTTTTAAAACTGCATATTCAAACTCAAATTTCCCTAATAAGATTAGATTTTTCAAAAGCCCACCAACAAATCAAACAAAAAATTATAAAATATGATATGGAAACTTTAAGTTTAAGTTATCATAGTATCTAATTTAAAAATTATGTTACAACATCTAAATTTGAGTTCCAAGTCTTGAATGATTGCTTAAGCCAAAAGGATGTTCTCAGAAATAGCCCCACCTTTAACAAAGCCCATTTGGTAAGGAGAAATATTTATAGAAAGCAAAGGGGATAACCGATCCATTAAGATTTGGAAACCAGTTTACTAAAGAAAGAACATAGACTAATAGGACGAAAGTCATCCCATTTATTAGTAGCCACTTCTTAGGAATAAGAATAATAGAGGTTCTAGTAAAATAAGGAAATAAACATTATGAATATGACATAAGTTTTTAACTCTAATCCTAGTAGAGGGGAAACCAGTACCTCTAACATTCCAATTAATTGAATTAATCATTGATTTGTAATTTGCTAAAAGTTTGAGAATGAGTAATTCTAGGAAATTGCTCTTTAAAATTTGACTTTTTCATATTTTTCTTGTTTTAACAAAAATGAAATTAGTATCTACGTTACCAAAATCTTTATTAACACTAACATTATCATAAGCAAGATTATTTTTATGAGAGAGATCCTTTGTACTGTCAATTATATTATTTCCATTCTTCTGAAGAATAATACAATTTGCCATGCCGTAAGTTCCCTCCTCTATTTCCTCCTACATAAATTCTTCTTCTTCCATATTTCTTTCTAATTCAACATGCTGTACATTCACAAAAAGATGAGCTAAACTTATATTAGTCTTTTCCATACAATCCAAATAAAATAAATGTATGTTAGTTTCATAAGGCAAATAAGTAATATGAGATGTGTTAGTATGTTTCAAAGGAATAGCAACCATTTGCTCGTCAACATTTTATGGACAATTATTAACAAAATTAAGAGATTTACCCATAGGGTGGGAAGAGTCATCAAAACTCCCTCAACTGATATGTGATTGCAAGCATCAATATTACTATCATCTCCATTAAGGCCTAATTCGTTAGACACGATAATCTCATTGTCATCGTTGACATGTTTTGTATTATTCACCAGGGAAGGATCTGACACTAGAATCATTTCCAGCACTTAGTATCTTCATGCAGTAATTGATCAACTAAAATATTTTTCCCTTTAGATTCTTTAGACTTTTCATCCTGGTTGTGTAGATGAGGGTGTAAAATAAAGCATTCTGAATTTGTTTTTTTTGAAATATCCATTTCCACCATAGTACGCGCCACAGATGGATGTGATACATTTGGTAAGGGTCTTCCAAAGATGTAACCTAAAGCAAATAATATCAGAGAATTAAAAAATATGAAGCCATATATTAGGAAAACATTTCCAAATAGGTGCTATAGGTGATTCTTTTCTAACATCAAAATCTGGTGTCCACTTGAGTAAATACATTTGACAACCCTCAATGTAATAAGCTCTTCTTGAAAATATGTGACTATAGTCTAAATCATTTGAAAGTTGCAACGTGATGTGTCATTGGTCTAGCAAGCCAATTAAAAATGTTCCATAAATTTTTAGAGAAAAACAAAATTTCTAGATAATTTGTAGATTTTGTCTTCGAAGCATAACTTTCCAACCAAAGTAAAAGAAAAAGGGCCTGCAAGTTATGAAATAACTTTATCATAAAACATCAAAGCTGGCAAACCCTTGAAGGAAGTTTCAACCAAATCTAACTTTTAGAAAGAAGGAAAAATACCACCAGTATGAACATCTTTAAAAGAATGAGATATACCATCAATATTTGATGAGATCCAGGGGTTCAATGATGACAGCATTGTCATCGCCCAATCCCACAACAAATTAAGAAAGAAACAAAACAAAGTTAGAAAAATTAAAATGCAACTAGATAGCAAAAAACTAGAGAAAATTAATCAAAAAGGATCCACGATCGATAAGAAGAGGCTCTAAGAAGAAAACCCAATAATCACCTTATTATTGCCAGAGCCAGAACGTTAGGAAGCTACGTTGAAAAACCAACAGTCATCTTATTATTGATCCTTACTTAAGTCTAACTTAGGTATGCCTCTAACTAGATTTTTATTGGTAATGTTCCTAAGGTTCTTCATACTTGCATGACATAGTCTCCTATGTCATAGCTAGAATTCATCAATTATAGTTTTCAAATACAGGAAATTGGAATATTCAACGTCGTTCATATCAATTTTATATTTTCAAACTTTTCCCATGACATTTAATTTCATTGATTTATCAGGTATGTATTTGGCTTGTTTATATGTTATCGGGGATACTTTGATTTGCATAATAGCAATCATGGCCATTAACTCCTCTAATTTCTTCCCCATTCTCATAATCTACTCATCTTTTATGCTTAATCATAAAAAAAGTTATTGAGTTAAAACTATTATATCATCCTCATCATCATCATTGTTAGTAGCTCCTACTTCACCCTTACCCTTTCCTTTATCTCTTTGCAGAGATGAATGAGTATTTACCATGTTTACACTTCCAGACATCTCCTCATCCTACAAATTCATTTTTGTACTTTCTACAACTTCTCGCTCATTGATACGATGGATACTCTCATTCAGATATTCCATCATTTTATATATTGAATTTTCTTCTACATGAAGTGGATTTATTCGATTCTACTCTCTAGTAGGAGAACTCAATTACCAACTTCTTTTTTCTTATCTTTTCCTCAACTATATTACTTCAGTGAGAACTAGAAGCAATTGGATTAGCTTCCATCTTAGACTTCTAAACCTTTCTTCCCGTTGAATAATGAAGTCAGTTAATTTACTAAATTCTATTAGAATGAATTTAGGATTGGCTACCTTAAAAGTGGTGCCTATAAACTTTACATGAGTGGTAATCCCAAGAGTGATGGGGAGCTTTGCTTTGATAATATCTATTATGATTTGATATAGGTAGGGACATGAGATTGTAACATCAATGAGTTAATGCTCTATATCCCAAAGATCTTCTATGATTTTGATGATTATAGTAACTACTAGATGTTGATCTGTCACTAGCTTTTGTAAAGTTCTTTGATCAATAAGAGCATTTTGCATTCACAACTAACTTGTGGTTCTTAAAAGTTTCTCTCCATCTCATTAGAGGTGGAGCTACCATTTCTCCACATTCTACAGGTTCAAATTGATTGGCTATCAATCCTTTAATATCATTATAAAATTTTGTCTTAGATTATCCATAAATTGTTGCACACTCCCAAACTAACTTATTCAGTAATGGTTTAAACTTGCTCTTCTTCTCATACAAGGAGGGCACAACTAGTTGTTTGTACAGTGCAAGAGGTGGAGAATTAATAATATGAGTCATGCTCTCTTCTCCAACAAAAGTTAATAATTGGTGAAATCAACTACCTGCTAGCTATGGAGAGTAAAAGTATAGTTTAGGAACTTTAGAATTTTCATTCATTGTTTCTTCAGTTTTAGTGATAATCAACTTATTTTCATCTATCAGCATGGATTTTTCGTTCCTTTGCCACATTTTATGATTCGTGTTATGATACCAAAACATAGTCATCTCATTGATTTCAGAAGATTACTCTATCTCAATATTTTTAACATAGATGCTTTAGAAATGATTGCAAACTTTCTCTTGTCACTGATAGTTGATTGTGGGAAAGTCAAATAGGAAAAGGCTGAAGGTTTAGTCGCCACATGAGCAGCAACAGACTCACCCTCAATGTTGATATGGTTTGAAGTAACATTTTATAGACTTTTGTAGCTCTATCCACATAAATTAATGGTCTAGTGAAAGTGAAGTGCAAGTTATTTAATGCTAAACCAAACTAAATTTGGGAGACTATATAAATTGTGTTGAGGTGATGTTGAAGCTAAAGATAAACTTTCCTAGCATTTTCTATAATTTAATGGGAAATCCATATCAATGACTAAACTTATTGAACTCAAACTAGATATTAAATAAAAAAATCACACTAAATTGACTTTAATCATTCTATAAGGAAAATTCTTGATAATTGATGATGAAAGTGAGATGATATTGATGATGGACCCAAAATAAAGAATAACCTAATTGTGAAATGTGGTTTTCGAACAAGGATAGATTGAGAATTGAACTTGAACTTGATGATTAAAGGAATGATTAAAATAGGATTTTTAATATAATGATTGAATTTAGATTTTGATTGTAACGATTAAAATAGGAAACTCACTCACATAAATGATTGTATTATGAATTTAGATTCTAATCGCTAATAAAGATATAAAGTAAACCAAATCCCTAATGGATTCACTTGATAAATATATGGACAAATTAAATGATATGACTATCCATTTGGGATTTAGTGTTTCTTTAGATAAATCTTCATAATTAGCATTAATTTTGTTGAATGACAAACTAACATCGCATTAACAACTTGAGAAAGGAAATAATATAACTTCATATTCAAATTTGGAATCGAGGATGCGGGTCTACCAAATGATACTGCACGTGGGGGTTAAAATATGAAGTTTACAATTACATTATCTCATAGGAAAAAAATAATTATAAGCCTTTACACTCTATACAAGTAGGCCAATGAGAGAGCATTTTGTGTTATACATATAATTATCCATGGAGAATAGTAGCTTTCTCCTACACATCAATGGATAAAAATATATATAGCTCAATAATCATGAGATTTCTACCATTAAAAACATCAACTCAAATGGGATTTATTAGATGTCAATGTTAGTTTCCCATGGGCGCAAGCCCCCATAGTTAATTATATCCTATGCCTCAACCTAGGAAACTCTTAATTAGAGATACTATTTTATTCTCTTCTAGGTTTTTTGTATGGTAAAATATATAGGCTCACCTAATTTAAGGGGTGATAGGCTCAATTGAGCTATTTAGCATTCATGGATAATATAGTCACCCAGCCTATCAAAATAGGAGGAATCAAGAGAGGATTCCTTAAATACCAAGCATATATGTGAGAGAAAGATGGAAGCAGCACCATCAGTGTGATGTGGATGCTTGAAATTTATAGTCTCCAAAAAATAGAGAACCTTGAAAGTACAAGATGCGCCTAGGGGGGGGGGTGAATTGGTGCTTTTAAAATAATCTTAAGTAGGAGTACTAATTTTTTTGATTTTTTAAAACACTTAGAAAAAACCAAATTTAACTTTTGCTAACAAATTAAATATGCCTTAAAAAATAGTGATGATGAAATTTTAGTTATCACGATAGAACATAGATCTAAGAAATTTATTAAGCAATTATAGCTAAGATGATGTGTAAAATGTAAAATGCAAAAAGTAAAATTATAATGAGCACACCAAATTTTATAGTGGTTTAGTCAAACCTTGACCTAAGTCCACTCTCCAGAGTCCTCCACTTCGAGTATTGCATTAACATAAAGTGACTCTCTTTTTGCTCCCTAAGTAAAGTAGAGAAGTTCTTACAAACCTCTCTTTCACCAACCCGGTGCGGCAGAGAACCAAAACTCCTTTTACAAGCAGAGAACCTTGATTCCTTTTTCTCCTCCCAGGGGAAGTCATAGAACCTCGAGGTCATATAATGAAGTTTCTCTCCCTAGAGAGCTCCCATAAGACTCACCACGGCCACAAAAGGAGTAAGCATGAAGCTAGCCTGGAGCAATCGTATTATTCTCTTCACACTCCTCTCCCTCACACTCAAGCTCACCTTCTCCTTTCTCTCATAAGCCCAAATTTTCTATAAAAGCTCCCTCTCAGAGTTACTCCTTCAGCTAAGTTCCTCTCTTCACATTTTTTTAGAGAAAGGTTAAAGGAATGCTTTATAATAGGCTTTAAGAAACCCTAAAAGTTCAAGGAAGCCATCATTATTTGTATAGTATGATCCAAGTTTATATAATGAGATTAGTTTAAAACTAGTTCCTTCCAGTACAAAGGATAATGAACATTTCATAAATTTTCAACGCATTATACCGTACGATCAAGATATCATCCAGTATGATCTTTTATATTTATATTGTTCATACGTGATGGATTCTGGGATGACTAAAAGTCATCCCAGTTGATCATACCATACTATATACTTCATATAGTATGGTTAGTTAATTTCAAGTAGTTTGTACAATATGATATTAATATCATATCAAATGATTAGAACAAAAGTTCTGTGTTGAAACTCGGGCTTTCGAGTTTATGATTTTGATGATAACAAATAATATTGATTAATTTTTAATTTCTCCTACTATTTATAGAGCATATTTGTTTATGTATTGACTAATATTTCTGGTATACCATACACCATTCTTTGAATATTCAAGACACAACATTACGTAGAATTATTTTTTATTAAATGAGTCTATAATTTTCATTTCTTAAGTCAAGTCTTCTAATGATGTATGTAAGATTGGTGATTGTCCACACACACAGGGGGAGCAAAAAAATTTAAATATTTTATTTTTTTGGAAATCATACTGTACGATCTGGATCATATTGTATAATATGGTGTAATAGAAATAAATTAAAATATTTATTTTCCTGAAAAAAATATTTTTAAAATATAACTAATCATACAGTTCCATCGCCATATTATATTGGTCGATCCATTATAATTAGAAAGCCCACCATCCATTAAATTACGTAAAAATTTGAATTTAAAAAGTTGTTCTAATTCTATTGTACGAACATGATTGTATTGTACAATGTTTAAATTATTGCCCAATTTAACCCTGTGATTAATCAAGCAAAATAGCTTAATTTTGATATTTTGATCGTATTGTATGAATTTGATCATATTGTATGATTAAAAGAGATGATTTTGGCCATCCCATGCTTCATCCTGGATGAACTACATTTTTATTGAATTGTTCGTATAGTACTAACTGGACATCGTACAATACCAATAGGCAAATTGAACTGTTTTTATAGTACTAACTGATGATCATACAGTACTAATAGGTTAAATTATACACATCATACAGGATGATCTTGAGATCATACTATACTATTTTTTATAGCTAAAAATTACTTTTTTATGTTTTTTCAAGCCCTCTATTGAAGCTTTCTTATATGACTTTATAAGAGTCTTTGGCAGCCATTGAAGCTTAATTTTTCTAAGGACAATTTGAAGAGAGAACTTAAAAGGGAGAGCAGAAAGGGTGGAGTTTGAGAGAGGGAGAATATTCTTAGAGAGGATTTCAAGGGAGGAGTGTGGCAAGGATTTCACACCATTGCTTTCTCAAGCTTGCACCTCAGTACCATCAGATTTAAGGTTCATCTTGGGGGAAGTTTTGGGAAGAAGAAGATCTCATTAGTGTCATATGACCCGGATCCTCTTCCTCACTAGGGAAGGTGGAAGTGATTTTTTAAGGGTTTCTCTGCCTAGTTGTTAGGCCAAAAGGAGAGTCACTAACGGTTTAGTGCAATACTTGGAGGGTGCCTCCGGGGAGTGGATGTAGGTCAAGTTTTGACCAAACCACTATAAATCTAGTGTGTTCTTTCCTTTATTATTTCTATATTTATTTTGATTACGATTAACTAAGTTGGTGAAATTGATAATTTATCTTTTTATTGTGAATCTATAAATATGATGTGCTCTTTTCTTTATTATTTCTATATTTATTTTCATTATGATTAACTAAGTTGGTGAAATTGATAATTTATCATTTTATTATGAATATAATTCGCTTTTATATCAATTTATAAAAGTTTTTTCTTTTTATTAAAGAAGATTTTAAAATATCCAATTCATCCCCCCTCTTGGCCCATCTTGTATTTTCAATTAGTATCACATTGGGGTCACAAAAATAGTATTTTAGAAAACCTTGAGAAAATTGATCATGGCATATTTTGGAAATTATAACATTGCTGAAGGCTATACAATTACGTGACCACCTTTATTTGAATTTTTTAAAATTTTTTAGAAAATTTGCATGTCAACTTTTTTATAATCAATTGATTATAGAATGTGGCACATGATTCAAACTAGCTATTCTATACAGTCATGTATGATAGATGGAGTCAAAATTAATATTCCTTTTAGTGAATGGAGTCTAATATAATAAATCAATGCTCAATTAAATACTAAATACTTGAATTAGTTTTTATGTGCATTAAATTCTAACAATAGCATGAGAATCTCTATATGTACAATTAGAAAAGAAACTTGAGATAGATTATGCATTACATATGAAATTACTAGTGAAGTCAAGCAATATAAGTTGAATATTCTAATGCATGATTACGAACTTTTCTACATGAAACCTTATGAGACGATCTTAGGTATGTTTACTAGGTTTACTCAAATTGTTACATCATTGCATGCTTTAGGTAGAGTACTTTCAAACTTCGAAAAAGTTAACAAAATTCTATGTTCTCTCCTTGATAAATTTGATGTCAAAGTTATGGCTATATGTGAATCAAAAGATTTGAATGCTTATTCTATAGACAATCTAATTGGCTCACTCATTGCTTACGAGCAAAATGAGAGTCAAAGACTTTTGGATGCAGGTGATAAGAAGACTATAGTGATAAAAGCTAAATACAAGGATGAATGTGGCTTAGTAGATGATGAGAGAAAGGAGATTTCTTTGATAACAAATAAATTTGATAGTTTATTGAAGAAAAAATATAAGCATCAACAAAAGTGGAGCAATGATAAAAATGGTAAAAATTTTAAATTTTCTTTTGACATTATTTACTTTGGGTGTAGCAAACCCAAAAATTTGATGTTTTAATGCCCCAACATAAAAACTCTTCATGTAAAGCAAAAGAGTAAGAATAAATAGATTGCAATATGGGAAAAGATAAAAAGTAACAAATCTCCAGGACAAACCTATCTTTTTAATCATCAGAACAGGAGCAAGACGATGAGGTATAAGCATGTTAATGTTTATTTGTGTGTTGTGTTTATGTGTTTTTGTGTGTTTTTTTAATCTAATTTATGAGTTTAATTTTTATTATATTTTATTTTTAATTATATTTTATTATAGTTTAAGCATAAATTTATGTTTTTTTTCTTTATTATGTTGTTATTTTTTATGTATTTATTTTTCTATTCTTTTTTATAATGTCAAAAGGGAGAATGTATTGTAATTGGTTGTACTTTTGTTTCATTTTTTTTGTAATTTAGCTTAAAAAAATACTTTCCCTATTTTTTAATGTATTTCTTTTAGTTAGGGGGAGTTTTAGGAGAAATCTTTTTTAATTTGCAAATTCAACCAGTATTATTTGTCATCATCAAAAAGGGGGAGATTTTAGCAACTCAAGCTTCTAAGTTTATATAAATAATATTAATTAATCTTTTATTTCTCCTAGTATTTGTAGTGCATATTTATTTGTGTGATGACTAATATTTCACATATACCATGCACTATTCTTTGAAGATTCAAGACTCAAGATTATGTAGAATTGGTAATACTAAATGAGTCTATAATTTTAATTTATTGAGTCAAGTATTATAATGATGTATGTTAGACTGGTGATCATACACACACACAAGGGGAGCAAAAATGGTTTTAAATATTTTAATTTTTATATAAATCATATTGTACAATCTAGATCATACTGTACGATCTGTTGTAACAGAAAGTAATTAAAAAATTTTTTATTGAAAAAAATATTTTTTAAATATAACTAATCATATAATACGATCACCGCATCATACTGGATGATCTATTATAATTAGAAAGCCCATCGTCCATTAAATTAGGTAAAAGTTTGAATTTTAAAAGTTATTCTAATTGTATTGTATGAACATGATCATACTGTACGATGTTTAAAATATTGTCTAATTTAATCTTGTGATTAATCAATCAAAATGCCTTAATTTTAATATTTTGATTGTACTATATGAATTGGATCATACTGTACGATCAATAGAGATAATTTTGGCCGTCTCATACTTCATCCTAAATGAACTGCATTTTTATTGAACTGTTTGTATAGTACTAACTGGACATCATATAATACGAACAGGCAAATTGAACTATTTGTATAATACTAACTGGTGATCATACAATACTAATAGGTCAAATTCTCCATATCATATTAGATGATCTTCAGATCATACTGTACTATCTTTGACAGGTAAAATGATTTTTTAAGTGTTTTTTCAAGAAATCTATTTAAGCTTTCTCATAAAACTTTGTAAGAGTTTTTGGCAGCCATAGAAGCTTCATTTTTCTAGAGAAAACTTGAAGAGAGAACTTGAAAGGGAGAGTGAAAAGGGTGGAGTTTGAGAGAGGGAGAAGATTCTTGGAAGGGATTTCAAGGGAGTGGAGGGGATTTCACATAGTTGCTCGGGCAAGGTTGCACCTCAACACCATCAAATTCAAGGTTCATCTTTAGGGAAGTTTTGGGAAGAAGAAGATTTCCTTGGTGTTTAAGGACCTGGCTCCTCCGTCGCACCGGGGAAGATGGAAGTGATTTTGTAAGGGCTTCTTCAACTAGCTGTGGGGGCTAAAGCAGAGTCAATAAAGGTTTAGTACAATACTCAGAGGATTCCTCCGGGGAGTTGACGTAGGTCAAGTTTTGACTGAACCACTATAAACTTTGTTTGTTCTTTCCTTTATTATTTATGCATTTATTTTCACTACGATTAACTACATGGATGAAATTGATAATTTATCTTTTTATTGTGAAGATAATTTTCTTTCGCATCAAGTTATAAAAAGATTTTTCTTTTCATTAAAGAAGATTTTAAAATATTAAATTCATCCCCCTTCTTGGGGCATCTCGTACGTTCATCTTGGTTCCATCTGATACAATCTATGAAACAACCGAATTCTGTCTCTATTCTTTGTACAGTATGATAAGGAGCATACAATATGAGCCAAAAAATTTCAATTAACCATGATTAAATTGCCTAATCTTGGGGGTTATATTAAACAAGTTTTCAAATGATCATATAATACGGTTATAATCGTATAGTACAAATAGTTCAAGAGTGAAAATTCTAAATCTTACTTAAATTAATCTTGTGGCTAGGGATTTTATATCGAAACAAATCATACATTACAATCTATATTTTACAGTATGATTAGTTCACAAAAATGAATCTTCCAATTAGCCATTAAGCCTATTCCTCAATCAACAGATCGTATATTACAAATTAAAATCGTACAATATGATTTGTCTAAAAAAATTATTTTTAAAGATAAACCCCCTGAGTGTTTGCGTGTTCTCCCACTTTGCATACACTCTTTTGTGGCTAGATTCAAGAAATAAAAAATGAAGAAAATATAAATTGCTGACTCTTTTACATCCTATTATACCTAGTTTTAAGTCTTCAACAGTCTTGAGCGATGTTTTTATTACCTAAAATATTAGTGCTTATAGATAAAAATAACATCTAAAATATTCAAGGAAAAAAATAATAATTAAGTCAATATTTTTTATAATCATCAAAATTATGGATTAGGGATCCTGGATTGCAACAATCTTCCCCTTTTTTATGGTATCAAATAATCTTAAATGATATGCAAGATAAGTGTTATTTCTTCCTAAGCTCCCCCTCACTAGATAATGAATTTTTAAAAATTTTGGGAAGCTATAAACAAAATCATTAATTTAATTTTATTTTATTTTAAAGATAGGAATACAAAAAAAAAATATAAGTGAACAAGTAGAATGGAATACACAAAAATATAAGCAAATAATTATATTAAAAATAACACAACATACAATCAACTAAAACACACAGGCATCTTCTCCTGCTTTTGACATCACCAAAAGGAGGAGTATCACACAACCAAAGAAATAAAGCAGTACAAGAAAAACACAGATAATAAAGACTACTCGAAAGGTGGATCCTGATCAGGTGGTGGTGGTAGTGAATGGTAGAACAAATGGACAAAGGCAAGCTGACGATATATCAAGGTAAATCATTTGCCAAATCATCACATATATTCATTGTATTGTCATTTTTTTGCTCAAGTCACTAATCTATATAATCCTGAGGTTAGGTAAGGTAGGCAGGTGTTATTGGAGGTGGTGGCCATCTTAACAGAGCGGCGTCCCCTTCTTCATTAAAGTCATGCTCAGCATGCTCATGCCCCCAATGGAAAATAATATGAATGGAGGCATCTGTATAAAAGATAGGAACATTATTAGGTGGAATAGGAAAATTAAGTTGGTATTTAGTGTCAAGGATGTACCCTTTGATTGGTCCTAAGGCAATGTTTTGTTTACGTCAGGCACTTGGATGTTGAATAGTGATCATGTTATAGATGTAGTCTATAGTAATTTGAGCTTCATCAGTTTTGGTACCTAACATGATTAAATAAGTGACTACAAATAGATATGAGGTTATGTTCATTCGATCGCCAGCTTTGGGTATAATGGATGTTTGAATGATATGCTGGATGATTTGAGCATTATGAGTTAGAGATTGGACAAGAGGTAGGTGTTGCTCTAAGGCCACATTCCTATGCAGTGGACTATTGAAAAGTCCAATAAAATTCATTTGAGGTCAGTGATTTGGGATGAGATCCTTGGGTTGAGAGTCCTATATATTCTACTAGATCATCCTTAGTGATTTCTACATTTTGTTTGCAGGCTAACAAACTCAAGGTGGTGCATTCTAAATTTATCATAAGGTTTCCTAGAAATTTATATAGGAGCTCATAATTTAAAGGGAAGGCCAGGGTAAGAAGAAAGTGGAGAGTGGTGGAGGTAAAAAGGTTCATAACCATGAAGTTCAAGGCTGGTTAGTTTAACATGCGAGATAGGGAGATCTTTGCCTCTTTAAACTTGTGGTAGGCCTCTTCAACTACAACTAAGAGAAACCAATCATTGTAACTAGGAGAGGAGGAACTCCCCTTGATCAGTCTGCTGTGATTTTTTCCACCGGCCATTGGACAAAAACTTTGAGAGGATTAGAGTTTAAAGGAAGGAAGTTTAGTGAGTTGAATAAAACCAACCCTCTAATTTATAGAATTATTTACCTATCATATAATATGATCAAATTTGTATTGTATGATTAGAGATGTAATTTCATCTAGATTACTTGTTGGAAAAAGTCGTCAAATCGTGCAGTATGATTAATATTGTATTGGACAATTTTAGCGAATTTTGTTTGTCCCTAGGAGTCATCAAAGCTACCTTCAATGAAAAGTATAATACAATATAAGAAGTGTAATTATTATCGTACCATCCATGTTAAATTCATCCCAATCCAAATTGACATGTGCATTGTTCTGTACGAAGGGAGGGATCATACAATACGAATGTCAATAATTTTATACCAAACAAATAGAATTCCTCAATGGTTGGTGACACATGGATTGTACAGTACGAGTAGTGATTTGTACAAAATAATTTGTATATCAATGAGCTAATCTAGACCATTGATTAAACAAAGAGTTGTGATCTATGCATTTGTGAAGATCATACATAATGACTGGGAATCATATAGTACGATAGGAGAAAAAAGTTGAGAATTTTGATGATTCAATGAGACGTGTATGTGATAATTAGGAAACATCCTAACCCAAAGAAAATTAAAAAAAATTGATTTTTTTTTACATACAAATAACATATTGGGTAACCTTTTTTTTAATTTAACAAACAACAACAAATAAACTAAAATGAGTGCACAAACAAACATATGCAAGTTCAAAACATATTTGACGGATTATTTGCAAATAGAATATTTTATTTTTTATTTTTCAATTTTTTTCTTGGATTAAGCATGAATATCTATAATACCCAGTTTTGTCCTCAATGCTAAAGGTGGCATAGGCTAATGGTTTTATGAATATGTCTGCCAATTGATCTCCTGTAGCTATATGATGCAACTCTATATTTTCCTTGGCTATATGATCACTTATAAAGTGATATATAATGAATATAGTCTTTGTACGGGAGTGTTGAATTAGATTTTTGGATATGTAGATTGCATTAGTGTTGTCACACATAATTTGGATAGTCCCTACAGGTAGTCCAAAATCTATGAGTTGTTGCTTTAACCATAAAACTTGAGCAACATAACTCTTTATTGCTATATATTCTTCTTTAGCTGTGGAAAGGGCTACCGAATTTTGTTTTCAACTAGACCAGGAAACTAAAGATTATCCTATGAATTGACAAGTTTCAGAAGTACTTCTTTTATCTACCCTACACCCAACAAAATCAGAATCTCAATACCATATGATTTTGAAAGAAGTTTTATGTCTAGGGTACCATATTCTAAAGTTTGGGGTTCCTAATAGGTATCTAAGGATTCTCTTAATAGTAGTTAAGTGGGATTCTTTTGGGTCAGTCAGAAATCTGGCACTGAGATATACACTAAACATTATGTTCGGTCTACTGGCAGTCAAATAGAGAAGAGATCTAATTATTCCCCTTTTTTTATCTACTAGTTTTGCATTTGGATCTTTGTCTAATTAAATACTGGAGCTCATGGGAGTGTTCATACCTTAATATTGTCCATTTTAATTTTTTTAGAATATCATTTATGTACTTAGATATGCTAAGGAAAGTTCCTTAATCCATTTATTTCATACAAAATCCCAAGAAATAATTAAGTTCTCCCATCATGCCCATTACAAACTCGTTACTCATTATTTTTGAGAAATCATCACATAGTTTTTTATTTGAAAATCCAAACAAGATATCATCTACATAAATTTGGGCAATGAGAATCTCATTTCCTACTCTTTTTTGGAAGAGGTTGGTGTCTACACTACCCTTATTTTTTGAAGAAATGCGTATAGCAATTTTATTCAAAAAAGAGTGATATAAAAAACTAAGTGATTGAATAAAAATCACATTCCTCCTTTAACATAGAAATAAAAATAGGAGGAATCTTATTATCACCTATTCTTCCCAAAAAAAATCTAAAAAACGAGTATAGTTAGCACAATAATCAACTTACTTATTACAATTTTTTTTGTAAAGTTAAAAAAAACTTGATTAAAATCGAAGAGAAAAGAAAAAACTTCAAGCTTAAAAAGCTTTTCCTTTATGGGCTCCTTGTTGAATAGCCTCTGAACAAGATTGATCACATTCTTGTTGTGTCCTTCTACAATGATACCTTTCTAATAAAAAATCCAATCTTTTTTGAAATTTTTAACTGATAAAATAGAGAAGAGCTCCACTTGTGCTAAATCCCAATGCATACAATTTACTCCAAAGGCACATAAGAATTCTACCCTTATGGTCTCTAAAGACTCCTCCCACTCCAATATTATTATTTCTTTCTAAAGAAGCATCAATGTTGAGCTTAATGCATTCAGGTGGAGGGGGACACCAAAAAGAATCTGATAGCTTAAAAAGATGATTGGAATCCAAGTGGCCCAAAATTTGATTAAGAATATGAGAAGCGGTGTCGTACTTAAGGCATTAGCAGCAATAATGTATAAACTATCTTCTTTACTTCCATGAACAATTTTATTTCTACTCTTCTAGTAGAAATAAACAGTAGTACAATATTTATTTTCCATAAAAGGATTGATCTCTACAAAAGATTAAAGACCTAAACAACATTCCTCTAAAGAACAGAAATCTGGAACCATGAACCCCCATTTCCTGAGCAAATTTACAATCTCTCTTAATTTTGAACATTTAATAGCAATGTGTTCTGAATTTTCCAACAACATACATCCTCTGGGGCATTCATTATGATCCAACAACCTTCTATATGATAAAAAATAATTTGATGGAAGAGCTTTGTTAATCAAACGCCACCAAAACAAATTGATACAAGGCTTAAGTTTCAATTTTTTACGCCACCACCAATGAATATCATCAACACCATCTAAACTTGCATTCTGAGAAATCAGAGCAGAGATTGGTTTCCCATAATATTTGTGATTGAGATCCAAACGGTCTATAATTAATTCCGTGCAAATTTCAATCTCAAAAATAACGTCTACCAGCTGACGACCAAAGAATCTCAGTAATTGAGATTCATCCCATTCACCATTTCAAATGCATACATCAAGCTTCAGGTCTTCACTTAAATCAATAGAAAATGTAGGCCACTTAGATAAAGATTTATAAAAAAATCCATGTATCATTTAATATACTGATCTCTTAACTCGTAGCAACCTTCCACCTGATTATTGAAGTTAAAGACTTGAAGCAAGAGATAATCACTTTCCCAGTTGAAGAATAGTTCTTCTTAGAATCATATTTCCACAGTTAGTTACCATACTTAGCAATAAGATTTTAATTCAAGAGTGAACCTGGGTTAGCAATGAGATTCCATGCAAATCTGGCCCTCAAAGGACTTGCCTTACGATTCACCGACTGCACACCTTGTCCACCCAACCTCAACGGACAAAATAGCTTCTCCCAGGAGATATAATGTAAACCTCTGATCCCATCTTGCTTATTCCATAAAAACTCCCTACACATTCTATCCAAATCAGTCAATACTCCCTTAGGGACTAAAGAATTAGAAGATATAAAATTTGGGAGAGAAAGAAAGACCAACTTAATATGTAATAACTTTCCAGATATAGATATAAATCGATTGCCCCAAATGTTTAATTTGCCAACATCCTTTTCCAATAGGAATTGGAAATGTGAAACTCTCAACCTCCTCAAAGAAATTTTAATTCCAAGATACAACATCTCTTTTACCACTTTAAAACCCAACATCCTTGAAATGGAAGTCCTTCTAGACCTCATAGTTGAATTGGCAAAGAGAATAGAGGGATTTTGGAGCTTAACATTTTGACCTGTCCAAGAACAACAATCTTTCAAAAGTTTACAAATCTTCCTTTCTTTGTTACGATCAACCTCTAAAAAAATTATAATGTTGTCAGCATATAATAAATTAGAAATTCTATCCATGTTTGTGGTGATTTTAATACCAATGTTAGAACCTCTTTGAGCAAAAGAATTGGAAAGCAGTTGGGAGCTTAAAATAAACAAATAAGGCGATAAGGGACAACCTTGTCTAAAACCACATCTAGCCTCAATCCAAATTGTAATTCTCCCATTGATTGAAATACAAAACTTAGGATCATACACACATTGAAGAAGAAGATTAGAAAATTCCATAGGAAAGTCCAATACACATAGAGCTTGCTTAAGAGTAGACAATCCAATACTGTCATCTTTCTCCATATATGTTTTAATTGCCATAAGCCCTTCTGAGGATTTTGAAAATCAAAACATATTGAATAGTTCTTGAGCAAGTAGAACATGATCAGAGATTGAATGCCCTTTTACAAAAGCAGCTTGCTCCTAAAAAATAATCTTAGGAAAGATGAAATTAATCCTATTCAGGAGCATCTTAGCCACAATCTTGTAAACAAACAAACAAAGGCTTAGAGTCCTAAATTTGGAAGGAAAGGCTGGACTTTTAACTTTAAGAATGTGAACCACTAAAGTTTCCCTCCAATTAGGACACATGATGCCCTTTTTGAAAAAAACACTAATGGCATACCACAAGCCTTCTTTAATAATCAACCAGTAAGCATTAATAAAAGAGTATGAGATTCCATCAATACATGGTGAGATATTTGCTTCTAAATTAAACACCACTCTTTCCAAGTCCTCTATGGTAAAATCACCCAATAATATCCTCTTATCCATATCATTAAGAACTTAATTAGGAGCCGACCAACCTTTAAGCTTACATGTCCTATTTTTCCACTTACTATTGAAGAAATCAAAGAAAATTCCTTCATTCTCTTTAGGATCTTCTTCCCAATTTCCTTGAGTTTTTTGATTTTATGGATCCAATTGATATTGCGTCTACCAAAAGCAAAAGCATGGAAAAACTTTGTGTTGGAGTCTCCATCCGCAATCCACTTCACCTTTTCTCTTTGCCTCCACCACGTGTTGAGACGTCCAAGTGTGTTATTCAGTTCATGAACTTTGGCTTTAAGCAACATCAATTTTTCTTCTGGTAACCAACCCAATTTGGCATCTTCCTCCTGCAGTTTTAGAATTTGCTTCTTCAATCCTTCCTTCAATGCAGCAAGATTTTGTTGTTTTGATATGCTCCAGAAAAAAGAGCTCTAAAAGCTATTCTAAATTTCAATTTCAATACATTAGCTTCATCCCCATGAGCAGGTTTTATCCATGAATTGGAAACAATAGCTGCTGAAGCCGGAAATGAATACTAGTTTCTTCATACTTTAAAATCCTATTTTTTTAAATACTTTTAGGAATGATATTAATCATGATTGGATAGTGGTCCGAAGCTATTCTAGCAAGATGGCGAACATGAGTGGTTTTAAGAATTTCCAAAGCAGTCGTGTTCACAAGACAATGATCTAATTTTTCCAAAATACGAGCTCTACCCTTCTTATTGTTACACCAAGTAAATTTTGGGCAAATACTCTTCAAATCTTAGAAATCACATGAGTTCATAAACAAACTCAAGTCTTGTGCTCCTTGAGAAAATGAGAACATTTTCCTTCCTCTCTTCTCTTCTTGAGATAATACACAATTGAAGTCACCTCCCACAATGGAGGGAAGATTAAATTCAGAGAGCATTTTTAATTTACTCCATAAGCTTCTTCTTCCAATAGGATCTCTGCTAGCATAAACCGAAGACATGATCCACAGACCTTTGATGAAAATTTGAACTTCCCCTATAACAACTTGAGAAGAAGCTTCTAGAATCGAGAAGGAAGCTAAATCCTTTCTCCAACAAACCAAAATTCCCTCAGATAAACCATCTTAGGGAAAAAGAAAAAAATCCCAATTGCTACCAATCAATTTATTACATTCAAATGTATCCAATGTAGAGATCTTAGTTTCTACAAGCCAAATGAAAAAGATATCAAAATCTTTCACAAATTCCTATAGATAAAGAGATGCTTCTCTCTTCCTATCCCCCCTATAGTTCCAAAAAGCAATAGAATACATTTCAAGATAAGTTTTTGGATTGCTTCCTTTCCTACCTCTTGACAACATGCCACCTTTTCTATTATGTTGGAGGATATTAGACCTTCCCAATGAATTGAGCTCTTTTAAAAGCTTCCCTTTCTCCCCTCTATTGGAAAGAACCAACTTCAAGTTGTCTGGAAGATTTGGTTTAATATTGTCTTCAATAACCTCCCCCTCTTCTAACTCTTCAGCTGGAATCAAAGGAGCTGATTCTAGGTTTACCATAAAATCTTCATCACAATTATGAAGAATATTAAACTTATTATTGACTTTGATATGGTCAGGATTATCAATCTCCTAGCCTTGTACAGTAATCTTCTTGGACTTTGGTTGTTCTAGTACCTCCAAAACCACAGCCTTTGATAAAACATCAACTGGATTATTAAAAAATTGATTTTCAATTTCTAGTCGAGGTTCAGTTTCCTTTTCTAATCCAACTGATATATTAATTGATTGGTTTATAACTTCCATTTTATATTTTTTGACATATACAGGAGCATTATTAGGATGAATGAATTTAGATTTCGCATTAAATTTAATCAATCTATTCCCAGCTGGTGTGAATCTCATTCTTCCTTTATGATTCACGTGAAACCATGGACCATACGAAACATTTTCTTTAACTAGAAGCGTTTCAACTGAAACTCCTTTAGCAAAAACCTTTAGATATTCCACCATTTAACATAACTCTTCACCTTACAATCATTAATAAAATGGCCTAATTTCCCGCATTTAAAATAAATTGTGGAAATGTTTTCATATTCTACTTTATGGAAGAAGCGACCATCGGGTCCGTCAATCCACACTCCTAAAGGAAATTGCTCATCGATAGCCATACGGACACAAACTTTGGCAAACTCCCTCCGCCCCCATTGAAACATATTTTTGTCAATCCACATAGGTGTCCCTAACATTAAAACAATTCTAGTAACATTTTTTTCATCCCAACACATCAACGGAAGATGTGGCATTCTAACCCAAATTGGGGAAGTCAGCCCTTTGAAAGAGTTCAGAGAAAAATTAGAAGTTCTTCTATCTATGCCCACCACATGGCCCTTCATGTACCAAGGGCCACCAGTTAGAGCATTGTCCATTGCTTCAACGAAATAGAACAAATACGACACCCAACCTAACCAAAGAGAAGTTAGGTGGAATTTCCCAAATTACTGCCATTCCTTTCAAAGCTCTTCAACTATCAGATAAATTAGAATGTTACTTCCAAAAACTTTCTCCACATTAGAGTTTTGAAGCTTAGCTAAATTTTCCAACACACTTGGTTCAAACAGCTTAACTACAATCCCATCCTCAGAAAGAATGGATTTATCTTTTGAAAAATTGATCTTAATATTTGGCTTTTTAATCCAAGGATTTATAGTTCCCTTCACAACATTTGAAATACTTGTTACAATCTTCTCTTGATCATTATCACGAACATCTAGATGGTTCAACACAGCCGCATCCACTGAAGTTGGATTCCGATCTGTCTTTACCAAATCTATTGATGAACATTTTCAAGACAATAGAAGATGATGCCTCTTGGTCATTAAAATTTAGAGGGTCTGAATGAGGAGGAGATGATGCTTCAACCACTCCCTTTACCGATCAGGGGAGGAGATTTCTTCAATGACATTTCACTGATTGGCTCTCTAATAACCAGAGGAGCCAAAAAATGAATAGACTTCTGATCATTTGAATCTTAGGAGAATTGGAAGAGACCTTGAGACAGATAGGTGGTTGCTGACAAACAAAGGATTTCTCCAGCGAAGCCTCCACCATCACAGAAAATTCAGCCAAAATAATGGAGAATATAATTTTGAAAAAAAATAGCAGTTTCTCTCATTAGAAATCAATATTGCCTCTTGTTGAGTAGACATCCATCATCTAGTACTTAAAACCAATATTGTCTACAGTACCCTTAACAAGGCCTCTATCTAGTAGAAAGGTGCTCAACCTTTCATACAAAGCTCTAGGTACTTACTTTAACCCGTATAATGTCTTTTTCAATTTAAAAATATGGTTTGGAAATTATGAATTCTCAAATATAGGAGATTGCTCAACAGAAAAATCCTCTTTGATTACCCCATTTAGGAAGGCACTCTTAACCTCCATTTGATATAATTTAAAACCCTTGAAGCAAGCAAAGGGTAATAACACTCTTATGGGTTCTAATCTAGCTACTGGGTAAAGGTTTCCTCAATTTGGTTATACCCCTTAGCTACTAGTCTCGCCTTATTTTGAACTACTACTCAAGAGTCATTCATCTTATTTTCAAAGTTAGTGCTCACATACAAAAATAACATCTAAAATATTCAAGGAAGAAAGTAATAATTCAGTCAATATTATTTTTCATCATCAAAATCATGGACTAGGGATCCTAGATTACATCAAACCAACCCAATAATTAGTCATACATCAATATACTTATACTGCTAGTCTTTAATCCTAGATCTAAAAATGACTTATAACCTAAACCCCATTAGAGATCCAGGTACCCCTGAGCTAAATTTACCACACAGCTTGGAAAGGGGTACCAACTAAACTCAACCTAGTATATCAGATCCTTAAAATTTGGTCTTATGCAAATGGAAGAGTGGTTAGAGGCATAGATGGGGAATGAATATTGAGCCCAACCATGAATAATAACATGCTATACAAAGTGAATTATTCCTCTATATTATGAAAGAAAATCTATTTGCTTTGACTCATGCTATGCATGTATGGGTAGGGCTAACGAAAACTAGCCAGTAGTCACTATGAAGTGAACAAGGCTTAAAATATTAATCATCATTTTAAAAGTTGACCTGAGAATTGTCTTGCATTATTTTTTTTTAAAGTTGGTTGATTTTAATTCTTATATTCATTTTTATCTTATTTAGGTAGATTTTAATTTTAAAAAAAATATTAACATCCTAAAAAGCCTAACATTGACTATATTGGAGCCACCCCCAAGAAAATTAAAGTTAGAAACTTAAGAAAAGCATGCATTTCTATTATCTAATCATAATATACACACCAATCTTCAAACAATAAAATATAGTTAATGGTCATGAATGCAAGCGAGTTCTATAATACACCCCATAATCTTGAAAAATGGTAGTTGAGCGCTACCATAATTACAACTCTGCCTAAATCTATGCACAAATGAATTCTGAGTGGAGCCTTGATCTGTATCTACCTTCTTAGTCTCCTTCCCTCTAAAATGCCAACACACCTACATGGCTTTCCTAAATAAAATTATATTTTTAAAATAAAAAATTATAAAATAACCCTATAAAAAATATTTTATCATAATTATAATAATCATAATCAATATATAAACATCTAAACCTAGTCCTTAGGACCATAGTCCTAGGAGCTTAGCATTCCTTATAGTACCTATTATAAAGCATATTTATAATGATCATTTGAGCATTTTTTAATTGCTCTTTAGGAGCATTGCTACTTGTAGAAAATATCTCTATAAAAATTCTCATCACTTAAGGACAACTACTCACTCATCAATCCATAAAATAAAAAATAAAGCAACCAAAAATAATCCATGCAAAAAAAAAAAAAAACATCATCGCATCATCATATATGTAGAGTGTAAAATAAAAAAAAGTTTAAAATATTATCCTTGCTACAACTTACCCTAGGATGCCTATTAGAGTATGTCCAATCCAGCACCTAAGTGTATGCAAAATTAGTTTACCTAACTATCCTTGATTAGGTGAGAGATTTAAGTTGCAAGATTAAGTTTTATTATTTAATTTATTAGCCCTCAAATTTCTCTTTTGGTTATTAATTATTTCAGGTGAATTAGTTAATATATAATTTTAGGGCTATTGTTATTATTATTATGTTATAAAAGTCTAGGTATATAGGCCCTAACTTATACTAAGCTTATAAAGTATTAAGGTGCAAATGGCACTTCATCAATCCTACACCTAATAAAGGCTGAAATGATTATGAGGTGGCAAGGTCGGTTAATCCTTCCTTGGTCATCTAACACTCAAGGTAAGGCTAATAGGGGGCACACTAAGGTTGGACTACTGTCCACAAAAAAAAGAGAATCCTAAGCTTCTTATGTGTAAGGTAAATTAATTTTAAAGATTGACATGGGAATGGAGCACTCACTATCCTCAGATATATAAAAGGTTCTACAAGACTTTAGTATTAACACATACATGGTTAAGCAATTAGTTTGAGTCCCTAAGTGTGTGTTTGAATTTATAAAAAGTGACAATTTATATAGATTTTAAAACCATTTTCTCTTAATTTTTGAGGTACATGACATTGTCATAATACACATGAGGACAAAGGCCTCCTTAGGACATGTAGCTCCATAGCTCGAGGTACACCAGCCTATATACCTTACTTATACTAAGGGGAAGTGTATAAAAATGCATATAAATCTAACATGGGTTATGGAACTAAAGCATAGTCAGAAAGTAGATTTTCTCTAAAAAAAAATTCATTTGTTTGTTTAGAGTTAAAAGAATTTTAGATTGAAGTTTGAGTCTTCGTTCCTTAATATTTTACTTAAGTGTTGGAGAGTGTTATTATTTTGTTTTAGTTCTATCTTAATTAATGTAGACATTTATGTATGGTTATGTTTGGATTTCATAGGAATTTGTTTTGTATTCTTCTAATTTTTATTTGGTTTGTTATGATTTTTAAAATTATATTTTGGTTAAAATGGTTTTTAATAATTTTAAAGGGTTTACATAAATTTATTTAAAAGTTTTATGACTTAATGGATTTTATTGAGTTTTACAATCAATCACTTTGTAGCATTATCACAATGGGAACAAGGACTAAGGCTTCCATAGAACATGCAGTCACACAGCTCAAGGTAGTCTGTCCTATAAACTTCATTGATGGAATTGGTAATGTTAGAGGGGTATATATTCATCACATCTTATTATTCATTTCAATCTCTAAAGATTTATGGGGTAGATATGCATTGACTCTTCAAATTGAACATAATGAATGTTATAAATTTTTTTTTTGGTGATTTATTATTGGTCATTTAAGTTGAGTGATAATTATTGTTGTTAAACCAGAGCTGCAAGGTTTATTTCATTCTCCTTGGGGCTAACTTAATAGTATCATAGGCCCAAGTTTCCCATCAATTATCTTATTTTTTTAACAATTTTTATTTGCTAGTGGAATTTTTTATTTGTGATTATCCTCTTTAGTTGGTTCATTACGAATTTCAAGATGGTTATGAGTTCAAAAGAAATATTTTATTAGATGGTTTTATGGCTTCTAAGAATTCTTTGTATTATTGTTTGTAGCAAATGAACTTCTAGCATGAGGCACTATGTTAGGATCAAATAACAAAATCTCACACATTACCAATGAGGAGATCCATAACACTGCACTAGCATATAGATCTACCTAACATACTAGAGCTTGTATTTTTTTTTCCATTTTTTTATATTTTCTTTAACACATGTATGAAAATCATATTTGAAAGCCCAAAAACATTAAAAAAATTTAAAATTTATTTAAAATCTAAAAACCCAAAGAAAATCCTCTTAGAAGTGCATATTTCGTGCGAGAAAACATTGATGTGCTTAACATAATATATGGGACTACACTATAGGCCTAGGTTACCGTGAAGCTCCATATTGTGCACAGATGGGGAAAGCATTGCATCAAAAGGCCAAGGCTTTGTTAGTGCACTAACCTAAGGCCAATTGACTAAACATTCTTACCATATAACATAGGGTAGGAATGAAAAAAATAGTCTAGTGTGTTCATTTGTGTTACCATTCGATATATAATAGAGAGGTCTTTATGAGTTGTAGAAATTATACCTGTCTATCGTGTGCTAAGGCATATCCGCTTACCTCTAGAAAAATGTATGAGCCTTCCCATAAGGCTCATGCAAGATGACCCACCAAACGACGTGATTGCAAGACACAAATCCCTTGCAAAGAAGGCAAACAAAAGGAGAAACATGAGTGAGAGTAGATATTGTTCAAAGAAGAATAAGTAGATAAAGATATAATTAATAAGCAATTCAATACTTGTACTTATTAAACATATGCATGTCACCATTAGAATATAAAGAATCAAAAATATTTCTTACATGGACGAGGACAATTGACATAGAAGAATGTTTTACGTAAGGCATGTGAAAGTTTACTAACATGGGAGTTGAAATTTTACTATCATAAAATATAAAGGAGAATCTCACATAAAACTTATGAGAGCTCACTAACATAGCAAAAAATCCTTACATTACATAACATAAAGCATGCACGAAAAATTCTAAAATAAATCTTTAGACTCAATTAGTCTTAAGTATCCATGTAATGTTGACATCCAATTATTGAAATGCAATATTTCACATGTATTATCTTTTAGAGAAATAAAATTGTATGTTAGGTGATATTTAACATTAACATAGTGATCTAAAACTTAACATATTGGGTAACTAGCAATGACATGTTTAGCTATATGAAATAAAGATCATTTAAAAAACATTCATGTGAAATGCTCTCTATCATAACTTAACATACAAACCTTCTATTGAATATGTAACATGATGTATATGATAGATGGCTATAATACATAATGATGCATGCTAAATTCATTTTTTAATCATCATTTATTTTGATGCAAAAAGCACAAAACATCTTATAGCATGAATGTTTAAGACCCTAATGTTGTATATGAGCTATGGGGACCCTTCCTCAAAATCATATGATATATGCATCAATGAGATACAACCTCTACATATGATGTAATGTGAAAGCATGAGCATTATATGATGATGAATGGAGGTTATATATATAATGATTTGGAATAAACGCTCTGATTCACCTTTAGGATTGCAGCTTCCATATCTTTACAAACAAATATCCTACAATCGAAGCCATTTGTTTGGGTTGGTATTCCATTAGCAACATCAACTAGCTAAGTCCTGCTGTCACTTTCAAAACACTCTTCAATTTTCACATACAAATGATTTATGAACACAAAATGTTAACTTGTTATAAATCAATGTGCCCAAAAAAGAATTAAAGAATTTGTTAGAAGGTTTGATTCTTCACTTACAACAGCTAGAAGCACGGCCTAATGCATCGAGTTAGGCAAAGAATCAAAGAAAATCCAAGCTGATTTCATCAAATTTGCTACTAAAAATGTCCAATAGTTCTTCTAAGCTTCTGGCATTAGCATGAAATTTGAAGCACTAACCGACTCCTTTGTAACATGAGAAATATATTGTCTAGTTTGGTACTTGTATAATGTGGAACACTGCATGTACAAGGTTATTAGAATTTTGGGGTCATCGTGGGCTCCACATGGCATGATGTTACAAGGTTGTGGAGATAGAGCTACATTCGCACTCCACACCCAATAAAAATTCAAAGTAAAGCGGAGGGCTTCGGCCTCTAAGGTCTACAAAAAAGAGGGATGCAGGAGTCTGAATAGCCAAATTCCCTTCCATCCATTGCTGGAGTTTTTCTTCCTTTGGAGGGCTCTAGCTCAATTCCACATGAGAAGAAGCATGGAAGGGGCTTGGGCATTTTTTATTCTTCTAAATTCATTTGAATTCTCTCTGAAATTATAATTCCTTACGACTAGGTCATTGAAACATGCCACAATCATGCTCTAGTGGGAATTAGAGCCGTTAAATCAATTTCTTAATTTATATATGGATTTAAATCTCCCAAAAAGTGGTTTGGATTTTAATTAATTCCAATTTTAATCAATTATGGCAAAAATTAAGCTCAAATTAGACCCAATTTGAAATAATTTGCGTTGATTTGAGCCTAATTGGGTTTGATTGCATTAATTTGTTGAAATTAAACTGCATCGGTTAAGATTTAACCAAAACTAAGTTTTATGAAGCTCAATCAATTCAATCAGGTGCAATAAGGCATCATACAAGTAAAATCAAGGTTAATAAGGGATATAAATTCATTCCAAAGGAAAGTATTCACATAAACCTATCTTTTCAAATATGAAACAAACCAATGATTATCTTTAGTCGATGTCAAGAAGATTTTTCCCCTATCTTAGTAAACATATACGGGGTTTATTTATTACTAGGATCTTGGCTTCCTATAAAGGCAAGCTCCTATAATCAATTACATCTTTGAAAAGAGAACTTTCAATTAAAGTTGAGACTTGACATATTCTGTATTTAAAACATGTGATAGTTGTCATACATATGTTACAAATATCAATCACTAATTCAAAAATATCTTCAACTTTTATAAAAATATCCTTAAATTCCTTACACATTTTCTAAAAGGGCATTGAAGGTGTGAAATTCCTCTAGGCTTATGCATGCTTTAAATGTGTTATCAGCTATCAACCAAAAACACAAGCTGACAGATAATCCTTGGTGTGCAAATTAATTTTATTTCTTATGTTTTAATTTTTTGTTGAAAAATTTTTAATTATTTATTTCGAAATTTAATTAATTAGTGAATTTTTAGTTCACTATTTACTAATTATTAATCAATTATTATTAATTTTTATCCAAAAATAATAATTTAAATTCAATTACGTATATCTAAATTTATTTTATTTTATTTTGATCAGTTATGTATATTTAAGTTGTCTTTATTAATTTTTATTTAATTTTATGTGAAATTTGTTATTTATTGAATTATTTAAATATCTTAATTATATATATATATATATATAAGCTTTTTATTTAAGGATAACCAATGGATCAATCTTTCAAGTTTTGGGAATGATTTGATTTGTATTTTTTATAATAATTTATTTTATTAACTATTAATTAATGAATAAATTAATTATTATTCAAGTTTTAATTAAAATTTGATTTGTATTTTATTTTTCTTTGATTGCAGAGGTTAATTAGAGTTGACTTAATTTGAATTTGTATTTTATGAATTTTATTTGAATTATTGGGTGATATTTTTTTTTTTAGATTTTATTTTTTTTTCAAGGTCAATTAATGTTAAATCGGGATGAATTTAATTCCTAGGGTGTTTAATGTCACAAAGTTTACTAGTTTTTAGTTTCATCCCTATTGGATGTGTGTATAATGTTATTCTTAAGTGTCTCTAATGCTATAATGGTTTGGATAATAATAATATTTAACCCTTGCATATACATACACAATACACAACAAAATAATTCCCTAAGATCCTATGGATTATTCATGGTGAATTATCAAAGTTCTTGGTAATATTATGACCCTTAACTTAGATAATTTAATCATAGGAGATGTATGCAGAGAATTTGAGTTAGAATAGTTAAGGCATGTAGGGAACATCCCCAAATAATTGCTGTCCAAAATTGAAGTTAAAATCCCACATATTTTTGGAGTAACCCTTATTATGTGAAATTCAGACTTAAGCTTATTATTATTGAAAGTGAATGACATAATGAATTAGCTGTGCCCAGGATTGAATCATTTGGATTAATATCCAATTTACAATGAATTTCATCAATTCTAATTAAAATAATAAGCTATAACTTTGGAAATTCAATTGTATGTAAATATGATCCTAAATTGTTTGTAAAAAATCATTGAATACATGCAATAGCTTCTATGTTATACCATTTAAATTAAAAAAGCCTGAAGCTCTGGAGGATGGCTTTATTGGTTTTGAAGTTTAAATGAACATTTATTATTACTCTATTGCTTATTTTAGGTGTTAGGGTTTAGAGGGTTGGCTGGGATCACTCAGAGGAGTTGCGTAGAAACTTAACACCTATTATAGATAGTTTTAGGGTAGAGAGATAAGCTGCAGCAAGGGGAAAATGACCTTGGGTCATTCCACATGGGAGGGGACCACCTAGCTCATTTGGGCTAGATCAATGCTTTGGTTGGGTTGGAATGATGTCTAGTATAGTTCTAGAATAGGTTTGAATTAGGTTCATCTCCTAATATAGAGGGAAATAGGTTATATCGTGAGTGTTGACCATTTAAGGAATTTTAAGTTTATGTTCATTAGTTTTACCAGTCAACTGGTCAACAATGAAAGGAATAGGCTTTAGGAATGGTTAGCATGTAATTGTATCAGTACCAATGGTTTTCAAAGAGTGTGTTCTATGTTTGAGCAAATGTGTAGGTGTATGCTTAAGTTTGACCACCCATGGTGGGTTGACCAAGTCGAACAAATGGTGGTTTGACTCATGATGGGTTCGAGTTTGTTTAGACCATGCAAGAAAGAAGTTCTGGATGTTTATATATTTAATATTGATGGTACGTAGTGGTTTGACCCAATTCAGTTCTATTATGCCAAAACCTTGTTGTGAATCTGAATTCATGGATTATAATTTTGATGATAGCAAACACTCTTATTTCTCTATGACTGCCTTATCTACTAACATTTCAGGTCCATAAGATTAAACTGCAATTTGGAACCAGCTCAAGATTGGGAAGACTAGGTCTGAGTTAGTTTGTACCTTTTGCCTTTCTTGAGTCTATTATAATTGGTTTAGCTCCTGATACTAAGTAACCTTGCACACACACACCTTGGAAGAATTTCTGACAATTTTTTAGAGTTAATTATTTTTGGTAATATCATTTGGGACAATATTTATATCGGCCTGGACGATCTGTTCAAAAATAGAAACCCTAATCAGGACATCCTCATTAAAGCAGCCGTCATTAAGCCGATCAGCCTGGATGATCCTTGTATCGGCCAAGATGATGGGCTCAATCAGAAATAATTAGCCGCCATGATCAATTTAGGTATTCTTAATTTTAGGACATCGTCCAGGATGATATCCACATTGGCCTGGATGATGCAACACAGTTATGCCTAAATTAATCTAGGCTGATTGCACTATCACATCGACGATCGGCCAGGATGATGTCCTGGATGATTGACATCAGCCAGCCTCTATTCAAGGCGATGTTCAGGATGATTTGTGCTTGGATTTGAACTAATTAGCCAGGATGATATTTTATCATCCTAGATGATATGAACAAATTTCTTCTGATCATCCCAAATTGTCCCGGCTGATTGAGCTTATTTTGTACTGATCGGCCAGGATAATATTCATATCAGCCTGGATGATAAAGTCGGTAAGTTGCATTAATGAGCTCATTTTGAGATATTCTATTTAAGCTTTGATAAGACATTTGATAAGTGTCTTTGGCAGCCATTATAGCTTCATTCTTTTGGGGGAAACTTGAAGAGAGCGCTTGAAAGGGAGCGAGGAAAGGGTGGAGTTTGAGAGAGGGAGAAGATCCTTGGAGGGGGACTTAAGGGAGTATGGAGGGGGATTCCACACAGTTGCTCCGGCGACCTTGCACCTTAGTACCATCGGATTCAAGGCTTGTCTTGAGGAAAGTTCACAGAAGAAGAAGATCTCTTTGGTGTCAAAGGACCCGAATACTCCACCGCACCGGGGAAGGTGGAAGTAATTTTGTAAGGGCTTCTCCGCCTAGCTACGGGGGCTAAAGGAGAGACACTTAGTTTAGTGCAATACTCGGAGGGTGCCTCCGAGGAGTGGATGTAGGTCAATGTTTGACCGAACCACTATAAATCTGGTGTTTTCTTTCCTTTATTATTTTCACATTTAATTTCAGCATTGTATTTTCTTTGTGGTTAATTTTGGTTTGGTTTGTGCTTTGATTTAAAGATTGTTTTAAACTACCAATTCACCTCTCTCTTAATTAGCCTTGGGCTAGTTCAAAAGGGTCTAACATCCCTAACGAACTTTCTAGTGCCATCAGCGCACTTTCAAACCAAGCATAGTTTACCAATTTGACTATTCAATAGGCCAAGGTGGTCTTTCAAGTCCAACCTACTAGGAATTATGTTCTATGGAGTTTGATAAGAATCATATGTGATTTAGGCTTGAATTATTTTTGATTGGAATCTTTGATTAATTGGGCTAGCTTGGGCTAGTTTAATTTGGCTAGATTGATAGGGTGATGATTGAAGAGTCTATTGATAGATGATTTATCATATAAAGCTCCTAGTAAAGTGATTTTAACTATCATTATGGTTAAGGAAAAATTATATTATGCTTAGTAGTGCTCTTTATCAATTGATTGTAGTGCAGGACTACTGGTAGCCTAGATGATTAAGGTTCAGTGATTATAGGCTGGATAATTAATAATTGGCTGGTTGTTAATCATAAGATTTAAATAATAGATATGATAGTTTATGATGACCTCTCATAAACATAAGATCTACATGAACTAAACCTATGTGCCCCAACCCATGGGTCCACTTGGGCTAGCTGCATGGCTTGACCTAAGTGTTCAAAAATATCTATCACTGAATCATTTCTTAACCTAACTCAAATTAAAATAATACAATGTATACATTTAGTGTATAGTGGTCCCTTACATTCACTTTAAGTATCCAAGACCTTAGGCCAGCATGGGTCAGCCAATTAAGCTAACCAAAAACATCAAAATATGCCATCCCCAAATATGGATCCTTTTTTGAAAATTTGAATAAAAAAGGATCTTCAGCCTGGACTATTATCAAAAATGGAGGAGAATTTGTAAGACCAATTATTAAGTGGAATGTTGTAGATGGATAATCCATAAACATCCTCAATGACAATTAGATTTTGGATAAAAAAACTGAATCAATGGCCAACTTATCTCGATCCCCATGATCTAGATGGAGCCTTGATCAATAGATTCATTACTAACAGGAGATGGGATGAAGAAGAACTGAACAAAACTTTTGGATCAGATCTTGTTAGTTTGATTTTACAAATTAACATAACGGCTGAACTTTCTAAAGACTGCTTGGAACTTTTATACAGAAGATCAAGGAAGTCAATATCTGCATTGGCTTATGAAGCTTCAATCCAAAACTATCAGATAGGGAGCTATTGGGATTGGATAAAGAAGGCTAAGCTCTCTCCTAGAGTTGAAGTTTTTTGGTGGAAAATTTTTAATAAAGCAATCCCGACATTCCAGTTCTTATGTTATAGAAGATTGCAAATGCATAATGGATGTCCTAGAGGCTGCAATATGATAGAATATGGAGAACACATTGTAGTTAAATGCAGAAAATTGGGTGACATATTCCAGCATCTAAATCGGTGGGGATTTGGTATTCCTACCTTCAGCTCTTTCTCAAATTGCATTTTATGGATATCAAATCAAAATTACTGGTTGATTAACCTGTATTGCAATGCTATTTACTTCACATGGAAAGCTAGGAACAATCTTCTTCACACAGGCAAGGAGGCGGGTTCCGTATTCATTGCAATGGAGTCCATTTCCATGGCTTCAATGTCTACTTCAAATGTTGTAGCTATCTCAGGTAAATGGGGAGTCAATCAGCTTGGTAAGCTGTTGGATGTTCATTGGCATCCCCCTCCACCCAGTTGGATCAAGATAAATGTGGATGCTTCCTTACTTCAATCTTATAAAGGAGGATTTGGGGGAGTTTGTAGAGATTCCAAAGGCAGGTTTTTGTTAGCATTTGGATATTCCACCGTACATTGGGATTTTTCAAGGCTTGAAATGCTTGCTATATAATCCGTCCAAGAAGTTTTAAAGAATGTATGATGAATTATGATGGCATTATTATGTAAGGTGATAATGCAAATGTCATCAAGGATTTGGAAGATGGATCTATTCGTAAGAATGCTGATTTAAGAGGTATGTTCAAAGACTATAGAAACATTATTTTTAATTGCATAGATAGAAAGTGTAATAAGTTAGCGGATCTTTGTGCTAACTATGCTATTATTAGTTCGTTTATTTGGGATGATCTAGTTCTTAATAAGGTTCCTTCTACCTTTATCTCTTTGTTAAAGGAGGAATCTAACGATTTCCTTTAGTTCTTGGTATTAGTTTTTAATTATATTTGAATGCACTTGGTTGCATTTTCTTCAAAAAAAAAAGAACCACATGTCACAATCAGACCCTACCCAACCTAATTAAACAATATATTTCACTCAATAATATTCCAAACTTCTTTCCATCTCACCTTAGCCCATGTGGTGGCTGAAAACTACCATAATCTAAGAAATCTACCACATGGATTATGGGTTCAATTGAATCTTCCAAGCCATATGACTCTAAGTCTTGAAACTCTTATTAACTCTTCCAAGATCTCCATGTGATCATCCTAACTCAGCCAAATAGTCTAAGGTGATTTGAATCAAGACAAACTCTAAGGTAAGTGTATTCTCTAATGCCTATAAATAGCCTATTTTTTCTATGAATATGGGTTTCCTTTCTCATTTTCTTTAGCTACTTCAAAGTGTGAGTGTCAATCCACAGTCTCCCCGACCCTTTTTTGGTTATTTCTTGTGACCTAAAGTGAGCTCCGGTGATCCTCATCCATTTAAAACCCAAATTTCAATCCACTACTCTTATGTCCTTCCTATCTGAAGGAAAAACACTCCCTAGGACTAAACAAACTAGCCTAAATCATGGATCCAATGATTGGAGCACTTTTAAGGTAATCTTCTAATCCCAAGATTCTAATTAGGTAGGTATGAGAAATTATGAAATAAACCTCCAATCCAATGGAATATAACTATTGGATTGAAGTTTTAGGGTTAGATGAACCTATCTAATAAATTTAATGAAATTCTATTTGGTCTTTCTCTTGAATCTTGCCAGAATATGCCTAGTGGTGAGAAATCTAGCTGGAGGTTGAAGGCAAAATCATAATTGTGCATTTTGATCAAAATCTTCAATCAAATCCTACTATTTCAATTTTCCTTAAAAATATATATGTGTGATCTAAGATTGGATTATTGGAAAGAAAACACATGACAATGTTAGTAAGGTAATCATTATCTAGCCAATTAGAAAACACTGTGCATAAAGTCCTTTCTAACTAAATGATTTCGTTCAAAATTTCTTTTCAAAGTCCCATTTATTGAGAGAAATTATTTTTTAGTGAGTGAAAGTCCCATTTCAAAATTCTTTTTAAATTATATTTATCTAGTGTAAAGTTTGAGAATGGAGACAGGTGGCTGCCATTCATCGGTGGTATCAACTCTAATGGTTCATTCACAAGGTAGTTCATCCCCTAGGAAGGTAGATGCCCAAGTTTACTATCTCATGGTGAAGTAAATTGTATTCACTCTACTATAGGAATATTGGATTCAAATGGATTTGTTATCAGAAGATCATTCAAGGAAGGCCCTTTGGTGATTAAGGAAAATTTATCTGATGTGGTAAAGAAAAATCCTCCGATGGAAGGAGAAGGTAAACTTTTAGTTTATGATCTGGAGTATAAAACTCCTCACTTATCTAAGTCTCTCTCAAAATTGCTTATGAAGGCCATGATCATGATGCTTCTTCTTTCAAGCATGAAGATTTTTATGAATAAGTTTGGCAATTTTAATTCTAATTTTGAGTTGATTTTTGATCTTGAATGGAATAATATATCTTTATTTATGGATGCTATAAATATTCATAATATCATAAAGAAGTTTGCTGATGGTTTGAATGTGGAAGCTGATTGTTTGAATGTGGTAAGGGAATATGTGGTTGATAAAGAAATGAATAATAGTGGTGTGAAAACCTGTTTAAAATGTCATTATATAAAGAATAATTTTAAAGATGGGGATTCATTTCAGAGGGATGATGGTGATGTTTTTAAGTAACATACTCCTAATGAAGTGGCTAATGATTGCAAGTTACAATTTCTTGTGGTAGCTAAGGTATTGGGTAAAAAAATTCCTATTGATATTATTGCAGCTGAATTGAGGCATCCATGTGCTCGTTTGGTCAGTTTCATCTTATTATTCTTGGGACTGGATGGTTTATGTGTTCATTCCAATCATCTAATGCTATGGAATCAATTCTTATAAGAGGTCCATGGTATGTAAATGGGCATATTATTGTACTTGATAAATGGTCAGTAAGTTTTTCTCCTTCCTCCATGAAAGGTCTAACATCTCCAGTGTGGATAAGAATGCCTCAATTACCCTACCAATGTTGGGATGAGTTAAATGTAACTAGAATTACCTCTAAGGTAGGTAAAGCATTAATGTTATATGGAACTATGTTTGAATGAGGGAGGAGAGAATTTGCAAAAGTTTGTGTTTGGGTTGGGTTGGATAACCAACTTCCCTTAGGAGTTTGGGTTCAATGATTTTTGAGCAATTTTTCCAAAGGACCGAGTATGAGAAGATCTCGACATTTTACTATGACTATGAATAAATTGGACATATAAGGAATCATTCCTTATATAAAATTTCCCCTATCAAGGAATCAATGAAGGAGGCTAGTAAATATGAGAAGAGTAAATCTAAAATTTCTCTTTAGAATGACTTTGATATTATATCTTCATATGGACCTTAGGTTCATGTGAATTATAGTAGGAAGAAGATATCATGTCAACCTAAACCAAATCATTATATAGGTCAGAAGATGTTCAGGATGAAAAACTCAATTAATTCTTTAATGGGTGATGCGGTGAAGATTAATAGATATGTGTCAGATGACAAAGTGAAGTCTACTAGTTTGGTGTTAGGAGGGAATATGGAGCTGAATATTGGTATTTGGAGAAGTTGTAATCTCTCTGGTGGATAATTCTGAAGGAGGAGCTATTATCCAAATAAATTTTGATGGATAGAATGAGATTATAGAAGGAAATGTGGTTCTTTATAAATGACATGGTATGAATTATGTTTCTATTTCTTCTAAAATTATATTATTGTAAATAAATTTGAGGCTTTGAATAGAAGCTATTATGAAGAATTAGATATCGAAGATACTTCTAGAAACTGATTGGAAATAGGCAAAAAAGTTAATGTTTCTTTTGATCGTTTGAATGTTGTTATGAGTAAGGTTAATAAAGGCTTATAAAGTAATGAAGATGTTATGAATATTACTAATGGTAAGGAGGTTGATGGAAGCTCAGGTTCACCAAAAATCAAGCTCCGGCAGGCCAGTCAGAATCCTTCAACATATCAGGAATCTAAAGGGCTTGAGCAAAGGAAAGGGTTGGGAATCATCCCCCTTGATTGATTAATGAGTTCCACAGCTTTTTAAAATTGTAGATGGGCAAAAAAAGAATCCTCTCTTTTTTTTTAAAGAGTTAGTAAAAGATTTTGATGTGTTTTTTGTAGGTATTGTGAAGGCAAAAATTTATATCATTAAAACAGTGAAATTCAATAAATTTCTGGGATTATATTGGGATTTTCCCTGTTTCCTTCTAATGGCATGTCAGGCGAAATTATGGTCATTTGGAGCTTAGATCTAGCTTCCTTCTCAATTTTGGAATCTTCATACCAAAGTGTTATTGGTGATGTAAATATTTTTAAGAAAGGTGTGTGGATGGTTTCTACTATTTAAGGTAGCAAGGATGTTTGGTAAGAGGAGGAGCTTGTGTGATAGTCTTCAATCATTTTATCATAGAACTATCCCTTCAATGATTGGTGGTGACTTTAATTATATTCTACCTACAGATGATAAGAGTTAGGGGGGGGGGGGGGGGGGGGGGGGGGCAATTTGTCTTCCCACAAGGTCCTAAAAAGATAAACTTGTTTATGAATTAAAATGATTTTCATGAAGTGGGCCTGGTGGTTTCAAGATTCACTTGTTGCAATAATAAAGTGGTGGTGGATTTATTTTGGAGAGATTGGAAAGATTATTATTGAATTCTATTACTTTATAAAAGATTCACTTGGCCGCTATAAGACATCTTGCTAGAGTGGCTTCGGACCACTATCCATTTGTGTTCAAGATCTTTAAATCCACTCCTAAGAAGAATAGAATTCTTTTGTTTGAAGACATATGGGCTTCTTATCATGGATCTTCAATCATTGTTTCAAAATTATGGAATAAAACTTCTGGTGGTGATGAAGTGCAAGTTCTTAATAAAAATGTAAAAGAATGTTGAAGGCTTTATTTTTTTTTGGGAGTAAAGCAAAACTTATATATTTCTTGTTAATAAAGGATAGCCTTAACATGGAGGTGTTGTAGCTACAGTTGGAGGAGGCTAAAATTTGGTGGTTAATGGAAGAAAAATTGTTCCTTTTGAGATCACTTATAAGTCAGTAATTTGAATGGCTACTTTTCTTAGTTGAACACTTGATGGATACAAAGGGCTAAAGTCAGGTGGATAGAAAATGGGGACTCTAACTCTAAGATTTTCCAAGATTTTGCTAATGCTAGAAGAAATGGAAATTGGATTAATAAAGTAAAAGATGTAAATGAAGTTCTTGTTGAATAACATAATTATAATGAGAATGTGTTTTTCAAATATTTTCAAGATAAGGGGAGAAATAGGAAATGCAAGCAAAAACATTTGCCGCCTCCTTGGTGTATGCTTTTTGATGGTGATAGAATAATGTTGGATTCTAATTTTTCAAATGAATGAAGTTATGAAGGTTATTAAAAACCTGGGTGGGAATACGTCATAGGGTAGTAATGGGTTTTCTCATTCCTTTATTAAAGTATATTGTAATATAATTTGAGATGATATTTGTAAGGCTATTAATAAATTCTTTTCTTTTGGGAAGCTTTGTCAAGAGTGGAAGGAGACTCATATTGTTCTTATTCCTAAAGTACAAAATCATATGGTCCCTCCTAATTATCGACATACTAGTCTTTGCAAATCTATATATAGGATAGTGGCTAGAGTATTGTTGAATAGATTATTGTTGATCATTCCTAAGATCAGTTATAAAGATCAAGTGGCATTCATTAGAAGAAGATCAATTTTGGATCACATTCTTCTAGATCAAGAAGTGTAAAACAAAATCAAAAATTCTAAGGGAAAGAAAGGCCTTTTAACTATAAAAGATTGATATGGAGCAAGCTTATAATAGTATGTACTGGTCAACTTTATAACAAGTATTGGATTACTTTGGGTTTCCAATTAAATTTTCTAATATGTTGATGGAATGAGTGGTTGATCAAAGGTTCTCTATTTTGATCATTGGAAGTAATTCCAATAGGATAGAGGCAAAGAATTTTTTTCGACAAGGGTGTCCCTTGTCACCCTTTTTATTTATTATGTGCACTCAACTTCTTTCAAATGCTTTTATACAAAAAGGTAGGAACCTTGGGATCAAAATTTCTCCAAATGCATAGAAAATTTCCCATTTATTGTACGCATTTGATATCATGTTGTTTTTTAATGCAAAAACTAAAAGTGTTAGGAACTTGAAGAAGATTCTCTTGGACTATTGCAATTGGTCATATCAAAAAATAAATATCGAAAAATCATCTATTTTGTTTGGTAAATCAATCAATAAAAGGAAAAGGAAACTTACATCAAAGTTGTTGGGTTACAAAGTGGAGGATGAGATGGATTACCTGGGAGTCAAGATTGCATTAAGTAGGATTATGAATTCTTATTGTTAACACTTGATGGAGAAATCTTTAAATAGATTGAATGCTTGGGGAAATAGGTTTTTTTTTTTTAGCATGTAGAATGGTTCTGGTTAAATAGATTTTTTCTCACTCTTCCATTATTTCTATTAACTCATACATTGGTTCCTATGGGTCTCTTGAAGGAGTTTGATAAAATGTGCATAAAGTTTATTTGGAACAAACAAAATGGTAACCATGGTTTTCGTTATATTGCTTGGGAGGTGTTATGCAAAACGAATAAGAGTGGAGAATGTGGTATTTATTTAGTCGCATCAAAGATGGGTCCTTTAAGAAAAACAATTTCTTGGAACCTCATTAATAAGTTCGGATCACTTCTAAATAGAAACATGATTGCAAAGTATGGAAATAGTTTATGGAATTGTCAGGCAAAAAGGTATAGCTCGGTAACTTGGAGAATTATTCTGGATGTGTCAAAGTCTCTTAGTAACATTCTGAGGTGGAGAATTTATTAAGGCTCCTCCATTAATGTCCTTAGGGATGTTTATATTCTTGACAAAAGAATTGAACGGTGGCCTACATACATTGCAGAATTAGAAAATGATGTAATTTCCTGAGATGCATTTATTGTGACTGGAAGCTGGAATGTATATTGGATAAAGCAACAATTTGGAGAATATCTTGTGGACCTCATCTCTCAAATTCAAATCCATCCATAATTGATGTATAACTGATTGGAGCTGAAATCAAAAGTTTCTGGAAAAATGACTTCTGCACTTACTTCAGATATGTTATCTGAAGATGATAAGGAAGTGGATTATTGGAGCTGGATAACAAGATTGAAACATAATTCTCAGGTGGAGCTATTTTTTAGGCTTTTATATAATAATGCAATTACATGTACTGATTTCCTAATGCAAAGAAGATTGCTGAACAATAACTTGTGTCCGAGAGGATGTAATGCCATTGAAAATTTTGATCATATAAAAGCTGATTGTTTGAAACTTCTTCATGTGATAAATTTTCTAAATGTTTGGGGGTTTCAAGTTCAAATTTTTAATTCTTTTGTGGAATGCAGAGTGAAGTTAAAAAGGTTAGCTAGTATTAATCCTTTTATTGTTAATATGTATTGTATATTGTTATTATTCTATTGGAAGAGTATAAATAAGGTGAAATATGGAGGTGTGGAAGATAGTTATGTATTTATTTCTTCAAATGTTATCAGCTTTGTTGCTACATCATATCAAAATAATCTCAACTAAAAAAACTGAGGTGTTAATCAGTCTTCCATGCTATTTTGCAATTATTGGCACCCTCCTCCTCCCAAATGGATTAAGGTTAATATTGATGCTACTCTGTTAAAATCTAATAAAGCAGGTGTTGGTGGAGTTTTAGAGATAGTAAAGGAAGGTTCTTGTTGGCATTTGGTTTTGGATGCATGTATTGGGATATTGCACAAGTTGAAATGTTAGCAATTCAATCCTTGAAGAATGTGGTGTAAACATGGATGCTGGAAGTAGAAGGCATTATAATTGAAGGAGATAATCATAATATTATCAAATATCTTCAAGATTTCCTTGGAAAGTCAAATCAGATGATTGGAAACCATGATTTGGAGGAGTTGTTACTCTTAAAGTGGGTTTTATTTCAATTTTCCAGTAGAAGTTGTAATAAGTTAGCCAATTTTTGTGCTATATCTAGTGATTTTATTTGGGATGTTATTAGTGACAATAATATTCCACCTTTTTTTCTTTATTAAAGGAGGAATGTCATAGGTTATCCATCTTTGAGTAGTTTATAATTAGTATTTTCATTAATGCAAATTGCATTTTCATTCCAAAAAAAAGACTAAATGATTTCATGAATAATTTCTCAAAAATTATCTTCTAACTTAAGAAGTACGTAACACTTCACACAATTGTCCATATTAAGTAACCTTTAGCTCAATGGATTTAGTTTGAGGAGTAGAGTAAAAGCCGTGTGATTTTTTTCTTTGATTTTTTATGCATGAAAAGTAATTTCAAAAACATTCTTAAGGGTATTTTTGAAATTACTCTTCAAATACATATAACCATGGGGTAAAATTGATATGAGTGATTCTTAGGCATGTATTTTACATACCCAAAAATTTTAGTTTAATTGAATACCCCTAAGGGCTTCAATTAGTAATTTTAACATCATTGATATCTAAAAAATAATAATGAATAAAAGTTTAACTATACATTACTATTCATGTATTTTTTTCATTATGTGAGTACATATTGTAGAGTTCTAATTATATAATTTTCTAAATTATAATTCCATGTTTCCTAGCATAGAGCCTATTAAACCTAAGGAGTATTTAGTTGATTCTGGTCAAGGATCTACTAATCATGATTAGTGAACCTTATGTATTGAACTTAAATTTAAAATATAATAGTTATTAGGATAAAACTTTATCCTAATCTTCTAACAAAATTCTAAATAAAATCTCTCATTCATTTGCTAAAGTATCTCAAGAATCATAGAGTACAAACCTGGTTGATCTAGCAGCTCCTAAAGAAGAAGAGCAAAATAAGGTTATAATTAAAGAACATAAGATGTCATCTAGTGAGCCTTCAATGGTTTAAAAAGAGTAATCTAAAGATAAAAGTAATAAAACAAATAGTAAAGTCATAGTTTCTTCTAATGGTAAAGCAAAAACTCTTATATCCTATACTATGTATTATTTATTTTTATCCCACAAGGGGCTAAGAAATAAAAAAATAAAGATATAGTCTATATCTTGTCTATATATGTTGATAATGTGTAAATGGTAATGTAAACACTGCAACAACAAAAAAATCTATTGAACCAAAAATAAACTTATATGAGTTATCAGTTCAACATTTCTTTGGTAGTGATTTTCCTATCCTTGAAATTCAGTTTGATCCTATCTGCATAGAAATTGAGATGTCTAATTTTGAAAATTGATTATATAAAGTTTTAAAAGTTAATGATAACTCAGAATTAAGTGAATCCATTATCTCTTCCCTAAAAGAGAGTTGAAGTAAATATGTGAAGTGGTAAGGTACTACCACCATCAGCATCTACATCTAATAAAAGAAAGCAAGTTGTAAATAATTCAGAAACATCAACACTAGTTCAACCATATTTGGATGTAGCTAGTTCAAATATTCCTAAAGTGGATTATAATGTGTTAGCGCATCTCAAAAAAATTACCTATGAAAATAATAATCTATGATGCTTTGGTACTTTCTAAAGAAATGAGAGAGGCATTGATTAAATCTTTATTCAATCTAGATATATGTATGGCTCAGTTAGCATCAATGCAATATGATGAGAACCAATAGCTGAATGAATATTTTTGAATCACTTTCTTAGATGATGATTTTGAAAGTACAATGATGGGTTGTTAAACAAATAACTTTAATTGCCCAAGGCAAACAAAGGGGCGGGGATCGCTATTTAAAAAATTCTCTCAAAATATTCTATTAAAATCTCAAATAAATTGTACAAACTTTAGCGAAATAAATTTATAAAATAAATATTTAGCAAAAAATAAATGTGAAGATTACCAAAACCCTTTTCACTCTCCTGGTGAGATAGAGAACTAAGAATCTTTTTCACCCTCCTAGAGATGTAAAGAACATTATGATCTTTAACCTTGAAGACTTTCGTCCCAGAGCAATCAAAAAGGTTATTAAAGATATGTAGTTGAACTAATAAAGAGTCTTGTGTGAAGCAACCGCATGGAATTTTCTCACACTATTTTTCTCTCACACACAACTTCTCCTTCTCCCACTCTAAAATTCAAGAACACTCAAGAAGTCAACTTATTAAACACTCACAGAAAAACTCTCAATAGCCAAAGACTTTTTTAAAAGTTTAATGAGATAGCATAAATATGAGGGTTACAAAACCCCCTAGATTTTAATTCTATCACTTATGATCGTACAATATGATAGGTTATAGTATATAATGATTAGTACAATTCATCATTCTTGTATTATATGTTGAATAAAGGTCTGTATAATAAGTTCAAATACTTGAACTGATTATTCCATACGATATCAATAGTCATACAATATAATTATTTTTATCAAATAGGTTTTCATCAAGTATAATTATTAGTGATTAAAGTAGGTCATTGTATTGCTTGATATGTAATTTTAATTTATCTTAAATTGTTTACATTATTATAGGATTAAATTAGGCAAGATTGAATAACATCATACAACACAATAATAATCATATTGTATAATTAGATAATTTTAGAATTTTAAAATATTGCCTATGTTGTTATTGGTGATAGAATTTTTTAGTACAACTAATCATCCTATATGATTTGGATTCTATAATTTGATTAGTACAAATTTAGATTAGCTTAATCATGTATTTTAATTAAGCCCTAGTTTACTCTGTCTTTACAGTACAATCTTAATCATATTAGATGATCTTCTTAGAAGTTGAAACACTTAATTCCCCCCCCCCCCCAGTATGCATGTGCATTATTGCTAAGCTGTCATACACCTTTTACAATACTTTTGACTCAAGAAATATAGAAAAGAAATAAATCAAAATGTAGACTCTTACAAAAATTTTAAACATATTCTACCCAATCTTGAGTCAATCCTTTTGCATGGTATATGATATACCTAAAATGTTAGTGCGCACAAAATAAATATCCAATAATAATATCACGAGAAACATAGTAGAAATCTAATAATATTTGTTATCATTAAAACTATAAGCTTAGGATCCTAGATTGCAACACTCTCCCCCTTTTTTTATATTGGTAAATATTATTGGCTTAGTTTTTAAGTTAATTTTATTATCTTATAATCAACCGCTTACTAACTAATTTATTTTCAAATATAGAGAGCTTTTTTAATATTTTTAATAATTTTAATTATATAAAACATAATATACATAAGAGAATTTGTATAAAAAAATTAACTAAATAAAATAATGATACATTTTAATAATATTCTACTCGCATTTTTGAAATCACCAAAAAGGAGAAAATATAAATTCAACCTAATAATAACAAAAAATAACAAAAGATAAAACAACATAAAAGGATACCAACCACACAACACATATCACTTAGAAGTAGAAAGGACCCTGATCAGGTGGTGGTATTAGTGGCTAAAAAAACTGGTCAGTAAACCAGGCTCGATCTTCCTCACATTGTTGTTGGAGCTACTATGGTGTTGTTGGAGTAGGTCATATCACCGTTTGTACAGATGTTGGATAACCTGGTGTTGTTGTTGATGCAGATCATGTTCCATCTAGAAAAGCTAGTGTTATTGGTAAAGCCACACCCAATACTAAGTAGACTCATGATATGGTGCAACTATTTGCATCTCTAGAGAATTTATTGACTCCACTATGGAGTTATAGTCCAATGAGTAGTGAGTTGGAGTTGGTGTTAGACAATGTGTTGGAACTCCTCTTGCCTCCTCTAGCTCTAAATCCACCTTAGAATGGCCATGGTGGTGTTATCACTATATAGAACATGTAAATAACTATATGAGTAAAAGAATAGGAGGTTATCCAATGGTGTAGGACACTATAGCTTATATTTTTATTGGAGTGGTGTTGTAACCTATAAAATTATTAAATGAATTTGGGCTCTATCAATCCCTAGCAATGCTTAGTTTTTTTTTTAATTTCTAAAAATTATAAAATCCCCACTTAATCTATATAAGTATACTTGCCAAATTAAATAATATTATGATAGGGTGGAGAATAGATCCGTCAAGAAAGATATGCTCACTTATAAATAATAGTAATGTCTATTAAAATTACAATAATTATCATACTTAAGAAAAATAAAGGTTGTTAAGATTCAACCACTTAAATAAAAATAGATAAGGATATTTAATACACTGTACGGATATAGTGTTTTTGATTGATAAATGTAAATAACATATTTTTTCTAATGAATATCTTTAATTTTTGATACTATTTAAAGTATATACATCCTTAGATCTTGGTCGAGCTTATAAGAACAAAGGATTTCTATCAACTTCCTTTGGTTATATCATTTCCTTTAGAATTTACTACATTTCAAACCATATACCTTGGCATGATGCATATTAATTCAATATTTCTGGTTATGTTAGCTTCCCTTACATTACACCTAATATTAACTACATATATAGCCAATATGTGCAATAAATGAAGATCTTTTAATATTGATAACATTTTTTAAATATTTTAAGGTGTAAGAAAGCATATTAGTACTTCATATAATACTTAATTCATCAATAAAAAATAAGATAATTTTGCCAGACATGGAGAAAAGTTAAAGTAAACTCATTTTCTTTAATAGAATGATAGAAAGAAAATACAAGAGATAGTTATCACCATATAGGTTTAATGGATCTCTTCTATACTCCTTTTTACTTATAGAATTACTTCCATAAACACAAGACAAAAACTCTAATGATTGTACTAAGTACTTCTCTATATTATCTTAGTTATCACCCTATGAGAAATTAAAAAAAGCACTTTGAATTGTAAAGAAATCATATATGTGACTGAACCCCCTTACAAATATAACACAATAACTATTTATAGAAAAATACAAATAGGCATCATGCACTACGACGCTATAAAGATCAGTATAATTGCACCCAATAAATGAACTAACACCACTACACTATTTTTCTTATTTTTCCATAGTGCTTACTGATGTGGATCAGTTACTTAGTGAACAATCACATTACTTTGTTTACATGCAGTGTCCTTAGGAAGTTATAATTATTACACATCGATGTTGCTAACTTTCAGACCCTATTGAGCTAGAAGGGTAATTTGGGTGCTGAGGCAATATTAATAGTGAATTCATGACACTAGATAATAGAATACTTATCACTGTGAAGTTTATATTTGGCTTCTATAGTGCTATCCAATAGAGAAATTGGCATTGAAAAGTTTATATTTTAGCACTCTGGCATTGTCTTTAATGGTGTTGTGGTGTTGTTTGTTCCAAAGCTTTTGTGCTATATGGAACCTAGATTATTTGTGCCTTTTTTTTATTTTTCATGCTTAATACAACTAAAATAACCCATTTTCACCAAAAAAATATAACACACAAAAAACACATTATTTACATTTATTAAATTATCCCCAGCTTAAATTCTTGCTTTTCCTCAAGTAAATAAAAATATTATAATTTTGATTAAATGTTTAACCAAAGTAAAAACTAATAATTTAAAATTACTAAAATATATGATAATGCATCATTTTCTAGAAGTAGTAAAAATAAACAAGGTTATAATTCTAGTTTAGAAAATATACTAAAAAACATACTAAAAATTATACTAATCATTCATCCTTATTATTTCTTAATTTGAATTTACTGGTTATAAATTTAATTACTAATTTGTTTTATTTAAAGTGAATAATAAAGTTTAATGATTAGATATAATTGCAATTAAAATTGAAACTTCATTAGTTCACCATCATTTGTACTGGAATTCTTACTTTATCAATTATGAATTTAACTATAATATTGAAATCAAATTCTAAGCTTTTAACGTATACCAATTTTTGAATGTGCTAATCCTTTTCTTTTTCTTCTATTTCTTTCTTTTTATTTTTAGAACTATTTTCACAGTTCTTTTTCTTATTTATTTATGGAATATATAGTTAATGATTTTTAATATCAATTTTTCTTTGAACCCTTTTAACAATCTTAATAAGTTTAATATAAGGACTTAATATGATTACCAATTCCAAATTTGGATTGCTTATGATTTCAAATTTAATCTACTCATATCAAATTTTGAATTCTAATTATTTATCTTTATTTCAAAATTTTATAAATAAAAAGTATAACTTAGAATTTCATATTAAAAAAATAATTTAAATGATTTAGGTTAGATAATTATTAGTTTCTTTTCCACTATACAAATTATAAAGTGTCCATTTAAGCAATGAACTAGGGTTTTATTATTATCCTAATTATACATAATTTTTAATTATTTTTTTAATATGGTTGATTAACTAATCAAAGTACAAAAGTAATTATATTAAACATGAGGGAAATTTCAATAAAATATAAATACAAGAAATACAAACAATTGTTAACACTACATATGCTTTCATAAAAATGATAAATGGTGCATAAAACATCTATTAGCATAACAAAACATAACATAACATAACATTGATTACAGGATAACTAGTGCAGTAAGCATCATATATAGCACATCAACTTCATAAGCCAAAATAAAAAGTCATGGTCCAACTCCTTACACTAATTACTTACAAATTTTCATTTCTTCTAAAATATATGATGTACAATCAATATTGAAACACACATCCTTTATTTTTTCCATATTCTAGATTTCCCTACTCATCTACTCCACACGGTTTTAATCTATGCCCAATGTCCTTGAAAATATGAAAAGTTTTCTTATCTTGAATGGTAATGGCACCATTAAAATATAATTTGATAACAATATATGGACCAATCCATCCATATTTGATTTTTCATGGTAAAACTTCTTTTGATAATCAAATAATAGAACATTTTGATCAAGATGAAATTCATAATCTAAAACATCACATTTACGCATCTTCTTCATTTTCTCCTTGTATCTTCTCATTTTCTCATAAACTTCATCATTGAAATTGTGAATTTCATTAATAATAGCAGAATTTTGCATATAAATTAGAGAAAAGGAATCTTCATTATGCAAATTTTCTTCACTTTTAATCCTAGAGGTGGGATGCATTCATTTAATTCTACCCATTACTAAAGTTGAAATTCCAAGAAGATAAAAAATATTACTCTTTAAAAAACTAACAAGGATTGATATATGAACTTCAAAGAGGTCTCTTTTATAATTTTTAAGTGAGAGGAAGATTTAAAATTCAAATCTCTAAACCACTTATTCCCGACTCAATGCTACAACGCTAAAGGTAGCACTACAGCACTTCTCATTTCTAAAGTTGTTTTAAGTAAATAAATTACCCTACCTATAAAATTAAACCATCAATTGGGTTTTCTCCTTGAAATTATTGAGATTATAGTCTTCAGCCATACTTAAGCACTTATAATACCTATTTTTGGGTTGACTCCTACACAGCGCTAAATATATAGTCTTCAACTAGACTTGGCAAGATTTTCCAACTTGGTTGGGGTAAATTATTTCCATTCTTCAATTGCTTTTTTTTCTATCAAATTTATTTCAGTATTACTAAATAAAGATCCAAAAGGTTTACTAATGATTGAAATTGCAAGCTGACTAAGCTTGGTTTCCATGTTTTTAATAAAAGATAAGAGGTTTGATGGAGAAATATAGAGAAAATAAGGAGGATCTACATATGATATTTATTGATTTAGAAAAAGCATATGATAAAGTTCCAAGAGAAGTGCTATGGAGAGTTCTTGAAAAGAAAGGGGTTAATAATGCTATTATTCAAATCATTAAAGATATGTATGCAGGAGCTATTACTTGTGTTCAAACACAAGGTGGTTTGACAAAGTATTTCCCTATTTTGGTTGGCTTGACCAAGTATTAAACACGTATCTTTTTTGCATTAGTCATGGATGTTCTCACTAGACATTTGCAAGAGAATGTACCTAGGTGAATTCTTTTTGCTAATGATATTCTTCTTATTGATAAGACTAGAGGTTGCCTCTCTTCTAGGAATTGTGTTAAAAAGTTATGTCGTGTTCATAACATTTCTATTCTTATTTTACTTGAACCGCTTATATCTGCATCTAGGTTGGTCTATACCTCTTCTTATCTTGGTTTTATTCATGCTATTTCTAATATGTCTAACAAAATATGGGTTTTGTGGAAAAATCCTTTTAAAATTGATGTTATTGAAGATTTCACACAGGTCATGCACTGTAAAATTGAGGCTTTTAATTTTCACTGTTATGCTTCTTTTGTATATGCTACCTCCTCTCTCTACATTAGGAAATTATTATGGGAACAACTTACAAATTTTCATAGTATATGTCAGCTACCTTGGTTGGTGGGTGGTGATTTTAAGGCTATCTCTACATCTTCTGAACGGTTTGGTGGAGCTGCTCCTTTTTGTTCCATTTCTGATTTTAATAATATGATCATGTCTTATAATTTGATTGATATTGGTTTTGTTGGTAATAAATTTACCTAGAATAGGGGGTACTTATGGCAGAGGCTGGATCGTGTGCTTTTTAATGACTCCTGGATTAATGCTATTAATTTTACTAATGTGCATCATCCTAGTAGAACGTTGTCTAACCATTCTCTTCTGCTTATCACTATTAAGAATTATCAAACTAATACTGTCTCTCCTTTTAGATTTCAAAATATGTGGTTACTTAATAGTTCCTTTTCTGATGTTGTGAATAATAACTAGAATGCTCCTTTACATCCTGATAACTCTATTATTGGCATGAAAAGATTGTGGTTCAAGCTTAAAAGGTTGAACCAAGCTTTAAATTGGTGGAATCATAATGTGTTTCGTAATATCTTCACTAATATTTTACAAGCTGAACATTGTGTGGAATTTAATGAGAATGCTTAGCAGAGTGATCCTTCTGATGCTAACTTTTCTTTGCTTAAGCAGTCTAAACTTGATCTTTTTAATCTTCAAGCTCAAGAAGAGCTCTATTGGAAACAGAAAGCTGCTGTTAGGCATTTGGTTGAGGGTGATAATAATACCAAGTACTTTCATGCTTTAACTAAGAGAAAAAGGATTAAGAATAGCATCAATAACATTCAAAGGGAGGATGGTTCCTATGCTAATGACCAGGGTGAGATTGCTAACTTAGCTGTTCTTTATTTTCATAAGCATTTTAACAAAGATTTCACCCCTATTGTGCCAGTTGATCACTCTTATATTCCTAAACTTATCTCCCTTGAGGATAACTCTTCTCTTTGTAGATGACCTTCTTTGTAGGAGTTTAAAAACACTTTAATGGACATGAATAATGACTCTATAGCTGGTCCTGATGGGTATACGGCTCTCTTTTTTTAAAAGTGTTGACACATTATTCATAATGATATTTTTTCTACTATTTTGGATTTTTTGCTGGTAATTCTATCCCAAAGTTTTTTACTTCTACTTCCTTAGTGCTTATTCCTAAAAATAATTGTGTTCAAACTATGAATGATTTCCATCTTATTAGTCTTTACACTTTTTCAATAAATCGGTTTCCAAAATTATCTCTAACCGTCTTTCTGTTATTTTACCTAAAATTATTTCTCCTTTCCAAATGGGCTTAGTGAAAGGTAGGGCTATCACGGAAAATATTCTTTTAGCTCATGAATTGACTCAAGATTTGGATGTTAGGGTTAGAGGGGGTAATGTTATTTTAAGCTTGATTTTTTTGAAAGTTCGTTGGGGATATTAAGCCCTATGAACTTAGTCCCAAAGCTAATTAAGAAGAGTGGTGAATTGGAAAACCTTAAAACCAAAGATAAAACTCCAACCAAAATCATGACAAACAAAGTGCGGAAATTAAATGCGGAAGTAATAAAGAAAGAACACACCAGATTTATAGTGGTTCGGTCAAACCTTGACCTACGTCCACTCATTGGAGGCACCCCCCAAGTATTTCACTAACACTAGTGTCTCTCCTTTAGCCCCCACAGCTAGGCGGAGAAGCCCTTACAAAATCACTTCCACCTTCCCCGGTGCGGCGGAGTCGCCGAGTCCTTTGACACCAAAGAGATCTTTTTCTTTGGTGAACTTACCTCGAGACAAGCCTTGAATCCGATGGTACTAAGGTGCGAGTTCGTAGGAGCAACCGCGTGGATCCCCCACCACACTTCCTTGAGTTCCTCCCCCTCACAGGATCTTCTCCCTCTCAAACTCCATCCTTTCCTCTCTCCCTTTCAAGCTCTCTCTTCAAGTCTCCCCCACAAGAACGAAGCTCCAATGGCTGCCAAAGACACATACAAAAGTTGCCATGCCATAGCTTAAATAGAAGCTCTCAAAACGAGCTCATTAATGCAAGTTGCCGACATTATCGTCCAGGCCGATAGGTATATCATCTTGGCCGATCAGTACAAATTAAGCTCATTAGCTCGGGACGATATGGGACGATCAGAAGAAACTTGGTTACATCGTCCTGGCCGATCTCACAATCATCCTGGCCGATTAGTTTAAAACTAGTTCAATCATCCTGATCATTGCCCTGAATAGAGTCTGGCCGATGTCAATCGTCAAGGCTATCATCCCGGCCGATCTCACGATCGTCCTGGCCGATCTGATCGTATCAATCAGCCATTAATTCTTTCAAAAGATACCAGATCATTTTAGGCATAATTGAGTTAGATCGTCCTGGACGATGTGTATATCGTCCTGGCTGATTTCCTAAAAGATATAATGCCTAATTTGATCATGGCGGCTGATTCTTTCTTATTTGAACATATCGTCCTGGCCGATACAAGTATCATCTAGGCCGATCATTTGATGGCTGCCTTAATGAGGATGCCCTAATTAGGGTTTCTAGTTTTGAACAGATCGTCCAGGCCGATATTAATATCGTCCCGGACGATGTTACCAAAAATAGAAATCATGTAGGGAGCAAGAGAATTTCTACTAAGTTATAGCCACACCAAATACAACAGACTCGAGAAAGGAAAAAGATTACAAACTGACATAGACCTAGTCTACTCAATCTTGAGCTGGTTCTAAATGTAGTCTGATCGTGTGGACCTGAAACGTTAGTATAAAAGGCAATCGTAGGGAAATAAGGAATGTTTGTTATCATCAAAATCATAAACTATAGATCCGCAACAATCTCCCCCTTTTTGATGATGGCAAACATTTCTCTTTGAATTTTCAAAAATCTCACCCACACATGAATACCGCTTAAAAAACTAAGGAGATAAAAATAGATAAAAATATTTTTGTAGTTTCAAATTTTTGAAAAGAAAACAAGGGATACAAGGGATACAATTACGTTCTCCCCCTTTGACATTATCAAAAAAGAGAGAAGGTACAGAGAACAAAACGAGATAAAAACGTTCCCTGATCTTGTGAAACAAAATATTCTTAAAATGAGAAAGTTGTCTCTTGGTTTTAATCAAAATTTTAGTAAAAAATGGATTAACAATGCATAGTCCAGTAAAGGTTAGAAAATCAGAATTTGATAATCCAAACTCAAGTTTTTTAAAAAGGCTCAAAAACTTTTTAATTTAGTATCTAAATCAAGAAATAAATTAGAGAAAGAAATAATCATTTTTCAAAAACTCCTTCCACAAAATATATCTAATAGAAGATCAATGCACGAATTGTTGAATCAAGAATCAAGATTTTCAAAGTCAAGTATCGAAAGTATCAAGGGTTTTCTTAAGCTTTTTAAGAAGTACAAGAATGGTAAGCATTAACTTTTTGTGGGCTCATTTTATGCCTCTTGACAATTGGTTGGCGCACTGCGCAACTTTTGATACACTTTGTGTATTCTATATTTTTCAATTTGGCGCTTTGCGCATCTTTTATTTTTGGCATCATTGGCCAATTTTTTGAATATGCTACCTTTCTTAAATCTTAAAAAAACAAAGGAAAACCCATCTTAGTGACAAAGCGAATTTCTTGATTAAGAAAATTATGAGTTAGATTCAACGACTTGCAAAAGATTCCTATACGATAAATAAAACGTATGGAGATAAAAAAATTTTGTTTCAAAAACCAATTTAAAAGATGAAAGAGATTTTAAATCAAAAGTAGGATAACCTTTTTTAGGAAATAGAGATTGAGAGTAAAAACAAATCATGAGTTTCCTTCCTTCGACTGTTTTAGAGAAGTCAAACAAAAATTTACCAAAGATTTTTAAAAAAAAATGAAGCAAATTTTTCTTTTTTAGAAAAGTGAGTGTGTGTGTGTTGGATCAAAGAAAAAAATACGAATAATATAAAAAAGAACAATAAAAAAATGAAAATAAAAGAAAAATAAGAAACAAACTAAAAGAAAAAACACAAATAGCTCATTTAACCATTATCTCTTTCCTGGTCCGATTCTTCAGAAACCATGTCTGCCCATGAGATTTTGTGTTTTTCATTATTTTCCCAATTAAACTTTAGCTTTTCCTTGCCCTTTTCTTTCTAGGAAGAATTCTTACATTAGGGCACGTATTTTTCATATGTCCAGGCTTCCTGCATCGAAAGCAAATAATGTCAGAGGAAATATGGACATCCTTACCACTTTTACCTTTCCACTTTTGCTTATGCTTTGGTGAGCTTTGTGATTTGCTTGACAAGTTATTATTATCATCACCAACTAAGCTTCCTTTTTCTGTATCTTTTGCTTTTAGAACGATCGTTTCACCTGCATCCAAAAGTCTTTGACCCAAACCTTGCTCGCAGGCAATGAGTGAGCCAATCAAATTATCAATAGAATAATCATTCAAATCTTTTGATTCATAAATAGCAACTACTTTAGCATCGAATTTTTTAAGTAAACAATGAAGAATTTTGTTAACTTTTTCAAAATTTGAAAAATCTTTTCCTAAGGCATGCAATGATGTAGTAATTTGAATGAACCTAGTGTACATGTCTAAGATCGTCTCATAAGGTTTCATGGAAAATAGTTCAAAATCATGCATTAACAAATTCAATTTAGATTGCTTAATGTCACTAGTGCCTTCGTATATGGTGTGCAATTTATCCCAAACTTCCTTACCAGTAGTGCATGTGGAAATTAACAAAAAATCATCAGAATTTAAAGCACAAAAAAAAATAGTTCAAACATTTCGCATTTAATTGGGCTAAATCCCGTTCATCGAAAGTCCATTCAGTAAAAGCAATTTCAGTTTTAATCCCATTTATTTCACGAGAAGGTGGAGAATAACCTTCTTTCATCAGCATCCACATGCGATAATCAGTAGATTGTAAAAAGGTAGACATGCGAGTTTTCCAGAAATCAAACGGCAAGTTGTCAAACAGTGGAGGTCGTGTAATCGAATAACCTTCAGAAGTGTTTCTATTTCCAAAGTTAGCCATGAATCAAATTCAAAAAGTTTTTAAACTTAAATTTTTGAATCCCGCTCTGATACTTAGTCCCAAAGCTAATTAAGAAGAGTGGTGAATTGGAAAACCTTAAAACCAAAGATAAAACTCCAACCAAAATCACGACAAACAAAGTGCGGAAATTAAATGCGGAAGTAATAAAGAAAGAACACACCAGATTTATAGTGGTTCGGTCAAACCTTGACCTACGTCCACTCCTTGGAGGCACCCCCCAAGTATTGCACTAACACAAGTGTCTCTCCTTTAGCCCCCACAGCTAGACGGAGAAGCCCTTACAAAATCACTTCCACCTTCCCCGGTGCGGCGGAGTCGCCGGGTCCTTTGACACCAAAGAGATCTTCTTCTTTGGTGAACTTACCTCGAGACAAGCCTTGAATCCGATGGTACTAAGGTGCGAGTTTGCCGGAGCAACCGCGTGGATCCCCCACCACACTCCCTTGAGTTCCTCCCCCTCACAGGATCTTCTCCCTCTCAAACTCCACCCTTTCCTCTCTCCCTTTCAAGCTCTCTCTTCAAGTCTCCCGCACAAGAACGAAGCTCCAATGGCTGCCAAAGACACATACAAAAGTTGCCATGCCATAGCTTAAATAGAAGCTCTCAAAACGAGCTCATTAATGCAAGTTGCTGACATTATCGTCCAGGCCGATAGGTATATCGTCCTGGTCGATCAGTACAAATTAAGCTCATTAGCCCGAGACGATATGGGACGATCAGAAGAAACTTTGTTACATCGTCCTGGCCGATCTCACGATCGTCCTGGCCGATTAGTTTGAACTAGTTCAATCGTCCTGATCATCGCCCTGAATGGAGTCTGGCCGATGTCAATCATCCAGGCTATCGTCCCGGCCAATCTCACGATCATCCTGGCCGATCTGATTGTATCAATCAGCCATTAATTCTTTCCAAAGATACCAGATCATTTTAGGCATAATTGAGTTAGATCGTCCTGGATGATGTGTATATCGTCCTAGCCGATTTCCTAAACGATATAATGCCTAATTTGATCATGGCGGCTGATTCTTTCTTATTTGAACATATCGTCCAGGCCGATCAGTTGACGGCTGCCTTAATGAGGATGCCCTAATTAGGGTTTCTGGTTTTCAACAGATCATCCAGGCCGATATTAATATCGTCCCGGACGATGTTACCAAAAACAGAAATCATGTAGGGAGCAAGAGAATTTCTACCAAGTTATAGCCACACCAAATACAACAGATTCAAGAAAGGAAAAAGATTACAAACTGACATAGACCTAGTCTACTCAATCTTGAGCTGGTTCCAAATGTAGTCTGATCGTGTGGACCTGAAACGTTAGTATAAAAAGCAATCGTAGGGAAATAAGGAATGTTTGTTATCATCAAAATCATAAACTATAGATCCGCAACATTTTTTGCTTTAATTCTTTATTTATCAACCTTATTAGGTCTTTATTATAGAACTTTGAGAGGGTTTCAAATTTCCCACTTATGTTTTGCAGATGACTTCATTGTGTTCACTAATGCCACTATCAATAGATTTCATAAATTGCTGGAATTTTTTAACATTTTTTAATTGGCTAGTGGTCTTTCTTTTAGTAAAAATAAATGTTGCTTTATTGCTTTTAAGAGGATTTCTAATGAGAGAATTTTAGCTATTAAAGATGCCTCTGGTTTTACTCAATCTAACCTACCTTTGAAGTATCTTGGCGTCTCTCTTTTTAAAGGTAGAAGACAAACTTCTTTGTTTATGATCATATTTCTTATGTTCAAATTAAACTCTTATCTTGGGATTCTAACTTTCTTAGTTTTGGTGGCAGAGTGACTCTTATCAAAAGTGTTCTTTATGCTTTACCTGTTTATATGTTTCAAACTATTTCTCCTACTCTGGAAGTGTGTAGTAGGATCCACAAAATTTTTAACAAGTTCTTTTGGAAAGGTACATCTTCTAATTCTAAAATTACTTGGGCTATCTGGGAGAAATGTTGTGGTATTTTGAATGAAGGTGGTCTTGGCTGCAAGAATTTACATGACCTTGCGAAGGCCTTCTCTTTTAAACTTTGGTTTACTTTGTGCTCTAATGAGAATCTGTGGATTACTTTTATGCATTCTAAATATTGTGTAGGTTGGCATCTTACTAATATTTCTCCTAAGAAAGGGGCCTCCAAAGTGTGGAAAAGGCTTTGCAAAGTTAAATGGGAGGTGGAACTCCTTATTTCTTGGGGTATTGGGGAAGGTAACATATTTTTCTGGCAAGATAAATGGCTTGGTAATGATTCCATTGATTCTTTTTTGAATTCTTAATCTTCTGCCTCTGTTAACGTTAACTATTTCTTTAATAATAATTGTTGGGATTATGATAAGCTTTCTAATATCCTCCCTGAATGCCTTACTAATACATTTTACATCTTCCTATTAATGCCTTGGCTAAAGATATTATTTTGTGCAATTTATCTAGTGATGGTGGTTTTTATCTTAAGAAGGCTTGGCAGTCTTTTACAGAGAATGGCATCAGTGATAAGATCTTTAATATGATCTGGCATAAGAGCATTCCTATCACGATTTATATTTTTATTTGGAGAGTTTTACATAGATTTATTCTTACGGAGGATAATCTCATCAAAAAGGGTTTCAATTTAGCTTCTAAGTGCCAATGTTGTTATCATAGGGAGAATATGCATCATGTTTTTGTTTCTTCTGAATTGTTATAATGCTAGTATTTTGTTAGGGATCACTTGGGATCGGTTTCCCTCAGCTATTAATGTTGTTTATTGGTGTAAACCTCCATCTAATTTCTTTAAATTCAACATTGTTGTTGTTAATTCTGATAACGTGGATGGTTGTGGTGGTCTTATAAGGGATTCTTATGGCCATCTTTTGGTTGCCTTTGAGGGACAGATTCAAAAAGGTAATGCTCAAATGAATATTTTAAAGGCTATTATTCATGGATTGTAGTTTTGCCTTCCTCTTAATTTAATGAACTTGTACATTGAAGTTAACTCTGGCATCAATATTTCTCCTTTGCAAGATGTGGAGGAAGTGGGTTGCTCCCCTAATGACTTTTATCTTGTTAGGAAAATTAGAAGGCTTTTGCTGCATACTAATTTTTATCTTTCCCAGGTTAATAGGGTGGGTAACTCTTGTGCTTCTTGGCTTGCTACTTGGGGTGTAATTTAAATTGTTTTAATGATTTCATTCCTAATACAATTCCAAACTATCTTAAAGGTTTGCTTTATCTGGATGAATGTGGTACCCCTTATATTAGCTATTAGTTCTGCTGGCAGGTTGGCGGTTTTGGTTGTTTCTCTAGTTTTTTGTGATTGCTGCACATCTTGTTTATCTTGGTCTTACTGTAAGTTGCTATTCTTTGGGGGTGTGGTATTATTTTTTGTGGTAATCATGGTGGCATTGGTTACTATAGATTGATCCTCTTAAGGTTTTATTTAGGCTGGAGTCTTAATTATGTTTTTGCTGCTGGTATAATTTGTTGGATGGAATCTAATTCACTATTCATTGTATCGATCCTTATTATGCTAGGTCTGTATTTTTTCTGTGATTATCTCCTCTATGATGGTAGTTGCAGCTGCTATTTTTTTTTTTACTTGGGATTTAGATGGCAACAATTTTTGGGTTTTTCCTTATTTAGCTTCAGTCATTGGGATTTTGGACTGGAGTTATGATTTTGGTGATTTTTCTACTGAAGCTCTGTCCCATTGTTACTCTCCTATCGGGGCTGGGGGTAATGGTTGGGTTGTGGTTGGGCTATCCTCCTTTAATGAGGGGTGTGCCAGTTGTTGCCTCTCTTATTATGCTGATCAGATCTCTCCTCCATGGCTTTATATGAACTTCCTACTTTCTTTTTCTAAGCTGCTGATGGGGGTTACTCTGTCTAGATTTTTATTTATTGGTGGTGGCCGAACCTGCTTGCCTGGATGTGGTGTTTTGTTTCTCTATTCTTTGTTGGGACTAATGTTATCATGTCCTTTATTGTCTTTCTTAGGAGGATCAGATGAAGCCAGTTGTTTGTGGGTAACTGGGCTTACCCCCCATGTAGGATTGAGTGGCTTGTGGACTTTGTTAATGAAGCTAGATTCTTTGAGAGTATTTTGAGCTCTAATAGTCTGAATCTTATGACCTGCTTAACTTGGAAAATTTTGGTCATTTTGGCTCTTTTCCTTTTCACATACCCTTTTTATTATCTTTTTGTTTCTAATATCATTTGTTTGTGTAGCTCGTTCTTTCGCAATTTTACTTTTTTGCAGGTGCGGTTGTTTTTCAAAGCTTCTCAGATTTTTGTCAGATGGAAGGGGCTTAACTATAATCATTTTTCTGTCTTTTTTGGATGCTTGCCTATAGCATAAGTAGAATGTTATTAGGTGATCTTGTACTTTTTTGTAGTGGAGAAAATTGTCTCTTAGGTTTTCTTTTGATTTCTTTTGTAGCTCTTTCGAGCAGTGGTGAGCTGATTTTCTCTTTAAGAACCCTGTAACCTATTTTTTATATCAAAGTGTAGGCCCCTTTGTGTGTTTTAATTAAAAAAAAAAAGACTAGAGAGGGAGTTGAAGATAAACTTGAATTCTGGAGGTCAACCTTAGATTCTAAAGGTTTTCTCTTGAGTAGATCTAAAAAGGAATATATGGAGTTTAATTTTAGTAGCAATAAACCTAGTGAGGGGATTCTGACTTTGGGTGATCAAGTCATTAATAAGAGTACACGTATTAGATATCTTGGATCTGTTATTCAGAGTGATGGTGAAATAGATGGGGATATTATTAACAAAATTCAAGTTTGACGGTTAAAGTGGAAGAATGCAATGGGATTTTTGTGTGATAAAAAAGTACCCCTCAAATTTAAGGGAAATTTATATAAGATGGTAGTGAGGCATGCATTGCTTTATGGTGCTGAATGTTGGCCATCAAAAGAGAAGCATAATACTAAGCTAATTGTGGCAGAGATGAGAATGCTCAGTTGGAGGAATGGCTTTACCCTTAGAGATAAAAAAAGTGCTCTAATGGCACTAAAAAGTTCGGCAGGGATGTTAAGCTCTTATGAACTAGTCCCAAGGCTAACCAAGAGGGAGGGTGAATTGATATTTTAAAAAATCTTTCAATTAAAATATGATCTTAAAACAAAAACCAAGATTCACCACAAAAATCAAAGTGTAGAAATTAAATGTGGAAGCAATAATAAAGAACACAAAAATTTATAGTGGTTCTGTCAACACGGCATACGTCCACTCCTCGGAGGCGCCCTCCAAGTATTGCACTAAACTTAATGTCTCTCCTTTTGTCCCCACAGCAAGGCGGAGAAGCCTTTACAAAACTCCTTTCCACCAACTCAGGTGAGGCAGAGAACCCAACTCCTTTTGCTTCCTTCAGAAGCAAGCAAAGAACCTAACTCTTTTTGCTTTTTCCTGAAGCAGGCAGAGAACCTTGATCAAATGCTGAAGTTTACCTCTCTAGAACCCCCAAGGAACTAAGGATGATGATTGGAGAAGATGTCAACGGATCCTTGCTTGAAGAAACCTTTGTGAACACCCTCACAAACTCCTCCTCACAAGATCCTCTCTCTCTCCCTTGCTCTCCTTCTCCTCTTGGCTCTCTTAGGTCAGAACAGCAGTAAAAGATGTTCTAATGGGTAGAACAAGTGCTCTTAAATAGAAGAGCTTCGAAATAGCTCATTAATTATAACTAATTGGCATTATAATCCAGGATGATATAAATATCATCATATATGATTAGTGAAAATTAAGCTCAATCAGCCAGGACGATTTGGAATTATTAGAAGGTTTTTGTTCATATCGTCCAGGTCGATATAAAAATGTCCTATATGATTAGAAATCGGTGAATATCATCCAGATAATAACACTGAATGGATGTCTAGATGATGGAAAAAAAGCTTGATTATCTAGGCCGATCTCATGATCATCCTGGATGATTAGTTCAAATTCGTGAAAATTATCTAGAGCATCACCCTAAATAGAAGGTGTCTGATATTCATCGTCTAGGAGCAACTAAGGTTTTTTGAACTAATCATCCCGGCTGATCCTGTGATCGTCCAAAATGAATTAATCGAGCAATCAAACCTTAATTACTTTCCTTAATTATCAAATTAATTTATGCATAATTGTGTTGCATCATTGGGGATGATGTCCTTGACGATGCCTAAAAATAAATAATACCTAAATAGATCTGGCGGATGATTCTTTCTAATTTGAGCCTATTGTCCAGGCCGATACAAAGATCATCCAGGATGATGTGCTTAATGATGGCTGCCTTAATCAAGATGCCCTAATTAGGGTTTTTGTTTTAGGCCAATATTTGGATCATCCTGGACGATGTAAGCAAAAACAAAAAACTCTAAATCAGACATAAAAAATTCCTCCAAGTGTGTGTGTGTAAGGTTGCTTAACATCAGGAACCACATCGTTTATAATAAACTCAAGAAAGGGAAAAGTTTACAAACTGACTCGGACCTAATCTATCCAATCTTGAGCTGGTTAAAATTGCAGTCTGATCTTGTGGACCTGAAATGTTAATAGGCAAGGTAGTAGTAGAGAAACATAAGTGTTTGCTATCATCAAAATCATATGTCCTGAAAACAGATTCGTAACAATCTCATCCTTTTGTATGATGGCATATAATTAAACAATCAAACCTAAATAAAACAACTATAAACACTACTCTCCCTCCTGACATTACAAAAAAGGAGGAAAAACTAGGAAAGAAAAAGAATGAAAGCAAACTTTTTTTATTTTTTATTTTGGTTAAATCAAAGCATGAATATGACACAGTCTCCATGTGATTGATTTTAAAGATTTATAAGAACAATGAGTTAACAATATCAAAATCTAAAAAAATGGTAAAATATCCAATCATGTTAACATTTAGCTCGAACTTCTCTCAGGGCAAAACCATCTTTAGAAATAAAAAGACCTAACTCAAAAAAACCAATTTGATAAGAAAAAGAGATCCGTTCAAGACTTGGTTTCAGAAAAATATCTTATAGAATAATGTATCAAAGTAATCTGTCACAATCACAAAATTCGAAATTAAGCCTTTATAAATCTCAAGTGATACATGAATTCTTCTAAGATTTAAAAGTTTGAGAAGAGAAGATAACTTGCTTTTAGTGGGCTCATTTTATGCCTCTTATCAATTTAAATGGCACACTTTATGCATCTTTTTATTTTTGATACACTTTGTGTATACTTTTCAATTTTGCATCATTGCGCATCTTTTGTTTTGGCATCATTGGCCATTTTTTTTTTAGTTTTTGCAAGCTAGATTCCTTTTCAAAACTCTTAAATATTCTCAGTTGTGAGTATATCTTCTAGATATTAGAGAAGAAATACTCACTCTCTAATTTAGGGAAGAACAAACCATAAAATAGAATAAAAAGTCATATGATAAATGCAATGATAGGATAACAAGAAATCTTGGGGTAATATAAAGACTTTGATCATTATAAATATAAGCTAGATTAATGTAGCAAGGTAGAAAAGATCTCAATCGATAAGTCTAGTTGTTAATTTGATATAGACTTTTATTTAGAAATGAAAATTAGACCACTAAAATGGGTTAGAGAAAGAGACACAATCAACGGTGTTTTCTCCCTTTAACAGATTAAGAGATGTAAAACATTGACTGCAAATTTTCAAAAAGAAAAAATATGGTATAAAATATCATTTCAGCAGTGACCATAAAAGAAGAAAACTAAAAAAGTGAAACAAAAACTAGTAAGCAAAGAGATATAAAAAAGCAATAAAACAGAAGATTCATAAATCAGTAAACAACAAGTTCATGCATTTATGTCAATCACACCCAATCTGGTCCTTATGGTGCTGAAAGTGTTAAAAGCCAGGGGTTTTGTAAAGATGTCAGCCAATTGATTCTCAGTTATCACATGGTGTAACTCAATGTCTCCTTTGGTCACATGGTCTCTAATAAAGTGATGCATTATGTCAATGTGTTTGGCACTCAAATGTTAGATAGGATTCTTAGAGATGCAGATGGCACTAGTGTTATCACAAAGGATTGAAATTGTGCCTATAGGTAATCCTAAATCAAGAATTTGTTACTTCAACCAAAGGACTTGGGCCACACAACTTCCTAAGGAAATGTACTCATCTTTAGTAGTGAAAATTGCAACATAGTTTTATTTTCTACTAGACTAGGAGACTAAATATTATCCTATGAATTGGCAAGTTCCAGAAGTGCTCTTTTTATCCAACCTACATCCTGCAAAATTAGAATCAGAATATCCAATAATCTCAAAAGAAGTGTTGTGCCTAGGATACCAGATTCCTAAGTTTTGGGTCCCCAAAAGATATCTAAGAATTCTTTTAACTGTAGTCAGGTGGGATTCTTTAGGATCAACTTGAAATTTTGCATAGAGATAAACACTAAATATTATATTGGGTTGACTAGCAGGTAGGTAAAGTAAAGTTCCAATCATGCCTCTATACTTCTTTTAATCAACAGATTTTTCACTGATGTCCTTATCCAACTGAATATTAGAAATCATGGGATTATTTATTGGCTTCGATTTATTCATTTCATATTTCTTCAAGATGTCCTTAATGTACTTTGATTGACTTATAAAGGTTCCATCATCCAATTTTCTTATGCTAAATCCAAAAAAGTAGGACAACTCTCCCATCATACTCATCTCAAACTCCGTACTCATTATTTTAGAAAATTCATCACATAGCTTTTTATCAGAAGATCCAAAAAGTATATCATCAACATAGATCTTAACAAAGAGTAACTCATCTCCTACTTTTCTCAGAAAAAGGGAGGTGTCTACACTTCCCTTAACGAAATCCCTCTTAAGTAAAAACGAGGTAAGCCTCTCATACCAAGCTCTTGATGCCTATTTTAATCTATATAAGGCTATTTTTAATTTAAAAACATGATTTGGAAATTGAGAACTATCAAAACCTGGGGGTTGATCTACAAACACATCCTCTTTTATTACCCCATTTAAAAAGGCACTCTTCACATCCATTTGGTAAAATTTAAATCCCTTATAACAGGTAAATGCTAGTATCACTCTAATGGCTTTAAATCTAGCTACAGGGGTAAAGGTCTCCTCAAAATCAATCCCTTCTAATTGGTTGTACTACTTAGCTACCAATCTTGCCTTATTCCTAACCACTACACAAGAATCATTCATCTTATTATTAAAGATCTATTTGGTTCCAACTACACTTTGTCCCTTTGGCCTTTCTATAAGCTCCCAAACATCATTCCTAATAAATTAGTTTAATTCCTCTTGCATAGCTAAGATCCAAAACTCATCAGATAAGGCTTGATTAATATTGGTGGGTTCAGTCATTGAGATAAAGGCAGAGTAGTTCACTTCCTTCCTAAGTCCATGCCTAGTCTTAACACCTTCAGAGAGGTCTCCTAAGATCAGTTCTTTAGGATGAATCAAAGAATATCTCCAATCCTTAGGCAAAGTGTGTGTAAGATCAACCCTTTCCTCTAGATTTAAATTTTTTATTCCTTGGGTAATCTCTCCTACTCATTTTACTCACTTCTCCAAAATTTCAACTCCTTTGGAAATCTCTCTAACACCATCTTCATCCTCAATTCTAGACTCCTTAGGATTAGATTCATCAAACACTACATGAGTAGACTCCTCCACCACCAATGTCCTTTTATTAAACACCTTAAAGGATTTCCCAACACTTGAGTAACCTAAGAACACTCCTTGATCAGATTTTGGGTCAAAATTTTCCTAAGTGTGACTTCCCATTATTATAGATGAAAATCTTACAACCAAAGACATGGAGGTGGAAAAGGTTGGGTGTTCTACCCCTAAGGATCTCATAGGATGTATTATCAATTTTGGCACTAACATTCACCCTATTCAACACATAACAAGTTGTGTTTATTGCTTCAGCCCAAAAGAATTTTAGAAGTGAATACTCAGCAGGCATGGCTCTAACGGCCTTGACTAAGGTCCTATTCTTCCTTTCAGCTACCTTATTCTACTGAGGGGTCCTAGGAGATGAGAAGTTGTGACTAATCCCTTTATCCTCAAAAAGGTCTCCAAATCTTTCATTTTCAAACTCTCCCCCATGATCACGATGGATGGTCAAGATCTCACAACCTAACCTTTTTTGAACCAAAGTAGAGAAGGATCTAAGCTCATCAAAAAACTCACTCTTATATGACAAAAACTTAATCCAAGTGAACTTCGAGTAGTCATCAACAATCATAAATCTATAGACTTTCCCTCCCAAGCTGGCATTGCTAATGGGTCCAAACAAATCCATGTGAAGGACTTCTAAAGGTCTAGAGGTTCTAATATCCTTAATGGAGTGGAAAGTGGATTGGACTTGCTGTCCTAGTTTGCAGGCATCACAAAGGTGGTCTTTAGAGAAATTAAACTTGGGGACACCTCTAACTAGATCTTTTTAGGTTACTCTACTAAGGGTTTTTATACTAGCATGACCTAATCTCCTGTGCCACAATCAAGAATCATAAACAATAGTTTTTAAGCAAAATGAAGCAGCACATTCAATATTATTTAAATCAAGCATGTAAATATTGTTAATCCACTTTCCCTACAAAATAATTTTATTATTTAAGCTTATAATGCAAGTGTTTGACAAGAATTTTATAATGAAGCCCTTATTACAAAGTTGACTAATGCTGAGCAAGTTATATTTCAGTCCATCTACAAGAAAAACATTTGCAATCAAAAGATTTTTAGAATTTTCAATTATACTTCAGCCCAACACTTTCCTGGTGGTGTTATCTCCAAGAGTAATCTTGCCTCCTGTTATGGTCTCCAGCAAAATAAATTTATTAGCATCTCAAGTCATATGTCGTGAGCATCCACTATCCAGGTACCACATGCTCTCACGAGGCCTTTTATGAGAGGTTTCCTACAAAATATCAAATATCAAATTTAGGAACCTAAATAGATTTGGGTCCATTCTTATGAATAGTAGAATACAATGCATTTGTGTTATATTATGAAACATGCAATTTTGGTATCCATACCCAATGTGTACTAGGGTGTGAAATATGTCCTAGCATGCCACATGAAAAATATCTAACTCTAGAAAAGGATTTACTAATCTACTTTGGTAGTGTTGGCTTATTTTCAAAAGCTTTGAGATTTGTTTTTAGTAAATTATGCTCAATTATCAAATCAGAATTCTTTTTATTTAAATCATCAAATCCATCAACTAAAGACATGTGATTGCTATTAAGTAGAGTGTGATCTTTGCATAAACTTTTATGCTCTTTTTGCTAATTCAAAAACTCCAATTTCAAACTAGCATGACTTTTATTAAGTTTTTTATATGATGCATGAATTTTCTCACAAATTTTAAAGATTGATCATAGGTTGGTTCACATACCTCTTCTTGATCAGATTGACCAAAATGATCACCCATTAAGCAGAATCTCCAATTTAACTTCAGTCTCAGATGAGTCAAATGCAGAATCTACCTAGAAAGCTTTTTGGAACTGCTTATTGTCCTTCCTTTATTTAGGATTCTCTTCACCCTTCTCCTTGCTTGGGTGCTCCTTAAGTGTAGGACAATCAGCTTTAATATGTCCAGGTTTCCTGCATTCAAAGCAAACAACATTAGAAGAACTTTTAAAATTTTTGTTATCCTTACCTCTTTTCCACTTCTGATGATACTTGTTGTTCTTCCTTAAAAAGCTTTTAAATTTCCTAGTGATGAAGGCAACATCATCGTTTTCAGATCTGGAAGAATTAGTGTTCGTTGTGTTGGCCTTTAGTTCCATAATTTTCTCCTTTTTCTCACCTACATCAAGATTTCTTTGATTCACCCCTTGCTCGTAAACAACGTGTGATCCAAGTAAATTATCAATAGAATAAGTATTTAAATCATTAGATTCAATAATTGCAATGATCTTAGCATCAAAATAAGAAGGCAAGCATCTCAAAATTTTATTGACCCTTTCATAATTAGTTAGCTCTCTTCCTAAAGCATGCAATTATGTGACAATTTGAGTAAACCTTATATACATGTCAGAAATTGATTCAAAAGGTTTCATACAAAAATGTTTGTAGATTTCACACAAACTACTCAAATTTCTTTACCAGTTGCACTAGTCAAAACACGCATATAATCTTCAGATTTCAAAGCACAGAAAAAATAGTTTAAGCATTTTGCATTAAGTAGTGCTAAATCTCTTTAATGTCATTAAGTTCATGAGAAGATGGTGCATAACCTTCTTTAAGAAGCATCCACCTAAGATAATCAAGCGATTGTAAAAATGTAGACTTACAAGTTATCCAAAATCAAAAGGAATATTATCAAACAAAGGTGGTTGTATAATAGAATATCTTTCTATTATATTATGATTATAAAAATTAGCCATAGATCAAAATTCAAAAGTTTTCAAAAACTAGATTTTATGAATCACGCTCTGATACCACTTGAAAATGCTCTAACGGCACTACAAAGTTTGATAAGGATGTTAAGCCCTTATGAACTAGTCCCAAGGCTAACCAAGAGGGAGGGTGAATTAGTATTTTAAAAAAGCTTTCGATCAAAACACAATCTTAAAACAAAAACCAATATTCACCATAGAAATTAAAGTGCAGAATTTAAATATGGAAGAAGTAATAAAGAACACATAAATTTATAATGGTTCGATCGATACGACCTACATCCACTCTCTAGAGGTGCCCTCCGAGTATTGCACTAAACTCAGTGTCTCTCCTTTTGCCCCACAGTAAGGTGGAGAAGCCTTTACAAACCTCCTTTCCACCAACCTAGGTGAGGAAGAGAACCCAACTCCTTTTGCTTCCTCTAGATACAGGAAGAGAACCAAACTCCTTTTGCTTCATCCTGAAGCAGGCAGAGAACCTTGATCAAATAATAAAGTTTACCTCTCTAGAACTCCCATGGAACTAAGGATGCCGACTAGAGAAGATGACGACGTATCGTTGCTTGGAGAACCCATTATGAACCCCCTCACAAACTCCACCTCATAAGATCCTCTCTCTCTCTCCCTAGCTCTTCCTCTCCTCATAGATCTCTCAGGTCAGAACAGCAGCAAAAAATGTTCTAATGGGTAGAACAAGTGCTCTTAAATAGAAGAACTTCAGAATAACTCATTTATTCCAACTAACTTTATCGTCCTGTACGATCAGTGCAAATTAAGGTCAATCAGCTAGGATTATTTGGCATGATTAGAAGGTTTTTATTCATATCATCCAGGCCGATATAAAAACATCATGTATGATCAGTATAGATCGGTGAAAATCATCTAGACAATCACGTTTAATGGATGTCTGGATGATGAAAAATTAGCTTGATCGTCCAGGCCGATCTCACAATCATCCCGGATGATTAGTTCAAATCTATGAAAATCGTCCAGAGCATCGCCCTGAATAGAAGCTGTCCGATGTTGATCGTCTAGGAGCAACTAAGGTTTTTTGAATTGATAGTCCCGGCCGATCCTGCGATCATCCAGGATGAATTATTTGAGCAATCAAACCTTAATTTCTTTCCTTAATTACCAGAGTAACTTAGGCATAATTATGTTGCATCGTCAAGGACGACGTCTTGGAAGATGTCCAAAAATAAATAATACCTAAATAATTCTGGCTATTGATTCTTTCTTATTTGAGCCTATCATCCTGGAAGATATAAAGATCGTCCAGGACGATGTGCTTAATGACGGCTGCCTTAACCAGGATGCTCTAATTAGGGTTTCTATTTTTACTTGATCATCCATGCCAATATTTGTATCATCCTGGACGATGTGAGCAAAAATAGAAAACTCTAAATCAAACAAAAAAATTCTCATAAGTGTGTGTGTGCAAGGATACTTATCATTAGGAACCACGTTGTTTATAATATACTCAAGAAAGGAAAAGTTTACAAACTGACTCAAACCTAGTCTACCCAATCTTGAGCTAATTTAAATTGCAGTCTGACCTTATGGACCTAAAATGTTAGTAGGCAAGGCAATCATAGAGAAACAAAAGTGTTTGTTATCATCAAAATCATATTCCTTGAAAATAGATTCGTAACAGATAGGATACAAAATGAGCATATATGTGAAAAGGTTGGAGTAGCTCCAGTAGAAGATAAGATTAGAGAATGTCTCCTTAGATAGTTTGGTTATATAAAATGGTGGCCTTCCAATGATCCGATTATTAGAGTAGAGCTATTAGATTTGACTTATGTTAAGAAAGGTAGAGGCAGACCTAAAAATACTTGGTTAGAAAATATTAGGAATGTCCTTTCTTATTAGATTTAAATGAGAATTTAACTTTTAATATGACACAATGGATAAAAAGGATTCATGTAGCCAACCCCACGTAGTGGGATAAAGGTTTTATGTTGTTATTGTTCTTGTTCCCAAATGCATAACTACATCTTACAATGTTATTTTCTTATTTTAAAATTATTTGCTTTTATTAAATATTTGAGGATCTGTAAGTTTGGGATTAACATTAGGTCTTTGAGATGCTCTACAACTTACTCCTTGATTATTCTACCTATTATTCCATTGATTACAACCACCCATATTATTTGACTAATTAAAATTAGGATGATTCCTCTAACCAAGACTATATATATTTAAATATGGATTATTTTATCTTCTAGTTACATTAATATGTTCAATCCCTTACATATTATTATCTTCATTTAATTTTGATCCCCTGAGATCGCAGTTCCTATTCCAAAATTTATTCTTATGGTATTTAAATTTTTTGAAATTGTTGCAACTTGTGTAGTCAAAATTGATAAAGCATTTAATTCATAAATTTCACCATTTTTTTTAGGATTTATCTAATAAGTAGGCCACTAGAAGTTATTGGTTTCCACCTCTTCTATTAATTCATAAGCTTCCTCAAATGGCTTAGACATTAATGATCCTCCTACTACAACATCAATTATACTAATCCATTATAAAATATTTGAATAATCAACTAAGTCAAGTCATGCATGATACATAAATTTTATAAGCATTTTGTTAAATTATTTTCAACTCCTATAATTGGATTCTCCTTCTAACTAGGCAAAAGAATTTATCATTTCTAAGTTTTGCAATTTTTAAATGTGGAGAATATTTAGCGAGAAACTAATGGGCCAATTTATTCAAACTGGTTATAAAGCCTGGGGATAAAGAATTCAATCAGATTTTAACTTTATCGCTTATAGAAAATGGAAACAATCTAAGTTTAAAAGCATCATCACTAACCCCATTATACTTTAATTTGCACAAATTTCTAAAAAACTAGCAAAATGTAAAATGGGATCTTCTATGATAGTTTCTCCAAATTGAGAATTTTGAGCATTTTAAATAATAACTAATTTTAATTCAAAATTATTAACTTGGATTATAAGTATATTTAACCTTCAATCAATTATGTCTACTAAAGGGTTTGCATAATCCTTAAGAGGTTTAGAATGATTTTACTCTATCGCTGGTTATGCCATTTTCAATATCTTTTTAGTTTTTTTAATTTTAGAAAGGGTTCTCTCAATTATAGGATCAAATGTCAATTATTCTTTTCTAAGGCTATAAAGCATGAAACCAAAAATAATCAAAGAAAAATAAAATAAAATAAAATAATAAAAAGAAAACAAAAAAGTAAGTAGGTCTAACTATGCATTTAATTCAACAATATAGTAAATATTTTGTAAAGAACAAAATGCATCCCCTGTAATGGTGCCAAAAACTTGATGATGGAATAACCTATAAAATTGTCAAATGAATTAGGGCTCTACCAATTACTAGCAATGCTTAGGTTTCTTTATATATAAAAATTATAAAATCCCCACTTAATATATGCAAGTATATATGATGAATCAAGTAATATTGTGATAGAGCATATTATCAATCTCACGAGGAAGATATGCTCACTTATAAATATTAGTATTATCTACAAAAATTAAAATAATTATCCTTCTCAATGAAAATAGATAAAGATAATTAATACACTATATAGATATAATTTTTTGAATTGATGAATGTAAATAACATAATTTTCCTAATGAATCTCTTTTAATTGTGATGTTATTCAAAGCATATGCATCCCCTTATCTTTATTGATCTCATAGAAACAAAGGATGTCTATCGACTTCCTATGATTATATAATCTCCTTTAGAATTTAGTACATTTGAAACCCTATGACTAGGCATGACATATACTAATATAATATTCCTTGTTATGCTTACTTCTCTCCATCGAGGCCCCGCATTATACCTAATTTTTACTATACATATAGCCGCTATGTGTATTAAATGAAGATCTATTAATATTGAAAAATCCTTTTAATTTTTAAAGGAATAAGAAAAATAATTAGTTATTAATCAATTCTAAACTGGAGAATTTAGCTAGATATGGAGAAAAGTTGAAGCAAACTCAATTTCATTAATAATAATATAGAAAGAAAATATAAGGGATATATATCACTAGATAGATTCAATAGATCTACTCTACACTCCATTTTACCTATAGAATTACTTCCATAAACATAAACCAAAGTCTTTACATACATCCTTCCTTTATATATAATCATTTTGATCCTCTAAGATTTGGTGAATGTCCCCACATATTAGCTTACTTTTCTTATGATCATATGCTAGTAATGGAGCAAGCCTCTGTGGAACTACCCTAGTTGAACCTAAAACATCTCTTTAGGATTTATTTCCTTTCAACCTTTGATCATTCAAATCTCTTCGAATTGTAAGGATTGCTTCGGTCAATACTAGCACTTGTGATTTACTTTTCAAGTTCATCAAACCTATTGGAAGTCCATTTATTGCCCTCATTTTTTAGTATGGTTAATTTCCCTCATCAAGCATTCAACCTTCATAAATTAATCATTGAACAACACTTCAAATCTCATATCGAACACATCACTATGTTTTGGCATCGTGCATTGATCAATGACCCTTAAAATCCTTCTTTTCATACTCACCTTTGATTGTAATTTAATTATCTAATCAATTTTTGGATAAACACCAAATTATTATTACTGATATGATCATTTTAATAGAAAATTCCCTCATTCACTAACCTCCATTGACTAAATCAAAACTTAAAATAAAATTAACCCTTAAAATGCTCTAGTTAATAGTCCCCACTGACTTTCTCCCAATCATATGTTCAAGCATTGATAGTTAATAATAATTTTAAATTATATGAGCATGTCAAATTTAAAACCCATTAAAATTTTTGACCAAATCAAAGCTACATCAAATATATCGAGCAAACATAATGCAAACTTCAAATCTAAAAGTCCAGCGGAAAAACCAAACCTAAAACCCATAGGTTTATAACCTATTTGGGAAAATTTTCAATCATAAAAAAATTGACCATATGACCTTGTATTTAGGTTCAATAAGCTACATATTTATTAGACATGACTCTAAAGTCAATCGCATTAGTTTGGAGGTATTTTAAGGCGCATAACCCATTAAACCTAAAGATTTTTAATAGGCTATAGAACATAGCCTATGCCACTATACATAACATATTATGAAATTTGACCTTGAAAGCCTTCTCAAACCCATTTATCATGACCATTATCATTAGCATAATGCCTTGACCCAATATTGAGCACTTGGTGGTCCTTAGTTGACTATGGTTGACCATGGTGCCACCTAAACCATAAAACCTTAAAATTAATTTTCCCTTGAACCTTAATATTGTTCAGTTAAACCCAACCCTGAAAGTAATTCCAATATATCCCAAATATAATTTGGAGTGCATTAAACCAAAACCTAAGCCATGATTAACCCTGGTTGGTCAAGTCAACTTAGGTTGAACAAATCACCCCTTTAGCCTTTAAACCTACATTTCATGCATGAAGACTCCATTAAACCTTGAGATCCCCATCAATAATATCAAAAATACATTTGGAATGCATTGAACCCAAGTCTAGTCTCTAGTCTATCCTAAATGACCTAATCAACCTAGGTTGACCAAAGTGTCCCTTAAGCCATTCAAACAAGCATTTCAAATAAGAAGACCTCTCTATACCTTGGGACCACTTCAATTTAATGCAAAACATCATTTAAAGTTATTTGGACTCAACTCTAAGCCATTGTCCAACCTAGTTAACTAAATCAACCTATGTTGCTAAACACACAGACACCCAAATCCTCTTCAATTACATTGACCTAAGTATACTAAATAAAAATTGAATCAATGGGATTGTTCTTGAGGTCCCTAGGACCAAAACCTAAGAGACCCATCCCATTGGTTCACTTGGGCAAGCCACATTACTTGACCCAAATATTAAAAAACACTTAACATTGAACCATTTCTCAACCAAAATCAAATCGACTTAATTCAATGAATACATTGGGTGAATAATGGTCCTTTATAAGCCTTCTTGAACCATATTGCATAATCAAACCCTATTGAACTGACCCAAAGCATCCAAAATAAGCCATCTTGAACCATATGGCATAATTAGCCTACCCTACAAAATAGAACCCCATATAGCACTCAAAAACATTTAAGACTTCTTTCCATCTCATCATAACCCATTCGGTGGTCAAAAACCACCATAATCCAAGAAACAAACCACACGGCCCATGGGTTCAGCTAATTCTTGCAGGCCATATGACTCCAAGATCTAAATCCCTTAAGATCTCTTCCCTGAGCTCCATCTGAAGGTCCTGGCCTTACCCAAAGTCCTGAGGTGATTTGAATTGTGCTAAATTCTCAGCTATGTGCATTCTCTAATGCTAATACAAAACCTATTTTTTCCTAAATAAGGGTTGCCTTTCTTATTTTGTATAGCTTCCTAAGAGTTAGAGCATCCATTCCTTAGTCTCCCAATTCTTCTATTCATTGTTTCCAATGACTTTGAGTGAGCTCTAGAAATCTTCTTCCATTTTAAAACCAAGTTTTTATCCATTACTCCTCCAAATTTCCCTCTAAAGGATAAACTTTCCTTGAACCTAGATGAATTAGCCCAAATTAAGGCTTAGTTAATTGGAGCATTCTGTAAGGTAATCTTCCAATCCTGAGCACCTAGTTAGGTATGTTCAGGTAATTGGAAAAGAATCCTTTAATCCAATGGGATCTGAAAAATTTATTTATGGTTTACTATTAGATGATGCTCTTTAATGAATTTGATGTAATTTTGTCTATTTTGTCTCTCAAATCTTGCCATAATATGCCTAAGGGTGATAAATCTAGCAAGAGGTTGAATTAAAAATCATAACGGTCCATTAGATTGTAATCCAAGATCTTGAGCCTATCATTTTGATGAAATTAAATGTTGCCTCTCGTTAGTATTTTTGGATATTACTTTTTGTACACACTAATATTTTAGATAAGTTGTACACCGTACAAAGGATCGACTCAAGACTTGATAAATTAGGTGTGTTGTCATCTGATGAGATCTATAACTTGATTTATTTATTTTATATTTCTTGAGTCAAAAGTCTTGTAGAAGTTGTGTAGAAGCTTAGTGATCATGTACACACATGCAGGGATGGAAATTTAAAAACATTAATTTTTCAATAAATCATACTATATGATCTCCAATGTACTTTATGATCTGAGTTAAACCAAGATTAACTTCATCAATAAGTTAAGTTTTTTAATATTAAACTAATCATACTATACAATATTGTTCATATGGGATGATTTATAAAAGTTAGGAAACCCATTGACAATCATAATTTAGGCAATACTTTGAAATTTAAAATTAGTACAAATCATACTATACGATTCATATTATACTATATGATGAATTTAAATTTTTCCTAATTTAATCCTCTTAATAGGCATTCAAATCTGGTTAAGTTGATATTGAACATCATATTGTATGATTACCTTGTTTCTATAGTATGAACAAATTCTAGAAGGAGATGATAATTAATTATCGCTAATTATTTTGGATAAAATAATGATTCGATTAAACTAATTGCACTGTATGATACTTAAATCATACTGGATGATCAATTAAAAATATTTGAACTAATAGTATGGGCTTCTATCTATCATACAAAATGGTTATACTATATTAAATTAATTGTTCTATATGATTCCATATCATATTATACAATCAGTATTGGCAAAAAAGAAAATTTAGGTTCTTTTAAGCCTGATTTAAATACTTGTTTTAAAGACAAAGGAAAGATCTTTTGGAGGTCAAAGGAACTCTAAGGGAGAACTCTTTAGATAACTCTAGAAGGAGAAGGTGGGATTGAGTGTGAAGGAGGAGGATAAGGGGTTTCCACACAGTCACTCCAAGCTAGTTTGCAACTTGTTTCTTTTAAGGACATGGTGAGTTTTGGAGTTTATCTAAGGAGAGAAGCTTCAAAGCCAAAGGTTGAGGTTTTATGCCTTCACCAAAAGAGTGGGAAAGGATTACAAGGTACACTATCACCACTAGTAGGGTGACATAGCTTTGAGGTTCTATGGCTTCACTAGGAGGGTAAAAAAAAAGATTTTTGTTCTCCGCTGCTCTGGTTTTGGTGGAAGAGATTTTTAAGAGCTTCTCCACCTTGTCGTGGGGGCTAAAGGAGAGACACTATAGGAGTTCATATAATACTAAGAGAGGACCCTAGGGGAGTGGACGTAGGTCAAGTTTTGACTAAAACACTATAAAATATTTTGTGTGGTCATTTTTTTACTTTCATTTTTATTTCTCACAATTTATTTTATACAAATTTTTCTTGTGAAATATATGGTGAGAAATTTTGTGTTATCTTTGGATTAGTTTCTGTGAGCAAGAATTAGTAGACACAAATCCTAAAAAACAAATGTAACAAAAATATTTCTTTTTGCTCAAACAAAAATATAAATTTCATTTTGATCTTCAATATTTTCTTCCATTAGTATTTCTGTTTGACATCATTTGTAGAGAGGAACCTTTAAGGGAAAAATTTTTAAATACTAATTCACCCACCATCTTGGTGTGCCTAGGGAATGTTCAATCAGGTTTAACATCCTCTATTAAACTTTCAATTAGTATCAGTGGGATCTTAGAGTTGTGATTTTAAAAAATTTCTAAGGAAAGATTAAATGGCTCATTTCAAAAATTGAAATACCATGGAGGATTATTCTATAACTCATCCATTATTATTCAATAATATATCAATTGATTTTTGAAAAATTAGTATGTCTACATTTTTTTAAACCATTGATATTAGTATGTGGTATATGATTTAGGAAGGCTATTCTACACCTTTTCATTTTATTAATGGAGTTAAGGTAGAGTTGGCATTTCCAGAATGGACTAATAAGGATAGAGAATTAGCTTAACTTAATAGTAAATATTTGAACTGCTTCTATGCAATTAAATTTAAGGATTACATGAGAGTCTCTACTTATACTATTGAAAAAGAAATATGGGATAGAATGTGCATCACATATGAGGATACCAGTGAGTTCAAATAATCTAGGATAAACATTTTGTTGCATGACTATGAACTATTTTTTATGAAACCTAAAGAGATAATTTCTAAACTATACACTAGATTCACTTAGATAGTGACATCCCTGCATGATATAGGTAAAGAACTATCCAATTTTGAAAAATTTTAAAATAATCCTACGTTATCTACCTAGTACTTATGATGTAAAGGTTACTATAACATTTGAATAAAAAGATCTTATTATTTATTCTACAGATAACTTACTATGCTCATTTATTACCTACGAGCATGGTATTAGTCAAATATTATTTGATGCAGGAGATAGGAAAATGAGAAAGATGTGGCTTTAAAGGCAATGATTAAGTTAGTGGTAACTCTATAATGATGACATTGTACTGATGACTCAATAATTTAAAAGCTTTGTAAAAAGAAAGTATAAATGTTATCAGTAATGGATCAAAGGTAAAGTAGTAAAAATTTTAAATCTTCATCTAACATTATTTATTTTTAATGTAGGAAGCTCAGGCATCTAAGATCTGATTTTCCCAACCTAAAACTCACCTGAGCAAGGTGAAGGGTGATAAAAAAGGAAAACTTCATAAAAGGAGAGAATAGGACATAGAAGGCTTTTTGGCATAACATAACCTAAAAATCATCATAATATGAAGTAGAGGAGGAGGTAACTAATCTGTGTCATATGGCTAATGATAGTCTTAATTAGTTTGACCAAGATGAGGTATGCCATCAATCCTATCATAAATTTTTTATTATTTTTGAAAAAATTTCATGATTCAAATATGTTGACCTCATTTTTTTATGAGGTCACTAGGACTAATCCAAATTCTAGATCCACCATTTAGACCCTAGGATCTACCTAGACCATAAATCAATCCTTACCCCAGATCAATCTTGAACCAAGATCAGTCTATCCTCCAGACCAATCCATACCCTAAGATCTATTTAGACCCTAGGAACTTTTCAGACCAATCCAAACCTTAGGAACTATCTAGAGTCTAGGTTCCTACGAGACTTTAGACCCTAGGATCTAATTAGACTCTAAATCAATCTAGACCTTAGGCTCTAGAATTTAACCAGATTCTTCTAAAATCCATATAGTTAGTGTCTTTCTAGGCCCTAAGATCCTTCTAGACTCTAGACTTCAAGATCTACCCAGACCCTAAAATCATTCAATGCTCTAAGCCCTAGAATTTCTTTATATTCTAAGACCAATTCTAACTTCAAATCAAACATAGTCTCAAGCTAATCTACATCTCAATTCAATTCAAACTTTAATTAAGTCCAGACTTCAAATGTACCTAGACTTTAAACCTATCCTGATCTCAACTCCAGTTAAAACTTTGATCTTGCCTCTAATCTAGCTTCAACCCTATCCAATTACTTATGATCACCCAAATTATCATAAATGATTTAGATAATTCAATCATAATCATTCAACCCAAAATCTACAATAAATCAAAAAATCTAGATCAAAATCTAAAGCCAAAAGCATATATAATGAAGGCCTTTTTCAATGATTTTTCAAACACTTTAAAACCTAGTCAAATGATCACTAAAGTATAGTCTATCAATTGAGAGGCAACCCTTCCAATTCGAGCACATTCTGAGGTCTCTAATTTTAGAAACTAAATCTATCTCCAAAGGCTATAAAACCTTTAAATACTTATGAGGATCAGACAGCTCATATTCCATGACTACATGGATTAGTAAACCGTGCAGTAATTCTGTTGATTGAGTAATGATTACCGATGGCACAATCATTAGCAATAAGAGGGCCAAGGGAAAGATTGGCTCTATAGTTTTCTTTGCCCAATCCCGTAGCGATGTGTGTCCCTCCAACCAAAATTAGCTCTGCTGAATTAATTAAAACAATTTCATAAATTTTGAATCCTTTTTTAATGTAGATAATTTCTTTCAATCGCCAAAAATCCAATTTTAATCATAAAATTAAGTGAAAAACATTAAAGATCTAAAAATTTAAATTTCTTTAAATTAAATTATGTTAAAATATATGGAAATCTTAAAATATTTTAATTTTGATATTTTAATTATAAATAATTAAAAAAATAAATTAATTTCAAAATTTTAAGGAAAGTTTATTTGAAAATCATCTCAAATTAGAGAGGGCATTTAAATTTTTCGATATTTAAATTTATTTAAAATATTTAATATATTTAAATAATTTTAAAATTATATTTACTTAGATTTTTAATGAATATTTAATTAAATGTTAACATAAATATTTTCAAAGATTCAAATTTTAATATATTTAAAAATATATATATATTTAAAATATTTAAAATATTTAAACTTTAAAATTAAATCAAGTTTAAAATATTTTCCAATAAATATTTTAAATAATTTCACCATTTAAATATTTAATTATTTTTAATTAAATTTTTAAAATTTAGAAAAAAAATCTTATTTCAAAAAAGAATAACTTGAGTTAAATCAAAACCTATTTAAATATTCTAAAATTAAAACTATTTTGAAATATTAATATTACTCTAAACCATTCTTATTATTTAAGTATTTTTTATTTATTAATATTTAATTAAATATTATATTATATAGTTTTGAAATAAAAAATTTTATTTTAAAATATTTAAAAAAATAACAGAATTATTTTAAAATATTTAATTAAAATTAAATATAATTTAAGATATATTATATACTTAAATAATTTTAAAATATTTAACTTTAAATATTTAACTAATATTAAGTTTAAATAATTTTGAAACACTTAAAAAAATTTAATAATTTACCTTTTCAAATACATTTGAATTTTTTTCAATTTACTTTAAGAATTACTTAAATTTTTAATTAATACTAATTTAATCTAAACGAATTTAATTAACTTAAAACTTTAAAAATTCAAAAGAAATTCAAATTAAATTAGAAAAATATAAAAAATACCTTAAAACTTCCAGAATTTTAAATATTTTAATTTAAAGTTAATTTGAAAATGAAAAACTTAAATTTTTTTAATGATTCTAACTATTTAATTATTTTATTATTTAATTAATAATTAATTTAATATTATATTAAATATTTTGAATATTAAAAAGTTTATTTGAAATTATTTTAAATACATAGAGAATTATTTTAAGATATTTTAATTTCAAATTTAATTTGAATTATTTTAAAACGTTTTTAAATAATTTTTTTTATTTAAATATTTGAATGTTCTATTAATATTTAATTAATTATTAAATTAAATTATTTAAAACAAACTAGAAATTTATTCTAAAAATATTTTCAAATTACTAAGATATTTTGAAACATTACTTTAAAATTATTTTAAAATATCTTTATTTTTCTAGGCATTCTAAAATTAAGCTAATTTACTATATAAACTTAATTTTAAAACTATTAGGTTAAATTTTGAGAGCTTTGAGTGTGTCCTTAAGATTTTATGCATAGATTAAGCTTGATTGGATAGAATTTATGGGGAGTGGTGATTAATCAATGAGCAATTGCTTTGTAAATTATTCATTGATTAATCTCCTAAATTAATTAAGTCTTGTATTAATTTGCGTGTGTGGGGCACAAACAATTACAATTAGCTTAAGCTCTACTAGACTTAGGAATTTTTTGTAATTATGTATGCATGCATATGCATGTCTAAGGGTAAAACAAACTTTGATTTAAACCCACTTAAACTTGTGACACCTTAAGGATAATAATTAAGGACATGCTTAGAGAACATAGTTAAATGTAGAAAACTCCAATCGCAATAAACTCAAAGTCTAATCACTCATCAAAAAGTCTAATAATTAAAAAATTCAAAACTCCATAAATCTAATTAAATGTAAAACCCAAATTTTGACCCCCTTTAATTAAGGCGTTAAATAATTCAAATAATTTGATAAAATTCAATAATTGATTGAAAATTTCAGAAAACCTCAATCTAAATTTAAAAATGGCAACAATTTAATCTAATTAAAATTCATCAACTATTAACTTAGCCCCAATAAAGGTGTAATTATTGCGACTTAGTTTTTAAATCTATGCTTTTATATTATGTGAGTTTTCTGTGCTGCCAAAATATTATTGTGTTGATTAATGATTCCCCTAACACATATCAAAAAAGTCTTAATTTTGTTATTGTTTGTACTAATATTTCAAAGAAATCATATTCCAGACGTTCGAAGACTTTAAGATAGACTAGATTAGGGTTTCTTGTAATTGAAGTCTGTACTTTTTCTTGAGTCTGAGAGAGTGTGATTATAATTGGATAATCATGCACACACACACTAGGAGAGTGAGTCAAAATTTATATTTTTAAAACTAATCATACTATATGATTCTTAAATGATACTAGTCGATTTATCCTGAGTGCTCCTCTAGAATGAAGTTAATCGAATCATGACTTAGAAATTTTTGATTGAACTATTCGTATTGTATAAAGTTATATTCGTACAGATGATGTCTAGAGTATGAAATGGATATGTAACAGTTCATCTCGAATGAACTCACCATTTTTTGAACTAATTATAACATATAAAATGAGTTTCATATAGATGATGTCTAGTGTATGAAATGGTTGTGTACCATTTTGTCCCATATGAATATCTAAATTTTTTAAACTATTTGTAATGTATAAAACTAGTTTCATACAAATGAAGTCTAGAGTTCGAAACAGACTTGTCCATTTTTATACCAAACAAAGCAAGATTTGGTTAAATTGATCATATTGTATGAAATGAATTTCATACAGTATGCCGACTAGTGTATGAAATGCATTCGTATAGAATCATACCAAATGAACTTGTTCATTTTGAACTATTCATATAGTTTGATGTAAGTTCATACATACGACTGATATAATACAAAAGTAGGTTCATCCAATATCATATAAGGATTTTTTGAATTATTCGTATGTACAAAGTATGATTATACTGTACGATCCAAGATGATAAAATTGAAATTTTTTGTTTTCTAGATAGTTTATCCTGTATTTCATATTTAAGAGTCCTAAAATCTGACTGACATAACTCCTAGTATGAATTTCTTTTGAGAATGCACTTAGAGAGTATTTGAGATAGTGTCTTGGGATTGGAGAGTGAGAGATTTCTTAAGAGGGATTTGTAGGGGGATTCAAAAGGTTGCCCATTAGTGAGGATCTCTTACTTATTCTTCAAATTTCTTCCCTAAATTCTTAAAGCTCTTGAAAGAAGATTTTTAAAGGATATCTGGTAATCTACCGACATTAGGAGGGTGTGAAAGGATGATATTACTCAGCCAACACCGGACGGTGTGAAAGGACATCGATTCTCTACCATCACTAGGAGAGTGAGAAAGGATCATGGTACTCTGCTGCACTGGGGTTTCATGGAAGAGAGGTTGTTGTAAGAGTTTCTCAGCCTTGTTCAGGGAGTAAAAGGAGAGTCACTTTGATATAGTGCAATAACTGAAGAGGAAGTCTTCAGGAAGTGGACGTAGGTCTAGTTGGATCGAATCACACTAAAATTATGTGTTTTTTTTTGTTTTTATTTTTTTATTGCAATTTTATTTTCTATAAGTTTTAATTTTATTGTTGAAAAATATTTTTGAGAAAATTTTTCATTATGATTAAAATATCTAAAATTAATTTTCAAATTTACCAAGAGAATTTTTAAATAACTAATTTAACCCCCCTCCTGGTTAGCCTTTTAACAAATCTATTAAGTCTAAAAAACTATTCATACTTCAATAATGAACTTTATGGCATTGATGAAAAACAAAGTTGTTATCCATTTAACACATTAAAATACACCTTAAAATTAATTTTAAATCATTAATATTTAAACTTTAATTAAATTCTCTTCAAACCTTTCAACCAACCAGAACCTTAAATAACTCTAACTAATTGACCTATATAGGACATATCCAACCCACACAAACTACCTCACACACTTTAGATCGATGGTTTCCTAGGATAACAACCTCTAGTCTTAGGCTACGCCAATGTTTACTTTTTTACTATGTACCAAGTTCTTTATGTTTTTCACTATAAGTTCATTGATATTTTAGATTTATTACATCAACTCTTGCCTATATTCGAGTCTAAATTTTTAATTTTTCAAATATATTTTAATTCAAGCATTGAGTTATAAATGTCAAAGTGACATTCGAGATGGGGCTTAAACATCCAATTTTGAATCCAAAGAAGAAGAGACATCTCTTAGAGGAGAGTCTTTCTCCATTTGGAAATCCAAATTTATATGACTTTAAATATCCAAAGGGAAAAGATAACACCACTTTCGAGGGAGAGTTTATTTTAATTTGGATATCTAGACCCAATTATCTAAGGATCCCCATAGAAGGACAAAGAAGTGGAGAATTAGAAGACCCATTCTTAAAGTCATACGTGTCTTAGGTTTATAGATTTAGGTAACTGTCAATAATGCCCTACCACTTTATGTTTTCTACAGACCCTAAGTTATGTTATTAAGTGGCACATGCCATATAGACTTTTAATTTGAATATTATTGATTGATTATTTATTTTAATTCTGATTAGAATTGCCTTCTTTCTTAGTTTTTTAATGATTTCATGTCAATTTTGATTTTTTCTTGGAACCCAATTGGTGGCTCATGAGGGTACGAACAAACATTTTCTATTTCAATTAAATTTAAAAAATTTATGCTCAGATAGAAATTCTAATGCTTTTAAGAAGTAAGACCAGGATCATTTGAAGTTTTCATATCATTTTATTACAACTTCTTTTCTTTGTTAAGCACCTCCCAACTTGCAAGTTTTTGGCAGACCACTTATCCTTTGAGGGTGTAGATCTGTCTAAGGGAAATTATGTAATCTCTAGGTAAAAATCTTTTTTAAACCTTTTTTTTAATTTCTTCATTTAAATTTCAAGTATTTATCGAGTCAACTAGCATGCATTCCATTAGAAACAAATTAAAATGAGTCAAAAGTTTAATTGCATCTACTTTAAGAATCAATTTACCCAACATAAGTCAAGGGGTCAATTTAGATCTGCTCTAGTTGTCCGCCCAATTTCATCAGACTTAACTTATTTAAGTTTCCCTATCATTCTATATTAAGAAACTTGATATATGATTTTGAAGCTCCTAGGTGGTTAGCTTGCTCCCCAATCTAGGCTGGGGTAAGTTTAGGTTTGCACTGTATTAGCTAGGTTCGTAACACTAATTTTTAATACCTATTTTAGACTTAGGTTATGATGTAGAATCAAGCTATAAGACCTTAACCTTCAAGAATCTAATCCTAACCTTCTAATAAAATTAATAATTCAAACTTAAACCTCTTTCAATCATATTCAAGCCCAACAATTATGATAGGCTGAGTTGTTTTTGAATTATTTTAGAATCCCAAACACCTCCTACTTCTCCTCCTTTGACTCCAGAAATAAGTGCTTAAATTTGAACCAATCTCTATGGAATTTTCAACCTTGCATCATTTGATACCAAAATCTAAAATTCTTAAAATAAAATTTCTACTGCTATTTTAATTGAGATTATTCATAAAAAACATTGGTTTTCCCTATGATATAATTAACTATGAGGGATTAAGTCCGTAAGAGATTTAAAAACCTAGATCAAATTTAAAAAAAAAAACAAAATTTTTAAAACTTTATTTAATTATCTTTGGAAAAATTAAATTTGATGATCATTAACGTCATATTCAAATGATTGATAGTAAACAATATCTTCTTTCTCTGGAAAGATATGTCATTCTATTATCATAATTTTAATTATTAAATTAATGATCCCTTTTGCAAATTAACATAGTCAAACACTCGATCAAATTTTATTTTGACCCTCCAGGGTCATATGTGATTCTTCCCTGGGTTTAACTACGATAATCAAGATGAATTCAAAGTTTTGTAATTTGAACCAACTAGGGAACAATATATTTTCCTCCCAAGGTGATATATCATTCATAATGAAGCATTTGATTTTAAAACTAAAATTCTAAAAATTAAATTCTTCTAAAGAAAATTAATCTTTTTCAAAACTTAATCAACTTTTTTTAACCAAATAATATAATAAGTTTAAAAAAAAATGTATGCTGCTTTGAACTATGATGTTTTTATTTTATAAAAGGATAAAGATATTCATAGGATTGAGCATTTTTTATTAGATAAAGAGAACATTTCCTTACTCATTGAGTTTGATATGTTAAATAAGAAGTATGTTAACATAACTAATGTATATGAATCTTCAAAATCTTAGCATGCTGATTTAGATGATGCATTTTATAGATAAAATTTAATGGCTAATGACTTAGAAACTCATAGGCATGAAATCTGATTAGAACTAAAATATAAGAAAAAGATAACTAATACTCTAAAAATAAGATTAAAAAGACTACAATAAGATACTTATAGGCCTATACATATACAACCATAGCCTAGGACACAACATGGATTGTACATCCTGAGGAAGAGGCACAAACCCCAATAAAGACTAGTAAGTTTGTTCCCTGAGGTTAGGTGTCAATATTGCTGTATGGTAGGTCACATAGCATGTACCTACACAATACACCATAGAATATATTTAGTGTGGAGTCCTAAATTTCTTGCATCGTAGCATAACATGTATGCAATTCATCCATCTAAGCATAAGGTGAAACCCAAATTCACTTGGATTATCAAATCTAACCTCTAATTAATATTATAATGGTACTCTTACAAAAGGATTAGTGAGAGCATGTGGTACCTGGAAAGTGGATACTCAAGGCATATGACTGGAGGTTTGAAGAAATTCATCACACTAGAGATTAGGGCAGGTGGTAAGGTTACAGTAGGAGATAACACTACCAAGAAAGTAGTAGGCTCAGATATAATTGGAAACTCAAATAATGTTAAAATTGAAAATATTTTACTATTAGATGGATTAAAGTATAATCTTCTTAGCATCAGTCAATTATGTGATAAAGGCTTTAACATTAAGTTTCTATCAAGTAAGTGTTTTATTTTCTTAAATGGAAATATCAAATTAGAAGGTAATAGAAAAAAATTACTTATAAGCTTAACTAGTACTCTGTTCATTATTCAAATTTTGTATGTTTAAAATTTTTTTATTAATGATCCCTAGTTATGGCATAGGAAACTATGTCATCCAAGCAAGAAAACCCTTAGGAAAATCACCTAGAAAAATCTAATTAAAGGCATACCCAAACTAAAATTCTTTAAGAACCATCTTTGTGATGCCTGTGAATTAGGAAAATAGGTTAAAACATCATTTTATCCCATTAAGGACATCATCTAATCTAGATCTTTAGAAATCCTTCACATGGACATGTTTGGACTAGTTAGTATTGCAGTCTTAGGTGGGAAGACTTTTAAATATGTGATTATAGATGAATTGTCTAGATTTACTTGGGTTATATTCCTAGAATATAAAAGTTGATCATTTGATGAATTTAGAAATTTCTCCACATGGATTCAAAGGACATTAGGATGTCAAATACTAACTATCCATGGAAATAATTATGGAGAATTTAAAAATGATAGGTTTGAAACATTTTGTTAGGAGAAAGGTATAAAACAAAACTTGTTTGCTCATAAAACTCCTCAGTATAATGGGGTCGCTAAAAGAAAGAATAAAACCTTAGTAGAGGCATTAAAGACCATGTTAACAGAGTATTCACTTCCTATATATTTTTGGGTAGAAGTAATTGGCACTAATTGTTATGTTCTAAATATAGTAAATCTTATATAAAAACTTAGTGAAACCCCTTATAATTGCTTAAGGGTCTAACACCCAATCTTTCTCATCATCATATCTTTGGATATAATTATTTCATCTTGATTAATGGAAATTCTCCTCTAGAAAAGTTTGACCCCAAATCGGATGAAGAAGTTTTTCTAGGTTATTCATCAGTAGGTAATGCCTATAGATTTTTTAATAAAAGGACCTTAGTGGTAGAGGATAACACCCATATAGTATTTGAGGAATATGATAAATCTAAGAAATCAGTATTATTATTATTATTATTATTATTATTATTATTATTATTATTATTATTATTATTATTATTATTATTATTATTATTATTATTATTAGAATAAAAAGAAGAAGAAGAAGAAGAAGTGGAGGTTACCCAAGATATAGAATCTAATGACCTAGGAGATGAGTAAAACCTTACGATCCATTGCCTAGAGATTGGAGATATTCATCTAATTAAGCTAAGCAACTCATCTAAGGTTATCCAATAGTAGGTGTTAGAACTAGGAATGAACTTAGAAATGAGGTTAGTCATTCTCCATTCATCTTAATGTTAGACCCACTAATATAGATTAAGCCCTATTTGATGAATTCTAGATCCTAGCTATGCAAGAAGCGTTGAATTAATTTGTTATAAATGATGTTTGGAAATTGGTTAATATACCTAAAAATAAGAGTATTGTAGGAACAAAGTGGGTTTTTATTAATAAAATGAATTATTATAGTGTAATGATTAGAAATAAGGCTAGATTAGTAACTAAGTGGTAAAATCAAATGGAAGGAATTGATTTTGACGAAATCTTTTATTGTATAACTAGGTTAGATGTTATTTGAGTTATGAAAGCTAATTCTTTCTTTAGAGGTTTAAGTTATATCAAATTTATATTGATAGTGCCTTTTTAAATGTGGTGATTAAGGAAGATAGATATGTGGAGCAATCCCTTAGATTTGAGAATTCACAATTTCCCAATCATGTGTTCAAATTAGAAAAGGCATTGTATGGATTGAAGCAAGCACCTAGAGCTTCGTATGAGAGGCTGTACATATCTCCTAGATAGAGCCTTTGTTAAGGGTAATGTATACACCACCTTATTTCTTAAGACTGTAGGAGAGGATCTTCTCATTGTTCAAATTTATGTGGATGGAGTACTCTATGGATCAATAAATAAAAACTTTTGTGATAAATTTTCCAATATAATGAGTAAGGAGTTTGAGATGAGCATCATGGGAGAGCTTACTTACTTTCTTGAATTTAGTGTGAAGTAGAGAGATGATGGAACCTTCCTTATCTAATCTAAATATATCAAGGATTTCCTTAAGAAATATGAGATGGATAATACTAAGGCACCTAATACTCCCATGAGATCTACCAATCAAATATATAAGGATCCCAATGGAAAACTTGAGGATCAGAAGAAGTATACAAAAATATTAGGATCACTTCTCTATTTTACTTTTACTACACAAGACATTATGTTTAGTGTTTATTTTTGTGCTAGATTACAAGCTAATCCTAAGGATTACTATATGATTGTTATTAAGAGAATCTTTAGATACCTCTTAGGCACCAACAACATATAAATCTTGTATCCTAGACATAGCTTTTCCTTTGAAATCATAGGCTATTCAGACTCTAACTTTGTTTGATGTAGAATAGATAAAAAAGGTGCCTCATAAACCTATCAATTCATAGGTCAATCACTAGTACTTAGGACTAGTAGAAAGTAAAACTCAATAGAATAATTCACCATTAAGGTGGAATACATTGTTGTAGGAAGATATATTGCTCAAGTCTTATGGTTAAAGAAAAAAATCTCAAATCTTAGAGTATTTGTATGCATTATTCCTATCATGTGTAACAACACAAGTGCTATTTGCATTTCCAAAAATTCAGTCCAATACACCCGCATGAATCATATAGGCATTAGGCATCATTTTATTAGAGATCATGTAGCTAAGGGAGATATAGAACTACATCATATAGCTATAGAAATTCAACTAGGAGACTTCTTTATCCAACCCCTTACCTATGAAAACTTTAGCTCCTTAAGGAATAGACTAAGTGTTAAAGACATTAATGCTTGATCAAGGGTGAATGAAACAACTTCAATCATCTATAATTATGAGTTTTTCTTTACACATAATTTAGATGTTTTTTAATGTATTTGATTTAGGTTTGTGTGTTTTTTTTTTTTTTGTTTTTTTTATTACTATGGTTATGTAGTTGTTCTCTGATTATCACTTACATCAAATAATTATTAAAAAAAATGTTCACATCATACTATACAAATCATTTTGTACTTTAAAATATACACATTTTTTGTGCATCTTGATCTTCTATTAAATTAATGGTTCTGATCTAACCAATTATCATTGATCTTATTATATGACCACCTATTTTGCACTATACAATCCATGTGTCACTAGCACTTAGACAAATTTTATTCGACCAATATAATCATCAATTATGTATTGTAATATACAAATACTTATTTGTATTGTATGATGTATTAGTCAGAAGTCATCATGGCTGACTCCTTGGGTTTATGAATTTAATAAAGATTGTCCAGTACGATTTGGATCATATTGAATGATTTGACCAAATTTTTTGACTGGTCGGACATGATGAACAAACTTTTTTAGATCATTCAGTATGATCTAGATGAAGTCTATTTAAATGAAGGGAATTCAAATGCTAAACTTGTTTTAAACATGGATTTAAGAATTATAATTTTGATGATAGAAAACATTTCTATCATTTTTGTTTCTCTACTATTTCCCTGCCTACTAACTTTTCAAGTCCACAAGGTCAATTGCAAATCAAGCCAGCTCAAGATTGGGTAGATTAGAAGTTAGTTAGTCTATAAGTGTAATGCCAATATTTTTATCTTTTCTTTAGTCAAATGTAATTAAGTGGTTCCAGATGCTAAGTAACCTTGCACATACACAGTAAGGGGGAGAAATTTTATAGGCTTAAGGGTTTTTTATTTTTGATCACATCATATAGGATGATCCAATAATGGGCTTAGGTGATCTATTAAAAATAGAAACTCTAACTAGGGCATCTTTGTTAAGTCATTCAAATTAATCAAATTATCTTAGACGATATAAACATCATCCTAGACATAATGATTAAATTAGAAAGAATAAATTTCCAAACTCTTTTAGGTATGATATTATTATTAGAAATCATACAGGACGATCCCATATCATCCTGGATGATTCATTACAATCATGGCTTAATTAGTCATATGATTAAGGAAAGCAATTAAGGTTTGATTGACTGATCATATCATCCTAGATGATTGCAGGATTGTCTTGGACGATCAGTTAGAAAAACCTTAGTCTTCTCCTAGATCACCTGGATGACCATAACGATATGTTAGATGATCAGTTAAATTTTCCATCATTCACGTGTATCACCTAGATGACCAGAATGATGTGTTAGACAATAATCCCTGATTTTGATCTAATCGTATGGGATGATTCAAGAATCATCATGGATGATATGTTATATTTATTCATCATCCAACATTGATCTTCTGAACAAATAGATTGATGTATTGTATAATTTGTATAGTTTTGAACTAATCGTATAGGATGATGTCCACATCATCCTGGATGATCAGAACAAATAGTGTGTTCTAATCATCCAGCCCTCACAGATCTCCAAGGCTGGAAGGGCTGAAATACACTAATTATAAAGGATGATCTTTCGATCGTCCTAGATGATATTTGATAGCAAGTTTCAAATAATGGCTAATTTTTAGCACTTCTTTATAAGATCTCTTAATTATTGATGTTTAGATCTTTCGTTGGTGTCCTGATCTGAGAGAGCAAAGTGAAGGAGAGGGAGATTTTGAGAGAGAGAGAGAGAGAGAGAGAGAGAGAGAGAGAGAGAGAGAGATCTTCTAAGGGGGAGTTTATAAGGGGTTCATAAAGGTTGCTACAAGAAAGAATCCTATTCATCTTCTCCAGTCATCATCCCTAGTTCCTTGGTGGCTCTAAGAAGGTCTTCATCAACATAAGGTCAAGGTTCTCTGTCTCCTTTAGGAGGAAGTAAAAGGAGTCAAGGTTCTCTCCTATATTCAAGAGGAAGCAAAAGGAGTATGGTCCTCTGCCTCACCGGGGTAGATGAAAAGGAGTTTGTAAAGGCTTATCCACCTTACTATGGAAGCAAATGGAGAGTCACTGTTGGTTTAGTGCAATACTAGGAGGAGAGGCTCCGGGTAGTCGACGTAAGTCAAGTTGACCGAACCATTATAAAATTTGGTGTGTTCGTTCCTATTATATTTCTGCATTTTAATTTTTTCACTTTATTTTCTTATGGATTATCGTATGGTTTAATGTTTTAAAATATTTCAAAATGATCATGCTTTTTGTTTAAGGATTTTAAAAACTACCAATTCACCCCCCCCCCCCCCCCCCCCCCCCCTCTCTTGGTTAGCCTTGGGCTTGTTCATAAGGGCTTAACAACCCTAACGAACTTTCAAAACCCATACTTCTTATCATATTACTGTCCTTCTTCCTCTCTCAAGTCCTCATATAGTCAAAATATCCAAAGGAAAATAATCTAGGGAGTTCCAAGAGTCTACCATTAAAACCCCAATTTTATAGAAGCCACTAACGAAGATCCATCTCATCTCTATGAGCTTGATAGGATAACCCCCTCTAAAGTTATGGATTAAGACATTCTGAACTTTGAGGTACTTAACCTTTTTTTCTGGCACTTCACTCTAATTTCTCCTAACCCTAACATTTCCCTTTAACTCTAAACAATTGTATAAATTCTTCTCCATCCTTAGTATCAATAGTCAAGTCACTACCCTAAAATCCTTTATTAATAGGCGGCTTATAGTGATCACCTATAAAGATCTTGACCAAATCCTACGTCTCTCCATCACTAGCCTCAAATCTTATTCTATAGCTTTTAATCCTGAACATAATTGGACTAATGCCAACATAAATCTTAGAAATGTCCAACACAACATGCACCTACCATTATTTTATACCCTTATCCAAGATGCATGTATAATCTAGTATATCATTCGCAATTCAATCATCCTTAAAGTTGGAGATAGGGTAAATATCACACCTCTTATATCCCTTATAACCTTCTTAATCATGAGACAAATTAATTTTAATTCCATGAATTTTATTATATGATATATTGAGTACCTAACTAGCTTTAGGGATCTGAGAAATAAGAGTACATAGAATCTCACAATTTGTAACCTCATAGCCTATACCCTTGAAGACAAATATAATTTATAATTTCCTACACCACCTAATCACCTTCCAACTTTCTACACCAATAACTCCATTCATGTACTTTATTGTGATAGACTTCTACACGGTAGCTAGGTGGAAAAATATAGAGCAAAGTAGGTAGTTGGAGCTCCATCAACTCTAGCACTAGCACTTGTACACTAGACTTCTTAGTATGAGACATTATTTCACAGATATGATCAGATGGAGATTCGCTTCCATGCTTACATTGAGGAGCGACATCGGTAGCAAGAGATTGATTTTGCATGGTTTGGAAAGCAGTTTGCATTCTTTCATTAGTACTTTAAACCACCACCACCAACTGATCAGTGATCTTCTACTTTTAGTTTGCATTCTTTATTATAGATTTTGTCTATGTTTTGTTTTCATTATCCTATTTGCTTTGTATTTCTTGTTATACTTAGTCTTTATACCTTTTTGTGATGTTAAAATGAGAAGAATGTATGTTTTGTTGATTGTTTTGTAATCATTTGGATTTTAGTTTATTTTTATTTTATATTCTCTCTTGTTTTGTTTTTCTTTTTTGCTTTGTGTTGCATTTAAAAATATCTCTAAATAATAATAATTTTTTTTTTAAATATTACCACTATTTTTAAATGGACCACTTAGTGAGGGGGGGGGTGTTTAGGAGAAAATATGATTAATTTTAATTCTTCAACCAGCAATATTTATCATCTTCAAAAAGGGGAAGATTATTGCAATTATAATCCTAAGCCAAAGATTTTGATGATAACAAACATTATTGGCTTCTTACTATATATCTTTGATTAGTATTTATGGATATTATTATTCTGAGCACACTAATATTTTAGGTATGCCATACACTATACAAAAGGATCGACTCAATACTAGGTACACTAAGAGTGTTGTCATCCAATAATAGTCTATAATTTATTTTTTTATTTTATATTTCTTGAGTCAAAATTCCTTTAAAGAATGTATAGCAGGTTAGTGACCATGCACATACACAAGGCAGGAAATTTAAAAACATTGGTTTTTTATCAAATCACACAATACCAACTCCATTATATTGTATAATCTGAGTTAAATTTTATTGAATTATATTATTAGGTTAAAATTTCTAAATTTAAACTAATCATAATGTAAAATACTGATTGTACGAGACGATCGGTATAAATCAAGAAATCTGCTGCCAATCATAAATTAGACAATATTTTGAAATTCAAAATTTGTATCAATCATATTATACAATCCATATCATATTATGCAGTGAATATATATCTTACCAAATGTAATCTCTTGATTAAGTTATTAAGTCTAAAGTAATTGATATTGAACATACTATAATACGATTTTCTTATTTAAACAATATAATCTGATTGAAGATAAGGACAATAATTAATCATTGGTGATCATCCTAGATGAAATGATGATTTAATTGAACTAATTATATTATGCGATAATTAAATCTTACTAGAAAATCAGTTCAAAAATATTTGAGCTGATCATGCGGGCTTCTGTCTATCGTATAGTACTGTTATGCTATATTAAACTAATCGTACTATATGATTCCATATTATATTATATGATCAAACTTGGAAGAATTTAAATTTTAGGTTTTGTTAAATCTTGATTTAAATACATATTTTTAAGCAAAAGGAGAGATCTTTTAGATGTTGAAGGAACTCTTGAGAGAACCTTAATGCTTTGGAGAAAGAGAATATGGGATGGAATGTGAAGGAGTGTGAGGGGTTTCCACATAGTTTCTCCAAGATGGTTTGCACCTTGTTTCACCCAAGGACTTCGTGAGTTTTAAGGTTACTCTAGGGAGCAAAGCTTTAAGGTCAAAGGATGAGGTTCTCTTTCTTCACCATGAGGGTAAAAAAGAATTACAACATATACTTTCATCACTAGGAGGGTGATATAGCTTTGACATTCTCTTCCTTCACTAAGAGGATGAAAAATGATTTTTGTTCTCTGTCACACCAAGTTTGGTGGAAGTGATATGTAAGGAATTCTCTACCTTACTATGGAGGCTAAAGGAGTGACACTAAGAGAGTTAGTGCAATACCCGAATTAGTTTCTGTAAGTAAGAATTAGTATAAACAAAATCTAAAAATCAAAATTAACAAAAATAATTTTTTTACTCAAACAAAAATAGAAATTTTATTTTGATATCTGATATTTTCTTATGCTATTATGTAGAGAGGAAACAATAAGGGGAAAGATTTAAAATTTTCAATTCAACCCCACCCCCCCCCCCCCCCCCTAGTGTGCCTAAAGACTATTCAAAATTTAACACCCTCCACTAAACTTTCACATTCTCATTAACAGCTTCGATATGACGCCAATATTTTGTTCTACCTTAAATAGCATCCATTCAATCTAAAATTGGATGTTTGGAAAGAAAATGCATGAAACTATTAGTGAGGCAATTATTGCATGGCTAATTATACAGTCACTGATGACTGGATAATTTCCTAAAACATTTCTCAAAAAATATCTTCTAACTTCAAAAATACATAACTACACACACAATTATTCTAATAATGTGATCTTAGGTTCAATGAATTTAATTTAAGGAGTAGAATAAATGATCTACGATTTTATGCATCGATTTCTTATGCATGAAAATTAATTTTATAAACATCTCACCATGGGGTAAAATTGATATTAGTGATTATTGAGCATATATTTTACATATCCAAAAATTTTGGTTCAATTGAGTACCCCTAAGGTTTCAACTAGTAATTTCCAGATCAGGGATCAATTGTAGACCTATGATTTGAAAATTCAATGGACATAAATCCATAAGGAATAAGGTTATATAATCTGGTAGGTTTATTATCACTACCCAAAAATTAGGCTTTCACAGCACAAATTTTGACTTTTCTCGGTGGGCTCCCGCCACTAATATTTTTGCAATGGTTTTATGACCTTTGGATGTCCGCCATGATTATAATGAGCTGCAAAGACATTCAGTGACAGTTTCAGGACCAGCGGGGTAGAACTCATTGATTTGATTATAGCAGCATTTATAACTGTTATAATGTTACATAAATGAAGCGGTTATAACCGATACTTTTTAAAAAAAAAATAAATGATATACAGGTATTTGTCAGTTTTAACCGCCACATTTTTGCAAGGTGTTGGCAATTATAATCGCCACAACTTCCCAAAATTAAAAAAAAAACGAATTTACTTCATTCATCTACATTTGCATGGATACATATGTACATATACATAATAACATATTATATAATTCATAATTGACTTCAAAGTAGACTTTATATTTGTGAACAACCTTCTACTTCATTAAAATTGTTCTAATATAATTTATGTAGAGGAATTCACCACCTTCTCCTTGACTGTCCAAATGCCAAAGCTGAATCCTCTATGGCCATAATCTAGCCATCCCAAAATATAATTAGACAAAAAATGACACTCAATATCCTAACAAAACAGTCTTCCAATAAAGCCTCCTCACAAGCACATTTGGATTCAAAATTTTATTGTTATGTCAATTGAATATATTTACAATTCATGTGTTAGAACTAGATAGGCATTCTAGAAAATATTTTCCTAACTATCATGTCGATATCTAGTAGCACTTCATGCACATATGAGACCAACTAATGATTTAAGAACTATTTACTTAATGCTCCCATCTCTTACTTTGCTTTTCTTAAACCAACCAGCACCCCCTCCTAATTCTTCCTCTACTCCCCTCTTCATATCCATTATGTTCCTCCTCAATCTCAACCCATCAATCTCTCATTCCACCATAATATATTGTAACCAAATCCCCTCCACATATAGCCATTACATAGTCAACAACCAATAAAACTCTACTTTAAATAGGTCAGACTCCCACGAATTCATGTGAATCCAACTTTTTAGATCTACCTCACGACTACAAATCAACATTTTAGGACTATCTTGCAATTTTAAAAATGATCTAAAGCAACAAGTTTAAATATCAAAATGTCACAAAATTAATAGCAATCAATTGAAATATACAGCTATAATTACAAACAATCATTTATCAAAAAAATTAATTCTCTTATAAAATTATTTTTGAAGGAAATGAAGCAAACAAATCCAATTGCTTTATCAAATATCAAAATAGAAACATAATCTTAAGTAAATCAAACCTATTTTAGCCTCCTTCAACTAGCTATTAAAAGTATAATTACATTATTTTTTAAATAAAAAATTAAATATTTAAGACAGCAACAAACATAACATAAATTGGTCATTTTTTTCAATATAAAATTTTCAATAAAGCCTCAAATATTATTTACATCAGAATACACAAAATACCCGATGATCCTTCATAGGATTCTAATCATGCTCCATAAAGAAAAATGTATTAGCATAAGTCAAGTTCAAACCAAGCCCATCAATTGTAGGTTGTCAATCAATAAATACCCAAACAATAGAAACTAACTTGATAAAGATAAATCTACAGAACTTACCATGCGTTGTCAACAATAACACATCTATAGTTGGATCATAATTGAAAGTTTTGATAATGTCAAAATGTTTATCAGGTTCAACATATCCATCAAACCTTAAATATGTGACACTATTTCAATTAACAATTAGCACAATTAGACCAACCATGAAGCGCTAGGAAGAAAAACCAAATAAGGTGTATCATTGTCATCATCAATAGTTGTCAGGTTCATTGCTATCTATATAACAATAAAACATTATCTCAAATTATAAATGGCTATTTTGATAACAATACCTTCCCAAAGAAGTAGCGAAAGAGCGTAAAGAGCTAGCAAAATTAACTGGTCCATCCAATGCCATGAAAGCAAAAACATTCTATTTATGCAAAAGCATCTAAAAATGAAAGAACTTACATACTATTGATGTTACCAGAATTCTCCTCAAAGATAAACCAAGATAATAGGATGCCATGCAAACAAATTAAATAGTCAAAGTGAAATGCTAACTAAAGTCTCTATCTGACTTGCTTCAGGAACAATAGAAATCCCGAGTTCAAACATTACAAGAACCATTGTACAATTTAAAATCATAATAACATCAATTCAAAAATACATGAAACATCCACCACAGTCCATACAACTCAAGGCATCAGAATAAATAATATAGTTTATTAGTGGAAGAAATATAAGCTTGCATAAGACTATCATGTATTGGATGAATCATCATTGCCGCCCTGAAAATAATATGAAGTTAATAAGATGTTAATAATCAAGAAATATACAATTAATATTAAATTCCTATTTTTCATACCATTTCAGATCCTCCATGTGGTGATTGATTCATTTGAAATTACTGCACAAATTGTCGCATCTCATCATGAAATGTGCTAACTCCTCCCGTAGACTTGCTATTTGACCAAAGTTACTATCACTTCCACCACCTACTTCATCTCTACTTTGAGGAATGTATTGAATCAGAGTAACACCAAATCCTGGTGTACGAACTCACCCTGAATGTTCTGGACCCATTACTATGCTAAAAACTCTCTCATTAGCTTCAATGTTTCCCTCTTCATGTGTCAACTCTTTCTCGGCTAGAAGATTACATGCTTGTGTCTACATTACAATTACATCTAATTAAATATGTTGAAAAACTAATTATAAAAAATAATTTAGAATAACTATTTAAATTTACCCATCATTGTATAGCATCTTCAGATGACCATGTCCCATCTTTATGCATTCTGTTGATTTTCCATAACTGTAATCTATCCTTAATAAACTACAAAAAAAATTATAATAAAAATGTATGTTTATAAATGAAGCATTTAATTATTATAATTAAACATTTAAATTCATAATGTTTCCTTCTGTCTCCTAACTAAGCTCAAATAACACATTGTGTGAGGATAAGTTTTATTTTCGCATTTATAGAATTTTGGCAGCCCTTCACTATTATACATGATAATATTAAGTTATCACTTTTAAAATATTTTTAAAAAAATGCTTAATCTCAGTATTTACTTGGTCCTCTAGCTTTGACCATTAGTTAACAAGTTCACACCATTGCATTTGATCTACTCCAGCTGGAATAGCCTCTATAATTTCCTCAATTGGTCTACTATCCCAATGCTCAGCTTTTAAAGTGGTTTTATAATTACGCCATTTAACACCAAGTTATTGAAGAATCTAATGGCGTATATGATCGGGAAACTCAAATTTTTACTGAATTTAAAAATGTGATATGGTTAATGATATAAAACTAAAATATATATATAAAGAGAGTGAAATATATATACCTCAACTTCAGCCAACATCTTTTTCTTGATGGGCTCCATACCCTTATTTCTCCAATCACGAAAGGCTATTAGAGCCAAAATAGGATCTCTTGCGATAACCCCATGATATGTTCCTAGCAAAATCGACTCAGGGATGTTACAAGGTTTGTTATTTTTATTTACCTCTATATTAATTTGAGTCTCTGGCAGCATATTCGATATATCAGCACATATTATTTGCCCCCTATGGCAGATAGGATTCCCTTGCTCATCTGCACAATTTAAAAAAAAAATGAATAAGCTTTAATAAGAAAGAATAAGCATGAATATCATAATATTTTTGAAATAAAATGAATGTCATTAAAAAAAATATTAATAACTATGAACCATACACCCTCTTCAAGGGCTGGAGCTATGCCACAAAATGAATATCTTGTAGTCTTGTGGTTCCTACAGTCCTCAAGCTCTTCTTTTGAATCTGGGTATATTGCAGTAGAAAGGGTTTCTTTCTCCCTACTACTTTGTCCTCTACTTGATGTTCCTCCACTTGATCCACCTCTGTATTGCCTTCTTTGCTCATCTAAAAATACTACCTCTGGTCATTTCCTACAAAGAAAAAAAATTATGTGTTTAGCATCAACAAAGAGTAATATACAAAGGTGTGAAATGTTCATGGGCTTAAATATGTGTGTCTGATACCCATCTAAAGTCATGTAAAACACTACTTAGTAGGTCAACACAATAAGTCATTAAATAACATAACCATCCATCTTTATCAGAATATTTATAAGTTACTTTAGTTACTTTGGTTTCTTGATTGATTAATATGGTTAAAAATATAAATGAATTTAGTTATTTAAAACTCTTATGATTCTTTCCATTTAGATCAATTTACATGGGTTTTCAGGCAAATGCAAATGAGTGATGTCTCTGACATTTCTTATATTTATAATTTCTAAAGCAATGAGAATAAATGAGGATGACCTCTTTCAGCAGATACTTATGCACTCTAGATGTCATAAAGGTCATTTGTTACATTACCTTGCCAAACAATAAAGGTAAGTACCTGTTTGGGTGTCACCATTTTTGTATTTATTTCTCTATAATAAGGAGGCTTGAAGCCCTCTCACTATAATGAAATTTCCCAATGCCAGTTTTGGTTGACTTATGCTTGGTTTCTAGTTTAATACATACCTTGTTCATGTGTCTCATATGTTACAAATCTGGATTCAGTAATTATAATTTTGATGATAGCAAACATTTCTGATACTTCTGCTTTTCTACAACTGCCTTGCCTACTAATGTTTCAGGTCCACAAGATCAATTTCCAAATCAAGCTAGCTCAAGATTGGGTAGATTAGGACTGAGTCAATATGTAAGTGTACATCAAGGGTCTTTTCCTTTTCTTGAGTGAAATGTAATAAAATGGGTCCTGATACTAAGTAACTTTGCACAATCACACTCAGGGGAAAATTTTTTGTCTATTTAGAGTTTTTTGTTTTTGATCATACCATCCGGGATGATCCCAAATCATCCTGGACGATCAGTTCAAAATAGAAAACCTAATTAGGCCATCTTGGTTAAGGCAGCCAAAATTAAGTAAATCGTTCTATACGATATTATCATTATCCTAGATGATAGGCCCAAATCAGAAAGAATCAACCGCTAACTAATTTAGGCATATTTTCTTTTTAGACGTCATCTTGGACAATGCATTATAATTATACCTAAATTATTTAGATAATTAAGGAAAGTAATTAAGGTTTGATTGCCCAATCATATCATCTTGAATTATCATAGGATTGTCCGGGACGATCAGTTAAATAAACCTTAATTTCTTCCTGGATGACCAGGGCGATGTTCTGGACGATACTTGATATTTTGAACTAATCATATAGGATAATTCATAAATCATCCTAGGATATTAGTTATTTTTTCATCATCCAAACATCTAACTAGGACAATAATCTTGATGATATTTGATGTTTTGAACTAATCGGCCAAGATGATCGTCAAATTATCCTTGACGATCAGTTTTTTTTCCATCGTCTAAGCCAGGTAAAGCTTGGCCAAACAGAGAAAATTTTTGTACGATATTTGATGCCTTGAACTAATCAAACAGGATGATGTCCTATCATCCTGGATGATCAGAACAAAAAAAACCTTCTAATTATCCAGACTCTCCCAAATCATCCTGGCTGATTACGCTGAATTTGTGTTGATCGTAGAGCGCAATCCATTGATTTTCCTGGATAATATTTATTAATTTGTTGCAATTTAGGACAAATTTGAAGCCCTTCTTTATAAGACCTCTTATTTACTCAAGAGATGATCTTTTGCTATTGTCCTTACCTGAGAGATCCAAGAGGAGAGAGAGAGCAAGGGAGTGAGAGAGGATCTTATCAGGGGGAGTTTGTGAGTATTTCGTAAAGGTTTCTCCAAGAAAGGATCTAAGTCATCTTCTCTGGTTATCATCCCTGGTTCCTGGAGGTTCGAGAGAGGTCTACTTGAGTAATTAATTAAGGTTCTCTGCCTACTTCAGGAGGAAGCAAAAGGAGTCAGGTTCTCTGCCTACTTTACGAGGAAGCAAAAGGAGCTGGTTCTCTACCTCACCGAGGTCAGTGGAAAGTAGTTTTTGTACAAGCTTCTTCGCCTTATTGTGGGAGCAAATAGAGAGACACTGAGTTTAGTACAATACCCAGAGGAGAGGCTCAGGGAGTGGATATAGGTCAAGTTGATTGAACCACTATAAAATTTGGTGTATTCTTTCCTTTATTATTTTTGTACTTTATTTTCATTATGACTAACTACTTGGGTGAAATCTCTGATTAATGTTTTTATTATAGATTTGCTTTTTTATGTAAGATATAAAAAAGATTTTTTTTTTTAGTTAAAGAAGTTTTAATTATCCAATTCACCCCCCCCCCCCCCCCCGGTCTTGGTTAGCCTTAGGACTAGTTTATAAGGGCTTAACATCCCAAACAAACTTTTAAGTGCTCTCAGAGCAGGATTCATAAAATCTAGTTTTTGAAAACTTTTAAATTTTGATCCATGGCTAACTTTGGTAATCGTAATACTGTGGAAGAATATTCTATTACCTGACCACCTTTGTTTGATAATATATCTTGTAATTTTTGGAAAACTCGCATGTCCAAATTTTTATAATCAATTGACTACCACATGTGGATATATGTTAAGGATGGTTATTCACCACCAACTCGTAAAATCAATGGAATAAAAATTGAACTTCCATTTACTGAATGGACTTTTGATGATAGGTATTTAGCATAACTTAATGTAAAATGTTTAAACTATTTTTTTTGTGCTTTGAAATTGGAAGATTACATGCATGTCTCAACTTATGCTATTGGTAAAGAAATATGGGATAGATTGTGTATTACTTATGAAGGAATAAATGAAGTTAAGTAATCTAAGTTGGATATCTTACTACATGACTATGAACTTTTTTGCATGAAACCTAGTGAATCAATTTCTAAAATTTATACTAGGTTTACTTAAATTGTTACTGCACTGTATGCCTTAGGAAGAGAGCTCACTAATTATGAAAAAGTTAATAATTTTTTTAGATGCTTGCCTTCTTCCTTTGATGCTAAGATTATTGCAATAACTGAATCCAAAGATTTGAATACCTATTCTATTTATAACTTACTTTGATCACCCATTACTTATGAGCAAGGAGTGAACCAAAGACAACTTGATACAGGTGAAAAGAAGAAGGAGAAAATTGTGTCGCTGAAGGCTAAGGATACTAATTTTAATTCTTCTGAGTCTGAAAGCGATAATGTTTCCTTAATCATTAAGCAATTCAAAAGCTTTCTAAGAAAGACGCAAAAGCACCACCATAAGTGGAATAAAAGTAAGAGTAACAAGATTTTTAAAAGTTCAACTGATGTGATTTATTTTGAATGTAGGAAGCTGGGACATGCTAAAGCTGATTGTCCTACACTTAAGGCTCACCCAAGCAAGGAGAAGGGTAAGGATAAGCCCAAGTTTAGAAAGGACAAGAAGTAGTTTCAAAACGAATTCTTGGAGGATTCTGCATCTGCTCATCTGAGACTGAAGCTGAGGAGGAGACTACTAAGTTGTGCTTGATAGCGAACAATCATCTTGGTCAGTCTGACCAAGAAGAGGTATTTGAACTAACCTACAATCAATTACTTAAAGTTTCTAAATAAATTCATGCATGATATAAGAAAATTAAGAAATTGCATGCTAGCTTGAAAATTGAATTTTAAAATTTGCAAACGGAGCATGAAGCGTTGTTTAAAGATCACTCTACACTTAATAGCAATCACATGTCATTACTTGATAAGTTTGATGAGTTAAATAAAAAGCATTTTGAGTTTCTCATTGAGCATGATTCATTGAAAACATCACACACTGCACTTGAAAATGATTTTTAAACATATATTGATGAATCTAAAAGTAGGGAGCACTATTTGAAGGTTAATAATGCTATTTAGAAAGTGCTAACTCAATATTTAAAGCTAAATTAAAAGCACTTGAAGAAATAGGACTACACCCACACCTTATCCAAACCCAAAAGTTTTGAAACCTAGGAAGAGGCACTATAACCCGAATAGATTAGTAAACCCTTTTCCTGGTGTTAGATGTTTTTCATGTGGCATGTTAGGACACATTTCACACACTTGCACTATTCACCGTAATACACATTGGGTATGGAGACCCAAATTTCATGATTCACAGCATAACACGTATGTATTGCATTCTTCTCTCTATAAGAATGGACCCAAACTTGTTTGAGTTCCTAAATCAGACATTTGATGATTTTGTAGGCTTGCTCTTACAAAAGACCTCATAAGAGCATGTGGTACTTGGACAATGGATGTTCACGATACATGAACTTGATGCTTAATGAATTTAAAATTTTATGTTTTCTGATATGTTAGTTGTTGCTTTCTTTTTCTTCTTTATTTCTATTTTTTCCATTTTTATTTAGTTTTAATTGCTAATTTTTATTATGTTTTTCTTTTTGTATTTTAATTTCTATTGTTTTAGCTTTCTTTCTTTTCCTTTTTTCTTTTTTTGGTCACTGCTGAATTGATATTTTATGCCTTGTTTTTTTTTTTTTTTTTTGAAAATTTTTTGTCAATGTTTGACATCCCTAAATCAACTAAAGGAGGAAAAACCATTCATTGTTTCCCATTCTCTAACTTCTTTTAGCAGTGTAATTTTATTTTCTAAACAATAGTCTATCTCAAATTAACAACTGGACTTTGCGATTGAGATCTTTTCTATCTTGCTATAGTAATCTATCTTACACAAATAATGTTCAAAGACTTTAAATCACCTTCATGCCTTCGTAATCTTGTCTTTGCACTTATCATATGAATTTGATTCTACTTTTGGTTTACTCTTCCTTATATTAGAAAGTAAGTTTTTCTTCTCTAATATCTAGATGAAAATCTCACAACTGAGAGTACTTAAAAGTTTTGAAAGGGATCTAGCTTGTAAAAATGATAAGGGCATAAAATGAGCCAAAAAAAAAGAAAAACTAAAAAGATGGGTTGTAAGATATTCTACCAAGAGAGGGGGGTGAATTAGATTAGGACTGAGTCAGTCTGTAAGTGTACATCAAGGGGCTTTTTTTTCTTGAGTCAAATGTAAAAAAATGGGTTTTGATACACACACACTCAGGGGGAAAAATTCTGTCTGTTTAGATTTTTTTATCATATCATCCAAGACTATCCTAAATCATCTTGGATGATTATTTAAAAATAAAAACTCTAATTAGGGCAGCCTGGTTAAGGTAGCCAAAATTAAGTGAATCATCTTGGATGATATTATCATTATCTTCGATGATAGGCTCAAATCAGAAAGAATCAGCTGCAAACACTTTTAAGCTTTTTTTTGGACTTTATCTAAAACATCATCATGGATGATGCTATTACAATTATGTCTAAATGAGTCAGATAATTAAGGAAATCAATTAAGGTTTTATTGCTTGATCATATCATCCTGAATGATCATAGGATTGTCCGAGACAATTAGTTAAATAAACATTAGTTTCTTCTTGGATGACCAGGGCAATATTCTGGATGATACTTGATGTTTTAAACTAATCATACAGGATGATCCATAAATCATCCTGGATGATCAGTTATTTTTTCATCATCTAAACATGTAACCAGGGCGATATTTTGGATGATATTTGATGTTTTGAACTAATAGCCCAAGATGATTATGAAATTATCCAAGATAATTTGTTATTTTCCATCATCCAAGCCAGGTAAAGTTTGACTAAACAGAGCGATTGTTTGGACAATATTTGATTCTTTGAACTAATCATGTAGGATTATGTCCTATCATCCTCGATGGTCAGAATAAAGAAACCTTCTAATCGTCCAAACTCTCCCAGTTCATCCTGGCTGATTGAGCTAAATTTGTATTGATCATACATGATGATCCGTCGATCATCCTAGATGACATTTGTCGATTTGTTGCAATTTAGGAAAAATTTTAAGCCCTTCTTTATGAGACCTCCTATTTACTCAAGAGAGGATCTTTTGCTGATGTCCTAACCTGAGAGAGCCAACAGGAGAGGGAGAATGAGGGAGAGAGAGAGAGAGAGGATCTTATGAGGGGGGAGTTTGTGAGGGTTTCACAAAGGCTGCTCCAAGCAAGGATCCGAGTCATCTTCTCTGGTCGTCATCCCTGGTTCCTTGGAGGTTTAAGAAAGGTTTAATTTAGTAATTGATTAAGCTTCTCTGCCGATTTCATGAGGAAGTAAAAGGAGCCAGGTTCTCTTCCTACTTCAGGAGGAAGTGAAAGGAGTTGGATTTTCTGCCTCATCGGGGTCGTTGGAAAGGAGTTTTTGCATGGGCTTCTTTGCCATATTGTGGGAGCAAAAGGAAAGACACTAAATTTGGTGCAATACCCATATGAGAGAATCCAGGAAGTGGGTCTAGGTCAAGTTGACCTAACCACTATAAAGTTTGGTGTGTTCTTTCCTTTATTATTTTTGCACTTTACTTTTATTACGATTAACTTCTTGGGTGAAATCTCTGATTAATCTTTTTATTATTAATTTATTTTATTTTTGCTACAAGATATAAAAAGATTTTTCTTTTAGTTAAAAAAGATTTAAATATCTAATTCACCCCCCCCCACCCCTCTCTTGGTTAGCCTTGGGACTAGTTCATAAGGGCTTAACAACCTAAACAAACTTTCATCATACGTAGATCGAGTATTTGTAACTGTATTTGAATAATCTTGGTTAAAAATCAATTTTATGTATTTCAATAATCTTTTGAGGTGATATTCACATGTGGATTTATTTGGTAGCTTTTTTATGATTTTTTAAGTTCAGATAATCTTAGACATGCTTATGATGATGCCCCTATGAGAGAGGAATGTTCTCTACTTAGCTATGATGCTTAGTCAGGCTAACCTCTATATAGTTTAATTTAAATCTACTTAATCTGTTGACAAGTGATATGGATTAATTGAATTTGAAGTATGTTATTGGAGCTTTATAATTGCTCTTATGCTTTGGTTTAAGTAGTTTTCCAACAGCTCTAGCAATGTTATTGACTACTATGCATCATAATTGATATAATATTCATATCTCACACAAGACAGTTCTATATTGAAAAATAAGGCTTCATAACATTTAATGAAGTGAAAGCAGTCCAAAATTTTATTGATAATTTATATCTATAGAGAAACTAACAAACTCGAACTTACATAAAATAAATAACTTACAACCTCCCACCCCCCCCCCCCCCCCCCCCCCCCCCCCCATCATGGGTAATAAAAAGGTATCATTCGTAAGGTTTAAAGAGAGTAAATGCATCATCACAAATGGCCTCATATCATTTCTTATGATGAGAAGAAAAAACAATTAAATAATACAAAATCAATTTAGGACCCTTAGTCCATTTTTTTGTTGACTTTATAAAAGCTAGAATCACAGCAAAATGAATAATATCATGTGGCCTACTTAGTCCATTTTTTTTATTTGTTAGGACCCTTTTTTGTTTTTTAAATAATGCAAAAAAATTTTGTAAGCAGTCATAAAAAGTAGCTCAATGCACAAAAAATTTGTAAAATATCAAATATCTACTACTTATAAAAATAATTTTAAAGCCTTCAAGATATATAAAAGAACAATATATAAAGTGTAATATATTAAAGACTTACATTTACAAGAAACAATAAATATTACAATCAAATGCATCCCGTGGTTTAACTCTTACAACAGAATTCCAATTCATATTTTTGGCATCTTGAATGTAGAATACAGGCTCCACTTGTGAAGAGAAAACAAAATGATCATCCGAAAGTTTTTGACCAGTATGAATAAGCCTTGAGAAATTCACAATAGTATAACCAAATTCATCTTTTTTTATACCAGTTAAACTTGTGTTTGCCCAATCACATTTAAATAATATCACCTTGAATATGTTAGAGTAATTAATTTCATTGATATCCTTAATTTTTCCATAATAACTGAAGTTCCCAATCTTTGTTGTATTAACATCACCAAAATTCTGTCTATTTGCTTTCATCTCATTCTTTTGTGTGAAAAATATAACTATTAATAAGAAGACCCTTGTATCTATATGCAATTTTGTTGGTACCCTTAGTTAGTGCTTTGATTTCTTTGGAGATTAGCATATTAGTTGATCTTGAAACCTAGCAAGGAATACAAAATTTAATGTCATCTTTAATGCCATTTATGAAGTTTAAAAAATATAAAGTACGCTTCTTAATGTGTCACGCAACCACTCGTGAAATCTTTCATTGATAAATCACTCTAAATCCGATATTGTTAGATGTGTATGCCCACGTTGCTTTCTCTTCTCTTCATCTTTGAAATGTTATCTATAGCATTCAAGATTATGATAATGTTGGAGGATATATCTATGTTCCTGAATGAATGAATTATCATCTAATTTGAATGGAGTAATCTTTCCCAATGGAGCACCACCACTTGAAAACTTAAAAAAAAATTGTTCCTCAGTTGTTGCATCCTTATTCAAAAATTGAGACATGTTCATATATTTAGAACAGAAAGATATCCCTTCTTCAGCAATATAACCCTTTGCAATAGAACCTTCAGGTTGTGCTTTCTTAGCAACATAATCTTTCAAAACTAAGAAAATTTTGAAAGTAATAAAAAACATTAAGAAGCTTATATAAATCTGAATAATATTAACATGAATGAATAAATACTATTGAATTACCTCTCGAAGGGATACATCCATTTATACTGAACTAGACCACCTAATTTACTTCCTCGGCCAAGTGAATAAGTAGATGGATCATGATCATAAAGAATGACAGGAGCATTGATCTTTCCATTTTACACAATGTTATTATAAAATTATTTTGTAGCATATCCAACTCATTCAGACTGATAACCTTGGCACAAATTGACTTCAAAAATTTTGATATCTCCACAAAAATGTGTATAATTTCATCAGAAGAAGAACATTACCTCGATGTAATTGGTAAAATTTCTTCAATAAGCACATGACAATCATGGCTTTTCATGCCCACAATCTTATATTCAGTAACATTAACACACCTTGAAATATTAGATGCATAACCTTTTGGCATTTTTAAATTTTTTAAAACTTCAAATAACTTCAACTTCTCCATTTTTGACATTGTAAAGCAAGTTGGGGGCAAAAAATAAGAACCATCTTCAAGAATTTGTGGATGCAACTCACTCTTAATTTCAATGTCAATCTAATCTTGTCGTTCTTGCAAGTTATTTTTAGATTTCTCAAGATCAAGTAAAGTATCAATGAAACTATCACATACATTTTTTCTATATGCATGACATCAAGATTGTGTAGTAGTAAATTATACTCCCAATAAGGTAGCACAAATAAAATTGATTTTTTTTCTTCCAAATCTGATGTTCAGTCAAGTCTACATTATGCCCTCTTTTCAAGCTTTTAGATTTGCCCAATGAAAATTGAGCATTCTATAATTTTTGTAAAATGCCTGTACCAATATTCTTTCTAAGAGCTTTACGGATCTCCTCTGTATTATCAAAGTACTATTTTTGTCGATGAAATAAGTGCTTCTCTGGTAGCCAACGATGATGACCCATATACGAGAATTTTTTTCCTCTATATAACCATAAAGACTCTGTGTTTTTGGCAAAACAAGGAATGGAAAATCTGCCTTTAGTGCTCCAACCAGAAAGCATACCATAAGCAATAAAATCATTAATCGATCACATTAATGCAGCTTATAAGTTAAGAGATTGTCTGGATGTTGCATAATAGGATATCACTCCATACCATAATTCATACAACTCATTTATTAGTGGTTGGAGAAAGACATCAATATTGTTTCCTAGACTCTTTTCCCCTGGTATAATACTAGACAGAATGAAAGATGATTGTTTCATTGTAATCCAAGGAGGCATATTGAATGGAACCAATAGTACAGGCCAAATTCTATATGTACTACTCTTAAATGGATTGAAACCATCACTTGCTAATTCAATACAAACATTACATGGATCTGAAGCAAAATCTAGGTATCTAGAGTCAAAGGATTTCAAGGCTTCTCCATCAGCTATATGTTGTAACAACCCATCTATATTTCTCATTTTGGTATGCCAAATCATCTCTTCAACAGACTTTTTTGTTTTAAACAATCTTTGAAGACGCGAAATTAATGGGAAGTGTCGAACATCCTTAGTAGACTCATTTAATTTTTCTTTCCTCTAGATGTACTTTTTTAGCACTTGCCCACCGTCAAAAACCATAAATATGATAAACCTCTTGATTATATCTATCTGTCCAAAATAAACAACAATCATTTGGGCATGCATCTATCTTTGTATATCCAAGACCGAACACTTTCCTTATATTCTTTACTTAATATGTATTCTTAGGTAGCAATGAACCATCAGGGAAAGCTTCAATCAATTGATCAAAAGATCTTGCAAACTAAGAGTGTAAGCACTTCAAACGAAATAAATGTAGTATAAAGAATAATTTTGTGAATGACCTACAGCCAGAGTATAATTTTGCTTCTGCTTCTAGTAATAAATCATCATATATCTTCACGTCATCACTTGTCAGATCTAAGTTATTTTCATTATATGCATCATCTAAATTTTCATTCCCTGAGCAGAATGTGTCTCTTAATAATCCTTCTATATCATTTGTTCTAGGGTGCTCATCTTGAGTTTGTACTTCAATAACATTACCAGTATTAGTACATATTTTTGATCTTCTAACTTCAGCTACAAAAGCATGTTCCTCTCCATGTTGATTTCAAACAATGTATCCATGAAAAAAATCCTTTGGAGAGTAAATGCAACTTGACATCTTTTACATAACAAAAATATATGTTAATGTACAATTTGCAAGGACATAGAATTTTTTATGCTAAACTTTTACATTGACTTGAAAATTCTAAAAAGTTCTCAACCCCTTCAATATAATTACTACATTCTTGTTTCGATATCCAACTCTTATCCATCAAAACTGACAAAATAATTTCCCAGCAGTTTCTAAGAAAAAAATACCAAATTAGCTCATCTTAGCAAATTTTCCTACACATGCAACATAAAATCCTCTCTGTATATCTCTAGGAAACATGTTTGTGCAACTTCATTGTTTAACATAAAGATAGCAATGACAAAGAACAATTGGCACATGTAAAAGTATACTAATATACATATTTACCACACAAATTTTATCTAAAGATTGGAATTTTTTGAGTTGGTCCAGTTTTGGGTTTGGTCATATATTTACACCCCTGATCTCGAGCATATTTTATCTAATTTTTTGCTCAAAATCAATTTGAATACCAGATAGACAAAGATCTTTCTCTTTACTAGACTCGAATTAAGATCGATCCGAGTCAAAAATTACCTCAATCTTTGAACTAACTTCCCATCCCCCTTGGCAAGATACATATTTAAAGTATGAGCTTTTCTTTTGTTTATTTTGCATGAACAACAAGTTTTGGACTTTACGACATAGTATAAGTTATTATAGTAATTAGAGACAATACCATTTGTCATATATTATCAATAGTCCTATTTCATATGAATCTTTCCTAGCATCCATCACTTGTGAAACAAAAGTCATACCATTAATTACCAGTTATGTATACGACTTATTTTTTAAGCTTCAAGAAATTGATTGTTGCTCCACAATTACCAGGAATATAACAATATTTGAGTTATCCCTATCTTTCTTCATTTCTACAAGCAAACATTTACAAACCCAAAAAAAAAACCTTTTAAAAATCCAGTTGAGTGCTAGCTTCAGTAGTTAGAATATTTAAACTCCTAAAATCATACTTAATCTAATCAAAAGTATAATATCATTCCAAACTTTGAACAATTTTCTTTTCCATCAAGCAATTCAGTGGTTCTAAATGCTAAACATGCATGCCAATTTTAGGGCATCACTAGAAACTGAGATCACAAATTGTAATTAACAAATCAGAAATGCCACTCGAGCGAGCCGTATGCTAAACTAGCGACTAAATGGTGAACATGCATGAAAATTTTAGGGCATCACTAGAAACTTTTAAATGCATTATAAGAATCTTGCACGAATTTAGTAAATTTAAGAAATAGCTACTAAAAGGCGACTAGACTAAAAAAATAAGAGCAAATTAGAGGAGTTGAAAAATACCTATGACCAAGCAACTGAATGGTGACCCAAAATTAGTTAGTGATGACTAATTTGGTAATGGGAATGGGTTTGACATCAACACTGGTGGATTCGGTCATGGATGGCAATTCAGAGGCGACAGCAAACATTTCAGCGAGCGAACGTAGAGAAGAGAACTCACCCACGATCGAATGACTCAGTTAGGGCATACGGGGAAGGAATATAATGTCAGTTTTAGCAGCGGTTAAATCCGCTGTAATAATAAAGGCATAGCATCAGTTAAAACTGCTCCCTATACCATTATATAGCACCGGTTTTCCAACCGCTTCTATTAAAGGCTGTGAAAACATTAATTTTTTTGGCAGTGTAGGTTATGTCCAAGAGTTAGAACAACATTAATTATCACCTAATTCTTTGAATATATTGCTTAAATTAAATCCCCTATGTTTAGTAACATTTACTATAGGGGATTCATTTTGAAAGGTAGGAGGACATTAATGAGCCAAAATTTAGCAAGTTTAAAGCAAATGTTTATATGAACATATGATTTAAATACAACTATATTTAGAAGTCTTTTGTTCAATAAATTAGTGAATTTAATATATAAAATTGGCCAAGGAACTTGACAACTTTATAATTAATTCAAATTGAATAAAAAAATGATAAGTGTCAAAATGCTCAAAATTAAAAGTTAAAAAGGGAAAAAATAAAACTCCTCAAATTCAATCAAAATAAAAGTAATTTAAAAAAAGAGAAAATTTAAGAACTAATAAACTAAATAATAATAAAAATATTTCAAATCCAAAAAAAAATGTAAATACATGTAAACATGCCTAAGAGTCATTTCTGACATTTGGGGAAGATTTGAAAAAGTTTAAAATTGATTTTGTACAAAAATCATAAATTTTTCTAGTTTACCAATTAAATTTCATTAAATATGCTTAACTTATTAAAAATCATGTGTAATTATAAAAAATTTAAAATTAAATAAACTCAATGGTATTAGACTCATTTTTTAACCTATTATTTATAAAAATTCTAGAAATTATTAAAAATTAAAATTTCAACATTTGGTTAAATTTAAAATTCATTATAGAAGCTTAACTTCAACAAATCATAAATAATTAATTAAAAATTCAAATTAAACAATCTCAAAGGTATTAAAATCATCATTGGCTCTATTATTTATGAAAAATAATTAATTTAGAAATTAATACACATAAAAAACTTAAAAATTAGTCAAAACTAATACATTAAATAATTCAAGAATACAAAAGTTCAATAAATAACCAAAAATTTAGTAAACCTTCATCTCAATGTTTAAAATAAGATTCACAATAGTAATAAATTAAATTAACCCTATCAACAAAATTTTTAGGCAAACTATCTCAAGCAATTGGGCTACGTGACGCAATGAGACTTTTTTCCTCATGTTCGTTATGTCAACCCCATGAATGAATTAATAGAATATAAATATCAAATTATAAACTTAATAAATCTGTACTCAATGAACAAAAATATTTTAAAATCTTTAATTAAATACTTAGACATTACAACTTTCGTACTCTTGTGTTTGATTCTTTGTAGGAGGGCAAAGGTGTATTGGATTGGAATGCTTTAAGGATTAAAATACTTAAACAGAAATGAAGGACTCTATACATAACTATCAACAACATTTTTTGAGGATTGATAGATTTGCAAATATGAACCTAGGACTTGCTAATCAATGGCTTCTAAACTTTTTTTTTTTTTTTGAAAAGATGCAATTTGCATTAAAAAAAAGAAGCCTAATACAACCTACTCAATTATAGAAATTATGTCACCTTCCTCCATTAACAAAGAAAAATAAAGGAATCTTATTGTCACTTATATCAACCCAAAACAAATCACTAAAGAGAGCCAAGTTAGCACAAAAATTGGCTAACTTATTATAATTTCTATTATAAAAATGAAAAAAAAAAAACCATTTTTAAACTCCCTTAAGAATTCTAACTCCTTCAACTTCCGGTTCCAAATCAAATGATTTGATTTACTAAAAGAATCTTGAAGATATTTAATAACATTTTAATTGTCTCCTTCAATGATGATTCCTTTCGCTTATAGCATCCAATTCTAGACCACTTTCTTCAAGAAACTGATAGCTAACATCTCGACATGTGCAATATCCCAATGAATGCATTTAAATCCAAAAGCCAACAAGAATCTTCCCTTATTATCTCAAAAAACTCCACCAATACCTACTTTATTTGATCTCAATAGCGAAGCATCAATATTTACCTTAACCCAGTCGAGAGGAGGAGGGTGCCAATAATTGTAAAATAGCTTAAGAAGCTGATTAACACCCCATTGTTCTGAGAAAATGTTATATTGATAAGAAGTAGCCATAAAGCTAATAACATTTTAAGCAATAAATGAATAGCAATCTTCCGGACCTCCATGCTTAACCTTATTCCTACTCTTCCAAGAAAAGAATAATAATGTATCATACATGTTGGCAATAAAAGGATTAATACAAGCATCCAGAGTCTTTATCACTTGGTAAAGTTTAACACATTCAGCTGTAATATGATCAAAAATTTTAATGGCAAGAAAACCTCTCAAACACAAGATATTATCTAATACCCTACTATGCATAAGAAATTCATTTGAAGGAATGGCATTGTTGTAGAAATGCCAAAAAACATCTCCACCCTAGAGTTAAGATTCAATTTCCTCACCCACCTCCAAAAATCATCTTCTTTATCATCTTCAAATAATTCCTCTCAAGCAACTGCAGCAATCATTTTACCATAAAATTTATAAATAAGCTCTAATCAATCATGTACCAATTCTAGAAATATTTGAGTTTGAATTATCACTCCAACCAAATATTTTCCAAATAGCTGCTTCAAACTCTCCACCTAAAAATTCCATTCAAAATAAACATGTCCAGGAAGACTTCGTCTTCTTCAAATTTGGTAATATATGTAGGACACCTATCCAAACTTTTATCAAGAATCCAAACATCCCTTATATAATTAATTGAAGTACCAGAAGAAAATTTCCACCTCATAATATTATGAAGATATTTTTCGCCGTCCAAAATTATTTTACAATTGCCTGAACTATATCTCCTCAATTCAATGTTCAACCAATTATCACCATACTTAGCAATAAAATTTTTATTCATAAGAGAATCATGATACCTAATGAGATTCCAAGCAAATATAGCCCTCAATGGACCTACCTTGGCTGCAGCTTAATAAAGACCACATCCTCCCTTATTCTTTGTTTTACATAAGATCTCTCAAGCAACATAATGGAGTTAATGATCACCATTCTACTTGTTCTAAATAAAATTCCTGCACATTTTGTCAAACTCCTTCAACATACCCATTGGAAATAATGAATGGGTTGATAAAAATAATGGAAGATTAAGAAAAATTAATTTAACCAGAAACATCCTACCTGCTAAGTAAATAAATCTATTTCCCCATACATTGAACCTGTTTTGAGATTTCACCATCAAGTTTTGAAAATCTGACTTCATAAGTCTTCTTAAGGCAATTTTCTCTCCAAGATAGTCTATCTCCTTCACCACTTCGTAACCCAATATTTTTTAGATACTTTTCCTTTTTTATTCTATTGATATATTTACCAAATTAAATGGTTGATTTTTTGAAATTAATTCTTCATCCTATTTGGAGTTAGCTCTTATGCCACTTTACTTTTCTATATACACTCACACTCAGCATCAAACTTTTGTGTATATATATATATATATATATATATATATATATATATATATATATATTATATATATATATATATATATTTATAAACTACTCTTTTATATTCCTACAAAGTAGAATGTATCTAGGTAATGATGTAAAAGTAAAGGTAAATATAATTAAAAATGTTTTAGATTTTTCTATATCTAGTTTGAGTTATACAATCTAAAGAGTTGTAAGAGTTTAAAAACTGAATGTTTACTTACATTGAAAGTTTCCGAAAGAAAATGCTTCTTCTTCCTTTGAAGATCATTATCTTTTGGAATTTTATAGTAGATCAAGAATCCAAAATATTGAAAATTTAAAGTAAACCATCTTATTCAAATATACATTTTCCTGAGGATAGAAATCCAGGCTTATTATTTGTAAAGCCTGGACCCCTTTACATTAGAACAAACTCTGGGATGTACTCTAAAAATTAAAATATATTCTTATGCTAACCAAAAAGTATGGGTGGGTGTTTTAAAGTATAAACAAAAAATAGTTCCTGGGAGCCTAATGTGTATTTCAAGGTAAAAATACATGCAACACCAAAAAACTAATGAAAATATGTTATTTCTAATAAAGATCATTTATAATAAATCAATAAATGAATATAAAAAAAATAGTGTATAATAAAGTTTGTGATTAATGCCACATAAAGTAAAAAATGACAGCTTGATATAAAGTAAATGTTGCCAAGCTAAACTGACTATAAGCTTGGATTCTGCACCAAAACAACAATGCAAGTCTTTATAAAATAAATTATTTATTTAAGTCTTCAGGCTATAGGCATCAGGCTCATGGTATGAACATGAATCTAAAGAACTTCAAAAGGAAGATTTCTTCTAAACTTCTATTTTATAAGTAATTTTAACTTATACTTTCAGTACCCATTTTAATTTATTACTCTTTAAAATTTAAACTTCGCATTTAAATATTAAAAAATGGCACAACTCCCTGTAGGGTTAGCATTCAAAAAAATGGTGCAATATTTATAATCATCCGCAGACCATCAAAGAGCATAATGAAAATAAATAATCACATCATCACACACTCATAAGAACAATATCAAAACACCATAAAGTAAAGGAAGTAAACAAACCATTTTAACCTATACTAGAGTTGGTCATTCTTTCAAGCAATTCTAAAGTGTGTGCTAAGCTGGGAGGTTCATATATATCCTAGGTGAATTAGTGTTTTGTGTTTATTCTGTATAGGTTGTTAAACCTAAGCAATTGTCCCAAGGCTAACAAAGATTTAAAAAGACTCCCATTTTCTCTTTTTTTTATTTGATCTTTCCAAAATTAATAATCTAAAAATCAAATTTCTCTAATTGAAAAAATGATTATATTAAAAAATAAATAAAAAATAATAAGACATCAAAATTATAATTATGATATTCAAATTATGTTTGTCTAAAAAGAACATGAGATTGATATTCTTAACTTGATCGAGTTATAAGTTAACTTAAATTTTTTTTAAAAAATTATATTTCATAATGAAATTTTTTGTTGTGCAAGTTAATTTATAACACTTTTTAGATAAATTAAAACAAGCTTTTCATATAGGCAAACTCACATTTCATTCTAAAAATAAAAGCAACTAAACAAAACATGACAATCTTATTGAAATCAAAAAGATCGGATACATCAAATCCATTAATATCAATAAACATAACTTCTAAACATCAACCCAAATCCAAACACATAAACAAGTACTATAGAAAGAAATAAACACAAACATCATCACATCATCAGTAAAGGACTAGCAAAAGCAACTACAAAGAAATAAATCTAAAGATCTGAAGGACCCTGATATAGAGGAGGAGGCTGGTTAAAGACTAAGATATAGCTATTCATCATAGCTACATTCATGTTCACCAGGTTAAACTAGCCTCAGATCGACCCCATATCTTATTGATATTGTGCATGCTCTTCGTTTAAATGAGTATGAATTTGATGAAAATGACTCTCCAACCGATCAAATTGCTGGACCATCTCCTAAAAGTAGTTCTAATCAGGTCCTTGAGTAGGTGCAAGTGCTCCCCCTTATTACTCAGTATCCTCACTTGAACTCTCATTCCTCCCAAAAAGAGATATCGATGAAGAATATTAGCATTTTAGTGGGAGGATCAGGATGAATAATGTTGTACTTCTTTTCCAAAATGTTGGTCACTAAATGTCTTAGAGCAATATTTTTCTTCCTCTTATGAGATGGAAACCTAATTTCACAAAGGTTATAAATGTAATCCAAGATGAGTTAGGCCTCATCAATTGGTTATCCAATCATGATCAAATAGGTAATGGTGGACAGAAAAGGAGTAATATTTATGTGATCACCAACCTTAAGAATGATTGAAGTTCTTAAGACATATTGGATGACCCTGGCATTTTGATTTAAAGTGTAGACTCTAACCTAGTGAAAAACTTGAGTTACACCTCTAAGAGTTTTGCTTATCTCAGACCAGTCATAATCAAATTTAGAGGCTAATATGTATACTCTAGTCCCACTAGTCCTTAAATGAAGAAAGGTTCCTAGATCTTCCTTAGTGATTTCCTCCCATTGCTTTTTGACAAATGTTGTTATCCTACTCTCATCTTCACGGAATATCATATTTACAAGTAAGTAGTGAAAAGTCTCTCTACGATAAGCATAAATCAAAGTCAAAAGGAAGGAGAACTGGGTTTAAGTAAATAGAGGCATAATTGAAAAGTGGATATCATCTCAAATCAGTAGTCTTGAAGGAGTGATTTTAGAGGCTATATACCAATAGAACGAATCCTCATTGTCTCTAGACAGGAAGTTTTCATCCCCACCCCTGGATGACGAACCCTTTGAAACTCTAGAGTGCTATCTAGAACTTTCCACTCCAAGGTTAGTACTTCTAAAAGGATTTAAGAAGGGTTTGGAAGTGAATAAAAAATGAATTCTAAAGCCCCCTTATTTAAAAAAAAAAATGACCCATCGTACAGTACAAAAATGAATTCGTACAGTACAAATGAATTTGTAATGGACAAAAAAAATTTGTATGGAGAAATGATAATGTCCAAAATGAAATGACTTTTCATAAAAACATAATTTACGAGGCATCCTTTCATACAGACTTTTTGACCATACGATCGTACATATGAGCAAGTGTTCATCTGGGATGATTAGTTATTTAAGATCATTTTAATAATGATTAGGTTCATCCCCCACAGAAAATAAAACGTGGATCATATAGATTAAATTTCATTTCATACATATGATCAGTTATAATAACTAATTCTACCCAGATAATCATCTACATGCATAAAGACGAATATATGCATATCGTATGGGATGATGACAATATCGTATAGTACGATCAATGTGAAAAACTAAATTTTATGCATTCAACTCCAAAACAACGATTGACATGCTACAGAATTCGTATGGTACAAAAATAATTTTGTATAATATGAATAAAACACTTAGAAAATAAAACCTAAAAAATTTTCTCAAATTCAATCAACCTTACACAAGTGACAAATGTCTAAATTGAAAAACTCTCAAAACAAAAACCAAAAATAAAAACACAACCTACTAAAACAAAAACAACACAAAAACAAAATCAAACAAATATAAAAATATATCAAGTTTGTAGATGATTTTATCAAAGCATTAAGATCAATCACATCTAATCTTGTTCTTAATGTGTTAAAAGTATCTAAGCATTAAGATCAACAGGCTAGTGGTTTTGTAAAAATGTCTACAAGTTTATTTTCAGTTGAAAAATGATTCAATTCAATTTCTCATTTGGCTATATGATCCTTAATGAAATGATGCCTTATATCTATATGTCTGGTTCTAGAATGTTGAATATGATACTTTGAAATACAAATTCTACTAGTATTATCAAAATAAATTGGGATTGTGCCTAATATAAATATTAAATCAATCAACTATTGTTTCAACCAATGAACTTGTACCACACAACTTCCTAAGGTAATGTATTCATCTTCAGCTGTAGATAGGGCTATGAAATTCTATTTTCTACTGGAATAAGAAACTAAAGAATTTCCTATAAATTGATAAGTTCTAGATATACTCTTTCGATCAATGCTATAACTTGTAAAGTCTGAATCTGAATATCTAACAATTTCAAATGAAGAGTTGTACATGATATACCAAATCCTTAAGTTTTAAGTTCCCAAAAAAATATCTTAAAATCCTTTTTGCTGCTATCAAATGTGATTATTTAGGATTTGATTGAAATCTAACACACAAATAAACACTAAATATAATATCTAGTCTACTAGTTATTAAATAAAGCAAAGATCCAATAATTCCTCTAAATTTCTTGTGATCAATAGATTTTGCCTTTGGGTTCTTATCCAACTGAACTGATGAACTCATTGGTGTACTTACTGGTTTAGCATTGTCCATTTCACACTTCTTGGTGATATCCTTAACATACTTCGATTGACTAAGAAATATCCATCCTCATTTTTCTTAATGCTAAAACTAAGAAATTAACTTAAATCTCCCATTAAGCTAATCTCAAATTCACAACTCGTTGTTTTAGAAAAATTATCACAAAGATTTTTATTTATAGAACCAAAAATGATATCATCAACATAAATTTGAACAATGAGCATATTGTCTCCTAATTTCTTTAAATAGAGAGTGGTGTCCACACTTTCTCTAATAAAAGATATTTCTAATAGAAAAGTGCTTAACCTCTCATACCAAGCCCTAGGTGCATGTTTCAATCCATACAATATCGTTTTCAATTTCTACACATGATTAGGAAATTTAGAACTTTCAAAATGTAGAGGTTGTCAATATAAACATCCTCTTATATCACCCCATTCAAAAAGGCACTTTTAACATCTATTTGAAAAAATTTAAATCTTTTAAAATAGGCAAAGGCTAGCAAAACCCTAATTGCTTCAAGTCTTGCTATAGAGGCAAAAGTCTCCTCAAATTCAATCCCTTCAATTTGATTATACCCCTTAGCAACCAATCTAGCCTTATTTCTAACAATAACTCCTATGACATTCATTTAATTTTTAAATACACACTTAGTTCTAACTATACTTTAATCCTTTAGCCTTATAATCAATTCCCAAAACCATTCTTTAAAAACTGATTTAATTCTTCTTGTATGGCTAAAATCTAAAATTCATCTAAAAGTGCTTGATTTATATTTGTGGGTTCTATAATTGAAATAAAGGCAAATTGATTGACTTCTTACCTAAGTCTACGCCTAGTCCTAACACCCTCACTAGGTTCACCTAAAATTAATTCCTTAGGGCAGTTTTTAGAAAATTTCAAATCTCTAGGATTTTCTTGTTCCAAATTTTCATCCAAATTAATCTTCTCAATCTTTTAGGAGTTATTTTATATGTCATCCTCTTCCAAACTTGGCTCTTCCAAAATGCAAGATTCATCAAATACAACATGTGTGGTCTCCTCAACTATCAAAGTTCTTTTATTAAATACTCTATATGATTTTCTAATACTAAAGTATCCAAGAAAAATTCCTTCATCTAATTTTGGATCAAATTTTCCTAAAAGAGATTTTCCATTATTATGAATGAACACCTTACATCTAAAAACATGCAAATATGACAAATAATGTGTTCTCCCTTTAAGAAGCTCATAAGGTATTTTATTTAATTTTGACCTTATGTTCAGCCTATTCAGAACATAACAAGCAGTACTAACCTCTTCAACTCAAAAATATTTAGAAAGTGTATATTCTGCTAACATGGCTTTAGTAGCTTCAATTAGTATTTTGTTCTTTCTTTCGACTACCCCATTCTGCTGAGGGGTCATAGGTGCAAAAAAATTGTGATTAATTCCAAGTTCTTCAAAAAAATCCTCAATTTTTTCATTTTCAAATTCATCTTCATGATCACTTTGAATTGTTAAAATTTGACATCCTAGTTTCCTCTGAATCTAAGTCTAAAAATCTTTAAATTCTTAAAATGATTCACTCTTATGAAATAAAAATTTAACATATATCGATCTCAAGAAATCATCAACTATCAAAAATCCGTATACCTTCCCTCCTAGACTTACAGTGCTAACTGATCCAAAAAGATCCATATGAATAATCTCCATTGGATTGCTTGTTCTAAGATCTTTAGTGGAATGAAATGAGGACTTAACCTATTTTCCTAGTTGACATGAATCACAAATGTGATCCTTAGTAAAGTCTAATTTTGGTATACCTCTAACCAATTCCTTTTGGGTAGTTTTCCTAAGGTTTTTTACATTAGCATGACAAAGTCTCCTTTGCCATAACCATGATTCATCAAAAATTATTTTAAAACAAAAATCATTAGGAGTTTTAATATAGTTCAAATCTATCATATAAATATTTTTTACCCTTGTTCTATACAAAACATCATTTCTATTTAGGCTTAATATGTAGCTAGTTGGAAAAAATTTATGCTATACCCTTTGACATATAGCTGGCTAATACTTAACAAATTATTCTTTAAGCCTTCTTCAAGTAATACATTCTCAATGAAAAAGTTATTCAAGTTTCCGATCATACCTATGCCAACCATTTTCCTAGTGGTATTATCTCCCAGTGTAACCATACCTCCATTCCTAGCTTCCAGCGATATGAATTATGTAGTGTCTCCAGTCATAAACTTCGAGCATCCACTGTCAAGGTACCAAATGCTCTCATAAGGTCTTGTATAAGAGCGTACCTAATAAATAATAAAATGTTTGTCTTGGGATCCCAAATAAGTTTGGGTTCTCCTTTTGGCAAATTAAAATTAGATGCATATATGATATGACTTTATTTGTGCATGTTTGGTCTCCACACTAAATAAGTTTTTCTTTGTAAAGTATAAGTGTGTGAAATATATCCATTCATCCTACAAGTATAGTACTTAACTCCAAAAAACATATTTTTTAATCTTCGATAAAAAATCATTCTCTTCCTAATTTTTAAGATTTTTTATCTCAAAATAAGATTAATAAAATCTTCAAGTGTAGGGGGACCTATTTTCCTCAAGAGCTATCACTGTCACTCTAAGAATTGAGTTTGCATCTTCTAATACAGTGTTATCATATTTCAGATAGTGCTCTCTATTCTCAGATTCATCCCTAAAATTTTTAAATTCTTTTTCTAATTTAGTATAGGATGATTTTAGTAATTCATTTTTCTTATTCAAATCATGAAATTTATTAAGTAAGCTCATATGGTTGTTTTCTATCTGTGCATTATTTTTTCTTAATGGTTTCATTCTCTTTTTGTAATTCTTACAATTCTAAGTTTAATCTAGCATGCATTCTCTTGAATTTTCTATATGCAGTATGAATTCTTTCAGAAACTTCTGGCAATTCATTATAGGTTAAGTCACATACCTCTTCTTGATCTGACTAATCAAGATTATCGACCATTAAATACAAGTTGGTGACTTCCTCTTCCTTTTTTATTTCTGATGAATCTAAAGCTGAGTCCGCCTAAAAGCTCTCTATAATCTCTTCTTGCCCTTCTTCACATTTCCTTTCTTCTCTACCTTCTCCTTACTATGAGTGGCTTTAAGATTATGAAAATCGTACTTTATATGTCCAGGTTTCCTGCATTCATAACAAATCACATCATTAGAAACCTTAATATTTTTGTGGAACTTACCTTTGTTCCACTACTAGCATCTTCTTTACTTCCTTTTAAGAAAATTCTTGAATTGTCTTATCATTAAGAAAATATCATCCCAATCCTTAGGATGTGACTAAACACTCTCTCAGTTATCCACTTTCAGTGCTATGTTTTTTTCCTTTCTCTATTCTCCTATATTAATCCTCTTTTGAGTCACTCTTTGCTCGTAAGAAATTAGTGATCCAAGGAGATTATTAATAGAATAAACATTTAGGTCCTTAGAATTTGTAATAGTAATTATTTTAGCATCATAAGTAGTAGGCAAACAATGAAGAATTTTTTAACCATTTAAGCATTCGCTAGTTCCCAACCTAATATATGTAAAGAAGTGACTATTTGAGTAAATCTTATTTACATGTCAGAAATGGATTCATTGGGTTTCATGTGAAACAATTCATAGTCATGTAATAAGATATTCAATCTAGATTATTTTACTTCATTAGTCCCTTCGTAAGTAATACAAAGCCTATCCCAAATATCTTTTTCACTTTTGCATGTGAAAATCCGCATATAATCTTCAGACTTAAGTGCACAAAAGAAACTATTTAAACATTTTGCATTTAATTATTCTAAGTCATTTTCTTCTATAGTCTAGTCAGTAAAAGGTGTTTAACCTCTACTATCATCTACAAGTCTAGTTTGCCTAGTATGCCCTTTTTGAACTAAAATCCACATACTATAATCAAGCGATTGAAGAAAAATTTACATGCACGTTTTCCAAAACTTGAAAGGGATATTATAAAATAATGGAGGTCTATTGATCGAATACTCTTCAGATGTGTTTTGATTTCCAAAAATAGCCATTATCACTTTCCAAAAAGTAGTCTAATGTTATAGTTTTGAAACAAAGCTCTGATACCACTTGTTGATTCTGTATAGGTTATTAAACCTAAGCAATTGTCCCAAGGCTAATCAAGAGGGAGGTGAATTGGTAATTAAAAAATTCTTTTGGATTTTTTACTAAAAAATCATTTTAAAAGTTACAACAATTTTATTTTAGATTAGAATAAGCTTTTCAACTACAGTAAATAAATTATAGAAAATAAATATATAAATTAAAAAGACATAAAGATTTTGAGCGGATCGGTCAAACATGACCTACATCCACTACATGAAGACTCTCTCTTCAAGTATTACACTATTACCAAAGTGACTCTCCTTTTTCCCCCACAGCAAGGCGAAGAAACCTTTATAATTCCTCCCTTCCACCAACCCCGGTGTGGCAGAGAACCGTCATCCTTTCACACCCTCCAAGTATCGACAAAGAACCATCGTCTATTCACACTCTCTAAGTGTAGGCAGAGAACCGTCATCCTTTCACACTCTCCAATTGTCATCAAAGAATCGTCGCCCTTTCACACTCTCCAAGTGTCAGCAGAGAATCGGATCTTCTTCAAAGATCTTCTCACGAGCAACTAGAAAAATGAAAAGAAGAGTTGTAACCAAAAATAAAAAAGATATCCTTACCTTTGAGTAACCTTGTGAACTCTTCACACTCCGCTTGTAAAAAATCTCTCTCAAACACTCTCCCACAATCACTCTTTCACTCTTTCTATAAAAAACACAAAGAACAACACTTATTCACGTCAATGTTTAAGGTCCTTTTACATGAATGACACAAAAAATAGTTCAAAAAACTAAAATTTTCCATTTTGAGCATGTACAATCGTATCTTCGTACATACGAACAGTTCAAAAACTATTGCGTAAGAACCTTTTGTGAATCTGTATGAAATGACTTCATATATAATGATCATCTAGTATGAACCAAGTTCATACTGCATCAACAGTTAGAAAATTTTTCATCTTCTTCGAGACGAAAAGGTACCCCACATTTTCGTACTCTGGATGTTGTCTATACAAATGGGATATCATACAGTACGATCCATTCAAAAAATTTTCAAGTTCATCGGGATAAAAAGGGACCCGTCCAATTTGTATTCTGGATGCATCTGTACGAATGAGATATCGTACAGTACGATTAGTTTAGAAAACTCTGAGATTCGTTGGGACAAAAAGGAACTCATCCAATTCATACTCTGGACGTCATCTGTACGAATAGGATATTGTATAATACGATCAGTTCAGAAAACTCGAAGATTTGTTAGGATGAAAAGGTACCCATCCAATTCATACTCTCGATGGCATCTATACGAAGGAAGCTTCGTACAGTACTATCAGTTCTTAGGAAAATTTTCTACCTATAGTTCGTTTGACTGCTCGTAGGGAAAAATAATTGAATAAATCATCCCGTACGAAATGAATTTGTACAGTACGATTAGTTTAAAAAAAATTACAATTTTAAACACTCCACCAGTGTTGTAATTAAAAACTCTAATGTGCAAGAAGTCATCAATCATCATATCCTATAACTTAAAAGCCTAAGACTTAAAGCCTTTCAATTTGTTTCCTTAATGATTAATTCAATTTAAGTTTTAAAAAAATTGACGTGTTTGAAGCTATTAATCAATAAGTTATAGGCTTTCAAATTAATGAATTTTATTTTCCCCAAAGGGATAAATAAAAAAAATATAACCTTCATATTCTTTAATTAATAATTTAATGTTTATTTAATTATTTAAGTTTATTTTTATTAACTTAATTAAGTAAATTGAGCTGAATGGAATTTAAAAGTTAAGTTTTCTTAATTTAAATAAACTAATTTTTATTTATTATTCTATGATTTATTTTTAATTTTGAATTTTTGAATTTTTAAAAAATTTCTTTTATTTAATAAAGTTGGGTTATTTAATTTTTATTTAAAATTTTAAGTTTTTTATTTATTTTATTTATTTTATTTATTTTAATTAATTTAAAGTTTTTTATTTTTTTAATTTATTAAAATTTTAATTATTTTTTATTATTTAATTTATATATGTATAATAATTTTATTTATTTTAATATATTTATTTTTATTTTATTTATGTGTGATTCATAAAATTTCATTTTAAATTTACTTTAATTTAATTAGCTTATATTCTTTCTTGATTTAATTATAAATATATATTTTATTATAATTTATATTTTTAAAATAAGAAAGGTTTGATTTTCATTTCATTTCTAATTACTTGAATTATTATTTAATACAATTAAGTGATCAAATTCCAAAATATTAAAAGACTTCTATCCTCACAATATTTATATGGCTATAAGCTTAGCTAAGGTTATTGGGTTTACAAGAATAAACGCAAAAAATTATGACTAAAGTTTCTACTAGGATATAAGGTTATGGGAGAAACTTTATTCATGCACGTATATGGCAGCATTAACCTAGGTCTTCTATGTTTTAGTAATCATTCCTCACTGAAGCTTGTCCAATGGTTTTTAGCCATATCACCTCATTTTGGAAGAAATTGAGGCGATTGAACTCCTTGAGCTTTGATTTATTGATGATCTTCCTCGTTGCTCACAATAATTCAAGGAGGAAAATAGAGAGTAGTGATGTAGTTATTTGCGTTGAAGTGAATGAAAATAAGTTAATTTCAAACAACATAGAATTATCATCTTTTTAATACTTCTTTTATGTCGTTGTTTCTAAATAGTGATTGAAGATGTATCTCATAAAAGGTGTAAAAAATAAGGAAGAGAATAATGGTTAGAAAAGTAATCATTAAAATTGAAAATCATATTAATATGTTACTACTTAGAAATAATAAATTCCTACCTTTTTTCAATCTTCTTCATTGGTTTTGCCTGATTTGCTTTTGGGACTTAAACTTTTTAGGAGATGTTTGCAAAATTTCAAAATTCATGCATAATGATAGAAAGAGAGGAGTGAAGAAGGAAAATTGGGGAGAAGATAAGAAGAAGAGAAGTGAACTGATCGTGCCAATTTATTTCTCTTTCCAGCATCCATATTCTCCTTTCTACCAAGGATTCACAATCTCCTTCATATAACAAATAACCCTCCAATATGAATATCGAATACCACTTCAAATTTCCTTTCTCCTAACTATGATATTATACCAGACATTAAATATTACTTATAACATCTCATTCTTAGTTTTACAAATAAATGATTTTAACACAAATTTGCCACTAATGAAGGATCTCTTGCTAATAATTACGAAGAATATATATATATATATATATATATATATATATATATATATATATATATATATATATATATTAAGACAAACAAGTGGATGAAATGTGTAAGGCTAGGAAAACAATGAGAGTAAATAAATTTATTATTTTACTTGGCTATACACATGGCACAACAAGGCTTCAAAAATTAATTTAGAGAAATGTGAAACACTCGGTGACTAATGTAAAAGGGCAAGTTTTTACCTTCCTATAAGGCTTAACAAAATTTAATACTATATTATTTTCCATTTTATAAAGTCTATTCGATACTTCTTATGTTAATCATAATAAAAATTATGTTATAGCAGAAAATCATCATGTGATTATCAAAAATAATGTATTTTGTTTTTTGTTAACAATTATGTTAACAATGTTGATTTTTTTACTCTTAACATCTTTAAATTTCATATGATTTAAAAATTTTTAATTCTTAAAATTATTTAAATTATTTTGAAAAGTTTCTCTCCTCTGAATGCAGGTCTAATGGTGTCTGATTTTAGCTCGAATGGCCATAATTGACCTATCTTAAAGAGCTAGATACAATTAAGAAAATTCTTTTGCAATACATGGCCACAATTAAGGAATTTTATGAGTAAGAATGTTGTGTACATGAAATATTCAAATACATGAATTGAAGAAAAACTATAAGTAAATTAGCTTTAATTTCATCAAATATGTCTTCAAATAGAACAATGAAAAAAATGTTACCAAGAGAATAATTTTTTTAGTTCAATAAAGAACTTTGGAGACACTGCATGGCTTGACTTGTTAGCATGCACTTTCGTGCAAAAAATAAAAGCAATATTGTTACTAACCTAAATGATATATAGGAAGACAAAGTAGGCGACTAATTCCAAAAAAAAGGTCAATAGGACCTAGATGGAAAACTAGTGGATCAAAGGAATTATGGAGGCATGATAAGATCTGTATTATACATAATAGCTTATTGACCTAATATAATGTTCAACATGTCTTTATATACTAGATTCTAGGCTGAACGTAAGGAGTAACACTAGAACACATTGCTTATATTGCATTCAATCAATCAACAAATACAAGAGAAACATAAACAAAAATAGCAAAAACAACACACGGCCACACTCGCCCTAGGAAAAAATTGAACCCAAAAAATAGTCTCCCTCAAGAATAACAAGCAATTATTGAGGTATATAAAAAGAATTCACTTCACTATATTTCCAAAAAAAATAATGTCCTTCCATAGCATGCTGAGCACAATAGTGGGCTGCTTTGTTACATCTTCTCAATCTATGAACAAACACCATAGAGTTGAAAGAACTCAACCTGTTGAATTGGTCTACATCCTGCGTCCAGATTCTCCACACAAAATTCTTACACAAACTCTACATATGTGTAATGATGTTGGCATTATCTCCTTCAATAACTAGACCTTGCATTCCAAGCTTCCACCCTTCAATCACATTACCAATATATTTTATTGCTAAAAGTTCCACTTGAGAGCTATCCTAATGACAAATAACCTTCCTTGACCGTCTGAATCACCAATTTAATACCACCTGCACCATTACTATACAGAGCTCCATCCACATTCAATTTTAGCTAATTTGGAGGGGGGCATTATACCTCAAATACAAATAACCCATAAGGTTGAATAGTGTTCCAGTGCACCAAAATACTAAATACCTCCTATGATTAAGCAACTCAAAGGCATTGGCTGCATTTATAAGAGGAGAACAATAAGAATTCACATGCTTTTTGTCATTTCTATTCTTCCAGTAGATAAACACCACATTATAGTAAACTTAAATCCATGAATGATTACCTCCTCTACACTTTCTTATTTCCTTTTGGAGTTCCTCTAGACTTCTAAATCAAGGAATCATAAAACCCCACCTTTCCAGAGTTTTGACAACCATTTTTAGCTGCTTATATCCCACTACAACATGATTTAGATCTTCACTTTCCTGGCATCGATATGGACATCACCAATCGTCCCTGAAGCCCATGATCACTTAGCCACATATCCATAGGAATAATCTCTTTATAAACCCTCCACTTAAAAAACCTAACCCATGGGTTGAGCTTGAGTTTGTAAACTTGGGTAATAGGATACTCCTCCCAATCAAATTGCATATTATAAATCATAGAAGTTATGGGCATACTTATAGGACTTTTGATAATCTCCATAAAATCTCCAGCTTCATCTAGATGGAATGGAATTTTAGAAATCCTATTCACCATTTCCTCCTCAAACAAGTTTCTAAGCTGTACAAAGTTCCAACACCCATCACAAGAGATTAATTGTGAAACCTTCATACCATCTAACCTTTCCACCTCACAAAATTGTGGACCAATCATGTAAATATTTATCCCAAATCTAGATATGATTAAGGACGTTAATTATATTTCCATCTTTAATTTTCCATCTACTACACTTCTTCAAGTATTCAGCTCCATCACATATGATCTTATAGGTAGTCGAATACATTATTTTCTTTTTCTGCTCCCAAGGAATCCTCCCATATCTAGCACTTAAATATTTATAAAGCAATCCCTTGGGTTTGAACATGCACTCCCAAGTAATCCTTGCTCTCGATGGTCTTCATCACTTGGACGAAGCATGAATACCTAGACCTCCCAATCGAAGAGGTCTACAAACCACCTTCCAAGCTGCATAGTGTTTACTCCTTTTATCAATTCCTTTGTCCCATAAGAAAGATCTCGCAATCTTTTCCACCCCCATCAAAATAGTTTTAAGCACCAAAGAATGGGCCATAACAAACATCATGGAAGGAAGAAGGGAAGCATTGATTAAAGTAATTCTCCCAACAAATAATAACTACCTATTTCCCTAAGACATCACAACTGCTTTCATCTTTTGAATGATAGGAATGAAATCAGATTTAATCAATTTTTTTAATGATAGCTTAATCCCAAGGTATTCAAATTCATCATCTTTGCAAAAACCAACAGTGTTTGCAAATCTTTTCTTCTTCCATTCTGATGTACCATTACTGAATAACACCATAGATTTGGCCTTATTTATTCTCTGTTCTTACCAAGAGCAATAATATTGTAATTTATAAAGGACATGGTCAATTGAAGTCTTAGAAACTCCTGCAAAAATAAGAATGTCATCAGCATATAAAAAAATGAGAGACATAAGGTCCCCCAATGGAAGTTGGAAAACCCTTGATCTACTCTCTTTGATGCAAAGCTGAGGATAGAAGCTCTTAACACAGAATGAATAAGTAAGGTGAGAGAGGACACCCCTGCATAAATACAAATTCTACAATAATCCAATCTAATAGTTGGTTGTTAATAAGAAGTGAGAATTTAGGATTTCTAATGTAATTCATCACCCATCCCCTGAACCGAGTAGGGAAACCCATTTTGCAAAGAATCAGATCTAGCATTTCCTAACTCATCTTATCATACACTTGCTCCATGTCAATCTTCAAGGCCAACATCCCACTCTTATATGTAGAAATCTTAAAATTATTAATTAGTTCTTGTGTAATAAAATAATGATCTGATATTAACCTTCCCGAAACAAATATCGCCTGCTCCCATGTAATAATCCTAGGAAGAATCATCTTTAATCCATTAATAAAAACAATGGCCACAATCTTATACATAATTTGGCACAAACTGATATGTCTCAGCTTAGATGGGAGATCTGTTTGTTTCACTTTTGGCATCAACACCACAATCGTATCCTTCTACTCCTTAGCCATGAAAGTAGAACAAAAAAATTCCAAGCAAGCAATAGATACTTGCTTCCCCACAATACTCAAACCTTCTTAAAGAATGAAGCAGTAATACCGTCCCTTCTAAGAGCTCTAAACTGACCAAATGCTTTAACAACTTCCCATATTTCATTTTCTAACACATCCTTATCTAATAAATCTTCATATTGGCTAATAGCCTCTCTATGAGCGGTCAACTACAACTAATTCTCCTCATAAATATCATACTTTTTCTACTTCAGAATAAAAAAATCAGTAATGATCTTTAAAATCTCCAAATAATCTTGAGTTGGTTCCCCACCATGAATCTTCATCCCACTAATATGATTATCTCTCTTTCGAGTAGAAGCAACCGAATGGAAAGAAAGAGTATTTCCATCTCCTTCTTCCATCAATCTTATCTTGGCTCTTTGCCTTCACCAGCACATAATTCTAGCCAATGTACTATTGAGCAACTACACTTTATACTTAAAATATTTTTCTTGACTCTTAGATAAACCATTTCCCGCACAGTCCAAATGTTGTAGCATAGAAATCTCCCTTTAAAGATCTTCTTTAAGACATCTAAGTTCCTTATATTTATTCCTACTCCAAATGAAGATAGCCCTCAGCATCCTTTTGCATTTCTTTTATAATTTACATGCCTCTAATCCACAATCTATAATTCTCCATTTATCATTCATGATCTTCCACACAACTAGATAAGACAACCAAGTGTCTTCAAACTTCATCCAAGTAGAAAACCTTCTAACAATACCCAAAATGTTGCAAAATGTTGGGAAATGGTCAGAAGCAAGGTTATTAAGGTGCTTGGCATTCATATCTTGAAGCAGATTCATAAAATTAGAGCTGACCTAAAATTTGTCAAGTCTACACCATATCGTGCTTCTACCCTCTTTATTATTATTCCATGTAAAAGATGGTCCAATGAAAACATGGTCAATCAAATCACTGATAGACATGAAGTCTTCCATTTCACTAGTCGCCAAGGAATAGTTAAATGGTCAGCCACCTTTTTTTCTCCTCTTAAGATAGTATACAATTGAAGTCCCCACACACCATTAAAGGCAATCCAACATCAAGAGGGGACACGTCCCCGCTATTTACATTACTGCCATAGATCATCCCATAAAGACCTTCTAGTAATCCTATCATTACTACCATAGATCACCGCAATCTCCCAACATGAGCCATTAACATCCTGAATCTTTCCCATTATATATTGCTGCATCTGCATTGTCTTGTAAAAATAAAACCACTCCCTCTTTCCACATCAAAAGTAACCCACTATCCTTTCCCATAGAAGGTTGGTAATCAAAATTCCAACCTCTACCAATAAGCTTGTCAATATCATTCCTTCAAAACCTTTCTACTTTAGTCTCCACCAAACGAATAAAGTTAATATTGTTTTCCCCTACCATATGTTTAGATAGTTACTTTCTGAGCTTTTGCAAGCCCCTATACAATTCCAGCAGAGAAAGTTTTTCATTTATCCACCAGAGGGGACACGTCCTCACTATTTACTCTTTCCATGTCATCATTATCCAAATTATCCACCAAACAGGTGTCCACCACCTTCTTATCCCAGCCAAATTTGAAATGGGGAATTTATACAAAAGGGCCTAAGCTTTCCATTTCTTTTTCCAACATCACATTAGCTACCTTAACTTTCTTGTTCTTAATTGATGAAGTACCAGCTCTACCTATCTTGCTATCAAAAAAAGCATAGCGGGGTAGTTCATCCAAAGAACCTTGATTGATCGTCTCTCTAGCCAACATCACACTATTAACATTTCCTCCTTTCTTCTTAAATTTTGAAATTCCAAATCTACTTATCTCACTACCTGAAGTAGCCAATGCCTTAAGTCTAAGCATATGAGCAATATAATCTCTAGAAATCTTCTTTCTCCTTTTTTTTATGTCAATAATCTTTATTTTTAATGGATCACACAATCCTCCCTTAAGATCTCCCATAGAAGCTTCAGTAACTAGTTGGTCTGCTACTTTTTTACCCAAATCTTCATTCATTTTACCTTTTTCATTACTCATTCCGCCCCCCTTCCTTCTCAGGAACTTCCTGTTACTGTCCATGACCCCTAGTTCTAGATTTTGATGATGACTAATAATGTTGATTGAATTTTCTTATTTTTCATTAAATACTTTGAAAACTACTCTTTGTCTTAGTACTAATATTTCAGGGAGACCACACACTGCTTAAGACAATAGAAGACTAGAGATTGGGTAGAATAAGATGTGAAGGAGTCTATAAAATAGTATTCTTTTTATTTCTTTATCCCTTGAGTTTGGCCACAAAAAGTGTGTACAAACTGACTAACCACGCAACACACAAAGGGGGAGAGTTTTTTTAAGGGAAAATTTTATTTTATTTTTTGTAGATCATACTGTACGATTTTAAATTATATTATATAAAATACTATGGCTGAACGGCTTTCTTCTGTGAACTAATTATACTGTACGATCACCATCGTACTATACAAATTCATTTTCAATCTGAAACCCTAGCAGCCAGATTAATTTTAGTAACCATTTAATCTTTGAATTTTGAACTGGCCATACTATATGATCTAATTGTATTGTGTGAATATTTGAATACTTGTTAAAATTAACCCCCATGATTAATTAATTAAATCAGGGTTTCAATAATGATTGGTGATCATACTGTATGACCCGATTCATACCATACGATGAATTGAGGCTATTTTTTGTCGTTATGAAGATCGTACATGATGAAATCTAGATTTTTGAACTGATCGTACTATACGATATATACATCGTACTAAACGACATGAATATTTTACCACATCATACTGTATAAGTTGGATTGTACCATAAAATAAACAGAGATGAATTTCGTTCATCCCAACATTCATCTTGTTTGAACAGAAGAAGTTTACCGCTTCATATTGGATGATATTTGTATCATACTAAATGATGTAATTAAGAATTGTTGTCTGTTCATACTCCTTTATACCAGGATGAAAGAAATTTTGAACTAACCATATTGTATGATATGTGATCATACTGTATAAATAGAAATGCCTAAATTGAAAATTTTAGGGTTTCTTGAAGCATGAAATTTAGGTAATGCTTTTATCTTTTGGAAAGAGAGAGGAATGCGATAAAGGAAGGGAACTCTTGAGAGGGAGCTTCTTGAAGGTATTTTGGGCTTGTGAGAGGAGGGAGAAGGTGAGTTTGTGAGGGAGAATAAGTATGAGAGGATCAAACAGTTGCTCGAAGCCTGCTGCATGATTGCTCCTCCTCTAGCCCAGGTAAATCTTGTGGAAGCTCTCTAGGGGGAGAGCCTTCAAGGTTAATTTCCTCACAGGTCCTCTGTCTTCTCAAGGAGGTAGAAAACTGAGAAGGTCTGCTGCCAACACCAAGATGGTGACATAGAATTTAGCAATCCGCCACACTAGGGAAGGTGAAAGTAAATTTATGTAAAGGCTTCTCCACCTTACAGTGGGGGCAGAAGGAGAATTAATTTTGAGTAGTGCAATTCCCAGAGTGGAGGACTCCAGGGAGTGGACGTAGGTCAAGTGACCGAACCACTATAAATATTCTGGTGTGCTTTTTCTATTTATCACATTTTATTTTATTTTTTTTATTTTATAATTGTTATAACTGCTTAGTGAGAATCAAATTTTAGAACTTTTTATATGATTTAAATTTTCATCACCGCTATTGCAATCGTATTTTAATCACTAGCTTCTGCATCAAGTTAGTTAAGTAATTTTTAAAAAATTACAAAACAATTAGAACTCCTATTTAAGCTTTGTTTTTATTTCAAAAATACCAAATAACCACCCCTCTTGGCGCATCTCATACTTTCAATTGGTATCAGAGCAGGGTTTCAAAAAAACTATTTTATAAAACCTTGAAAAGGTTGATAACGACACATTTTGGTAACTGAAATACTATGGAGGGTTATTTTATAACTCATCCACCCTTCTTTGACAACATACCATTTGATTTTGGGAAATTTTGAATGTCTACATTTTTACAATCTATAAACTATCGCATATGGATGTTGGTACAAGAAGGTTACACTACACCTTTTAAACTTTTGAAAGGTATTAAAACTCAAATAGCATTTAATGAATGGAGCAATAAGGATAGGGATCTAGTGCAATTAAATATAAAATGCCAAATTATTTCTTTTGTGTATTAAAATTAGAAGACTACATGAGAGTGTCCATCTATGCTACTGATAAGGAGATCTTGGATAAACTATGTATCGCGTATGAAAAAACTAGTTAAGTTAAATAGTCTAGATTAAATATTTTATTGCATGATTACAAACTCTTTTGTATGAAACCTAACAAAACTATATATGACATGTACACTAGGTTCACCCAGATAGTGACATCCTTGCATGCACTAGGTTGAGAGATTTCTAATTCTAAAAAAGTTAATAAAGTTTTGACATGCTTACCGAGTTTTTTTAATGCTAAAATCACTATAATTACTGAGTCTAAAAATTTAAACATTTATTTAATTGATAATTTACTTGGGTCACTACAATGAGTGCATTGCTTATAAGAAAGGAATGAGTCAAAGGCAAATTGATGCATGAGAGAAGGAGTGAATGGTGGCTCTAAAAGTAAACAACTCAGAAAGTGAAAGTTCTGCAGCGGAGGAAGATGATGATATAGCCTTGATAACCTGACAATTCAAGAATTTTTTAAAAAGAAAATAAAGGCATCATCAAAATAATTGGAACAAAGGTAAAAGCTCAAATGATACTAAAGTTTCATCTAATATAATTTGCTTTGAGTGCTGAAAACTAGGTCACCTCCAAGTTGATTGCCCCAACATAAAGATCCATCTAACTAAGGCGAAGGGTGAGGAGAAGCCAAAATATAAGAAAGGCATAGTGAAGATATATAAGGCATTTTGGGCCGACTCTATCTCAAAATCATCAAAAGAAGAAGTAGAGGAGGAGGTAATAAATTTGTGTCTAATGACTAACAATAATCTTGATCAATCAGATCAAGATGAGGTATGTCAACTTTCATATGAAGAATTATTGGTTATTTCTGAAAAAAATCCATGATTTGTATAGAAAGTTAAAGAAAATGCATGCTAATCTTAATGTTGAATTTAGTACTTTAAAAACTAAGCATGCTAATTTAGTTAAACAACATTCTAATTAAGATAGAGATCACATATCCCTATTTGATGAGTTTGATGCATTAAATAAGAAGCATACTAAATTATCTGATGTACATGATTCCCTGAAGACATCGCATTTTAAGTTAGAAAAAGAGTTTAAAAAATTAGATGGACTTGCACGGGAAATAGATATTAAAGAACATCGGCTAAAAGTGAAAGTGGTAGCTTATGAATATGAATATAAATCATTAAAAATAAAACTCATAGCACTTGAAAATGATAAACCATCATCCCTATTAGCCCAAACGAGCAAACTTCCAGTATTGCATGCATCACATTTAAGAAGAGGCGTCAACAACTACATTGGTTAGTGAACCCATTTCCCAATGTTAGGTGCTTCTTTTGTGGCATGCTAGGTCACATAGCCTACACTTACATGATTCACTGTAGGACACACCTAGTGTGGAGGCCTAAATTGCATTCATCATAATATAGAATGCATACATCTCATTCATGCAAGCATAAGGAGGAACCCAAACTCACTTGGGTTCCCAAATCTAACCTTTAAATAAACTTATAGGGGCTCACGAAAGACCTAGTGAGAGCATGTGGTACCTGGATAGTGGTTGCTCAAGACATATGATTTGAGACATGAAGAAGTTCATTGCAATAGAAATCAGGACTAGAGGCAAGGTGACATTAGGAGACAACACCACCAGGAAAGTGAAGGGTTTAAGTATTGTTGGAAATTCTAAAAAGGTTTTTAATTGAAAATATTTTATTAGTTGATGGTTTAAGGTATAATCTATTGAGCATTAATCAATTATGTGACAGAGGATTTGATATAAAATTTCTTTCTAATATATGCTTGATTAGCTTAAATAATAAACTTGTATTAGAAGAAAAATAAATAAATAATATTTATATATTATATCTTAACTATATTGAAAGTTCAAATTCCCTATGTTTAAAAATAATAATGGATGATTTATAACTATGGCATAGGAGACTATGTCATACTAGCATGAAAACACTTAGGAATATCACTCAAAAAAACCTAGTTAGAGGCATCCCTAAGTTAAACTTCACTAAAGACCATCTATGTATTGTCTGTCAATTAATAAAATAAGTAAAATCATAATTTCATTTAATCAAGGATGTGAATACATCTAGGCCACAAGAAATCCTTCACATGGACCTATTTTGTCCCGTTAGCATAGCAGTGGGAAAATTTTTGGATTTGTGATTGTAGACGACTTCTCTAGATTCAGTTGGATAAGATTCCTAGCACCTAAGAATGAGTAATTTGAGGAATTTAAAACTTTCTTCACTTGTATTCAACAAAAACTAGGATACAAAATCTGAATAATATATAGTGATCATGGTGGAGAGTTTCAAATAAAAGATTTGAATCCTTCTATCAAAAGATAGGAATAGAGCATAATTACTTCTCTGCCCCTAGAACCCCTCAGCAAAATGGGATAGCTAAGAGAAAGAATAGAACCTTGGTAGAAGCTACTAGGGAAATGTTAGTTGAGTACACTCTTCCTAGATATATTTGGGCAGAAGCATTGAACACTATGTGTTATATCGTAAATAGGGTGAGCATTAGGTCGAAGTTGAATAAAATTGCCTATGAACTCCTTAAGGGTCGAACATCGAATCTTTCACACTAGCATGTATTTAGTTGCAAATGTTTTCTCTTAATCAATGGAAAATCTCCCTTAAGAAAATTTGATCTTAAGGCCGATGAGGGTGTCTTCTTAGGTTATTTATCTATAGGTAAGGCCTATAGAATCTTCAATAAGAGGACCCTAGTAGTAGAAGAGTCCACCCATATAGTATTTGATGAATCAAATAAGTCCTCTTAACTTAAATTTTAAGAAGATGAGGTAGAGTCCATTCAGGGAGTAGAAACTATGACCATAGAAGAAAGGGGAGAACCTCAGGAATAATTGCTTAGAGATTGGAGTTATTCTTATAGTCATCCTAAAGAATTAATCTTAGGATACCCATCAAAATATGTGAGAACTAGGCATTGACTTAGGAAGGATATTAGTCATTTTACATTTATCTCTATGATAGAACCCATGAGTATAGATCAAGATTTAGGAGATGAATTCTAGATCCTAGCAATACAAGAAGAATTGAACCAATTTACTAGGAATGATGTATAGAAATTAGTCAAGAGACCTAAAGAGCAGAGTGTTGTGGGAACAAAGAGGGTCTTTAAAAATAAGGTGAATGACTCAAGAACCATAGTAAGAAATAAAACAAAACTAGTAGCTAAGGTGTATAACTAGATTGAGAGCATAGACTTTGAAGAAATCTTTGCCCAGTAGCTAAACTAGAGGCCATAAGGGTGCTCTTAGCCTTTACCTGCTTCAAGGGTTTTAAATTTTATCAAATGGATGTTAAGAGTTCTATTCTAAACTGGGTAATCAAAGAGGATGTTTACATTGAGCTACCCCTAAGATTTAAAAACTCACAATTTCCAAATCATGTATTCAAATTAAAAAGGAATTGTATGAGTTAAAGTAATCACCTAGAGTCTAATATGAAAGACTTAGCTCATTCCTACTAGTGACAGGATTTATAAAAGGAAGTGTAGACACCACCCTCTTTCTACAAAGGATAAAAGATGAAATTCTCATTGTTCAGATTTATATAGATGACATCCTATTTGGATCTTCAGATAAAATTTTATTTGATGAATTCTCAAAAATAATGAGCAATGCATTAGAAATGAGCATGATAGGAGAGCTAAATCATTTTCTTTGGTTTAGTGTAAAATAGATGGAAGATGGAACATTCCTTAGCCAAACCAAATACATCAAGCAGATTCTAAAAAAATATGAAATGAATAATGCTAAGGCCATAAACACTCCCATGAGTTCTACAATTCAACTAGATAAAGACCCGAATGGAAAATTAGTAAATTAGAAAAAATATAAAGGAATAATTGGATCCTCCTCTATTTAACTACCAGTAGATCAGACATAATGTTTAGTGTGTGCCTCTATACCTGATTCTAAGCTAATCCTAAAGTATCTCACTTGACTACGGTCAAGAAAATCCTTAGATATCTACTAAGCACCCCAAACTTAGGAATTTGGTATCCTAAGTACAACATCTCCTTTGAAATCTTAGGGTACTCAGATTTTGATTTTATAGGATGTAGGGTAGATAGGAAAAGCACCTCTGGAACCTGTCAATTCATATGAAAATCCTTAGTTTCCTAGTCCAGTAGAAAGAAAAATTCAATATCCCTTTCCAAGGCCAAGGCAGAATATATATAGCAATAGGAAGTTATGTTGTAAAAGTTCTTTGGTTGAAACAATAACTTCTAGATCTTGGATTACCTGTAGGAACCATCCCAATTATGTGTGACAACACTACTATAATTTGCATATCCAAAAATCCAATTCAACACTCCCAAACAAAACATATAGACATTAGACATCACTTCATAAGATATCATGTATTCAAAGGAGACATAGAATTGCACCATATACCATAGAAGATTAATTGGCAGACATGTTCACAAAACCACTTGCATATTGTACCTTTAGCACCTTGAGGACAAAACTAGGTGTCATAGACATTCATGCTTGATTAAAAAAAATAAAACAAAACAAAAAAATGAAAAAACACAAAAAAATTGGTCTAAGGTGTTTCTTGATCTTCACACACTCATCTCATTGAATTCCTAAAATGACCAATTTTCTATCTCCATTATACTGTATGATTCACCTTCGTATTGTACGATTATTACAAAATGCACAGATCATAGCCCTCTATTCAACCAACATTCCATATTCAATTTTAGATCTGCATATCATACTATAAAATCCTTGTTATACTATATGATACATGTGGCCATGCATTCAAATAGTTTAGTATAATATAATTGTCCTTCATACTATATAATATATCTCTTTCGTATTGTATGATCCACGTGTACAAAAGGATTGTGATGAATTAAACTTGGTCGATACAATATTATTACACTTTATATTATACGAACACCATTTCATAATATACCATACTTTTTTTCAATGCTCCTTCTAATGACCCCTCGGGACGAACGTGTTTCCTTTATATCGTACTGTATGATACTGATCATACTGTAAGATTTGACCACCTTTTCCCAACCAATTTTCTAGATGAAATAATTATCTGAGCGTACTATATGATCCTCTATTATACTATATGAATAATCAAAAATTCTATAAATGGGAGGGGAAAGAATTTCATTTCACTCAACATTTCCTCACTTCACTCATCTTCAGTTGTTTCTACTCAGTGGAGAGCTCAAGAAAATGAGGTCGAATCTTCCCAAGAAGCTCCTCTTCCTCTCGTCATCACGATGATTATTTTCTATCTGCAAAAGATGAGGTTGCCTACCATAAATTCAAAGCATGCAAGATCACTCTTTCTCGCATGCAAAATCAAGCAGCCCTTAACTTTGAGGTGATGAGCCTCTTTGCTTCCATTACCTTCCAATTTCTTCTCACCCTGGCCTTTCCATTCAATTCTGAGCTCCTATATGAGTTCCTTGCCAACCTGAGGATAAATATAGATAACTTGTCCCTCACTTCATTTGTATACCATCAAAATATAGAAATCACAAAAGCAGACCTCATTTAATATATCGGGCTTTCTACTGAAGGACCTCTATCCCACTCTTTCATAACAAATGAGTTTGACTAGAGTTTCATCAATTTGGTTCTTAGAAATGTTACTTTGAACCAACACCAACCTCTTGTCCAGTCCTTAACCCAAAATGCCTGCATCATCGAACACATTCTTAGGACATCCATAATACCCAAAGTTGGAGATAGGATATGCATGACCCCAATCCTATCTGTTGTTACCTACCTAATCATGTCCAACACTATATTTAATGAAGCTGATTTAATTATTAACAATGTCTAGAACATGACCCAAATTTGCCTTCCTAACACCTACAGGAAACTCAATTTAGCCCTCGACCATCTCGTAGGATACATTCTTCATGATAAATATCAGTTAACATATCCTGGTGAACCTGACAATAACCTTATTTTCTATATGGATGCCTCCTTCCATATCTTATTTCATTGGGGCCAAGCGCAAGATGAGTCAGATTTTGATGAAGAAAGGGAGGCTGCTCTAATAGGAGAACTTGCTCCACTAAGAAGACCTGCTCCATAATGAGGACTTGCACCTGCACATCCTTAAGATAACATCATTCAATGACTCAAACAACTAGAAACCCAGATTGACTCTCATATCCAAGAACAACACCAACAGCATGAGGAGGATATGTAATGGTTTGCGGAAATATTTGCTTCAATCGATCATTAGTTCACGTCCATCCATCATTTCTTTCAGCCACCTCCACCACCAAATGATTAGGATCCTCCCTTTTGACTAAGTCACTGTCCGATGTATTTTAAGATTTTTTTTGTTACTCTTTTTGGTGATGTCAAAAGGGGGAGAGGTTTGTCTATCCTTAGTTAGCATGCTTTCCTTTTGCATATCATGTTATCTATTTTAATTTCTAACTTAAAATGAAATGCATGTTTTTGTTCATGTTTTTCTATTCATATTTTTATTGACATTTAAAAAAAAGAAGAAAAATATATTATCTTACCTATCAATAAAATTATTTGATATCATCAAAAAGAGAGAGATTATTGTAGTCCATGACCCCTAGTCTAAGATTTTCATTATGAAAAATAATATTAATTGAATTATTTTATTCTTTATTAAATACTTTGAATGATACTCTTATCTGTGAGTACTAACATTTCAGAGAGACTACATACTGCTCAAGACAACAGAAGAATCGAGACTGGTAAGAATAGGATGTGAAAGAGTTTGTAAATTTATATTCTTTTTATTTCTTTATTCCTTGAGTCTGGCCACAAAAAGTGTATGCAAACTGAGTAACCATGCACACACAAAGGGGTAGAGGTTTTTGTAAGGGATTTTTTTTTATAATCGTACTATATAATTTTAAATAATACGGTATGAAACACTGTGCATCAACAGCTATCTTCAATGAACTAATCATACTATACGATCACCATCTTACTGTATGATTCAATTTTAATCTGAAACCCTAGCCACCAGATTAATTTTAGCAAGTGTTTATTCATTAAATTTTAAACTGATCGTACTGCATGATCATATCATATTGTACGAATATTTGAATGCTTGCTAAAACTAAACCCCATAATTAGTCAATTAAATCAAGCCTTAATTAATGATTGGTGATCATACTATATGACCCAGATTGTATCGTATAATTAATCGAGGCTATTTTTTATAGTCTCGAGGAACGTACTGGATGAAACCTTGATGTTTGAACTAAACATAATGTATGATGTATACATCATACCGAATGACCTAAATATTTTACCATAACATACTGTATGAGTTGGATCATACCATATGGTGAATAAAGACAAATTTTGGCTATGCCAGCATTCGCCCTGTATGAATAAAAGAAGTTTACCACATCATACAAGATGATATTTGTATCCTACTGTATAATGTGTTTGGGAATTGTTTCCACTTTGTACTCCTTCGTACTTGGATGAAAGCTATTTTGAATTAATCGTACTATACAATATGTGATCGTACTGTACAAATAGAAACAAATGGCTAAATTGAAAATTTTACAGTTTCTTGAAGCCTTATATTTAGGTAATGCTTTTATCTTTTGAAAAGACAGAGAGGAACGTGACAAAGGAAGGGAACTCTTGAGAGGGAGCTTCTTGAAGGGATTTAGGGCTTATGAGAGGATGGAGAAGCTGAGTTTGTGAGCGAGGAGTGAGGCGATCACACTGTTGCTCTAAGCCTACTACATGGTTGCTCTTCCTGTGGCCCAGGTAAATCTTGTGAAAGATCCCTAATGGGAGAGCCTTCAAGGTCAACATCCTCAAAGGTCCTCTGCCTTCTCTAGAAGGGAGAAAAATGAGAAGGTCTTTTGCCATTACTATGAGGGTGATATAGCATCTGGCACTCCGCCACACTAGGGAAGGTGAAAGTGAGTTTGTGTAACGGCTTCTCGACCTTGCTTTGGGGGCATAAGGAGAATTACTTTTTAGTAGTGTAATTCCTGGAATGGAGGACTCCGAAGAGAGGACGTAGGTTAAGTGACCATCCCAAATTTATTAACCCTTCCTTTCCATCTTATGACCATCATCCAGCTCCCAACATCCTCATCCAGTCACTCAAGATTCTTGTATTGGATCATATTTTCTTCTTGATAACCAAAAGTAGGATTTCCTACTAAACTACCACCTACAAATTTCATAGTATTTCTCCCCACCGTAACATCTCAAGATGTTCTATTCTCTTTAATTTTACTGTCTGACTCCCTGCAAACCTAAATTCTTTGTCCAATCTTCCCATATTTAATTCAAATGATAGGAATCCCTTCATATTCAATCGGTTGGAAGAACCTTCCTCCAAAGCCTTGCACCCATATTCCCTAATGTAACCTTTTTTCAAGGTCAATTCTAACACAAACTTTGGCATAATAACATCTCCCCCATGAACTCATGTTTGTATCCAACAATAAAGGTTCTCCAATAAGAGTAGCCAACCATGCCAAATTGTCATAATCCCACTATTCTAATGGAAGGTTAGAGAATATAATCCAAACAAGAGAAATAAACCATTTCAGAGAACTGGAAGACAATCCCAAAACCCATTTACCCCAATTATTTATCTAGCCACAAACCAAGGGCTTCTTACTAGCAAATTATTTCTGGCTTCCACCATTTCAAACCAACAAATAAAGCAAAAACCCATTGGAGTAATTTGTCCCATTCCAGGAAGCCCCCATTTCTTTTATAATTCATTTTTCACTACCCAAAAAGGTAGTCTTCTCCAAAGCAGACTCCCTACCAAGGCTTTTTACATCTTTCCACATTGCGCCTAGCTTTTTCTAAATTAAGCAAAGACTAAACCATCCTCCCTGATAAACTCTTTCACGTCCTCTTTCAAAACTAAAGAAACATGCTTTAGCTTTACCCAAGCCCTATTAAATTCAGTAAATTTCTTCCAATTTCTCCAATCTTCTCACAAAGAGAAAACATCTTTATCATTACCCATCCTCTTAACATTTTCAATTATAGAACCTCTTAATGAAAAAAATTTAGAGGATTTACCTCCATTCACCTCCTTCTCCTTCCTAACCTTTCCTTCCAACTCCTTGTGCATCTCCAACACTTTCACCTTCTCATCACCACTACAGCAAGCTGAGACCACCTTTCGATCTAGTTTCCAGACACACAAGCCTGAAAAAAAATTAAAATGCCCTTTCCAACCAAGAAATCTTGAGACAGTTTTATGTTAACATCTTTTTCCAATTCATTTAGATCCTTAAAAAACTTAAGGTCTTGGTTAACCAAGACCTTCCTGATGTCCTCTATACATTTATCTATCACTGATCCTGAATGGCCAACATCCATCTTCAAACAGTTCTCCATCACAATTTCTTCCAAAACCCATTCCCCATCTAACAAGGAACTAGAGCAACAACCCAAAACCTCCATCTCTAAATCAAATGATCCCACCAAAGAGATTAACCTGCCATCAGCACTATCACACAACCTAAACTAGAATCTCCCTCCAAGAATTGCCTCTTTCCCATAGCATCAACTCCCTGATCCACCACTTCATGACAAACATCACCATTAGAACTACTCCCATAATCAAACTATCTCTCTCTATCGCACCTCCTGCGATGGTGAGAGGGTGATGAACGGCCACCCCCCACCATAACCCCGTGCTTATCTCACAAAAACCAAAGCTAGAGAGAGAAAAAATTAGATAAATGAAAGCCTCTATGTAAGGAGTCACACCTTACTACAATTAAGAGAATTATTAGATATCTTATATAGACATTAAACTTACAAATATGGTACCCTAGGGGTAGTATGACCTTTAAATTTATTGGATATTCAAATTTAGATTTTACGAGTTATGTAGTAAGGAAAAACAAATAAAGGGCTTCTTAGTTTACAGTTCAATATTTAGTTTCTAGTCAGCTAGAAAGTAGAATTTAGTATACATATCCACCACTAAGGTTTATTATATTATTGTCGCAAGTTATACAGCCCAAGTCTTATGATTAAAGAAATATCTTCACAATCCATGTGGATAATCCACCCATCATGTGTGACAACAAATGTGTGATCTATATCACTAAAAATCCACCTTAATATTCTTGCATTAAGTACTTTGACATTAAACATTACTTTGATAGAGATCATGTGTTGATGGGAGAAGTGAGCATATAATTTATGGAAAAATTTAAAAAAATTGTTGATATTATCACAAAACCCCTATGTTATGAATGATTCATTTCACTTAGGATAATGTTAAGAATCATCAATATAAGTGCATAGGAAATTTTTGTAGTTACATGACTGTTAGGTCTTCAGGTGTCAATGTTCTACTTATGTGCTTATATTTTACTCTATTTATTTATATGGTTATGTATATCTCATTAAGGAGTATTTATCACAAGTTTATAAGTTTAAGTGTTTTGTTAATTCTTTAATTTGAGAATTTTTGTTCTAATTCTATCCATATTTTATGTGATCTCTACTTTATTTATTTATTCTTAATTTTTTATTTGCATCATATATTATTTTGGGTTGTTCTTTTTATCATTATTTTTATGATTTGTGCCTAGTAATGTGTGTTTTATGTACTGTGTTAGTTTTCTTGATCATCACATAAATAAAATCCACCAAATCATATTATATGATCACTATCATATTATATGATAAACATAAATAAGCATGAATTAACCTTACATATGAAATTAGTGATTGAAATTACACAAATTATTATAGTTCATCCTTTACAAACACATATCAGACCGTCTTATAATATGGCAAGAAAAATAGTTAGTAAAAAAATTATTAGAGATGATATAATCATTAATTATCAATGTGCTTCCCAAATACCATCATATGCTGTATTATAAGTTTAGTCGATAATAATACTAGAGTCCCCTTAGGATGAGCAAAAATATGAAGATCATATTATATAATCCCCAATCATAGTGGTTGATTTGAATGGTGTTTTAATTATTCCAAGTGGGATAATTTTTATTATACTGACTATATATTATGACCTTAAATCTATTTACAATCAAAAATATATTGTATGAATATTCTGAGAAGATTCTAAGGAAAGAGGATGTCTTTGTTCAAATAGGGAAAGCAAATCAAAATGAAGATTCTGAGAATGATGCAATTCAGAAAACAATGGATATCATAGCTTCAGATATCACAAAAGCCAATGGTATGTCGTTCAAAACATCTAATATTGCTTTTGAAAATAAATTCAATATTTTAGATGGATTAGTGGAGGAAGGAGAGATTGTATGTACAAAGGAAGTTGTTGCAAATAAACCTGAAGATTTGAATGAGTTAAATAAAGAAGCAGATGTAAACCTCAAGGTTAATTTGGAGGAAATGAATTTGGGATTTGATATGTAGGAAGGTGGCTCATTTAATGTTAAAAGAAAAGGTTCTAAACAACTAAAAGGTTTGGGTCCAATTAATTTGGCTCCTAGGAGTAGGAGAGCTGAAGGTGACGGTAAAGATAAGTTGGGGACTTTATAAAAAAGTATAGTAGCGAGTCAAGTCATAATTTAAAATAAAAGAGCCTATATTATTTCTCTTTTCATATTTTATATTGGAAGTATGTTAGTAAGGTGACTAAGCACATACACATGAGTGGAGATGAAAATAATAATAATAATTTGAACACTTAACTTTCTCTATTATATCATAATTTATAATTCAAATCATATTGCATGATCAACTTTTCAAAAAATCAAATTAAGTTTTTAATTAAATTAATTAATTTAATTTTAAACATAACTAATTATATTATGACCTATGATTATATAGGATTATCATGTACTTTGATAGAACCCCATCATTGAATCAAGGTTGCCAAAATTAGGCCAATTTGAATTTTGTACTAATCATACTATAAGATTATTAATTAACATTTTATATTTTTTGGTTGAATAATAATCAAATCAGCATCAAATCTTGTTTTGCAATCAGATTGTACTATCCAAATAGTCTAGTATGTTTTAATAGAACTCATGTTGAACAAACCTTGGTTTATCTTTGATGGCACTTAATTCGATATAGTAAATTGTATATGTGGTCAAATATATTGTACCAAAAGATTTGTTTTATATTTATCTAATCAAATTTGAATTATTAATAACATGCCATCTCAGAAGATAGATTTGAGTTTCAAAATAATTTAAACAAAAGAAATAGAATTTATTTTCATCATCAAACTCTGCCTAAAGAATATATTATTCATCCCAAAAGATAAAATGATATTCAACTATCATTTTGAAAATAAATTAACTAAGTATAAAACTTTATTTATTTTAAGAGATTGTATTCCTACTCAAGCAAACTAGGTTCTAGATTCCTTATAGAGGCAAGTCTTTATAGTTTATTACAACCCAAGGTGAATCTTGAGAAATCTTTTGATTAAAATGTTGACTAAATTTTTTAGATATGAAAAGGTTTTGATCAGGGTTTTGAAATTCATCTTACTATCTAATAAATGCTTAAATATTGAATACATCTTGATTGAGTTAAAGGATGAAAGGTAAAGAATGTTTGAGACTCTGGGAAAAACCCTAGAAGCACACTAACCTATTATAAGGGTGGAATTTGTTAATTTTGACTAGGATTAAATTTATTTTTAAGTTAAAAATTTATTAGAAGATTGTGTAATCATCCAAAGGGAGATGCATGAATTGTGCACAAGTGTAATATTAACTTAAGTCTGTCTAGAATAAATAACTAGCTAACTACCAAGTTGATGGTGGTTGTAGAGTAACCTATAGAATAGTGGAATGATTTAGTTCTCTATCAATCCCTAACAATGTTTAGGTTTTCTTTGATATAAAATTTATAAAACCACAACTTAATATATGCAAGTATACATACAAAATTAAGTATTATAGTGATAAAGTAGGGTATCGATCTCACGAGGAAGATATGCTCACTTGCAAATAGTACTTTCTACTAAAATTAAAATAAATTTCATACTTGATAAAAAAAATAATGTGGATATTCAATCACTTAAATAAATTTAGAAAATTATAATAAATACATTATGTATATATAATTATTTGGATTTAATCAGTATAAATAACATATTTCTCTTAATGATTCTATTTTATTTGTTAAAATATGCAGAGAATATGCATTCATAAATCTCTATAAAAATAGCATAGACAAAGGATGTTCATCAAATTTCTATGGTTATATTATCACCTTAGGAATTTAGTATGTTTCATACTCTATGCCTAGGTCTGACACATGCTAATTTAATATTCCTGATTTTGCCTATTTCCCTCTATTGAGACCCCATATTGCACCTAGTTTTAAGTACACATATGGCCTCTATATGAATTAAATTAAGATGTAGTAATATTTAAAATATCTTTTTAATCATTAAGGAATAAAAAAACTCATTAGAACTATATATGATATTTAAATCACCAAAAAAAACTAGAGAATTTAGCTAAACATAGAGTAGAATTGAAGCAAACTCGTTTTTATTAATGATATGATAGAAAGAGGACACATGAGATACATATCACCAGAATGGTTCAATGGATTACCTCTAGACTCATTCTCTTTACTTACATATTTGCTTCCATAAACACAAGTCAAACACTCTAATGATTGTATCCAGTATTTATCTAAATTCCCTTAGTTGTCACCCTAAGAAAAATTAAAAGAATCACTTTGAATTGTATTGAAATTATCTAAGTGATTGAACTCTCCTACAAATATAACACAATACTATTTATTATAAACACAAAGTAGGCATCTAACATTGTGGCGCTAGAAAGATCAGTGCCACTGTGCCTAACAAATGAACTAACACCTATGCATTACTTTTCTGGTTCCACTGTGGCGCTTGCTAACATGGATCAATGGCTTAGTGAATAGTTGCATTATTTCACTAATAAATAGGGACCTTGGGAAGTTACAACCACTACACCGTGATGTTTCTGACTTTTGAATGTTGTGACACCAGAAGAGCAATTTTGGCACTAAGTTGTTATAGAGTGTGCCACTACAGCAATATCTGATAGATAGTATAGCACTGTAAAGCTAAACTTTTAACATTATGACACTCTCCGACAGAGAACTTAGCACTGCAATATTGATATTCAGGCACTCCAATATTGTCTTTATTGGCATTGTGGAATTGTTTGTTTTATCGTCATGGCGCTATATGAAACTTAGAATTTTATGCCTTTTCTATATTTTTCAGCATAATACAACTAAAACATTATATTTTCACTAAATGTATGACAAATAAAATAACACATTATTTACACTTATCTTATTTTTCCAAGCATAAACTCTAGCTTTTCCTAAAAAAAAATTTAATATATTATAATTCTGATTAAATGATGAACCAAAGTATAAACTGATAATTTAAAAAATACTAAAATATAGAATAATATATCAAGGTCTAAAAATAGTTAAAATGAATAAAATTATAATTCTAGTTTAGAAAAAATACTAAAATTTATACTAATTAGTCATCCTTATTATTACTTAATTTAAATTTATAGGTTATAGATTTAATTATTAATTTTTTTTTAATTTTAAAATGAATAATATAACATAATGATTAGCCATGTTTGTAGTTAAAATTAAAGCTTCATTAGTTCACCATCATTTGTATTGGTTTTCTTATTTTATTCTTTATGAATTTAAGTATAAGATTGAAATCAAATTTTAAGCATTTAACTTATACAAATTTTTTAATGAACTCATCATTTTTCTCTTTTTTTTCATAGTTCTTTTTCTCTTTAATTTATGGAGTACATACTTAATGATTTTAAATATCAATTTTTTTTTCAAACCCTTTTAATAATCTTAATGAGTTTTATGTAAGGATTTAATAAGATTACCAATTTAAAATTTATACTGCTTATGATTTCTAATTTTAATCTACTCATATCGAATCTTTAAATCTAAATATTCATCTTTATTTTAAAATTTAATAAATAAAGGTTTAACTTATAATTTAAAATTTAAGTAATAACTTAAATGATCTAAGTTGGATAATTGTTAATTTCTTCTCTACTCTATGAATAATAAATATTATTCCTTTAAACTATGATCTAGGGTTTTATTATTATCTTAATTTTTTACATAATTATATAATTATTATTTTTACTAAGATTAATTTAATAATCAAAATATAAAAGTAATCATAACAAATATGAGAGAAATTTCTATGAAATTTAACTAAATTAAACACAAATAATAGTTAACACTACACATGCTTTCATATGAATGAAAAAAAGGCATATAAAACATGTGGTAGCATAACATTTATAACAAACACAAGTTACAAGATAATTAGTGCCCTAAGCACCATGCATAACATATCAAATGGGATGCCTCCCACAAGTAATAAATTATGCACACATACATATTCCAATTAGTCACCTAACTTCTTTCTCTTCTAAAGATAAGAAACAAAACAAAAATACAAATTTGCATCCTTTTTTTCTTTAAATTCACAATTTCCTTACTCATCTATTCCACTTGCTTTTAATCTATGAATATTTAACCTTGAAAATGTGAAAGGTTTTCTTATCTTGAATGTTGATGGCACTATTATAATAAATTTTGATAAAAATATAAGGGCCAATCCATCAAGATTTAAGTTTTTCATGATAAAACTTCTTCCTAAAATCAAATAGTAGAACACCTAGAGTAGCATAAATTTTCTAATCTAAAACTTCACATTTATGCATTTTATTCATACTTTCTTTGTATCTTCATGAATCCTCATGAACTTCATCATGAAATGCATGGAGCTGATTAATAGTAGTAGAACTTTTTATATAGAGAAGAGAAAAGTAATCTTCATTTTTTGAATTTTTCCTCCCCCTTAATCCTACATGAGGAAGGCCTTTGCTTTGTTCTACCCTATATTTTGGTTGCCTCCCACATAGTGTTAAGTTTATAGTCTTCAGCCAAACTTGTCTAGATTTCTCAATTTGGCTAGAGTAAATTATTTTCATTATAAGGTTTTCTTTTTTTTGGATTAACTTCAATGTTACTTGGTAAAGATCTAAGAGGTCTGCTACTAACTGAAATTACAAGTTGACTTAATTGGGTCACTAAATTTTTAATAGAAATAGCTTGATTTTATAATTGATTCCCTAATTACATAACTACTTCCTCTAATACTACTTTATTATTTTCAACTTGATTGCTTTGATTAAATCTTAAAGGATATGTAGCCCTGGAATTAACAACAGGTTTTTTGAGAAGTGCTCTAACTTACTCCTATATTATTTTGCCAATTATTCTATTGATTACTATTACCCAAATTATTTTACCAATTAAAATTAAAAAGGTTCCTCCAACCTAGACTATACTATATAAATAGGGATTATTTAATCTTCCAATTATGTTAACATTTTTTACCTCTTGTGTTGTTTTGTCTTCAATTGAATTTTGCTCTCGAACGAATTCACTTCAAAACCCCAAATTTATTCCTATTGTATTCAACTTCTTTGATATTACTGCAACCTGTGCAGTCAAGATAAATAAGCATTAGATTCATAAATTCCAACTACTTTTTTAGGATTTACTCTCTTAGCAGGCCACTGAAAATTATAAGTAGACTTTTTTCTCTATTAATTAATATGCTTCCTCAAATAGCTTAGACATTAATGATCCTCCAATTATAGCATCAATTATGGCTTTCAATGATCTTAATAATCCATCATAAAATATTTAAATAATCAACTAATAAGGTAATGCATGATGTGGGCATTTTTTATGTATTTCCTTAAATCTTTTCCAACTCTCATAAATGGATTCTTTTTCAAATTAAGTAAAAGAAGTTATATTATTTTTAAGTTTAACAATTTTTAAGGTGGAAAATACTTAGCAAGGAATTTATGAGCTAACTCATTCTAAGTTGTTATTGAATCTTGGGATAAAGGATTTAACCTCATTTTAGCTTTATCACTTAAATAAAAAGCAAACAAGTTAAATCTAATAGAATCATCAGTAACAAGATAGTAATTAAAAGTGGTAAAAATTTCTAAGAAACTAGCTAAATATAATTTGGATTCTTCTACAAGAGTTCCCCCAAATTGAGAGTTTTAAACCATTTGAATGATAGATGGTTTTAATTAAAAATCATTAGCTTGGATTGTAGGTATATGTATACTCTGATGAATTTTGTCTACTAAATGGCTGCATAATCCTTAAGAGGTCTAGAAAGATTTTGCTCTAACTCCAGTTCAACCATTTTCAAGATCTTTTTAGTTATCCTAATTTTAGAAAAGGTCCTCTCAATTTCAAGATAAAATGTCAAAAGATTGCAATAAAGCATGCGACCAAAAATATATAATTAAACAAAGTAAGGTAAAATAAAATAAAATAAAATAATGAAAAATATAAATTAACTATGCAATTAATTAAATAATATAGTGAAAATTTTATGAAACCAAAATACTTCATCGATAATAGTGCCAAAAATTTGACGGGGCCTATAGAGTAATCTATAGAATTATGAAATGATTTTAGGACCTATCAATCCCTAACAATGCATAGGTTTTCTTTGATATAAAAATTATAAAACCTTGCTTAATATACCCAAGTATACATGTAAAATCAAGTAATATATTGATAGAGTAGAGTATCGATCCCATGAGGAAGATATGCTCACTTGTAAACACTAGTACTATCTACTAAAATTATAATAATTATCCTACTCAATAAAAATAAATGATGTGGATATTTAATCACTAAAACAAAAATTTGATAAAGATAATGAATACACTATATGGATATAATATTTTTAATTGATGGGTATAAATGACATTTCTTCTAATGATTCTCTTTTAATTCTAAGGCTATTCAGAGCATATGCATTTCTAGATTTCTGTCGAGCTTCTAAGAAAAAAGGATGTCCACCAACTTTCTATGGTTATATTATCTCCTTAAGAATTTATTATGTTTCATACTATATGCTAAGGTATGATGCATACTAATATAATATTTTTGGTTATACTTGCTTCCCTCTATCGAGGACCTATATTATACCTAATTTTAACTATACATATGGCCACTATGTGCATTAAGTTAAGATCTTGTAATGTTGAAAATATCTTTTTAATCATTTAAGGAATAAGAGAACTCATTTCTACTACATATGATATTTATATCATTAATCCAAAACTAGAGAATTTAGTTAGACACGGAGAAGAATTGAAGCAAACTCATTTTTATTAATGACATTATATAAAGAAGAAACAAGAGATAGATATCACAAAAATGGTTAAATGGATCTCCTCTACACTCCTTTTTAATTATATATTTTATTCCATAAATATTAGTCAAACACTCTAATAATGCTATTCAGTACTGCTCTAAATTCCCTTAGTTGTCACCCTAAGGGAAATTTAGAAAAGCACTCTGAATTATACTAAAACTATCTTAGTGACTAAACCCTTCTACAAACATAACACAATGACTATTTATAGGAAATATAAAGTAGGCATTTGGTGTTGTGACCCTAGAAAGATCAGTGTCACTACACCAAACAAATAAAATAACTCTAATGTGATTCTTTTCTGATTCAACTACCATGGTTCTTTGTGACGTGGTTTAGTTACTTAGTGAACAGTCACATCATTTCATTGACATATCATGTCCTTAGGAAGTTACAATGGCTACACCATGGAAATATTGACTTTTGAATGCTATAGCACTGTAAGAGCAATATTGGCACTGAGGCATTATAGAGTGTATCACTATGGTGTTATTTGATAGAGAATATGGAGCTACAAAGCTAAACTTTTGATGCTACAAAATTTTTTGATAGAGAAGTTGGCACTATAATATTTATATTCAGGCACTATGGAGGTGTCTTTGATGGTGCTAGAGAATTGTTTATTCTGACGCCATGGTGCTTTATGAAACTTAGAATTTTATGTTTTTTTTATATTTTTCTTACATAATATATTTTAAACAACACATTTTTATTGAAAATAAGACACATAAATTAACATATTATTTACACTTATCACTAATCACTTTATACAAACATGATTTTTAGGTCTAATGTATGCAAGGAAGATAACTCTTATTTAAACTAAAAATACGAATTTAGGTTTAGAATTTAATTAGGGATTTAAATATGTCAAGGGTTTAAATGCACCTATCTATTGACATTTCAAACAAGTTTTTATCTAACTCTAAATCTTTTAAATACTTCTAATGCACACTAAATGATATATTTTTTAAGAAAAATTTGCTAACATAATGGCCCAACACTAATAGGAATAGTTGACTCAGTTCTACCACTTAGCTCTCACCTGCTTGTAGTACATTTCTTTGCACTAGTTTATGTATGTCGCAAAAATTTAAAATTCATGACATGTACATAATTTATAGGTAAAGGAATTGCAGTGTAAAATTATAAAAATAATAGCATTCTAGGAGCATAACATGTATGTCCAGGAATAATTACATCCAATACCAAGAAACCTAAAAATAACATGCAGTTCTAATTTCAATCATTTTCAATCTAAGCATTATATGTCTATGAAGAATATGTGCACATATAAAATAATGTAAGAGAAAGAAAGTGGCAAATCCCATAATATACAAATCATGGTTTGCTAAAAAATAAAAGGTGGCAAAGCTCCACAAAAAATAAGCTTAGATTTCTACATATATATAATGACGCAAATCTTTACAAATGAAGATTATTTATTTATTTTATTCAATGTCTTCTATCTTCAAGCCCTTTTTATATACAAGGTAAAGAATTAAAAAAGAAATGAACTTCAAATAAATAAGAACATTCTTTTGGATTTTTATACTATAAACAAAAATTACATTTTAACTTTCACATCTCTTTACAATTTACAACTCCCTTTACATTTACATTTATAATAGAAAATTGAGAGTGTCTAAAGTCGCAAGTGGAGGAGGGGGGTTGTGGGGAGGGGGCTGGATTGTATATCTAAAAAAATAGGCCAATTAAGCTTAGGTTAAAGAAAGATAGATTTTGGTTTGTAGAAAACCTATAGAATTCCACTAAAGCCATAATGGTTACAACAACAATATCATCCTAACATCAAGAAGAGACAACTTCACATGATGTGAGAACCTCAAAACATGGTTGTAATGAAATCAGGAACAAAATAAAAAGCTAATAAAAAATTTCACTATAGCAAGGAATGATAAGGAATATAACTCTCACAAACAATAAATAACAATATCTAACAAATTTTATAGATCATAATATTATTTTTTTAATTATGCACTTTACATATCAATGCAAATGCAACCCAAATTAACTTGGCAAGCAATCGAATATAATAAATGTGTTTCACAAAAATATATAAAAATTTTAAACACATGTTTGCAACTCATGAACAATAACAAGATATTTCAAAATAGGAGATACACAAACAATTTAAAACAAACTTTTGAATCAACATCAGAATGATGTGAATAGTAAGAGATCACAAGTAAGGTTCAACTAAACAATGATTAACCACATGAAGGGTATAATTATGATAAAATTTCAAGCTGACATGATGAGAATCACAATTTAAATCCAAGATAAAAAGTCTTCACAATCTTGCTCAAGATTGAAAGAATTAAAGCACCATAATTGGAAAGAACTAAGAAAAATATAATCTTGAAGTATGGAGAAGAGTGAGAGAGAAAGGGAGAAAATTTAGCAAGCATGAGAGATGTTAAAAAAACACAGCAAAATGATCATGCACTTCAAGAAAAATTTTGGTAGAGTTTCATTATTGTGAGAGCAAGAGGTAAGAAAAACACTAACCCTACCTCTCTTTTTTAAAAAGAGAATTTTGGCCAAGGAATAGGAAAATAAGGGAGAAACATTTTAGGAAATAATATGAACTTTAAAGGATATTTGTAATAAATTAAATCATCCTCCAAAAAAAGCATGTGGCTGGAGAGCCTTGCCATTTTTAATCAGAATCATTTGAATTTGACTTTATGTTGAAAATTTTGGCCGAGGGAGGGAAAGGTTAGATGCACAATATTTGATTTTATTTGTTTCTATCATATTATGGTGCATTTCAATGGAATGGTCAATAGCCAATAAAAGATTTTTAATATTAAAATAATTCCATGTAAAAGAACTTTGAGTGCATAGTTTACAAGTAAGGACAAAGTTAATTTTAAAAGGATTGATTGAGGGTTATAATGCATAAGGCAATTTGGAGAGCGGTTAATTATGTGCCAATAGAACAAATTCTAATTTATTAATCCATTTATTTAGTAGATTAGCCAATAGGTTCAAGTCTCATGGATTACACAATTTAAGGTAATTTATTATATTAATTAAAGTTAGCCAAAATCTTACTTTTTTTATGTTAAACCTTTATTAATTTTATCTTAATTGATTTGAATGAATTAAAATGATGGTATATAATTAAAAATAATTTAATTAATTAATTTCTTAAGACAATTTAACAATATTCATATTTTATGATATAAAATGATTAAAACATTGAAATTAAGTATCCATTTTTATGAAATTGAATTTCACTTTCTTTTATAAATATATTATTCAATTTAATTTAAAAAAATTTGAAAATAATGGTTTTAATAAAAAATTATTGTGAAATTATCATTTTAAATTTCTAAAAAAATAATTTGAATAATTTTGGGAATTCAATTTTAGTTTAATTTATATGGCCATATTAAATAGTGTAGAATGTTGTGCCATGAAAAAAGGTTTCTTCATGAATGATAATTGAATATTAGATCAAGCTAGATGCAAGAATGATAAGGTTTCCAAAATCAGCACTAAAACAAATAATGTATAAATTTAACTAATCATGAATTAATTGTTAAAGAACCATGCATATAAGTATCGCAATTTTTATTTATACGTGAGCTTTTCATTTGAGGTATTGAGATTTAGGAAACAAATACCCAAGTCTTCAAATCTCTCTCTTTTTTTTTTTTTGAAGAATTAGAAATAGCATTGATAAAACTAAAATAAAGGTTACAAAATCCTATGTAATATATTATCTATCATGATCCTTCCTCAACAACTCGATAAGAGTTGTAGGAAGGGAGCTATTGATTACATCAACCTGAAGGAAATCACCAAAGGAAACCAACAAAGGTACTTCCCTCAGTCTCAACTTTAAACACATCATCCATTTCATGCTTAAAGAATCCCATGCTCTAACATTAATAGAGTTCATGAAAGTCGTTACTGCTACTGATCTTCCAGAGATCCCATGGTTGAGTTCTAGTTGATCCTCTATTAGACTGTCATATATTGGAGTTTTAAGAATAATCTGTGCAAGATTATCACCAAATAAGTTTAGAATCTTAGAGACGTCCCAATTACATTATTCACTCATAATATGAACCACTTTCATACCTTATAATAGAAATCACAAACTGCTAGTAACTTTCTCATATTCCTATATAGAATCCAAGTGCCTTCTATTATCCTCTCCTTTTCTCCATTGGAAAGTTTCCATCTACATTGAGAAGCAATAAAAGGAACAATACTCATGGAATAGTGCAAAATGATGTAAAAATAAAAACTTATATCAAAACTTGGACTTATAATGGGAAAAAATACTTCCATTAGTCATAATTCATTTATTAGGAGAACATTACCCTTAGTTGTCGAGGCAAACATCCAAGGGGGAGGGCCTAGCTACCAAGATGGCCATCCAATGGGAAAGATTGGAGAAGTAAACCATTCATCATTGTCCAAGTAAGCCAATAAAATGTGTCCACAAGGCCAAAGGCTTTAGGAAAACTGAGCAACAAAAAGGAACTAGAATGTATATATGCTAAATAGCTAAAAATAATAATTCCATGAGCAAAATGAGCTAAACCATAATAAGAGCTAACAGTATTGAACCCAATAAAAGATAAAAGAAGCAAAGAAGAATCATATCCCCATATGAAGAAAAAAAGTGGTATAAAATAGGTGCTCCAACATTAGGAAATAAGTTTTTAACTTCATCCAATGTCTTCAAGCTAGCAACTTTTATATGAAGAGAATTTTTAATTTTGCAGCAAATAGTAGTAGAGCTATCAAAGTTAAAGCCAAATCTCCATTCAATCCTTTCTCTCCAAATGTTATAAAGGGAGTAACATATACCCAAGAAGTAAAAACTCTTTTGAGCAGAATTTATCTACAACAATTTAGAAATATATTCAAAATGTTATAGCAAATTTTGTCTTATGAGGAAGCTATTCATCCAAGGGATGAGGTTAGAAACAATGTTTAAAGAGAATTCACACTCAAAGAAGAGGTGAGAAACATTTTTAGGTAAATCATTACAAAAGCTACACCTAAACATAACTTCAATAATCCTTTTAATGAGCATATCAGCAATTTTTAATCTCCCTACAAGAGCCATCCATGTGTTGGTTGAAAATCATAAAGCATAATTCAATGCTAAATAAATTTATGCCAAGAATCTTGTTGTAATTCATCATAAAAGACATATAGGGAAGATTTAAAAGTGATATTATCAATGCAGGCTAGATGATTCAACAAGTTGTGTTCAAGTGGATGGGAGTCAAAGAAATTGCTTCCTTGACAAGCGTAGGAAGATCAGTAGGCATAATCCATAAATTAGACATCATGAGAGAATTTATAGTAGAGTCATGAAATAATAAATGAACTACATTAGCAAAGTCGAATAGTTCTGCAAAAGAATCACCATTACATCAATGTTACCAAGGTAAGGAAACAGAGTAATCAAGTGAAATCTTAATGGAAAAATTTGTTCTTGGTTTTAACAACAATATTTCTCAAGTGATTCCAATAAAGAGAGGGATTGAAAGAGGGGACTTTTCATGGTGAGTGATATTTGGTTCTACATCAACATGTAAGGGAGCGACTACATTAAACAAATTCCATATAAGAGACCAATTATAAGTGTGTTATAAGGATTAGATGGGAGGAATACCATGGCCACCACCTTTTTTTTTTTTTTTTGGCAAACAAGTTGTTTATCCATGAAATAAGATGAAATTGTTGGTGTTTATGCATTCGTGATACAGAAACCAAGAACACAATTTATCAATAGATATGCAATAAATTTTCAGCATTACTGAGCCTTAAATCTAATATGCAATATTATTTCATATAGTTAATCTCATATATTGAAGTCTTCCAGTAAATGACAAAAGCTTGGCTTTCTAGCCAGTAAATAGAGAGGTAATTTTTTACATGAGGGGTTGAAAGTGGGAGATGTAAATTCTTTTGAAAGAAATAGACAAACCAAGGTATGATATGGAATTTCTTGCCAAGGTGAGGTTGAGCATGTTACCAAAATCTTATGCATTTTTCATGTTTGGAGATATGATAATGGAGCTTTTAACACAATTGAATTGGAGACCAAAGCTAGAAGCAAATTGACTTAAAATATTGTTAAATGTAATGGAATTTTGAGCATTAGCTTTATGGAACAGAAGAAAGTTGTCTACATATAAAAGAAGGTTGAAGTAAGGACCCCCAGCCTTGATGTCATCAAAGTTATGTCCATTAATAGGAAAGTCAAAATAATTGGAGAGTGCATCCATTGTGAAACAATATAAATAGGGTGAGAGAGAATAATATTTTCTCATGCTTGTGGAGGAGCTGAATAGGAACTTAAGGCCTCTATTAAAATAAATAGAATAGTAAACATCTTTAATAAAAGATTTGACCAATGATACAAAAACTATAGGAATAGATTTTTATTCTAGCCTCTACAATAAAAAGAATATGGGGAGTATGTTAAATGTTTTAAAGATATATAAGTTTAAAAATAAATGTATTAGTACAACATTGTTTAAACACCCCCAAAAGCTTAGATGATAGTATAATGTTATCAATTGAGATTCACTTTTAAATAAAGCCAATTTGAATAGAATGAATAATTTGTGGCATAAATTGATAGAATGAATACAATTGAGGGAAAATTTTAGAAGAAAAGGAAAGGAAGAGGGGGAAGAAGGGAGAGTTAGGGGGAGGAGGAAAAGAGGATTTTCTTGTATATAAGGAGAGGAAATATTGAGATGATTTATAAGTGAAAGAAATTGTAGGGTGTCGGAAGCGAAGAAATAACTCATCACGATGGTAAGATATGTATTTTATATGCAAGTTGATTGAGTATTATCGGTATACATGCATTTGAATTAGTTGTAGGTGATATATGCTTTATACTCGTCTTTTGAGATTAATCTGAAATTATGATTGAATAAACCATTCCACAATAACTTCCTATAATAAGTGATTTTATTATATGATGTTACTATCTACAATTTTATCATATGAGGATTTATATGATATGATTTATACAGTCATACCTACTTATATGTTGATACACCTCACAACCATATTAATTTATTTGCTTTTATTTGTTTTTATATTTATTCAAGTGTTACACAACTTGGAAGAGAAAAAGTAATGAATTGATAAGTACGAGAATTCTTCATGTCAGGTGTTAGGTGAGTAGGGCAATGTTATCCTAATGAGCAACACGACCTTAGTATGATATGAAGCCTATGAGCTATGATATGAAGCCTGCGGGCGATAAAGGCAGTGTAATCTCAATTTCTAAAGTTGAAAAAGTGAACTATGAAATGAATTGAACTCTATTTTTTATTACCTATAGTAATTTATGAGATATAGTTTGAAAAATAATTGACAATGTGGGATTTATCAACAACGTAGTTGTTTGATGTTAAAATACTACTACCATAATATAATTATATTAAAATAATATTTCACATAAATCTCATGAGTAGTTATATTTTTAGTTGTTACATTATAAACTATTGTGTATTATTACTATTTAAAACTCATAAATAGTTTTCTTTTCCTGCATGCATATGTTGATAGACAAGTATTGGGTTTAATATAGTTGAATACTTTATTAGAATTGAATATCTTTCTAAGCCTTAGATCTCATCAGATTTTCATTCAGGTCGTTGTTACAAGAAATGACAAGGATATGTGGAAGCTGACTAGACTCCAGTGAATTTAAAACTATGTTTTATTTTATGGTTGTATGAGATGAGTCATAAATAGAGGTATGTGAACTATTGTTATGAAAATATTTTTTTGTAATTGCTTACTCCGTAATTATATACATATGATGTAAATGAAAAAATTTTGAATGCTTTTGTTTCATAGACTAATGTGATGAAATGTTATTTGAATATTAAATTGAATGGTTATGAGATTTGATCATTTGGAGAATTGTATGCTTTTTTTCAGTTGCACCTTAATGGTTTGGTGAGGGATGTCGTGGGGTTAACAGTAATGGTGGAAGATTCTTATATTGTCATGCGTGGAGACCCCCTAGGTAAAGGTTGCGGCTGGTGCTTTTTCTCCATGAGAAGGCTGTTAATTGGCGGGTTGGTAGAGGGTTTGCTAAGGCGTAAGTTTAAAATATGAAGAGAGCCGCAACTATCACGAACTTTTATTTGGTCCGGTGAACGTACGTAGAGCTACGTTCGGCCGGCACTAAGATCGCAGGCACAAAACGAGAAATACCGAGCAAATACTGAGCAATACAAACAATAACGAGAAATACCATTATGTGAAGACAAAATACCGAGTAATACCGAGCAATCCCAAAAAATACCGAATTTTTTTCTAAAAAAAACTCGGTATTTTTTTGGAATTACTCGGTTTTACTCGGTATTGATCTTCACAGAGCGGTATTCCTCGTTATTACTAAAGAATATCTAGCAATACCGACCAAATACCGAGCAAAAACCGGGTAACAATCCTCTAACTGAGCATAGAGCTACGTCCGGTCAGAGGACATAATAAAAGTTCGAGAACTGAGTTTCCAATCTTAATGGACTCTAAAGGCAATATTCTTCCCGAAGACAGAAACCGTAATCTCATCTCATCTGGCAGGAAGGACTTTTTCTACACTTGAACACATACCTTATCAAAAATTAGGTTAGTTTTCCCTCCTATTAACGGGGTCAACAATAAGAGGACAACCGATAGCACTTATTATTTTTTGTATTCCTTCGAGGTTCCAACAAGGGAGTGGCAAGCCATAGATTTTCATCCAGTTAAGAATAAATGAGAAATCATATTTAGGTCTGAGCACAGGAGATCACTTTTGAAGAATGAAATATATATATATATATATATATCATAAATTAAATATATCCATACATGATTCTAAACAAGTACTCCAGGAAGAGATTAAATCACAAAAAAAAAATTATTTTGTGCTTGGAACTTCGATTACTTGAATATCTAAATCAAGCTCAAATCACTACCATATCACGTCGTATATCAGCCATGATTTTCGTGGATCCAACCTTTAATTGAATGGAGTCATTCGAAACTAGAGAGCAAACGAAACATTAAACATGTTATAGATTACAATCTGAAAAACTAATTTCATTTCAACGGATTTGTAACCAAATAAATATCCACAAAGTGAGGAGAGCCTAACTTCAAGAAACATCACTTAAAGAAATTTAGGTTCTACTGATGACTGAAGAGCCTCAAGAACTATCCAAATTAAACCAAAGAAGTAGAACAAGGAACAATGCAGAATAACCTGGAGTTTATTTTGGTTCCAACGAAAAACTGACTGTTACAAGACTGTTGACCAAGGCTGCGGCTCATCGGACTGGCTGCTGGTTGTAATGGTTCTTCTCTTTCTTCTTTGCAGCAGCAAGTTTCGCACTCCTTGCAGCAGCCTCAGTTGACGCAATTTTGGATGCAATATCCATTTCCTTGCCGGACTTTTTCCTCTTCATGGAAGCCACCTTCTTCAACCTCTCTTTCATATCTACTCCAGCAGCGGTCTCTTCAATGGTTTCAGCAATTATCACTCCATCAGAGCCATCAGCATCATCTGCTAATTCAGGTGTATCCTTAACTTCTCTAGAAGATTTTTCTTTCTTTCCCTTCTTCTTCTTTGAAGTCTTGCTCTCTGCTGTGGCTATATTATTTTCGTTATCACCGTCCTTTCTTTGCTCATCTGGATTTTTCTCTCCGGTGGCAACTACAGAAGAACAAATATCAATAGGAAAAATGCAGCCAAATTGATGACTTCATGCTATTTATATTAAAACAAGATTTAGTAGAGCAGAAATATAACTAATAAACCTGAAGGCATCAAAATAAGAAAATGGACATACCATTACTTTCAGTTTGACAAGCATCTTTGTCATCCTTGCTGGAAACTGCAAATTCAGCTAAAAGAGCATCAAGTTCTTCGAGCTCTTTTTTCTTCTGTTCCTTTTTGGAAAGTTGCTTTTCAGAATCTTTAGGTGCAACTGGAGCAAGGGGATGTGTATTCACAATTAGCTCAGCTGAGGGAGGAGCCTCAGGCACCTGTTCACCTTCATCCTCGATGTCATCGTCACCATCATCAAGGCCATCATCCTCACTTTCACTTTCCTAAAACACAGAGAATGGTTAACCAATTAATATTCATCGGAAGTTTTAGCCCATAAGAAGTAATATATTCTCATACAAGAACTAATGCATGTCAACAGTGATAATTTTAAAAATTGGTTCATTCCGTGCAATGAAAGGCGCAGGTTTATAACCACGTTTCATTCTACAATGAAATGTGCTAGGAGCCTACGAGAATAAATAACTCGCATGTATTCACACAGAATAGGCATGTGGATCTCCAGATGCCTTATCTTTTTTTTTAGTAGTCAGAATGAAATTGCACAAAAGTTAGGATCCATAAGGTTAAATGACAATAGATCAAATAAAGTTCCATCTCAGACTTACACTTAAACCTAGGGGTGTCAATATTGGACCCGACCCGAAAATTTCGGGTTCGGGTTGACCTGAACCCGAAGCGGGTCGGGTTCGGGTTCAGGTTTTCGACCCGTTTCAAAAAACGGGTCAGGTTCGGGTTGACCCGGGAACCTGGAAATGACCTGGAATGACCCGGTCTGCCCGCTCTTCCCGCATGAATCGACTCGCTGCTGAGTGCCACGCGTGCCGCGATTCAGCTGCAGGCGCATGTGAACCCGGCTGCCCGCGATCTAGCCGCAGATGCGGACCCGCGTCCCGCGGTCGAGTCTGCCGTGCGTCCCGTGGTCGAGTCCCACGGCCGAGTCTGCAGAGTCTGCCGCACGTCCCGCGGTCAACTCCCACGGTCGAGTTTGGCGTCCGCCGCACGTCCCGCGGTCGAGTCCGCCGAGTCCGTTGCGCGTCCCGCGATCTCCCTGCCCGCTGCTGCTGCCGTTGCCGAACCCCGAAGCGTGACCCGGCGTACTGTTGTCGAATCCAAAGCGGGGTCGGGTCGGGTTGACCCGAACCCGAAGTGGGTCGGGTTCGGGTCCGTAAAACCAACCCGTATACAAAAACGGGTCGGGTTCGGGTTGACCCGAATAGTGCCGGGTCAGTTTCGGGTTCGACCTGAACCCGACCCGTGACCCGAAATTGACACCCCTACTTAAACCCCTTGTAAATCTACCAACAAAAAAGCAAATACGCAAACAGTACCAACAGATAAAGTTTACAAAGCTAGCCATCCAAATTGCTGTACTGTTCTAAATGTTCCTGATGGCAATTTAACTGCATTAGCATAAGATTAGGCACTTTTAAAACCGAGGTCAAACTTCTTCACCCAAGTCTCAGTGTTATCCTCATCAAATGCAACCCGCCCAGCTCTGGTCAACCATATAAATACTTCTACCAAGAAATAATTACCCTTCAATGTATTTGATCCCCTAACATGATCATTACTCTCAAAATAATCCTCACTAGAAAGACTAAGCAGCATCCCTCCCTTAATCTATCAAGTTTAACGAACTAAAATAGATGGGGCCAGCCTTTTTTACACTACTACACAATCATCTATATTCTGTTTATGTACGTACGTGAATGCAGAAGCACATGCAAGCATAGGAGCACCTAGACAGGAAAACAGTCCCAAGGAACCCTAGAAATGTGTAGTGGCTTTCCAAACTGCTCAAGACTTATGAAGCAAGCTTGGTAATCACAACTTTTGAACAAGAAAAAAGTTGTTAAGGTCTGCTAATAACTAATCTAATGATAAAATAAACTCTGATCGTTGTTTGGCTACAAATATTAGGAGTGCAAAATAAAGGAAATCCAAGAGCTGCAATTTTCTTCGGTGTTTGGTTTGGGGTCTATTTGGTTGAAAGTAATATATATATATATATATACCTTATAAAATTCACGGTCCAATGATTGGAAGAAAGGTCCTATGATTGGAAGAAAGTTAACGCAAAACAAATTTTCAAAGTATTTGGAATTCCTAATCCAATTCATGTTCAATGCATTTGAATCGACCGATTTGGGAGAATTCTATATACACCACTTTTATGAAACTTTGTCGACCAACAACCGATGCTCGTCGTTGCGGCTGCCTTGCCCGCTACCATCCCATCACAAGTTGCTCACCACCGCTAGCTGGATCACTATTGTTGTCAACCACAAGTGGCAACCAACCGCCACTGCTAATGACTGCCCATCGCCAGCCAACGTCTACCCCGTTACTTTTGCCTTAAGGTTGATGCTAAATTAATTTTACTACAAACCAAACACCAAAAAAATCTCTTGCATTTGTAGTGTACTCACCCAAGCAATTTTAAAACAATTTCAATATACTACATTTACTTTATATTATATTCCTTTTAATATGCATTCCTTTTAAACAAACCCCTTAAAATAAACCAAAAGCAAAGCATTTGAACAAGGGATTAAGAATACTTAATATCCATTTTTATGAATTTGGATTTTGCCCAACTTAGGTGATCTATTTGCAAGTAAAATTCGTAACTTACGATCTCATGCCCCGCCACTATTGTCGTCCCTCATTTATAACCCATCATCACCCTCATCACTACCGCTCACCTTTATCACTTCAGTCCGCCCTTGCTACATTTTAATATATTTAAAATGTATCATAACAAACAAAACAACCAAAGCATTTGAGACGTCCAACCAAACAACTCATGCATTTTAATTACTCTACATTTTTATAATGTGTGTATTTAAAAACAATTTCAATATACTACATTTACTTTATATTGTATTCCTCTTAATATGCATTCCTTTTAAACAAACCCCTTAAAATAAACCAAATGCAAAGCATTTGAACAAGGGAAGAATACTTAATCCACTTTTTTATGAATTTGGATTTTGCCCAACTTAGGTGAAAAATGCCTCAAGGCTTAAGCCTCGTGAATTTTTTATAAGACGTGCACTTCAGTTTGGTTGAGGTGCACCTTGCCTCATTATCGCGAGGAATATGTCTATATATATATATATATATATATATATATATATATATATATATATATATATATATATATATATATATATATATGTTCTTAAAGCTTAACTAAATCCTAAACTAAATGCCAGAACAAATCACGTCTTCATGCACCCTCGAGTCGTAGTAGTTTCCTTCCAACTACCTCAACCTACAACCCGCCGCCACCGTCGCAACCACCATAGTCGTAGTTGTCGTTGGGCATCACTTAGAAGCCGCACACCAGCACCATCTCCTCTAGAAATTTTGACGTATTATTCTTATTTTTGTATTGATGACAAACATTTATGAAAGAGGAAGATTGAAATAAAGAAAGAAGTAAATTGTGAGGCATTTGACTCCACAAGATGAGCCAGAGGAGACTAATTTTTTAAGATGACTCAAATAAAGATCGCCCCTTCAATAATGACAGTGTAGATGATCTCTGAGTTATTGCTAACTATTTCTGCTTTCTTTAATAATTAAATTAGAATGTATAGGAAATTGAAAAAGAAGATATTTAGAGTTGAACTTAACATTACATGATATTTTTATATAATTCATATATTTTATGTTATTTTGCATCATAGTATTTAGATTTCAATTATATTTCAAATAATTTATCACTTGTCACTTTACATTTTATATTGTTTTTTGTTTCATATGTATATTAATTTGTTACTTTATAATTAAATAGAAAGTTAATGAGTTATTCTTTAACATACTATTTCGATAATATATAAAAACCACTTTTAACCTTTACTTTCACTTCACGTAATTTTTGGATTTTTGAGGCGTATGCCTCAAAACACCTTAAGACGTACTTCTTGACTTACAAGCAAAAATAATTCACCAATACCAATTGTGCAATAACACACCCCTTGTGATACAACCAAAATTTTGAGGAAGCTAAGGTTGCAACAAAAATGACGTCTCCCTTTCAAAATGAAATAAACATACACAAATAGAACAAAACGATATTATTATATCCCACAATAGTTTAAAGAAACACAAGCAATCCTTACAACTTAAATAAAAGGACATCACCATACGACTTTTCAATGCTTTGAGAAGAAAGATACAATGGGCTGTAAACTTGTGGAGAGAAGAATTAGATAGAAGATTGAGACAAAGTTTTAGAGGAGAAGAGGAAGGAGACTAGCTCGCAAGCTAATGAAAAAACCCTCAGGTTTTCTTTCCAAAAATCATCACCAAAACTCTTCCCCAACAGCCACCAAAACTTCTTTTTTATAGCCACAAAAGAGAGATCAAAAGAGAACCTCAACCGCCCCAAACAGCCGACTAACAAAAGGAAAAAAAGGCATTTAAGGCTCCCAGAAACCGAACCGCCACAACCAGGAGCCGGGACAAAAACAGGAACCGAGGGACCCAAGCAGACGAACGGAACAACCCAGCAGGCAGGAAATTGAAAAGCCCAGCAGGCAGGAACCGAACAGCCCAACAGGCAGGAAACCGAACAGCCAACCTAAGCAACCAAGAACCCGTCAGCTCCCAAATAGACCAAACCCAAATCAGCCCAAGTCCAACCACCACAGAGAAGCTAGCACACCAAAGATTTGCCATGTCCAAGAGCACAACCTACTCATGATCATTGATTGCCTTCCATCATAGGGTAGAAAAAACATTAAAAAAATATATAATTCAAATTACAGTAAAATCCAAAATAAAAAAAAATTAAAATGAAGTTTGCATGCATCAATTTCCCCCTGCGAGGAGAATCTCATCTCTTGATGAGAATGCTTCAATAATTCTTTGATAGAGATCAGGACGTCAATTTTGTAGCTCCACTGCATCTATCGAAGTACAATCAGTCAACGGATGGCCGCTCCATTTAACCAGGAATCGATTGTGCTCTCCAGTCCTAGTCTAATCCTAATTTGATAATATCCACTTTGCAAACAATTTTAGAAAAAAATTTCGCGCCACTAAGCATATCCATCATATCATCTAGCCTAGGAATTGGAAACTGGAAACTTATATTTGATGGTTATCTTGTTTATGACTCTGTTATCCACACATTCTCCAGGTTCCGTCCTTTTTGGGTGTAAGTAATGTTGGCACAGCACATGGACTCATGCTTCCTTGATTAGACCCTTATCTAAAAGTTCAGTCACTTGCTTATGTAATTCCTCATGTTCACCAGGACTCATTCGGTAATGAGGAAGATTGGGTAATGTTACTCCAGGGATCAAGTCAATGTGGTGTTGGATATCTGTCATTGGGGGCAAAGCTTTTGGCAGTTCATCAAGGGTTATGTCTGAATATTCGTCGATTAATGGTCGTATTGCTTTGGGAATTTCAGAAGATTGTTCAAACTCTTTTCCTAACACCATATAGGCTATCTCATACTATTTTAGTTCATTCGCGTTAAGGAGTAATTCAAGAGTGTTTGCTTTCGTTGTTCTCAGTTGGGTATTCTTGGCAGGTGGGTCAAAGATGTGGTTTTAAGGGTACAAAGTGATTTTTTTATTGTTTTGAATGAGAGTGTATGTGTTTTTTTCCCCATTGTGAATTGTTTTATGATCAAATTGTGAGGGACGACCCAATAAAATATGACATACCTCGAGAGACATGATGTCACAAACAACCTGATCTTTATAAGAACTTCCAATTGACAGGTTAACAGTGCATTGTTTCATGACAGGAACTTCACCTCCTTCCTTAAACCAAGAGATTTTGTAGGATTTAGCAAGTGTTTTGATTTCAGTTTAAGTTTATCCACCATCAGTTGTGAGATAAAATTTCCTGAACTTTCACTATCAATCATCAAAGTACAGAGTTTTCCTTCAACAGAGCAAGTGGTTCGGAAGATATTTCTCCTAAGCCACTTATCTCCAGTATCTACTTTAGTAGTAAAAATTGGTCTCCTTGGTCGCCTTCTACATCAATTCTTTCTATCTCGCTCTCATTTTCTAGTTCACTTTCAATTTCCTCTTCCTCATCTTCTAATTCCTCATCCTTCTCAATGTAATTAGTCCTAGGAGGGTTGTTTTTTCTACAAGCAGCTGAAAGATGTCCATATAACTCATATTTGTAACATGGTCCAATAAGTTTGGCTGGTTCAATCGGTTTGAGTCCCATCAATCCCTTTCCTTTATCTAAGGTTTGAGTTTCAGATATTTTTGTTCGCACATTTGATGTTTTGTTCACACATTTGATGTTCAAGTAGAAGGTTGTGAAGATTGGATTCTTATCCCATCGGTTTGTCGACACTTGAACAGTTCAGGTGCCTTGTTATTACTTCTTTGTTGTTGCTTTTCAATTTTGAAGGTCATTCGATAAGCTTCGTCGAATTAGATTATATGATGTAAGCTTAATTGATCTTGAATATCCCATTTCAACCCATTAATGTATCTAGTGATAGTTCGTTCTTCAGATTCATCTAAATCGTTTCGAGATTGAAGTTTATAAAATATTTCAGTGTGCTCATCAACTGATTGGTTTCCATGACGAAAATTATTAAATTCTAGGAATAAAGTGCGTGAGTGATCATAAGGCAAAATTTTCCCTGCATTTTTTTCTTTCATCTTATCCCAAGTTTGAATTTTCTATTTCCCTCTTATTAACCTATCATTTTGAAGATTCTTCCACCAAGTTAAAGCGTGACCTGTGAGTTTTAGGCTAGCAAACTTAACTTTTTTATTATCCAGGAATTCTTTCCATTCGAAAAATTGATTCTTTTTTTTCTATCCATTCAATGAATTGTTCAGGTTGTAGCTTACCTTCAAACTCATGAACATCAATTTTTATCCCATGATCCCAATTCCTATGACGTCTGATTTGATTCCTAGGTATTTCATCTTCACTCTTAGAGTTTTGAGCATTAGCATTATTGAAATATTGTTCAATTGTTGTTGTAGGCCAGCTAATTGTTGCAATATTTGTTGTCAATCTCCTTCAATGTTTTGATTAGCCATTCTGATTTTAGAAAGAGAAGACTCACACACAAACCAAGGATTTATCAACCTTGGCTCTGATACCAATTTGATGCAACCAAAATTTTGAGGAAGCTAAGGTTGCAACAAAGATGACGTCTCCCTTTCGAAATGACATAAACATACACAAATAGAACAAAATGATATTATTAAATCCCACAATAGTTTAAACAAACACAAGCATTCCTTACAACTTAAAATAAAAGGACATCACCAAACGACTTTTCAACGCTTTGAGAAGAAAGATACAATAGGGTGTAAACTTGGGGAGAGAAGAATTAGATAAGAAGACTGAGATGAAGTTTTAGAGGAGAAGAGGAAAGAGACTAGCTCGCAAGCTAATGAAAAAACCCTCAGGTTTTCTTTCCAAAAATCATCACCAAAACTCTCTTCCCCAACAACCACCAAAACTTCCCTTTTATAGCCACAAAAGAGAAACCAAAAGACAGCCTCAACCGCTCCAAATAGCCAACCAGCAAAAGGAAAAAAAGGGCATTTAAGGCTCCCAGAAACTGAATCACCACAACCAAGAACCAAGACAGAAACAAGAACCGAGGGACCAAGGCAGAGGAACCGAATAGCTCAGCAGGCATGGAACTGAATAGCCAAGCAGGCAGGAACCGAACAGCCCAGTAGGCAGGAACCGAACAGCCCAGCAGGCAGGAAACCAAACAGCCAACCCAAGCAACCAAGAACCCTCCAGCTCTCAAATAGAACAAACCCAAATCAGCCCAAGTCCACCACCACAAAGAAGCTTACACACCAAGACTTGCCATGTCCAAGAGCACAACCTACTCATGATCATTGATTGCCTTCCATCATCAGTAGAAAAAAACATAAGAAAAAACATAAAATTCAAATTACAATAAAGTTCAAATTAAAAATAAAATTGAAATGAAGTTTGCATGCATCACCTTGACTCCATCAAGGACCTCTCAACCTCACATTCTCTTATTCCTAAATGGATTGAACACTCACAAACAAGGAGACAGCTCTCTCTCCAAAGCTCTCCCTCACAGAAAGAAACATCTCTTGCTACTCACTTGCATCCTCTCATTCTATTAAAAGACTTAAGTTAGTCTATTTAAATTAAATCCTAATTTACAAATATATTTTTCTGATCGTACAGAACGAAGTGTCTCATACTGTCTGATTAGTTAAAATAAAGACTCTTGTTACAATTTTAGCTAAACTCACTGCTGTAATTTCTTAAGTTTGCTTCTTTGATTCAGCATTGTATATGTTGTACTTGAAATATTAATAACACATAAAAGAAACAAGTAATATATATAAATTAGAGAGCAAAAAACGATCTAACCAATAATATTTGAAATTATCAAAATACAGGGTCAATCTTATGGATTTCAACAATCTCACCATTTTTATATGATGACAAATATTATTGTTTGGATTTTGATTTTCAAATTAGTGTTCAATTTCATACTAAGTTGCCCCTCCCCCGCCACTATATGCTCTTCTTAAATCTATATGAGAAAATATGAATTTTATATATATATATATATATATATATATATATATATATATATATATATATATATATATATATTGCTTTTTTTTTAAACAACAACAAACAAATAAACACAGCAACATATAAAACCAAAACAGGGATGTTGATTTTAAATAAGAACCACAAAAATAAATATGTCTACAACAACCAACACTCTAATGACTCACCCTTTTGATATCACAAAAAGGGAAGAACAACTATAAAGGAAGTAAAAAAGTAATGCAATACTGTAGAGAATACAAACTTAAAAAAAAAAAAAGATGATACGAAAAAAAACTAGTAAATACTCTGACGGTCCCTGATCAGGTAGCAGTGGTTATTAAAAGAAGAGATGAAAGGATAAAAATTGCTCCTGAAACAAAACCTTATCCTCCAAGTGTTCATGTCTCATCTCTGCAGCTACACCAAGCATGTCGTGGACTCCTAAATGTGTATCCAATCTTATAGCTCAAATTGAGGAAACTGCTCAGTCCATGAGTTCAAAAGAGGTGGCTGGACGACAGGGGCTAGTCCTCCCCCCTCTTCCTCAAAATCATGCTCCCTCTCATCCTGTGGTCCTCGGCATTAGTCACTATAGAGAAGATAGAATGAACTATTGGTAAAGTTGGGAAGTGATGGGCCAATGTAGAGAAAACAAGGCCATACTTGGCATCTAGTAGAAAGGCCATGATGTGTCCTAATGCCAAGTTCTACGTACGGTGGGCCCTAGGATTTCTAATGGATGTTAGACTTTTTGTGTATCGGAATAGCACCTCATTAATATTAAACTTAATCATATCAAAATAGGTCACAATTGAGGGAAGTGGGGTGATGTTTATCCGATCAACAGTTTTGGGGATAATTGAGTGTCGAAGGACGTAATGGATAAGACGTGCATTCAACACTAATGTGCTAATAAGTGGACGGTGATGGTTCATAAAGTTGTTCCTAATTGTGAGATTGACCTGTGTCCAATTGTAGGCAGTTGAGATATCATGGGGTTTAGTGTCAGTGTGGAAAATATGAAGGTGATCGTGAAAATCTTGAGGTGTGGATTCTAAGGTAGTCTAAGAAGAAGACAAGGGGCAACAATCGATCTACTAAGTCAATGTGATTACATATTCATGCCTATTTGATGAAGGTTTAAAAAAAAAAATTAAAAAAAAAGCCTATTTAATGAAGGTCATCACCAATAACCTACATAGATGTATTATTCCAAATTTAGAGTTGTTTAGCTGTCAAACCAATTGGAAGGGGTCAAACTTAATGACCATGACAATGAGCCATTGTCTTGCCTCGCACAGTGATGGTAGATTTTGTTGCTAAATTCGCCTCATCTAATATACCTCCGTAATCCAACTCAGGGCGCCGAACAAATCAACTTGGTGGTTGCATGCTGATGATGCTTCAAGGGAGTATATCAATGACATCATCCTCGCCAGTCCTCAAGTTATTGTCCAAAGTTACAACATCCACCTACATTTTGATGACACCAAAAATTAAGGAGAGCATGAACTCATGTTTTTCGATTGATGGTGTAAATTGAATGTGGAGTATTAATGAATTCTCTTCATCAATAACTTCATGATGTTTTCAATATATCAGGTCTTCATTTAATACACATAGTGGCCATAGATATAGTTAATATTGGGTGTAATGTGAAGCCTAGGAATACGAAAGCAAGCACAACCAGGTATGTTTGGAGTGGTATGATGCAAGCATAGGCATAATGCTTGTAATGTATCAAATTTATAGAAATAAATTGTTATGAGGGGTTTTTGATAGTACATGTTTTAATTACTCTTCTAAGATTCTCATAGGGTGATAGACTATAAAACTTTTGATGGGGACATCAGCAGCGATTTCGACACATGTACCTTCAGGAGATGCCGGAGATCGACGGCCACGATCATGATCTGTATTTTCATCATTTTATGCAGTAGTTTATTTTTATTTTATATTTTTTTCGTTTTTGCCCTTATGGGTATTTGGTAGCTATTGTAGCCCACGGGGCATTTTAGTCTTTTATTTTCTTTGTCATTTGGTGGCCTATATATATGGCCATTTTCTCATGTAATAGTTAGTTTTTGATGAATGAAAATTTGCTACTTATGTTCTCTTTGTGAGTTCACCCTCGATCTCTTAGTGAGTTCGTAGGAGAAACTAGATCTCTTTGTGAGTTCTAGGTTTTCTTGTCTTTCGTCTTTCTTTAGTTCTCTTGATCAATTCGTATTGTGGAGATTTGGATTGAAGGCACTAGTGGGAGATTGGATTTTCATGCTTTGGATCCCGAGAATTTCCCCCACTCTCTCCCCTCCCTAGCTCTTGCCACCGCCCCCTCCCTGGATTGCCCAAGCCGCCGGCCTGCAGCCCCAACCGCAGGCCAGCAGCCACCGGCCAGCCCTTCCCCAGCCCACCGGTGTCCTCCCCCCCTTGCAGCTGCCTCCTTCCCCTTCCACCTCTCTACCCGCTGGCCCTTCCTCTTGGATTTTGAATTTGAAATTCAAATTCTCCAAGAGCCATTACTCACTTGCCAAAATTAAATCCTGAATTTATTCAATCATCTTAATTGGATTTCAATTCCAATTTGAAATTCAAATAGCTGCCTCATTGTTTAATCATAAATTAGGCAACTTCCCTTCTTGGTTAAAATCTGAATGATTTCAGCTTTTATTCAAATCCCTTAATTAATCAAGTGGGCCCCACCTCATCAAAACCGAAACCCCCCTCTCTCCTTGATCTTTGGCCGGCCACCCATACCCATTACTCCTCCCCTTAATTAGGAGCTTAATTCATGGCTTCAAATAAGGCCTCATTAATTCCTAATTTCCCTCCTAAGCCTAAATTTCAAATTTCAAAATTTTGAAATTACAAAGTCCAAATTAAAATTTGGAAACCTAAAATTAATTTCAGATTTCCCAACCTAGTTCTTGCTTAGCCCCACTTGTTCCCTTCCCTATTGTTCACCTAGTTAATTCCCATCAAAAGTGCCAAAGAAAATTTCCCAAATGCCTAATGCAGCCACCAAATTCATGCACACGAGTTCCACGTTCCAGCTGTCCTAGATATCCCCTTCTCAGCTTGCTGCCAAGAAGAATCAACCCAGTTTTCCCTCCATTCTGTGGCCTGAAGTCACCCCGGGTGCTATCCCGAAGCCCTCCAAGGGTTGTTACAGGTTTTCTGCCATTACCAATGCTGTATAGTGAATTGGAGAGATACCATTGCAGCCCACTGTCCGCTAGTATCAAATTCAACAAGCATAATTGTCCAGGATGACGTCGTAGCTGCTGTCCAACAGTTCCGCAGGTTTCCTTGCACCACATCCTCACCCGGGAGGCCCCAACCGTTGTCCAGGATTCCATACTCCGTCCACCTATCCAAGAACGACGATCCAAGGTTCCTTCTTCCTCGGAGCGACCTCGATTCTAATGTGGAGACTCTTCTTCCGCTAAAGCCTAGACTATTTGAGCGTATGAGCTCCAAAGGTGAAAGTTCTCATTATTAAATCGTGGATTCTTGTTTATTGTCGTAGCATACAATTATTCTTTGCGTTTTCTTGAATTGTTTGGTAAATCGATTTCGCTCTTCTTTGCCTAAGCAAGTTAAAAACCAAGAATTCTAAGGATCAATCATTGTTATAAGTAATAAATTTATTTTGGGAACACTTTGTTAATTCGCTATCTTTAATTTCCTAAGTAACTCCACCATGTTTGTTTCACATCAACTTTAGAATGATATTAAGGTTGAAAGGTTTAATATGTTCTTTGTCACTTCACTTAACTGATCGGTCAGTAATATAAAAGCTCTACATAGCATCAATATAAAAGATAATCAATAAAAATATTTTGTATTTGCATTCCATCAATTCAAAATAATATATCCAAATATTGTATCATTTAATTATTTTTTATTTTAAATTAAGTGAATGAATCTCCGTAAAAACTTATTTTTATTGAGTAGGATAATTATTGTAGTTGAAGTAGATAGAGCTAGAATTTGCAAGTAAACATTCATCCTCATGGGATCGATACTATATTCTACCATTATATTACTTGATTAAGCACGTATACTTGCGTATATTAAATGGGTTTTTTTATAATTTGTATATCAAAGAAAATCTAAGCGTTGTTTAGAGATTAATAAAGCCCTAAATCATTTTTATAATTATTTAAGTTACTCCACCGCCCCAATCAGTAATCCAAATACAGAACCCTTTAATGCCTCACATAACAATCAGGAATGCTTGCAAACTCATAGTGGACCCCATCTCTAGTATGTCCATCGACCCATAGTGGTTGGCCCACCATAGAGGCAATTTAACAAACACATCCTAGTAGATGAACAGCATCTACGCGAGGCCAATACACACCGATGATGTGAGGCCATGCATTATGCTTGGGGAGAAGTTTGGGGACCATTTATCCATCCCCCCTACAAACCCACCAAATGCAGCCCCTAAATCGAGAACATTGGATTAGATAAACTAATAAGCTATTGTTGTTCTCCGACTCCAACTAACTCCCTACATTGCTAAATTTATAGAGTAGCAACCCCATCATCAAGATGATTCGATTAAAGAACTGCAGCTCAATTTTGCCGTAGGCCCCTCACCTGTCATTGATCACCCTCCCAAGAGGAAAATTAAACTGTAAAGTGTCGTGTTGGAATTGTGTAAGTCTCTAAAGAACATTATGACAATGAGCTACTATAGGGGGGTCTTGCAAGCAGCCCAAGGGCCATCTCTTGAAGAAAATTATCCTTGATAAAGAAGCTTGCTTTGTTGAACTCCTCGAAACATTGATTGTCTGACAGGACACCAATGGGGCTTTATCCATAAGACAGAAGTTGGAAAATCATTAAGCATTTCTTGTTATGGAGGTTGGATATTACTTCATGCCAACTCATTGCTTCCACTGAACAATGCATCCTTGTCCACCTCACCTTGCCCAATACACCTGTTAGCAAATTGCTAAACTTTATGCTAGCAAAGACTATCTTACCCACAAATCCCTTTTGAGGGGTCTTGCAATCCCATCTGATGCCCTCTATGTCAATAATTATTGGTGGGGACTTCAAATGTATTTTGGCCATAATGGATAAGAATGGTGGGTGGCTGTTCCGTTACTCTATTGGAGTCCAAGAGATCGAAGAGTTCATGGCGACATGTGATCAACATGACATTGGCTTCGTTGAATAGAGCTTCACTTGGACAACCCACAAAGCCAACAATAGAAAATTTTGGGTTCTCCATGACTGCTTCCACAGGTCTCCATCTCCTACCCTTCACAATTGTACAACACCTCGTCCGAATTGCATCAAATCATAGCCCCATCATGCTCCACCTGACCAATGCCTACTCCATCACCTGTCATAGGCTACTGCATTTTCAAAAAACATGGATCTCCTATCCAGCTACAACTCGCAATGTCCATGCCAATTGGAGCAAGGAAAACTTCGGATCCAATTCAAATATACCCTGGTGTAAATGCAACCGCACCCTCAATGCCCTTTTTCCATTGGAGCAAAAATAAAATGAGGGCTCTAGCTAACCTCAATATCTCTCTCAAAATTGATATGGAGCAAGCCTATGATAACATCTCCTAGGATATTCTCCACCATGTCATGACCTCTATGACCTTCCCTCAGACATTCATTGAGTAGATTCTATCTTGCACGTCACAACCTAGATTGCAATTCTGGTAAACAACTGTATAACCGATTGGATTGAGGAGTGAGGCTTCAGGCAGGGATGGCCCCTCTGGTCATCTCTTTATTATTTACTCTGAGCTACTCTCACTTGCCTTATAGTAGAGAGCCTATCAAATTGGCAACAAAATTGCTCTAGCTGGTACCCCATCTAACATCTTCTCTACGTCCATGACATTCTATTAACCTCGGTTACATTATTATATGCAAAACCCTTAGCAGAACGGTCACCACTACTGCATTCGCCTTCCAATATTCACAAAGTTCTAATTGACTTAAGTGGCATTTGCCAACTGCAACTCCATACAAGAGACAGAATCTTCTGGTAACATATATACCATACTGCTCTCCCAACTCACTTGGCTACACTATCGAGGCTTGTCCAATTCAATTAAATGCCCATGAGGGTGCAACTATGATGAATATGTCTAGCATGTCGCCATCCACTATAGCATTTTGTCAATCACCCACGCAATCCTTGCAAATTGGTGCTTTTGCCTCCCCCTCCTTGCAAACCTTCAGCACCTTGCCTAGGCTTTGAGCATACCTAACCTCCTAAATGGACCACTGCACGTCTCTACTAAGCGGTTATCTACCAAATGTTCTACCAAATTTGGCGACCACACAATTTTAAGACCAATGGACGCGCATACACCCCTTCATTTTCCCTAGGTGCTCTCCCTCTTTTTTTTGGTGTCCTCCGCCTCCTAGATGGCTCAAAATCAACATCAACGGTGCTCTCCTCCCCACTAAATGCCAATCTTGTTGTTGTTATAAGGAGTAAGAATGGTGATCTCCTTCTTGCCTTCTTGCCATAGGTAAACAACTTCTGCACTAGGACAACATGACAGCTGAGCTTGAGGCCGCTCGTGCCCTCCAAGAATTCATTGAACCAAATATGATTGAGGCGGAAGGAGTGATTATTGAGAGACAACATTAATGTCATAGCCGTGCTCCAAACTTCTTTTCAGGCTACCAAGGTCCAAAGCTTATCAACTAGGTTGAACCTCTTTTTGAGTTTCTCTCTCAAAAAACTTCCACCACAACTCCTGACAAGGTAATAAACCAGCAAAGTTTCGTTCTACTTTTTCTCTCAATTGTAATTTTGTATGAAAATCTATGCAAGATAGCAAAATTCCTTCTATTTTTATTTTACTGAAAGAAGATAGGGATACATTCATACACACTTAGTTGTACTTTTTGAATACTTTTCTTTCAATTAATGCAATTTGCAAGTTTCAAAAAAAAAAAAAAATGAAGAACATATTCACAAATTACATGTACCTTCCACTGATAAGGCAAAAGCCAAGCCAGTTGATGACACACTATTTATTCTATCTATCAAAAGAAAATAGAGGAGGAATCCTAAATCCAATACTAAAAACTAAGGATAAGACTAATGACAATAATAATGATTCAAGCATAAAGCCTATTGCCATCACACTCATTTTACCTATTTGGAAGCAACAAAGACAGATGGACACAATTCAAAATATAACATAGTAGTTCCCTAGTTGAATTCTAATTATGATTTGACTATTAACTTGTCTTAAAAACTCAAATTTATGTCAATTTACTATTTCTGCAGTAGGGTAACACCTATAATGCACCGACATTTCTCTTCAAAGAGGCATGCAGTGTCCGACACGACACTCATCCAACACTCCTCTGACACGTGTCTGACGCGCCGAAAACGTGTCCGATTAAAAAATATTAAATACAAATTGGACAAACATATTTTAAATATTTTATGAATTTTTTAAAATATTCTTATATTTGGTGGAATTTAAACAAAAATTTTTATTTCCTATCCACAAAACCATATCAACTTCCGCACTTAATACCCATTCATCGAATATTCTCATTTTCATTTCTTTTTGGCAGTGAAGGTATTTTCATCTCCTCTCTCGGTGATTGATAATTGGCATCGACTCTGACTCTCGATATCCTAATACTAATCATTTTAAGCACAAATTCTAGTTAAATTACTTATTATTTCTAAATTATTTTTAAAATTATACTTATTTAATTTTTATACACTATTTTTAAAATATAAAAATTATAATACCGTGTCCAACCCGTGTATGTATCCTATATTTTCAATAATTGACGTGTCTTGTGTCCATGTCGTGTTGTATCTGTGTCATCGTGGCCGTGTATGTGCATCATAGGGTGTCACTCTAATAATCAACCAAATACAATCCACAAGTCAAAAGAATGTATGCATTAAAGTTTAGCCTTTAGGGTTTTGACACATCAAGTCCATGGCATCTAAGACATTGTAGGGTTTGGCAAGTAAAAATTCCTATGTAATTCTTAAGACCAAAAATAAAATAGCTAATGAGGTTAGATTCTGATAAATTAGGAATTTTAAAAGCAAGATTTTCAAAAGAACTGAAGAAATTTATGTTAATTTTGATAAATTGCAATGCAAAACTTCAAAAGAAGAAGTACCAAAACGTTGTTGTAAAGACATCATGGATTCGTGACAAGAAGGATTTTGGCCTTTCATATGAATCCATTGATACCATGTAGTTGTAGGGCCTTCAAGATAAAACGAAGCAATGAGAACATGATGGCAATCTGGATGAAAATCAAAATACTCATGAGCATTAAAGATCCATATTTCCACATCAAAGCCATTAAAGCGATGAAGTTCGGTTTTCATGTTTTTAAGGAGCGAAAAACAAGATAAAACCAGATGCTGCTGTTGGAAGGAGAACGGGCGGTTGAAGCCAAGATTCTGGCAAACGACAGTGGTTCTTATGGAGGGATTGTATGGCAGTCCATGCAAAGGCTGTTAAGGCGCTTGTCCACAGAGTCCATAAAGACTTGAAATTGTTGTAGATTGGTTCCAATGGATGCGAATTGTGGGTCAGCTTGCTTAAATAATTTCTGGATTTCTGAAATTAGGATTCTTGATGCATTTGCATGGAACGTATTGCATCGGCAAGATCGAAATTCTTCATGATGAGTGCAGATTTGAAATCAGAGAGCCAAGGGAACAAGAAATGGTACCAAGATGTGATGAGGTGGCGGGGAGTCCAGAAATTGGTAAACTATGAGCTGTAAGAAGTTTGGTGACTGCAGAAGTTGGGAAAAACGGGGAAGCAGATTAGACAGGCAGGAGTACAACATTTGTCGGATAAAAGGTAATTGCAGACAGGGAGGTGAGCTGACTGGGGCAACGGCTGACTAGAAGAAGGGGTTGTTCTGCTAGGCTGGAAGAATGAGAACAGAGGGCCAGAAGACTGACAATTTTGGACTGCGGCTGATTGGAAGAAGGGGAGGCGGATGGACTGAAAGATTCTTGCAGCAGGCGGGACTGCTTATGGCAGAGATGCGTTGTATGGACGATGGCTGCACAGGGAGGTCGGTATGAGGAAAAAACAGAAATATGAGAAGTAAGAAAAAAAACAAGAGGGCTGGCTAGACTGTGGAAAGAAGAAGAGATGCTTGAAGAAGAAAGCTCTAGCTATGTCAAGAGGTTAAATCAACAAGAGCACCAAGTTTATATGCTTCTTGATGGAGAAAGAAGTGGGGACACCTTTCAAGTAGGTGCAAATTACAAGACACAAGGGGTAAAGAAGAGAAAAGCAGAAATTATTATTCCATAGAAATGTTTATGGCCCTTTGAGTACTATTTATAGACAATTCAGTGAACCAAACCTTTTGGATCATTTATTGGACCGGCTGGGCTAAACTGTAAATAATAAAAAAAAATTAAAACTTTATTTAGGAATACATATATTGCTTGGCGGCTTGCTGTCTATCTTTGCGGGAATATGTTTGTGTCCTTCTGTTTTCTTTCTCTTCATTGATAAACCTTTAAAATCTTTTTGTTATCTTTTGATTGTTCTTCCAAGTATTTAACCAAATTGTTGCAATGTTCTTGTACTTCCTTTGTGTCCAATTGAACATGTTGTTGAGTAACACCCTCCCTCACTTACCATCCATTAAAATTGTAATTTTTATATTTTTTCCATCATCTTCTTCTAAATCCTCTGCTTCATATAAATCTTTTAGTCCTTCCCTCCATTTTCAAAAGAAATTGAGTGGTTGTTGAACTTCTATGACCAGCATGGTTTTGTCAGAAAAAGCTCTCACATTTGAAGGAATGAATGACGACCACCTTTTCTTTTGATGGGTTAGAATAATGCCGACCTCCAGTCTCTTTAAGTTGTAGGGTTTAATTCCAACATAAACCAAACTAGTGAAATTATGAACCAATTTGATTAAGACTTGGCATTGATATGATTGGAAAAGTTTAGTGCTGTTATCTTAACTGAGGAAATAATTAGTTAAAAATCATAGTATTTCAAACAAATTGAGGCCTTACTTCGAGGCAATCATTAAAGAAACAAAGAGGATTAAAGGCTATAAATTTTAAAGACTGGAGACTTAAGCAGGGGTCCTTCCAAAAATCTATATCCTTGTTTCGCAAGTTTAGAAACTAAAGATGTCACGCAAACTTTGTGATCATTTACTAGATCTAAATGACTTATCCACAAATGAGACACTTGAATCTGGTAGATCACATACCTTGGTAGTCCTTGAAATCAACTTCTCTTGTTTTCACTTCCATGATTGTATCCTTAAGGCGTTGTAAGTAATTGCCACCATTTCAATTTTTAACCATCAAAATATTAAATGTTTCATAACATTAATCTCGTCTCACTATACTATAGCGGTGAAATGACAATCAATTGCAGACAATCACATTGAACATGATAGAGATTCGTAATAGGGAGCAAAAGATAAAAGATTCAACATAAGGGAGCAATAGTGTGCGACCCTAAAAAACCATTGCTTTAATGACCTCACCATCACTCACTTCAATAATGTTTTTCCATAATTTTTTTCTTCCAAAAGTCCAAGTAATATTTTCTATCTGATGCAATCATAGACCAAGAATTTTCAAAAAACAGTAAACTTTTTTTTTTTGCTGGTTTTCTAAATGAAAACAAGAACTCCTTTGATGTTTAATTCAAGCGTCTATTTCCAAAGAGATGTTGATCCAAATCAACAGAGTTCCTAACATAAGTAGGTGAAAAACATGATCAATATCAATTTAAATGCAGCATTCAAGAATATTAAAAATTTGCGCAAATGCAACAATGCATTAACCACATGTTCACTAACCCCGTAGCAATCAACGAAGTCATGTTTAAGTAATTAAGGAAAACATCATTAATCTATGTCTGAATAAATTAATTTAAAGTATTCAGTATTTCAATTTCATGAAAATGGGAACATTAACATACACTAAGTTAAATGCAAAACACTGGCATAACCCTGCCATTACATCACAATGAGAGACGACTTATTGGTATGGTCCTGATTTGCAGACCAAGGCCATCATTAGCACTGTTAAAATAACTTATTTCTCAATTCTGAAGTTCGTATAGCCCCATTATCCTATATGACTAGACTGATATTAAAACAAAATTCAAAGGAACTCTGGTATCATCCCAAAAATAAGAATTATGCTTCTATGAATTTTCAAGAAACCAATAAAATTAAAAATGCAATTTTTTTGTGGTGCGCATACTCGTTGGGGAGCGTGAGAATTCAACACCGAACCTCCCCATTGGAAACAAGGGCAAAACAACAATACAATACACCCAATGGTTAATAAATTACCTTAAATAAACACATTACCAACTCTGGGTCTAGGACTAATCATAAATAAGGATATCATCAGTATCCTAATGTTAACCATCCTCCACTTCTACATCCATCACCAGAAAAGGACCCATTCTTCCAATACAAGCTTATTTTAAAAGAGCATGGAAGCATGAGCATTAAAAGCAAACTTAAGTGAATCAAATCCTGAAAGCCACGATTTACTTACCCAAAAACAGTAGTTAAAATAAAAGCAAGCGCCCAACTCCTATCAAATTGATACGAGCACATGCTTCAAGTATGCAATCTAATCCTTCAAAATAGTTCAGATGGGCACTTGTGGAGGCACTCTTCCCAAATAAGAAAGTAATATAAATTGCCCTCCGTAATGTTTTTTTCTTTTTAATTTTGTAAGTAATCCCTAAATTGCCCTCCGTAATGCAAATCTCCTAGAAAATCTCCCACAATCAATTCTTATTTAACTAGTTTCCCCTTATTTTCCCCTAGCTGCATGCCTCTACCCAAATCATCATCACCTTTATTCTCTCTCCAAAGAATCTCTCCTCTAATTATTCTTTGACCATCCTCTTTTATTAACACACCCAGTAGCACCTATATCACAATCCCCATTGTTTCATGCCTCGAACTAGGAATAAACCTCACATTCTCTCCTCAAACTAATGTTTCGTATATTCTTTTGACATCCCTCACCTGCCAACTCCTATTCCTTCCCTATCATCTATCTTTCTCTCTCTTCCCATAACACTTAAAATTTCTCCCCTCTTCTCTCTCTATCCCCTCAATTAACATTTTCAGTTGATTTTATGATTTAAAAGTAGTTTTTTAAATAATTGAATAGATAGTATCGTTCTCATTAAGACAGGTTTTATAATGTGCTCATAATAATCAATTGCATTTTTATAAAATGTTAAATTAATTTATTGTTCTCTCTCACCATATTTCTATATTTATAGATTTATTTATGTTATTATAGATACTACATGCAATATATTTTAAGTAGCCAATTATTTGAATTAAATAAATTTAAGTTCCATGATTTTTACAAATTATATAACTAATTGACTAAATTTTAGTTTTATTAAATTTTACTATAGAACTAATAAAAGAATTACTCTGTGACCACACTAAAAATATATTCTGGCTTTGCCACTGATCTAAACCTAAACTATTACAGAAAAAGAGTTTGGATAAGGCCCTAGTTATTTAAAAACTTTTGCATCCATCTATCCTTCCATCGTCAAGCCTCATTCCCTTTGAAATGGCCACTACATACAACATAAGATACAAGTGCCTTAATAGAAAGTGGATGCAATTTCAGCAAAACTAGAGAACAAAAGAAATTTAGGAAGAACACACAAGAATTCTTTTTTATTGAAATAACTAAGAAGAAAAAAACAAGATAAAATTGGATCTTCAATTGGAGAGGAAGATCCAGCTAATCCCTAGCCGTCGGCTAGAGCCCACTCAACCTAAGCAAAACAACAACAACAACAACAACAATAACAACAACAAACCTAAGCAAAACTAATTCCAGCAAAATCAAGTATAATTTGAATTCACCCCATAATTTTCCTTAAATAGGTTCCCATAATTCTCTCTCAAATAAGCCCCTTTTCCTTAAATAATTCCCTTTCAAATTTAAATTCAAATCATATCTATTTTCTATCAATGCTCCCCTCCCAAAGAGTCACCTTGTCCTCTAGCTGGAACAAAGGAAACTACTGTTGAAGCACTAGACTAATAGCAGTGGACTAGAAAATGGATTAACACTAGGTCGAACTATCTCTGCCTCGAGCATCTTCCTGATCAATCTCTCAATCTTTTCGATTTGAAATGGGGGATGACTATACATAGGAACACTAATAGGTGAGCCTCCTTTCTTTAAGATGATAGCATGCTCACATTCCCACAGAGGAGATAAACCCTGAACTGGCTGGAATATCCTTTGATTCTACTGTAGGGGTGGCTAAACCATGTCTAGTGCTTTTATCATCTCCCCATCTTTTTTCCATCCAAACTTTATAGCTCCACCAAAAATCCAATCCTTCACCCTTTCCCCTCTTTAGAAGTGGCTCAAAAGGTGGCATCTCCTCTTCTTCCCCCAACATTTCCACCTCATGATCTTCTCCTCTCCTTATCAGATTAGGGTTTCCTCTACTCCCTTAGCATCCAGCAACTCCCCTTGCCTCCAGCAACGCCATTTTGGTTTGGACCTCGAGCATCTTCCTAATCATCTCCTCCATGATCACAAACTTCCCATCGATCTTCTCATGGACGGCTGAAATTTGAATTTGGAAATCTGAAATTTTAGATTTCAATTGTCTAATCTCCTCTTCCAACAATTATACATTTCTTTATGCCATAGGTAGCCGGATCTATGCTCTGATACCAATTTGATAGAAAGTAGATACAATTTAAGCAAAAAATAGAGAATGACACAAGAAATATAGGAAGAAAAACACACAAGAACTCTTTTCTATTGAAAAAACTAAGAAGAAAAACACAAGATACAGTTGGATCTTCAATTGGAGAGTAAGATCCGACTCTCCCAATTCCCTAACCGTCGGCTAAAGCCTCCACTCAACCTAAACAAAGCTAATTCCAGCTAACTAAACCGAATTTGAGATCACCTCATAATTAGCCATAAATAAGCTCCCCTAATTCTCTCCCAAATCAGCCCATTTTTTCTAAACAATTTCATCTTAAATTTGAATCCAAATTAGATCTATTTCCCTAATTATTTCCCTTCAAATTGTAATTTAAACTTTTCTAAATAATTCAATAAGTTACTTCAAGTGCTTTGATTGAATATTGTGAAATCATAGTTTTTTTCTGTGATGAATATTGCTCATTTTTTTATTTTCTTGTAGGGAATCACAGTATTATCAACAAGATTTGTTGATATTTCTTCAAAAAAATTGTCAGCTCCATTTAGCTAGTTAATATTTTCATGACATCTAGTTGATGGGTTCAAATAAATTGGTAAATCACATTGGTAATTGTGATTGTACATACAAAAGATGTTTTGCATAATTAATGGTTGTTTGGATTAATCCAACAACAAGATTGCTTTTGATTCCTTATTAAACTCTGAGGAATTCTTCTCAACGAAACTACAGTAAAAAAAATCGTAGCCTTTCATTAGTACAATGATAAGCTCTATTGGATTTTTTTTTGGTATCATTCTAGTGAATATGAATGTACCTGATGATTTGAATCGTCAGTTGACTTTTGGAAAGAAAAAACAAATGGGACCAGTTCCAATCCTCCGAGTTGTTTAGGTTCAATAAAAAATGAAAAAATATATGTATTGAACATCTTTAAATCCACTAATGAAAAAGAGATGGCCATCTATTTCCATGTTACAATAGTGTGAGACTTCAAAACTCAAAATTTATATTTTATCGCTTAGGCACAGTCGTGTCATCTTTATTTTTTACTATTTTTTAGTGACGCAAAAATAAAATTGATTAGTGATTCAACGTATTGTGATTCATAAATATTTAATTGTAAATTTTATTTGTACAGTTATGTTGTTTTTGGATAATCTAAATTATATTCAATTATTCATTCATATTTTTTAATAAGTTAGATTAAGTTGGAATTAAAACTTGAGCAAGTATAAATGGTAGTTCTAAAAGAGCGGCTTCTAGAACTCCTAAATGACATGAAACAATGTATTTGAAGGCCGGTCCAACAAGATGTTAGGTCGGTTCAAGAACCGACCAAGTCGGCCCCTGTGACCCTTGTTTAAAGGAGGCGGTTCAAACCGCCTCCCAATGGCTTTGCCGCGGGGGCAAGGGGGGCCCATGGCCCTATTTTGGGTTTGCCGCCCAAGGTGGGGTCCACTAGGGGATTTAAAAATTAAATTAAAGGTATTTTTGGCAAGGAGAGAGGGGCGGCTAAGGCTAGGAAGGCTTATAAATAGGGGGGGGTGGGGGGGGGGGCATGCTTGAATATTGTTTTCTCTTGGAGTCTCTTGGGTGTCTTGGGCTGTAGACTTGGTGTCTAGAGATTGGGAGAGAACGATCCTCCTCTCGAATAGAGGATCAATTAAATATTTTCTTATGTTTTCTTTGCTTTGAGTATTTAATAAAATCTACTATTATTTTGGGTTGTTTCAATGTCGTTCTTGTGTCTTCTCGTTGTTTTTACCAATTCTTGTTAGGGTTGCTTGCGAACTCAAGTACATCCGATAGGATTACTTGCAAACTCAAGTATTTCCTATCACAAGATTATATAAGTGTTTTCATCTACCATTCAAAACTATTATTCAACTTGGAGAAATCATTGTACACTGGGCTTTCTATGAGTCACAAGAAATATGTCAATTGTTTAACTATTGGCAATTTTCTTGAAGGTGGTAACCCTTAAATTGATGATTTTTTAGCATTCTTTGAAAATTATCAGCCATCAGCCTATCACTTTAAGCGTGTTAACAAAGGTATTGTTTCAATAGTTGATTAGCATGTAAATGCCCCAAGCTGATATTCCATGTCATCATCCAAAGAAATAAAAGTTTCTACAAAAAGATCAAGGATGTTGCTGGAGCTATTGATGATATCCATGTCCTTGTTGTTCCTCCACGGGAACATCAAAATTGTTACCATAATAAAAAAGGGTTCATGTCTCAAAATGCCATAACTGCAATCATATTTGATAAGCTATTTTTAAATGCACTAAAAAATAATTCATAAGTTAAAAAAAAAAAGTGGCATCATTGTTCAAAGGCACAACTTCAAATATGGGTGTAATGAGATGGACCTTAGAATAGGGAGGTTTTTGTGTTCAACCCAGACGATACTATTCAATAAACTTAGCATATGGAAACAGGCACAAATCTTCAGCCCTTAGATGCTACCATTATCAACTTAGTAACTATTGTAGGGGGGTTAGATACAATAATGTACAAGGGAAGTATAATCGTCATATACAATTTTTTTTTTAAAGAAAATATTTGAAATCCGCAAGATCTTCTCGTAAGGAACCTAATAAAATAATATGTAATGCAAATATTTTAGCTTTTAATGATTTATATAATAGATTATATACGAAGGAGGACAAAAATATATGTATAAGTTAGCCAAACAAAGATATAGTAGTGGGGATTTTGTTCAAGTGAAGTGCATTAAGGATGAAGATCAAAAAGTGTTTTTATTAGAATAGAATATTCAACAAAGGTGGATGAGATATTTTGCTAAGTTTTTCAATGAAAATTATATGAATACGATTGACTTTAGTGACCTTAGCACCCTAAATGAAATAGAGATTTTTATTTTTATTGATGTATTTGTAAAATCGAAGTTAAAGAGGCTTAAAAAAAAGAAGTATAAAAAAACTATTTGACCAGATGAAATTCTAATAGAGGTGTGAAAATTCTTAAGAGATGAAGGAAATTTTTTTGGCTTACTAAATTTTTAAATATTATTTTGATGACTAAAAAGATGTCATATGAGTAGAGAATGAGTGTGTTGATTTCTATCTTTAAAAATAAAGGTGGTGTACAAGAGTGTGTGAATTATAAAGGAACTAAGTTAATGTCCAACTTTAAAACTATGGGAGCAAGATATGGAGCATAGGTTATGACGTGATACTAATGTTTCTCAAAATCAATTTGGATTCATGTCGGGTAGGTCTACTATGGAAGCTATATATTTATTGAGAGGTTTGATGGAGAAGTATAGAGAATAAGGAGGATCTACATATGATATTTATTGATTTAGAAAAAGCATATGATAAAGTTATAAGAGAAGTGCTATGGAGAGTTCTAGAAAGGAAAGGGGTTAAAACACAAGGTGGTTTGAACAAGTATTTTCTTATTTCAGTTGAATTATATCAAGGATCAGCCTTAAGCCCATATCTTTTGTCTTTTAGTCATTGATGTTCTTACTACATATTTGCAAGAGGTTATACCTTAGTATATGATTTTTGCTCATGATATTCTTCTAATTAATAAGACTAGAGAGGGTGTTTAAGGTAACTTGAATTATGGAGGACAAACTTAAGAGTCTAAAAATTTTTGTTTTAGTGGATCTAAAATTGAATATATGGAGTGTAAGTAGTAATAAATCTAATGGTAGTTATTAATAAGAGTACACGTTTTAAATATCTTGGGTCTATTGTTAAGACTGATGGTGAAATAGATGGGGATATTATTAGTAGAATTCAAGTTTGATGGTTAAAGCGGAGGAATGCATCGGGCTTGTTGTGTGATAGAAAAGCCCCTCTCAAACTTAAGGAAAAATTATATAAGATGGTGGTGAGACCTGCAATGTTTTATGGCGTAAAATATTAGCCATTAAAAGAGAAGCATAATATTAAGTTAAGTGTTGCAAAGATTAAAATTCTTAGGTGGATGAGTAGCTTTACTCTTAGAAAAAATATATGAAATGAGCATATATGTGAATAGGTTGGAGTAGCTCCAATGGAATATAAGATTAAAGAGAGTCATCTTAGATGGTTTGGTCACATAAAACAATGGACTTCTGATGAACCAATTAGGAGAATAGATGTATTAGATTTGGCTTATGTTTAGAAAGAGAGATGGACCTAAAAAGACTTGGTTAGAAATATTAGAAATGACCTTTCATTATTAGATTTAAATGAGAATTTGACTCTTAACATGATAAATTGAGAAAAAAAATTCATGCAGCTAATCCCACGTAATGGGATAAAGGCTTGATGTTATTGTTGTTGTTGTTGTTAATCTAGAAAAATAGCATGATTATTGGATATTTAATTACTTTGAATGACTATGAGCCACAAAACCATCAAAATCACATTAATACCTAAATCCTACAAACTAAAACTAAAAAACACAGAGATTTGACCGGATTTAAGATTTATATAAACTATCAGGATTTATTAAATCCTAATTGAATGGGTTCTATCAAACTCGGATTTAATAAATCCTATTTTGAACGAGGAAGGAACTAGGAATGTGTCAGCGTATGATGTAGCATCAACTCTTTTTGAGTATACTACGGTAATAAAATAGTAATTAGTCCCTTATGTTGGGCAATACAATCCTATGAGAAAGGAAATGTAAAATTCAAACTATATGTTGCACGTGTTCATAATCACTAACAACATGAGTGAAGAACACGTATGAGTAGGCAAAAGCACCAAATGCACAGAATAGCCCACTTCAAGAGACGATTAATAAAGCCTAAACTCGCATTCGCCCTTACGAAATCGTCGATCGCACATACCAATAATAGGGTATATGCGAAGCAAAATCAAGATTATGAAAAAAAAGAAACAACACCACAAAAATAACCTCTTCAGCCGGAACTCCAACGTCCTTCTCCTGCTGCTGCCCTGCCGCTCCCCATCCAGGCAAAACCGGCGCGGTCTTATAATAGTCGTCATCATCGTCGTCAACATCGGCCCATGACTTGTTTAGCGGCGTAGGTATCCAGAAGACCTGCGACGGTTCCGGCTCCTTCTCCTGGGTCTTAAGCAATCCCTTGCTCTTCGAGGGTAGCTTGGGATCCTTAACCGAAGACTTCTTCTTCTTCTTCAGAGTCTCGAGCGCCGCGAACACATTCTTGCTGCTTATCCCGGGGGCCGCATCGTCCCTCCTGATCCCACCACCCACCATCTCTAGCCCGGTCTTCGATGAGCCACGGTCTGCAGATCCTGGATAAGATGTCGCTTTTTAATAAAGAAAGCGATGCCGCTTCGATTCCTCGCAGCTATTACTCGTCGCCACCGATGTAGCAGTTGGGATGGAGAGGAGCGCGATAGCCGTAGCCGACAAGATAGAAGTTCACCGGCGTTGTAGAAGGGAAGCTAGGGCTTGAGGCAAACCAGGAGGTTAGATTTTAGGGAGTTGCCATTTCGGATAAAGCCGGGGATAAGAACTTTAATATTTTTAAAAAATTTATTAAAACGAGTAGCTTCACCCACCACGGGTTGTCCTGGTGGTAAGGCGCGGGCTGGCCAAAGGCCAGGTCCCGTGTTTGAACCCCATGGCAGTCCGTGTAAAGCCTTAAGAGTTGGCCCGGATGAGTATGGGGTGGGTTGTCCGCTAGGTCGATCAGGGAGATTAGTGGCCGAAGGCTGACACTCCCTGTCCCAAAAAAAAAAAAAAAAACTAGTAGCTTCAGCTAGGCAACGGGTCAAATTCAGGCCTAACACAAATTGACCAGGATATTAAAGGTTCACCTTAACCCAACATGATTTAAAAACGGATCAAGAATGTCAATCTAGGCCTGACCCTCCGGGTTGACCCGACCCGATCGGTGAAATCAGATGTTGTCAGGTCACTGACTCGTTGCAGTAGTGCTGTGTGGGTTTAAAATATGGGCGAGAGGTGAGCAGGTAGTGCACCTGTGCAGTTGCCGAGCTAGGGGTGTCAATTTTGGGTCACGGGTCAGGTTCAGGTCGAACCCGAAACTGACCCGGCACTATTCGGGTCAACCCGAACCAAACCCATTTTTATATATGGGTTGGTTTTACGGACCCGAACCCGACCCGTTTCGGGTTCGGGTCAACCCAACCCGACTCTCTTTGGATTCGATAGCGGCACGTCGGGTCACGCTTCGGGGTTTGGCAGCAACAGCGGGCAGCGAGATCGCGGGACGCACGACGGACTCAGCGGAATCGACCGAGGGACACGCGGTGGACGCCGGACTCGACCGCGGGACGCACAGCGGACTCGGCGGACTCGACCATGGGACTCTACCATGGGACGCACGACGGACCCGACCGCAGGACGCGGGTCCGCGGAACCGCGCCAGCGGCTAGATCGCGTCACGCGTGGCACTCAATAGCGAGTCGATGCATGAGGGCAGAATGACATGGGCATAGCGGGCAGCCGGGTCATTTCTAGGTTTCCGAGTCAACCCGACCCATTTTTTGAAACGGGTCGAAAACCTGAAATTTTTTGGTCGGGTTCGAGTCGGGTTCAATATTGACACCCCTATGCCGAGCAATGAGAGTGGTGGTCGAGCAGGCATCGAACCCGACCGATGAACCTAGCACGATGGCGTGTTGTGTACTTGTGTCGTCATGTCGATTGCTAACTTACGACCTACAGATCAAGCGCGATCCACCACTCTCATAATTAAGGTTTAGCCTGAGCACTAAAAACTCCACCCCTCGTATTAAATGAGAAATAATTTTAAAGAAAAATCACACTAAAATAAAAGATGTGTATGATTTTCCTCAGGTTTAGCACATAAAATATAATTAAGAGGCGCATTCAAATTCCTTTTACAAAGAATATCTACAATTTTCAAACCTTTTAAGATAGCCATCGAAGCAAAAAAATGGAAATCTCAAAGCATACCTTTCATACCAAATAAAAGAATATCATTCCACTTTAGTTAAACCATCATAAAAGGCAGTGTGAAACATTTTAAAAGAAAGATGAGATACCCCATTCCAAGAAACACAAGAAATAGCAATATTGGATATAGGAATAGAAGATATGTCCAAAAAGATTTAGCATTTTAGTTCTCAGGAATCTTCCAAACATCAGCATTTAACCAAGCACTCATACCAGCATTATTAAAAGCTCCCTCATCCAGTATGAAACAATATTACTATTGGTCAATTTAAGAAATTGACTTCTCCCATCAAAAGAAAGAACTTTAGCTTTCCAACTAGCAAGCGAATCAGTAACTTTACTAATAAGAGGTTGATAATTAGAGAAAGAAAGCCTTTTGCAAGAAATAGGCAACCCAAGATATTTCAGAGAATTATTAGAAATAGTCGCATTCAATATCTGACAAATATTCTTAGCATTAGAACAATGAATAGAAAAATAGCCATGTTTTTACTATGGTTAACATAAAGACCTATGCAACAAGAGAAATATCTAGAGTATCCTTTAGCCTTTGAGCATTAAAAATAGAGGCTTTCCCAAAAACCAAAACATTATCTGTATATAAAAAATTAAAAATGGAGTTCTCACCAACATTGACGCTCTCAAAATTTACATCTTTAGACTTATCTTCTAACAAATTAGATAAGGTATCCATAATAATGTAAAACTAATAAGGAGAAAGAAGACAACTTTGAGGAAGACCAGAAGAGGAGTTAAAAAAATCATTTAAAGCACCGTTAAGAATTGTTGCAATATGGGATCCCGAGTTTATGATTTTAATAATAACAAATATCATTGGATTTTTCTTTATTATTTGTCATAGTATTATTATTACATTTTTCTCTTGTGTGTATTAACATTTCAAGTACATAATACGCCATGTATCAATAAAGGATTAAGACTCACAACTAGGTAGAATGGGTTTGATATTTGGAAATATTATATACTTTTACTTATTTACTTTTATTTTTCTTGAATTAATTATCTTGTAAAAGATATATACTAGCTTAGTGATCTTACACATACATATAGGGAAGTGAAACTTAGACTTCAAATTTTTTTTTAAATCATACTTTATGATCTCGATCATACACTGTGATCTGTTGATCACAAAAAAGATTTTAATGGGTAATTGAGAGAATAAGGGAGTTGAACTAATTATAATGTATGAACTCGATTATATAAGATGATCAATTTAATATTGAGCCTCCAGTTGCCAATCAAATTTAGGTAATTATTTTGAATTTATAATTTTGTACAATCAAATTGTACAAAGCTATTCACATTGTACGATATTTAAAATCATGCCTAAATTAATCCCTATAATTTGACCATCAAATCATGATTAAAATAATGAATCCAATCGTATAATGTGGTCTTAATCATAATGGATGATTGGTAGAGATGATGTTTGTTCATCCCAAGTATTATCTTAGACGAGCCTTTATTTATTTGAACTATTCGTATTATACGATCAATAATTTGTACAGCATGTTCAATTTATGATTCTAGAACTGATCGTACTAGGGTTTGTTCATCGTATTAGACTAATAGGGATTTTGAAAAAAACGTACTCTATGATCCCCAGATCATAATGTATAAATTTAGTAACTTAAATAAAAAATTTAGGATTTTTAAAATCATTGTATAAATATTTCTTTTAATTTGTTTAAGAGAGTCTTTGGCAAATTTTTTTGAGAGGTCTCTTTATTAAGTATAAATGATATATTGTTTATTATATTTGAATTTCAGTGAAAATGTATTGCTTAGTTATTTTTGTATAGAAAATACTCAAAAAATTGTAAAATTTATGATTATAAAATTCATGATGAGTAATTTTAACTTTAAGTTCAAACATCTTAAGAGATTAAAGGATGAACCAGACTGCAAAATTTATGACTAAAATGAGTAGTTTTAACTTCAAGTTCAAATAACACTAGTGATAAGACACTAAGAACTCTAAATTCCATCTTGTTTAATTTATCTAACTAAATTTTCTAACCACTTGAATTTATTAGAAAATTTAGCAACATAATGGCTCTATACAAAAAGGAAAAGCATAACTTCCTTCGAGCATAATGACTTATCTTGCCCACATTTGGCATAAGTGTTTTGCTTAACGTACATTGTAAATATAAAATGAGTGCATGTATTCGTGTATATGTAAAGGGGTTGGTGTATACGGTACCCAGTACCGTATCATCCTATAAATAGTATACATTTTCTTACAAAGTCCAAAATATATTCACCAAAAGGAACCTAAAAAAACTTCTACCCACTAATGCAAACTACTACCCCTATGAATGCAATGCATAAGCAATATAATAAATGAAAGATTGAATATAAAAGCAAATTATTTATTCTCTAATTTAATTATTTATAACATACACAAACTATGTATAAAAGAAGGTGGCTAGACTCTATCACAATAAACCAAGATTTCTAATCCTACCACATATATTTAATATAATTGCTTATGGTCTACAAGATCTAAGTCTTTTTTAGAATTCCAAAAGTGAGTATCCTCCAAATGAAATGATATAATCTTTTGGAGCCTTATATTTATATGTATAAGCAGATATATTTAAATATTTTACAACTCATGATTTGGTACAACTCTTGGGGTGAGCGTATGTGATTAATACACACCTTCTATAGTAATTTTTAGAATTTATTTTAATAAGAGTACTAATTTAGATTAAGAAAATTTCATTTTTTAGCACTTGGTTCAACCCCATTGACCAAACCATGTGGGCTCAAGAGCTAAAAGTTTTTTAGGAAACTCATGTTGATCTCATAAATAGTCCTCACGAGTGCGGTTCAATGATGTGATGAAAAAATAAAAAGTTTTAAAATTTTAAAGTATGTATGGCATGTTTTGGTCAACCATGGTTGACTTGATTAACTAGGTTTGACCCAGGGATAAGGTTGGGTTTAAAAGTTTGAGTATTTTGTTACATCTAATACAACTTTCGCAAGGCTAACCAAGAGTGGGGTAAATTAGTAATTTAAAAATTCTCTTGGATTTTAGAAAAATGATTTAAGATATTTGACACAATGATAAATTTTCACAAAATATTTTTCATCCATAATAAGTTAAAATACAAAAAAGAAAATGCAATAAAAGTAAAAGAGTAGAAGAACATTAAATTTATATTGATTCGATCCAACTAGACCTATGTCCACTCATTCGATCCAACTAGACCTATGTCCACTCCCAGAAGACTCCTTTTTCAAGTATTGCACTAAATCAAAAGTGACTCTCCATTTGCTCCCACAGTAAGGTGGAAAAACCCTTACAAAACATCTCTTCCATCAACCTGATGCTGTAAAGTACCAGTATCCTTTCTCACCCTCTTATGATGGCATAGTACCAGCATCCTTTCTCATCCTCCTTGTGATGATAGAGTACCAACATCCTTTCTCACCCTCCTGGTGATGGTAGGGTACCAACATCCTTTCTCACCATCTTAGTGATGGTAGAGTACCTACATCCTTTCTCACCCTCTTGGTGATAGCAGAGTATCAATGTTCTTTCTCACCCTCTTGGTGATGGCAGAATACCAACGTCCTTTCTCACCCTCATTGTGATGGAATAGTACTGTCATCCTTTCTCACCCTCCTGGTGACTGCATAGTACCAACATCCTTTCTCTTCCTCTTAGTGATGGGAGAGTACCATGATCTTCTTTGAAATTCTTCTCTCAAGTGCCTTCAAGGAAGTATGGAGAATCTTGAAGAATAAATAAGATATCCTTACCTTTGGAAAACCTTATGAATCCCCTCAAAATTTCCTATCAAAAGATCTCTCACTCTTCACTCCTAAAAACTCTCCCTAATACTCACCTTATCCACTCTCAAATGAAATTTGCTGTAAGATTTTTTTGAGTGTCAATTTTTAGGACACTTATATATGAAAGATAAGAAAATCGTCCAAAAACTAAAAAATTTAACTTGAACATACTCATATCGTATAGTATGATCGCACTTCATTTGTATGAATAGTTAAAAAGTCCATGTACGATTCTGTACGAACCTAATTTCATAATCTATCACTCGTCTGTACGAAATGACATTGTACTGCATGAATAGTTCAAAACTAAACTAATTCATCTGGTACAATTATGTAGGAACTCATTTCGTACTCTTTGAGTAATATGTACGAACCATACATCATACAATAAGAACTGTTTAAATAAATCATGCTTCATTTGGTACGAACTGGTACATACCCATTTCATACTCTATGAGTCATCTATACGAACCCAATATCGTACACTACAATCAGTTCAAAAATTGATGAGATCATTTGGGATGAACTGGTACACATCCTTTTCATACTCTAAGAGTTATCTATACAAAACATTATCGTACAGTATGAACAATTAAAAAAAAAATTCCGGACATAATTTGATTAACTTCATTTTGAGGAACTACTATCATAAACAATCCAGTATGATTTGAAAATTATATAGTATGATTAGTTTTAAATTATAAAGTTTTAACTCACTCCCCCAGTGTATGTGTGCACGGTTATCCAATTACAATCACACTCTCTCAAAATTAATAAAAAAATTACTTACTTCATTACAAGAATTCCTAATCTAATATATATTGAAGTATTTAGCAGTCTCGAGTATGATTTTCTTAAAATGTTAGTACACACAAACAACACAAAGAAAATATATCTAATATATGTTATGATAAATAGTAATCATAACAATAATATTTTGGTATCATCAAAAAATCACATGATATAAAACTTAATCTTGAAATCTAAGTTGCAACAATCTTCTCATTTTTTGATGATGACAAAATAATTATTATTTGAGTTAACTCTAAAGACAATTTTTCTCCTAAACTCCACCTCAATGAATGATCAATTTAAAAATAAGGGATTCCAATGAAAGTAAAAAAAACAACAAGTTAAAAAAACATACATACACAACAAAACACACACATCACATAAATCACATAAAAATAGCCATACACATAATAAACAATAACTAATGAAACACAAAAAAACACACACAATACACACATCTTGTAAATCACACAAAAATAATTATACACATATCAAACAATAACTAATGACTCCCCCTTTTGATAATAATAAAAAGGAAAGTATATCTTGAATAGATAAGTTTCTATTGATAAATGAAATAAATGATGAAAAAGAAGATTTTAAACTATTTATATAGACAACATTAACATCCTAATGCAAAAAAATGTCTCAAATTTTAAATTAAAGAGTAATTAAGATAAGAAAAGTCAACCAGGTTTACAGTTCATTCTAGTTATATCAAATAAAAATAATTATTATGAAATTGATGAAATAAAAATTAACTAGTTTCTAATTTAATAGTGCATATTATTGTTGATTAAATGGATTTGAATAAGAGATAAAAAAGATAAAGGAATGAATTGAATGAAACTTTCAATTGGAGACATTGCATATCTTTTTAATTTTTGGCACACTTTGTGCATCTTTTCTGTTTGGGCTCTTTTCACTTTGGTGAACATTGCACATCTTTTTAAACTTGTGATTCATTTTGTGCATCTTTTCAAGTTTGACATGCATTGTGCATCTTTTTACATTTTTGGACTTTTCAATATCAATAAATCTTAAAACAAATTCTAATAATTAATCAAAATATAAACATTAAAAAAGAAATAAAATAAAAATAAAATATCTATTTTGATATAATTATAGCTAAATAATATGTGTCTATAAGAATATAAAGATGATCTTCTAATGTACACCTAACCATAATTTAATTAAAAATTTTGAGAAAATAAAATTTGTTAAGAAATTAATTTGTAGAGCAAAGCATTTTAAAATTTCATTCTAGAGATCAACTACCTTTGATTAGTCTATAAAAATTTAAAATAATTAAAGAAGAATAATTTTAACATAAGACAAAATATCATTCCATTAAGCACATGTGACACATACAACCAATATATCATACCAAAAAGGAAAAACATAACATAGCGAAGCCATCACATGAGATAAAAAAAAAACCAACACAACAATAAGTATAACAGAAAAATCACAATTAAAAACATGAGGGACCCTAGTGTGGAGGTGGTTGAGGGGTCAACATCATAAAGTAGTTATTGATTGTAGCTATTTGAGTGTTGACAGAGTCAAACTATCCTCTAATCTACCCCATGTCTTCATAATACCTCACATCCTGCTATTTAGGTGAGTCTCAATTTGTTCAAAATGAGATTCCAGTCTATCAAAATGCTAGACCATTTCTTGATAAAAATGTTGATCGGGTATAGGAGTAGGTGCAGGTGTTGGAGCAGGTGATTCTAGTTTACCATATTCTTCTCCCTTAGTTCCTTAGTTTTAGTTAAAAAGTACATGGAAATAAGCATCTGTAAAATAGATAGGAAGCTGAGTAGGTGGATCTGGATGAATCAGTTTGTACTTCTTTTCTATATTGTAGGCTACCAAATGTCCTTAAACCATATTTTTCTTTCTCCTATTATGAGGAAGTCCAATATTAGAAAGCTTATAGATATAGTCCATAATTAATTGGGCCTCATCTATAGGAGTGTTGGTCATGATAAGGTATGTGACTACAGACAATAAAGGAGTTATATTGATACAATCACCAGCTTTAAGTTTTATAGAAGTTCTCAATACATGATGAATGATCCTAGCATTTTGGTTCAGGGTGTACACATGAGATAGGTGATTGAATTGAGCAACACATCTAAGAGTTTGGTTAATTTCAGACCAATTGAAATTAGATCTAGAGGTCATTTTGTGCGCCATAATCCCTTCAGTCGTAAGATGTAGGAAGGTGCTTAAATCTTCCTTAATTATTTATACTCGTTGCTTAAAGACATATGAACTCATCCTAGTGTGATCTTCGTTCATTCTAATGTTTTCAAGGAAAAAATAGAATGTGTCATGATGATAGACATAAATTAGAGTGAGGATAAAAGAGAATTGAGGTGAAGTAAAAAAGAGGCATAACTGGAAAGTTAATGTCTCTTTGGATTAGGAGACGAGATGGGGTAATCTTAGCTTCAAAGAAATGACCATAGGCTTCCTCATTATCTTTCGAGAGAAAGTTCTCGTTGAGTCTAACATAATAAGAGGAAGAGGCCTTGGAAGTTCGTGGGCGCTTTGCTGCTGCTAGCCATTTCTAGAGTAAGGACATGAGATGGTTTGAGATTAAAGAAGATTGTGAAGAAAAAACCTTCGAATACCTTTCAATTTAAAGAAAAATGACATATCTTATAATATAAAAATTCGGTCGTACGTATAATTTTAAAATCATACGGGACAAAAATAATTTCATACATACGAATGAAAACTGCCAAAAAATGAAATAACATTTTGTAAACTGCCATTCCCTAGGAGTTGTTTTGTTCATCTTTTTAACCCTATGATCGTACAGACGAACTCCTGTTCAGCTAGGATGAACAAAATAATAATGATCTTTTCTACCGGCTAGGTTTGTTCATATAAAAAACTGACAAAAAAATCATACATATGAAATGGAATTTTGTACGTACGATCTTCAAAAAATAACTAATATTGGAAATGACCCTAGACTTACATACAAAAAAAATAAACGATCGTACAATACGAACATGCATTGTGCAATATGATAGGCTTTAAGAAAAATCTCTTTTTCATCTTCTTAACTCAGGAAAAACTATCATGTACAATATGTAGAATTTGTACAAAATGAAAGTGATTCATACAGTACAAAAGAAAAATTAACTCAAGACATAATAAACAAAACTCTTTTCAAAATCTAATAACCCAAGATCCATGACATGTAACAATAAAAACAAAAACAAAAATAACACTAACAAAAAATAAACAAACACAAACTAGAGAAACAAACAATCACTAACAAACAAACAAAGAAACAAATCAAACACATCAACATACATGAAATACATTACAAATCCAATTTACCAAATTATAATTTTAAATATTAATATCAATCACACATAATCTTATTTTTAAGGCGCTAAATGTTTCAAAAGCCAATAGTTTTATGAAAATATCTACAAGTTGATTCTCAATAGTAACATGGTGTAATTTAATTTCTCCTTTAGCTACATGATCTCTAATAAAGTGATGCTTTATATCTATATGCTTGATTATATAATATTGAATAGGATTTTTTGAAATGCATATGACACTTGTATTATCACAGAAAATTGGAATAGTGATAATAAAAAATCCTAAATCAATTAAAGTTTTGACTCACTCCCTTAACGTGTGTGTGCACGGCTATCCAATTACAATCACACTCTCTTAGACTCAAAAAAAAAAAAGAAAAATTACAGGCTTCATTACAAGAAATCCTAATCTAATCTGTCTTGAAGTCTTTGATAGTCTGGAGTATAATTTTCCTGAAATATTAACACACACAAATAACACAAAGAAAAATATCCAATATATGTTAGGATAAATAGTATTAATAATAATAATAATAAGATTTTGGTATCATCAAAAAATAACATGATATAAAACTTTATCTTGAAATCTAAGTTGCAACAGGGTCTAACTCATTATAAATAATATTTTGGGCATATTGAAAGTGGTCTCAATGCATGATAGGGTTATTTAGTTCAAAATGCTTATTTAAGAGCTAAAATGGTCCTTTGTGAACATAGGTTAACTTGGTCAACAAGGGTTGACCAAGGGTTAGAACTTGGTTCAATACATTATAAATAATATTTTGGGTTTGTTGAAGGTGGTCCAAAGGTATGGTTGCATCTCTATGCATGTAATATAGTTTGAAGGGGTTTGTCAAACTTGGTTGACCAAGGCATTTTATTTATTTTAATGCATTCCAAATCACATTCTAGATTTTTTTTTGTAGAAGGTTACAAGGTTTGGTTTGACTTAGCCATGTTGAGGTTTAAGAAAAATTCAATTTTTAATGGTTAGTGTTTTAGGTTTTTATACTCAACCATGGTCAACTATGAACAACCAAGGTTCAATGGTGGTTTAGTTCATTATGCTAGTGATGATGATCATGATTAATGAGTTTGGAGAAGTGTCATAGGTCAAAATCATAAGATGTCATGTTTAATGGCATATCTTATTAATATTTAAAGATTTTGGAGCCTATGAACATTTTTTAAGTTTTGGGGATTAGGGATCTTAATATGCCTTTGAACAGATGTTGTTTACCCTATGGACATGCCTAATTAATATGCTAGTGATAGATCATGAATCTAAGTTCATCTAGTTAGGTTTCAAGGTAATGAAAATTTTATCCAAAAATAGGTTATGAACTAAGGGTTTTTTTTTGTTTTGGCTATAATACTGTATTTTGGAGCTTTGGATTGATCAATGAATTTAGTCATTGAATTGGTTTTAGATTTGATTGAGATAATAATTTGAAGGAGAGTTTGATTTTGAAATTCTCATATTATTGATAATCAATGATGATTATTAGTGATTGAGTAAGACCAGGTGACAATCAATGGTGATTATCTACTAATAGATTTGGATGATTGATTTTAGTTTCATTTGAATATGATCATTGAATTTCAAGGATTTATGGGAGATTTGATTTTGTAATGATCATTTCATTAATAATCATTTGATGATTGTCAAGTGATTGATCAGGTGATTAAATGAAAATTAAGGGTGACTATCAAGTGATAGTTTTAGCGTTATTGATCAAGGTACTATGGCTCTACATAGTATAAAGTTTAATTTTGAGTTTGGAGTGTAGTTTAATGATTATGCTTAGAGATTGGTGTTTAATATAAATAAATTAACCTTAATAAAAAATGAGGTCAAGAAATAGACCCCCAACCGATGCGATGAACTTGAAAAGTAAACCACATGTATTGTGAATCAACTTAATCTGAAAGATTATTTGATATTTAGATTTAACTATGGTTGGGCTTATACTTGACTAAGATAACTGTTGACCTGTTTTTTCCCCAAAACCAGGTCAAAGAGTTGACCTAGTCAAATTTGACCAGGCTAGACCCCAGGACCCGTCCCAATGGGTCCAGGGAGTCAAGCCAAGTCTGTTGAGCCCAGGCCTAGATCCTAGGTCAACCTGGTTGATCAGGTCAACTAGGGTTGACCCAATTGGACCCTGATTCCCTTCCACTTGATTTCAAATCGATTTCAGAGCTTCTAGGCTCAACCTCTCACCTCCTAGAGGTCCCATGGGTCAGACCAAGTCCCTTGAGCTCAGACCCATGCCCTAGGTCAACCTAGTTGACTAGGTCAACCCGAGTTGACCCATTAGGCCCCTTTGAGCCCAAATCAATTTTGAATCCATTCAAACCCATTCATGGCTCAATTTCCCACTCCCTTGGACTCAATGGGCTAGGTTGACCAAGTCAACCTTTGACTTGGTCAATCCAAGTCTTACTGAGTCATTTTGACCCATTGGAGCCCAAATTCAACTAATGCCTCTTGGACTCATTTCCTTCACTTCTTTGACCCATTTGATTAGGATGACCAAGTCAATCCTTGACTTGGCCAACCAAAGTCTTAATGGGTCATTAATGACCTATTTAGAGCCCATTCAATGAAATTAATGCCTTCTTAATAGCTCTAATTCAAAACCACTGCCTAATCAGTTGGTCTTCCCTTTTATTTACCTTCTGATCTCATCTTAACCGTTAAGAAGGGGTCAAGGGGCTTAAATAGTGAAAATTAGGGTGAATTAGGGTCTTCTCTTAATTGCCCTATGCTTAGACCTCAAGAACCTCTGAGATTTCGTAAGAGAGCATTAGAGACTTCCACCTTTCTTCCCCAACAAAGATCCCGCCGGTCAAGCCTGTCGCCGGTGAGATCTCCGATGAGCCGAAGCCAAATTTGTTCAAAGGCTTCTTCCCGTCAATCCAAAGCTTCTCGAGCCGCAATTCTTGAAGGAGAAATAAGCGAGGACAATCTACAAGTGCAACAAGCCAGATATCTCCCAAATCCATTAGGTATTTTCAGTAAAATTGCAAACCCTAGCTTAGGGCACATCTAGTTAAATAACATTTTACACATCGCGTTCTAAACCACATAAACACATCCCCATGAATGCTCTTTATAGGTAGAACCTATGTTTAAAATTTTGCATGATTTGGTCTACTCAATCGGGTGAAATCTTTTAAAAACACATTAGGGCTACGGTTCAGATTCGCCCGTGCGTGAGATAGAGTTGGTCCGTCTGATCTGTGATCAACGGATCGGATCCATCCATACCGCGTCACTGGTTCGACCACTGATCCGATCTCACGGTCAGTGGCTCCGTTTAGTGCGATATGGACCATTGATTTGAATTCACGAGTGATCGGACGGCGGAGAGTGTGATCCGATGTGGTTTAATAACCCGTCGTCGTTTTCAGTTCCATGGCAATCATTGCCAATGATTGCGCGACGGTGCAATCATTGCCAAACCACATCCATAGTCCCGGCGATGAATCTCGTCTTGCCATGTGGCGAGCCGGGAGTAGCGACCACCGGTTTTAATTTAATTAAATAATATAATTATTTTTAAACCTATTTTAAATTCAGATCTCCTAAAACCTAATTTTAAAATATTTCTTTATCCAAAAATTGCATATAATATATCAAAATTTTTAGAAATTTATTTTCTTTAATTTAAAATTAATTTTAACTTAAAATATTAAGTATATTTTAAAATATTGTTTAAACAGTAAAATACCTATTTTAAAAAATTTATGTTATTATTTTATTTTTAATAATAATTATTATTATATTATTTTTATACTTATTTTAATTACAAGTATTCATAATAATTATTATTTTTTAGATAATTTTGTTGCTGATTTATTATTATTATTATTATTATTATTATTATTATTATTATTATTATTATTATTGTCATTATTATTATTATTATTATTATTATTATTCTTATTCTTATTATTAATATCATTTTATTACTTCTTTATTATGGATATTATTATTATTTTATTAATTATTTATATTTATTTTTTATTATTATCTTTATTATTATTATTCTTATTTTAATGTTTTTATTAGTATTATTACTATTTTTTTCATTTATTATCATTATTTTATTACTATTTCTACTATAATAATTATACTATATGTTTAACTATTTTAATTATATTAATCTTTATTATTTTGATACTATTTTTATGATTACCACTATTATTACTATTAGTATTATTTTAAAATTGTTTTTATTATTATTTGTTATTTATTTCTTATTCTATTACTATTTTCTTTTAAAAATCCTTTTATTATAATAATTATTATTTGAAATTACTATCATTATTATTATTGTTGTCACTATTTTAAATAATCATTATTTATTATTTATTATCACTATTGTTTATTATTATTTGATATTCATTGTTTATTTTATAATTATTTTCTTTTGTATTATTTTAAATCCCTTTTATTAGCCTTAAACTTCGAAAAATCATATCTTTTTCATTTCAAATCGGATTTCGGCGTGCAATACCTCCTTCTTTTAAAAAAATTATGAATTTTATTTTAAAAGTATTTTAAGGAGCTAATTCCTACTATTCTAATAGATTCCAGCTTTATACTTAGTATTTTAATAATTATTTAAATAATTATTATTATAATTATTTTAAAACTAAAATTTTTTTTCAAACCTTTTTGAAACCTCGTTAGGGTGGTCAGTGGGTCTCCCTATATTTATGTATTATGAATTGATTTATTTTAATTACATTAATTTTGAAAATTATATATTTATAAGTATTTTAAAACTATTTTAAAATTACTTATAATTAAATCCCCTAATTTTGAGAGATCCACCGCTCATAAAATCTTAAACATAGGTTGTACATATGAAGAGAAATAATGGGGGAGTGGATTAGTGAATGGTTGAGTTCCAATCATTCACTAATCATTTCATTAATTATATTTACTTTTCTTTATCATAGTTTGCATGTGTAGGATGCACCACCACTTAGTTTAGGCTCTTCTAGTTCTAAGGATATGGTGTGTTTATATTTTTGCTGTACTCCCCTAACTTATTACCTTGAGGGTTAGATAAAACTTCACTTCAAACTCCTATAACATAGAGACACCCTAAGGACAATAATTAAGGACCCGTCTAGCAAACTTAGAAAAATTCTAGGAGCTAGGATAGATCTTGGATTAGCATGAAAACTTTAACAATTAAACTTAGTGATATCCTAAACCTTTCAGAATTTTTTAGAGATTTTTAGGAGCTTTTAGACCCCTTTATTAACCAACCCTAATTTACCCGTTAAATAGGGCCTAATACCTTCTAAAAATTATAATAAATCCATTTCAACTAAAAAAAATACCTAGAATAGCTCAAATTACTCAAAATATAATCCTTAACCTTACATAAATAGGCCACCTTAGGTTGACCTTAATCTAACCCTTAACTTAACCTTAACTAAAAATTACCTTTTTGCCCCTAATAAATTATTAAAAATTATTAAAAATTCCAAAATTTCCCCAAACACTTGGGTATACTTTCTCAGGTCATTCCTGACCTTTGGGGGTGATTCTAATCAGTTTGGAGCTAATTTGGACCAAAACAATAAAATCACCCCTTAATTAGATAATTTAGATAATTCAATAAATACCCAAACTTTAGAAATTCATAACTAATTGTAAAAAATTCCAAATTAGGAAACCTCAATTTCATTCAACTCCAATTAGGGTTTAGTATTTATTAAAAATATTAGAATTCTAGAAATTAGCCTAAATCAAAAAGTCAACTCTTTGGTCAATCCTAGCCTCCAGTCTAAGGCCCGAAACTTATGAAATTCCTTAATTCACGTAGGAAGCTCCAAATCCAGCAAACTACCTGTCTAACTATTCACCTTAAGGTCTAGTATTTACTTAAAGTTGTAGAAACCCCAAACCTAGCCTATTTCCCTTAGCGACCTTTTGGACCCCCTCAACCAAGTACCTAGGAGGACCCGAGACTTTCCAAAATTGGATAATATAATTTGAACTTTAAATATTATTACCCTAATCATTAAGATGTGATTAACAAACTAAATTAACTGAAATGGATCCTAATCCATTAATATTTGAACCTTAAATAAAATTTCCGTTTCTTGCCTTTAACAAACTATAACCTTAGATAACTTTAACTAACCATCTAACTTAGGATGTATCCCAACCACACAGGACTTACACATACATAGAATTATTTGCTAGGGCACAATTTCTAGACTTAGGCTAGGTCGATATTTATTTTTCTGTTGTGTGCTGGGATTTTCTGAGTTTTCACTGCATGTTGTGATGAATTATTGATGTGTTTGCTTACTTGTACTACATTGTGGATTGATGTGATAAGCATTAGATCTACCCCTAGGTTAGGAACGACATATATATTATTTTTCTTGTAGGTGGTTATACTCATGCAACGCTAAAGGGGGAGCAAATGTCATGATTTCTAATGATGTCTTGTGTAGGTGCTTCAGACTTTGCTCAGCCCCCCCTAAATAAATGAGGGATAATATCAATAAATAATAATTGTTATAGGTGCTCCAGAAGCTGCATTAGTCCACAATAATTAAGTGCATGGCCAAGCATGGCTGTGAAGTGTACTTTTATTTTCATATAAACTACTTGGGACTATAACTGCTTGAGATTTTTATTAGGATAAGCATGCAGGTTAGTCTAGATTTACTGCTTTCCATTTATGTAAAGTTTGTAATAATCAGTGAAGAGTTGTGAAAATTTCCTTTGAGTATGGATATTCTTATCCGACTCAAATTGCAAAATAAGAAGGCATCCTCAAAGGGGAGAGTCTTCTTCCATTTGGAAGATCGGGTTTGGATGGCTTTAAATATCCAAAGAGAAAAGGCAATACCCCTTTTTAGGGGATATTATCTCTTCATTTGGATATTCAAGCCACGATGAATCTAAGAAGTCCAAGGAGGAGTGATCCAAGGAGTCCAAGGAGGAGAGTTCCAAGGAGTCCAAGGAGGAGAAATCCAAGGAGTACAAGGAGAACAAATCCAAAGAAGATTGAAGACTGAAGACCTAATATCCCACTCAAAGTCATTTGCGTCAGTCATAGGCTTAGAAATCCGGGTTGTTGGCAGTGGTGCTCGGCCACTTTATTTTCTGCATACCCTGGGTTGTAATTAAAGGACAGTTGGCCTTTGGACATTTACTTGATTAGTTTATTTATATTAATGTGTTTACTATGCTTGCACAGTAGAAATTGCCTGCCTTTTTCCAGATTTCTTTCTTATATGTCGATTTTATTTTAGTCTGGATATTCATTAGGCTCTTTAAGGACTACAAATTTTTTTTGCTCATAACAAGAATTTAATATTTAAGGTTTAAATAATTTAAAAACTTAACAAACCTAGGGAACTACTGGAATCATCCGGGGTGGCATGCTTATTAATGCGTTTCTCTCTCCTTCTAATAAGACACCTCCTCGTCTGCTGGTAGAGTCCAGATAATCTGGCCTATGAGGATGAAGTGTCGGACCTGGGGAGGCCCTATTTTTTCTAAAAATTTATTTTCTATAAGCCTATTTTTAAAAATTCTAAAGCATACATGATTTGGATCTTCTAAACTAGCATGCATTGTATTAGAAATTAATTAAAATAAAATTTTAATTACATTAGTTAGGAACATCTACCAACAAAAGTTCGGGATCAATTAAGAAACTCTCTAAATGTCGGTCCTACTTTCAAAACTATACCACCCATCCATCTTTCATAAATGACTTGATAACATGATTTTTAAAGCAATTAGGTGGTTAGCTGGCTCCCAAATCTAGCCGGGGTAAGTCCAGATCTTTGCATTGTATTAGTTAGGACACGGGTCTTAGTTTGTGTAAAACACTAAACCCAAATTAGATTTAGGGTTCGAGGCTACTACACTCAGTCTCATTATACACCTAAGTAGTGGGTAGGTCCCTTCTCTTCAGGGACTATAAATCCTACTTATCTACGTCACAAGATGATGCCACCTCCATCTTTTCTCTCACGCTTGTGTTGACTGCTTGACTTCATTTTCTCCAGTTTCTTCTTTAGTACCCTAGAGCCTCCAAATGCTGGTATGAACCCCGCATGTGGATTTTTCCCCTTTGAATCCTTTCTTTCTTTTTGATTAGGACTTCCTAATATATACCCTTGTGCCAATCCCACTTTAGAAGGGATAATGTATGATTCTTAATTGAGAGTCTTCTCAGGCTTTGGCCTAAGATGTAATTAACTACGGTGGCTTGCACCCATGGGAAACTGAATTCCACCATCTACTAAACCCCATCCGAGCTGATGTATTGGGTAGGGGAAACCTGTTGTTTCAATCAGTTCATGTATATTACTTCCCATCGGGGTGTGCTGGTTAGAGCCACTATCCTCAATGGTCAGTCATATACACGATCTAATATGCCCTTTCATTGACCTGCTTATGTCTAGTGTAAAGGCCTATGATCATTTTGTCCCTCGGGATAGTGCGGCCGTACCCTTTGCATCCGAACCCCATGAGCGATGCTCTTTCAGAGGTCTATAATAACATCCCCTATGAAAGTGGAAGGAAATTTGGATGGTATAATTTCTCTCAAATAGATGGATTTATACTTGACTAGGATATCATCTCCTAGATAAGTGTAATGAATCTAGATGGGATGGCATCTCGTAAATAGATGGATTTATACTTGATTAGGATAGCATATCCTAGATAAGTGCAAGGAAATCTGGATGGGATAACATCTCCTAAATAGATTGATTCATACTTAACTACAATAACATATCCTATATAAAAGGTAGGGAATCAAGATGGGATAGCAACTCCCAAACATATAAATTTATATTTGTTAAGGATACCATCTCTTAGACAAGTGGAAGGAAATCTAGATGGAATAACATCTCCTTAATAGATGGATTTATACTTGACTAGGATATTGTATTCTAGATAATTAGAATGAAATTTGGATAAGATAGTTTCTGCCAAATAAATGGATTTATACTTAACTAGGATAGCAGTTCTATACAAGTTCAAAGAAATTTGGATGAGTATATTACAATCCAGGATCCCTAGTCTGTTATTATGATGATGACAAATATTATTTATAGAATTATGCTTTTCTCATTAAATATTTTAGATTTTTTTTTTATCTGTGAGCACTGACTTTACAGGTAACACATACACCACTCAAGGATATTGAAAGTTCAAGAATGGGTAGAATATGAATGTCAAGTAACAAAGTCTACAATTTTTCTTTTATTATTTTCTATTTATTAAGTCTGGCTACATAAGAGTTTATGTAATTGGGTGATTGTGCCCACATATATAGGGGGAGTGATATAAATTTTAATAGTTAAAATTTTTATACTAATCATATTGTATAACTTATGATCATAATGTATGATTATTATAAAAAGTATGAGCTGAAGTTACTAGATGGACAAGAGGGGGGGGGGGGGGGGGATGAATTGTGAAAACTTTTTGACAATAATTAAAACCTAACCAGGAGTTCTAATTTTTCTTAATATTTTTAAAGGTTTAACATGAAAATTTAAACAACTTTTCTTTCATAGATTTTCCCAAGGAAATATTGTAAAATAAAATGCACACAGTAATAAAAGACAATAAGGAAAAACACACCGAGATTTTTATAGTGGTTCGGTCAAACCATGACCTACATCCACTCCCCATAGTCCTCCGCTTCGGGTATTTCACTACAAGTAATAGCTCTCCTTTTGCCCCCCTTGGCAAGTCAGAGAAGCCCTTACAATATTCCCTTTAACTAACCCAGCGTGGCGGAGTGTCAAACTCTATTTTCACCCTCCTGACGACGGTAGAGAACCTTCTCATTTTTTTCCCTCCTGGAGAAGGTAGAGTACCTCGAGGTCACGGATGTAGAAGAGCCTTTCCCCTTGGAGATCCTCCCACAAATTCTTCTAGGGCCACAGGAGGAGCAAGATGCAGCAAGTTCGGAGCAACCGTATGATCTCCCTCACACCTTTTCTCCCTCACAACGCTCATCTTCTCCTTCCTCTCTCAAACCCTAAAGAACTTCTCAAGAGCTCTCTCCCTTGGAATCCCTCTCTAACCACGTTCTCCTCTCTGATTTACACACCCAAAACATGACAATTTTGACACTTAAAAATGGGCTCCAAAATCCCTGAAATCTCAAAGTAGCCATTACTATCGTACAATATGGTTTCTAATCGTACAGTACGATATGTATAAATAAACTTCGTCCTGGTACAAGTGGTATGAATAATTCAAAAACATTCGTACAGTACGATTTAAAATCGTACGGTACGATCCATAACAATACTGTTCGTACAGGACGATATCCGAGACGATCAAACATTGTCTCTGTTCATCATATGGTACAATTGACATTATACAGTACGATGAGACAAAACTCAAGAGATCATCCAGGATGATCTTCGGGATGATCATAATTCGTCTCTGTTCATTGTATTAGACGAATGGGTTCATACAGTATGATGTTCAAATTATAATTAAGCCCAGATTTCTTGCACTAATCACGGGTTAAATTAAGTAAGTATTTAAAATAAATCATACAGTATGAACGTGTTCGTACAGTACGAACGGCGTAGAATAACTTACTTAAGTTAAAACGACGACTAGGGTTTTGGATTTGAACATATCGTACAGTACGATTACATTCGTACGGTACGATCTATTCACAGAATCGTCCTACAAAGCTCTGATCGTACGGTACGAAATAACATCGTACAGTACGATCTACAGAGAAAGAAAAACTCTAAATTTTTCATTTAAAAACACTCTCCCCCTGTGTGTGTGCATGGTTGCTCAGACTTTTATGCATTTTGTGGCCAGACTCAAGAAAATAAAAATAAAATAAACAACAAAATACATTGCAGACTCATACTCCTATTCTACCCATTCTTGAGTCTTCCTGTCGTCCTGAGTAGCTTTTGATCTTCCTGAATTGTTAGTACTCACGGACAATAGCAAATAAAATAATATTCAATGAATTGATAATTCAAACGACATTATTTGTCATCATCAAAATCTCAAGCTCGGGGTCATGGGTTGCAACATGAGCTTAATGGCTTATTGAGAAATTAGTTTTATAAAATATTTGTATTATATAATTATGATTATACTGTATGATTTATTATGATCTAAAAACTCTTGCCACTAGATTAATTTTAGAAAGATTTTGAAATTTGATTTTCAAATTTATTACAATGTACAAATATTTGAAATCTTTCTAAAATTAACAGCTCCCATAATTAGTTAATCGAAGAATGGTTTAATTAATGTTAGCCGATCATACTGTATGATGTTGATCATACAAAAAAATTAGCAGAGACAAAATATGGTCATCCCAAAGATAGTACCAAATGAAACCATGATTTTTGAACATATCATACTACATGAAATTTATATCATACTAGATGACCTACTTGAAATCAAATAACCATACTGCATTATAAGAGCAGTATGGGACGATTAATAGAGACTATTTTTAGTTGTCTTACGAATCATCCTGTATGAATAGATAAAATTAAATAGATCATACTGGATGATCTCTGGATCATACTATACTATGTTTTTAAATTAATTGAACAATTTGTTTGAATGATTGTTTACATCATAATGGATGAGGCAAGTTTTGAACTGATCATACTATACAAATGGAATTATATTATATGAATAATGAAATTTAACTTAATTTTTAGGGTTTCTTGAAGCCCACTAATTAAAGATGTTTTAAAGGTTCTCTTTGTAATGAAAAGAGGAATGTGTGACTGTTGAAGGTACTCTGAGAGAGAAACTTTGAGAAATCTAGGGTTTGAGAGGAAGAGAAAGGTGAGGTTTTACGTGAGGGAGTAGTGTGAGGGGATGACACGGTTCCTCTTGGCTAGTTACAACCTTGCTCCTCCTGTGACCTTGGTGAGTGTTTGGAAGCATTTTAGGGAGAGAGCCTTCTAAGTCAAGTCTTCAAGGTACTCTACCTTTTATGGGAGAGAGAAAAAGGAGCTGAGGTTCTCTTCCTTCTCTAGGAGGAAGAAAATGAGTCAAGGTCTATTGCCGTCACTGGGAGGGTGACATACCGTCCGACACTACACCACATCAGGTTTCATGATAGTGAGTCAATAAGGGCTTCTTCACCTTACTATGGGAGTAAAAGGAGAGTCACTTTGTTTTAGTGTAAATTCTTAGAGTGGAGGACTTTGGGAAGTGGACGTAGATCAAAGTTGAGCGAACCATTATGAAAATCTATGGTTTGTTTTTTCCTTTTTACACTTTTATATTTCCTTTATTTTATTTACATTATAAATCCTTGGAAATTGGTGATTATTGCATAACTTCATAAATCAAGATATCATCATAGTTAAATCAATATTTTTGATAAACTCATTCGCTTCTTCAAGTAATTAAAATATGGTATTTCAAATTTTTGAAAATGTTTCAAAAATATTGTCATTTTTATTTTAATTAAGAAATTTTTTAAAAATTATCAATTCACTCCTCTTGGTGAGCCTCGACTAGTTCTTTAAGGTTTGACAACCTTCATGAACTTTTAAGTGGTTTCAGAGCGGGTTTCAAAAACAAAATTTTAGAAAACTTTTGAAGAATGATTAATGACTCATTTTGGTAATCGTAACACTACAAAGGGTTATTATATAACCCATCCACCACTATTTAAAAATTTTTCTTTTGATTTCTTGAAAATATGATTGTCTACTTGTTTACAATCCATTCACAAAAGAATTTAGCATATGATTCAAACTGGTTATTCACATCCATAGCATATAGTTAATAGTGACAAAAATGATATTCCTTTTAATGAATGGAGCAATGAGGATAGGGAACTCACATAATTAATTTCTAAATATTTGAATTGTTTCTTTTGTGCTTTAAAATCTAGAGATTATATGTGAGTTTCTACATGCATTATATGAAAGGAGATTTGGGATAGATTATGTATCACCTATGAGGGAACTAGTGAAGTAAAACAATTTAGGATAAACATTCTACCACATGAATACGAACTCTTTCACATGAAGCCTAGAGAGATTATTTTTGAAATATACACTAGGTTCACCTAGATAGAGACATCCTTACATGCACTAGGTCGAGAACTATGAAACTCTAAAAAAGTTAATAAGATCTTATACTTCTTACCTAATTCTTATGATGCTAAGATAACTGCAATTACTTAATCTAAAGACTTGAATGTTTATTCCATTGATAATATTCCTGGGTCACTCATCACTTACAAATAAGGAGTGAGTTAAAGGTAAAGTGATGCAGGAGAGAAGAAGGAGAGAAATGTAACACTCAATGCAAATAATTCAGATAGTGACAATTCTACAACAGAGGAGGATGACAACATCGCCTTAATGCCAAGAAAATTCAAGAGTTTTTTGAAAAAAAAAAACATAGATGTCAATAACACAATTGGAGCAAAGACAAAAGCAACAAAAATGTTACAGCTTCTTATGACACCATTTTCTTCGAGTGTAGGAAACCAGTTGTTGCAGGTCAAAAATTAACATTTAGATTGTGATTTTTTATGATAACAAAAAATTATTATTATGATTTTATTATTTCACCTAGCATATATTAGATATTTCTGATTGTTTCAATATGTAGTAACATTTTAGAGAAATCATATACTACTCTAGATTATTGAAGACTTCAAGATAGGTAGAATATGAGTTCATATAATAGAGTCTGTATATCTCTATTTTTATTTCTTGAGTGTAAGCAAGTGATTATAATTACGTAACCGTACATACACTGGGGGATAGCGATATAATTTAAATTGATTTTTTAATAGTCGTACTGTATGATATATAATCATAGTATACAGTTTGACGTAGTTTTCCTACATATAGCAGTTAAACAAACCATGGATTAAAATTTTGTTAACTGTTCATACTATACGATGTGAAGTTGTACTAATGACTAATAGAGTACGAAATTAGGTTTGTTCCAGATTGTACCAAATGAACACATTTATTTCTTTTTAAACTATTTGTACAATGCGATACTCTTTCATATAGATATGTGAAAGAGTATGAAATTAGGTTTATTCCAGATAGTACCGAACAAACATATTTAAATTTTAAGTATTTGTATAGTACAATCTTCATTCATATAGATGACTGACAGTGTACAAAATTGAATTCATCCATATTTGTATCAGATGAAGCCCTAATTTTTGAACTGTTCATACTGGAAGATCAACAATCGTATAATACAAATTTAGGACAGTTCTCTTAAAAATTTTAGTTTTTGGACAAATTTTCATGTGTTTTCTATGTTTTTTTTGAGAGAATGCAAAGTTGCATTAAAATGGAAAAAATGATAATCTAATACAAACTAGGAAGTAAAAAAAAAAACCTAATAGAACCTTTATCTAGATAAAAAGGATTTTTATTGGATGCATTTTTGTTAATGTTAAACCTATTATTTTGAAATGAAACCCACTGTTTCCTATTTTGAAACGTTGAGATGCAGGGATACCAAAGATTTAAAACAACCCGAAGGTTGATTAGTATCCCAGAGTTCCCATCCAGTTAAAGAATAGGATCTAGTAACAATCCCATAAACAATTATAATAAGTTTAAATAACAAAAATACCAAAAGAAAAAACTGACTAAAAAAGAAACTCAATAGAAAATTACATAAATACCCAGACAATCTCAAAATACCTAAGTAAAATAATAATAGGTATTTTAGATGTCTTATCCAAATGCCAGTTTTGTCATACCAATCAAAATAAATGGAAAATTCTTTGAAACGAATTTCCAACCTCATGAGTCTTATTGCTTTGCTGTTAGCAATGATAATTCTGATCATCATATTACTAAAGATTTTGGGAAGAACTTCTCAAATTGTTCTTCTGTTGAGATCAGAATTCCTCCTTCTATTTTGATCTCTCACTGGGACCTAGCCTTTGAAGTTCTTTGAACAACTTGTGTTTAGTTCCGGAATAGCCTTGTTCACCAAAAGACCCTTTTTTAAGAATAGTTTTTCTATACTTAAGACTGATTGAAGAAGAAGGAGAGATGTTATTAGAAAATGCCATCTCTTATTCCATCACAATGAGCCAATATTTCAGAATTATAAACTGCCTTAGAAGGAGTATAAGCCGATCCCTGCTCCTCCTCAACCTCTCAAACCGCATCCAACTAAAGAGGATTTTTAGACGGACTCAGCGGAATCGACGAGGGACACGCGGTGGACGACGGACTCGACCGCGGGACGCACAGCGGACTCGGCGGACTCGGACATGGACTCTACCATGGACGGCACGACGGACCGACCGCTGGACGCGGGTCCGCGGAACCGCGGCCAGCGGCTAGATCGCGGTCACGCGTGGCACTCAATAGCGAGTCGATGCAATGAGGGCAGAATGACATGGGCATAGCGGGCAGCCGGGTCATTTCTAGGTATCCGAGTCAACCCGACCATTTTTGAAAGGGTTCTGAAAAAACCTGAAATTTTTTGGTCGGGTTCGAGTCGGGTTCAATATTGACACCCCTTATGCCGAGCAATGAGAGTGGTGGTCGAGCAGGCATCGAACCCGGACGTGACCTAGCACGATGGCGTGTTGTGTACTTGTGATCGTCATGTCGATTGCTAACTTACGACCTACAGATCAAGCGCGATCCACCACTCTCATAATTAAGGTTTAGCCTGAGCACTAAAAACTCCACCCTCTGTATTAAATGAGAAATAATTTTAAAGAAAAATCACACTAAAATAAAGATGTGTATGATTTTTCCTCAGGTTTAGCACATAAAAATAATTAAGAGGCGCATTCAAAATTCCTTTTACAAAGAATATCTACAAATTTTCAAACCTTTTAAGTAGCCATCGAAGCAAAAAAATGGAAAATCTCAAAGGCATACCTTTCATACCAAATAAAAGATTATCATTCCACTTTAGTTAAACCATCATAAAAGGCAGTGTGAAACATTTTAAAAGAAAGATGAGATACCCCATTCCAAGAAACAAAGAATAGCAATATTGGATATAGGAATAGAAGATATGTCCAAAAAGATTTAGCATTTTAGTTCTCAGGAATCTTCCAAAATCAGCATTTAACCAAGCACTCATACAGCATTATTAAAAGCTTCCTCATCCAGTATGAAACCAATTCTTACTATGGTCAATTTAAGAAATTGACTTCTCCCATCAAAAGAAAGAACTTTAGCTTTCCAACTAGCAAGCGAATCAGTAACTTTACTAATAAGAGGTTGATAATTAGAGAAAGAAAGCCTTTTGCAAGAATAGGCAACCCAAGATATTTCGAGAATTATTAGAAATAGTCGCATTCAATATCTGACAATTATTCTTAGCATTAGAACAATGAATAGAAAAATAGCCATGTTTTTACTATGGTTAACATAAAGACCTATGCAACAAGAGAAATATCTAGGTATCTTTAGCCTTTGAGCATTTAAAAATAGAGGCTTTCCAAAAAACAAAATTATCTGTATATAAAAAATTAAAAAATGGAGTTCTCACCAACATTGACGCTCTCAAAATTACACTTTAGACTTATCTTTAACAAATTAGATAAGGTATCCATAATAATGTAAAACTATAGGAGAAAGAAGACAACTTTGAGGAAGACCAGAAGAGGAGTTAAAAAATCATTTAAAGCACGTTAAGAATTGTTGCAATATGGGATCCCGAGTTTATGATTTTAATAATAACAAATATCATTGGATTTTTCTTTATTATTTGTCATAGTATTATTATTACATTTTTCTCTTGTGTGTATTAACATTTCAAGTACATAATACGCCATGTATCAATAAAGGATTAGACTCACAAATAGGTAGAATGGGTTTGATATTTGGAAATATTATATACTTTTACTTATTTACTTTTATTTTTCTTGAATTTTATCTTGTAAAGATATATACTAGCTTAGTGATCTTACACATACATATAGGGAAGTGAAACTTAGACTTCAAATTTTTTTTTAAAATCATTACTTTATGATCTCATATCTACACTGTGATCTGTGATCACAAAAAAGATTTTTATGGGTAATTGAGAGAATAAGGGAGTTGAACTAATTATAATGTATGAACTCGATTATATAAGATGATCAATTTAATATTGAGCCTCCAGTTGCCAATCAAATTTAGGTAATTATTTTGAATTTATAATTTTGTAACATCAAATTGTACAAAGCTATTCACATTGTACGATATTTAAAATCATGCCTAAATTAATCCCTATTAATTTGACCATCAAATCATGATTAAAATAATGAATCCAATCGTATATGTGGTTAATCATAATGGATGATTGGTAGAGATGATGTTTGTTCATCCAAGTATTATCTTAGTACGAGCCTTTATTTATTTGAACTATTCGTTATTATACGATCATAATTTGTACAGCATGTTCAATTTATGATTCTAGAACTGATCGTACTAGGGTTGTTCATCGTATTAGACTAATAGGGATTTTGAAAAAATCGTACTCTATGATCCCAGATCATAATGTATTAAATTTAGTAACTTAAATAAAAAATTTAGGATTTTTAAATCTTGTATAAATATTTCTTTTAATTGTTTAAGAGAGTCTTTGGCAAATTTTTTTGAGAGGTCTCTTTATTAAGTATAAATGATATATTGTTTATTATATTTGAATTTCAGTGAAAATGTATTGCTTAGTTATTTTTGTATAGAAAATACTCAAAAAATTGTAAAAATTTTATGATTATAAAATTCATGATGAGTAATTTTTACTTTAAGTTCAAACATCTTAAGAGATTAAAGGATGAACCAGACTGCAAAATTTATGACTAAATGAGTAGTTTTAACTTCAAGTTCAAATAACACTAGTGATAAGACACTAAGAACTCTTAAATTCATTTGTTTAATTTATCTAACTAAAATTTTCTAACCACTTGAATTTATTAGAAAATTTAGCAACATATGGCTCTATTCAAAAAGGAAAAGCATAACTTCCTTCGAGCATAAATTGACTTATCTTGCCCACATTTGGCATAAGTGTTTTGCTTAACGTACATTGTAAATATAAAATGAGTGCATGTTTCAGTGTATATGTAAAGGGGTTGGTGTATACGGGGTACCCAGTACCGTATCATCCATATATAGTATACATTTTCTTACAAAGTCCAAAATATATTCACCAAAGGAACCTAAAAAAACTTCTACCACTAATGCAAACTACTAACCCTATGAATGCAATGCATAAGCAATATTATAATGAAAGATTGAATATAAAGCAAATTATTTATTCTCTAATTTAATTATTTATAACATACACAAAAGATGATATAAAAGAAGGTGGCTAGACTCTATCACAATAAACCAAGATTTCTAATCCTACCACATATATATATATAATTGCTTTATGGTCTACAAGATCTAAGTCTTTTTTAGAATTCCAAAGTGGGAGTATCCTCCAAATGAAATGATATAATCTTTTGGAGCTCTATATTTATATGTATAAGCAGATATATTTATAATATTTTACAACTCTGATTTGGTACAACTCTTGGGGTGAGCGTTATGTGATTAATACACACCTTCTATAGTAATTTTTAGATATTTATTTTAATAAGAGTACTAATTTAGATTAAGAAAATTCATTTTTTAGCACTTGGTTCAACCCCATTGACCAACCATGTGGGCTCAAGAGCTAAAGTTTTTTAGGAAAACTCATGTTGATCCTAAAATAGTCCTCACGAGTGCGGTTCAATGATGTGATGAAAAAATAAAAAGTTTTAAAATTTTAAAGTATGTATGGGCAGTTTTGTCAACCATGGTGACTTGATTAACTAGGTTTGACCAGGGATAAGGTTGGGTTTAAAGTTTGAGTATTTTGTTACATCTAATACAACTTTCGCAAGGCTAACCAGAGTGGGGGTAAATTAGTAATTTAAAAATTCTCTTGGATTTTAGAAAAAATGATTTAAGATATTTGACACAATGATAACATTTTTCACAAAATATTTTTCATCCATAATATGTTAAAATACAAAAAGAAAATGCAATAAAAGTAAAAAGAGTAGAAGAACATTAAATTTATATTGATTCGATCAACTGACTATGTCATCATTCGATCCAACTAGACCTATGTCCACTCCCAGAAGACTCCTTTTTCAAGTATTGCTCTAATCAAAAGTGACTCTCCATTTGCTCCCACTGTAAGGTGGAAAAACCTTACAAAACATCTCTTCCATCAACCTGATGCTGTAAGTACCGTATCCTTTCTCACCTCTTATGATGGCATAGTACCAGCATCCTTTCTCACTCCTTGTGATGATAGAGTACCAACCTCCTTTCTCACCCTCCTGGTGATGGTAGGGTACCAACATCCTTTCTCACCATCTTAGTGATGGTAGAGTACCTACATCCTTTCTCACCCTCTTGGTGATAGCAGAGTATCAATGTTCTTTCTCACCTCTTGGTGATGGCAGAATACCAACGTCCTTTCTCACCTCATTGTGATGGAATAGTACTGTCATCCTTTCTCACCTCCTGGGTGACTGCATAGTAACCAACATCCTTTCTCTTCCTCTTAGTGATGGGAGAGTACCATGATCTTCTTTGAATTCTTCTCTCAGTGCCTTCAAGGAAGTATGGAGAAATCTTGAAGAATAAATAAGATATCCTTACCTTGGAAAACCTTATGAATCCCCTCAAAATTTCCTATCAAAAATCTCTCACTCTTCACTCCTAAAAACTCTCCCTAATACTCACCTTATCCACTCTCAAAATGAAATTTGCAGTAAGATTTTTTTGAGTGTCAATTTTTAGGACACTTATATATGAAAGATAAGAAATCGTCCAAAAACTAAAAAATTTAACTTGAACATACTCATATCGTATAGTATGATCGCACTTCATTTGTAGAATAGTTAAAAAGTCCATGTACGATTCTGTACGAACCTAATTTCATAATCTATTCACTCGTCTGTACGAAATGACATTGTACTGCATGAATAGTTCAAACTAAAACTAATTCATCTGGTACAATTATGTAGGAAACTCATTTCGTACTCTTTGAGTAATATGTAGAACCATACATCATACAATAAGAACTGTTTAAATAAATCATGCTGTCATTTGGTACGAACTGGTACATACCCATTTCATACTCTATGTGTCATCTATACGACCCAATATCGTACACTACAATCAGTTCAAAAATTAGATGAGTCATTTGGGATGAACTGGTACACCATCCTTTTCTATACTCTAAGAGTTATCTATACAAAAACATTATCTGTACAGTATGAACAATTAAAAAAAAAATTTCCGGACATAATTTGATTAACTTCATTTTGAGGAACTACTATCATAACAATCCAGTATGATTTGAAAATTATATAGTATGATTAGTTTTAAATTATAAAGTTTTAACTCACTCCCAGTGTATGTGTGCACGGTTATCCAATTACAATCACACTCTCTCAAAATTAATAAAAAAAATTACTTACTTCATTACAAGAATTCCTAATCTAATATATATTGAATATTTAGCAGTCTCGAGTATGTTTTCTTAAAATGTTAGTAACACACAAACAACACAAAGAAAATTATCTAATATATGTTATGATAAATAGTAATCATAACAATAATATTTTGGTATCATCAAAAAATCACATGATAAAAACTTAATCTTGAAATCTAAGTTGCAAACAATCTTCTCATTTTTTGATGATGACAAAATAATTATTATTTGAGTTAACTCTAAAGACAATTTTTCTCCTAAACTCCACCTCAATGAATGATCAATTTAAAATAAGGGATTCCAATGAAAGTAAAAAAACAACAAGTTAAAAAAACATACATACATCAACAAAACACACAATCACATAAATCACATAAAAAATAGCCATACACATAATAAACAATAAACTAATGAACACAAAAAAACACACACAATACACACATCTTGTAAATCACACAAAAAATAATTATAACATATCAAACAATAACTAATGACTCCCCCTTTTGATAATAATAAAAAGGAAAGTATATCTTGAATAGATAAGTTTCATTGATAAATGAAATAAATGATGAAAAGAAGATTTTAAACTATTTATATAGACAAACATTAAACATCCTAATGCAAAAAAATGTCTCAAATTTTAAATAAAGAGTAATTAAGATAAGAAAAGTCAACCGGTTTACTAGTTCATTCTAGTTATATCAAATAAAAATAATTATTATGAATTGATGAAATAAAAATTAACTAGTTTCTAATTTAATAGTGCATATATTGTTGATTAAATGGATTTTGATAGAGATAAAAAGATAAAGGAATGAATTGAATGAAACTTTCAATTGGAGACATTGCATATCTTTTTAATTTTTGGCACACTTTGTGCATCTTTTCTGTTTGGGCTCTTTTCACTTTGGTGAACATTGCACATCTTTTTAAACTTGTGATTCATTTTGTGCATCTTTTCAAGTTTGACATGCATTGTGCATCTTTTTACATTTTTGGACTTTTCAATATCAATATAATCTTAAAACAAATTCTAATAATTAATCAAAATATAAACATTAAAAAAGAAATAAAATAAAAATAAAATATCTATTTTGATATATTATAGCTAAATAATATGTGTCTATAAGAATATAAGATGATCTTCTAATGTACACCTAAACCTAATTTAATTAAAAATTTTGAGAAAATTAAAATTTGTTAAGAAATTAATTTGTAGAGCAAAGCATTTTAAATATTTCATTCTAGAGATCAACTACTTTGATTAGTCTATAAAAATTTAAAATAATTAAAGAAGAATAATTTTAACATAAGACAAAATATCATTCCATTAAGCACATGTGACACATACACAATATATCATACCAAAAGAAAAACATAACATAGCGAAGCCATCACATGAGATAAAAAAAAACAACTACACAACAATAAGTATAACAGAAAACAATCACAATTAAAAACATGAGGGGACCCTAGTGTGGAGGTGGTTGAGGGGTCAACATCATAAAGTAGTTATTGATTGTAGCTATTTGAGTGTTGACAGAGTCAAACTATCCTCTAATCTACCCATGTTCTTCATATTCCTCACATCCTGCTATTTAGGTGAGTCTCAATTTGTTCAAAATGAGATTCCAGTCATCAAAATGTAGACCATTTCTTGATAAAAATGTTGATCGGGTATAGGAGTAGGTGCAGGTGTTGGAGCAGGTGATTCTAGTTTACCTATTCTTCTCCTTAGTTCCTTAGTTTTAGTAAAAAAGTACATGGAAATAAGCATCTGTAAAATAGATAGGAAGCTGAGTAGGTGGATCTGGATGAATCAGTTTGTACTTCTTTTCTTAATGTAGGCTACCAATGTCCTTAAACCATATTTTCTTTCTCCTATTATGAGGAAGTCCAATATTAGAAAGCTTATGATATAGTCCATAATTAATGGGCCTCATCTATAGGAGTGTTGGTCATGATAAGGTATGTGACTACAGACAATAAAGGAGTTATATTGATACAATCACCAGCTTTAAGTTTTATAGAATTCTCAATACATGATGAATGATCCTAGCATTTTGGTTCAGGGTGTACACATGAGATAGGTGATTGAATTGAGCAACACATCTAAGAGTTTGGTTATTTCAGACCAATTGAAAATTAGATCTAGAGGTCATTTTGTGCGCCATAATCCCTTCAGTCGTAAGATGTAGGAAGGTGCTTAATCTTCCTTAATTATTTATACTCGTTGCTTAAAGACATATGAACTCATCCTAGTGTGATCTTCGTTCATTCTAATGTTTTCAAGGAAAAAATAGAATGTGTCATGATGATAGACATAAATAGAGTGAGGATAAAGAGAATTGAGTGAAGTAAAAAAGAGGCATAACTGGAAAGTTAATGTCTCTTTGGATTAGGAGACGAGATGGGGTAATCTTAGCTTCAAAGAAATGACCATAGCTTCCTATATCTTTCGAGAGGAAAGTTCTCGTTGAGTCTAACATAATAAGAGGAAGAGGCCTTGGAAGTTCGTGGGCGCTTTGCTGCTGCTAGCCATTTCTAGAGTAAGGACATGAGATGGTTTGAGATTAAGAAGATTGTGAAAGAAAAAACCTTCGAATACCTTTCATTTAAAGAAAATGGACATATCTTATAATATAAAATTCGGTCGTATCGATAATTTTAAATCATAGGGACAAAAATAATTTCATACATACGAATGAAAACTGCCAAAAAATGAAATAACATTTTGTAAACTGCCATTCCCTAGGAGTTGTTTTGTTCATCTTTTTAACCCTATGTTCGTAAGACGAACTCCTGTTCAGCTAGGATGAACAAAATAATAATGATCTTTTCTACCGGCTAGGTTTGTTCATATAAAAAAATGACAAAAAAATCAACATATGAAATGGAATTTTGTACGTACGATCTTAAAAAATAACTAATATTGGAAATGACCTAGATTACATACAAAAAAAATAAACGATCGACAATACGAACATGCATTGTGCAATATGATAGGCTTTAAGAAAAATCTCTTTTTCATCTTCTTAACTCAGGAAACAACTTCATGTACAATATGTAGAATTTGTACAAAATGAAAGTGATTCATACAGTACAAAAGAAAAATTAACTCAAGACATAATAAAACAAAACTCTTTTCAAAATCTAATAACCAAAGATCCATGACATGTAACATAAAAAACAAAAACAAAAATAACACTAACAAAAAATAAACAAACCACAAACTAGAGAAACAAACAATCACTAACAAACAAACAAAGAAAAAATCAAACACATCAACATACATGAAAATACATTACAAATCCAATTTACCAATTATATTTTAAATATTAATATCAATCACACATAATCTATTTTTAAGGCGCTAAATGTTTCAAAAGCCAATAGTTTTATGAAAATATCTACAAGTTGATTCTCAATAGTAACATGGGTAGTTAAAATTTCTCCTTTAGCTACATGAACTCTAATAAAGTGATGCTTTATATTAATGCTTGATTATTATAATATTGAATAGGATTTTTTGAAATGCATATGACACTTGGATTATCACAGAAAATTGGAATATGATAAATAAAAAATCCTAAATCAATTAAAGTTTTGACTCACTCCCTTAACGTTGTGTGTGCACGGCTATCCAATTACAATCACACTCTCTTAGACTCAAAAAAAAAAGAAAAAATTACAGGCTTCATTACAAGAAATCCTAATCTAATCTGTCTTGAAGTCTTTGATAGTCTGGAGTATAATTTCCTGAAATATTAACACACACAAATAACACACAACGAAAAATATCCAATATATGTTAGGATAAATAGTATTAATAATAATAATAATAAGATTTTGGTATCATCAAAATAACATGATATAAAACTTTATCTTGAAATCTAAGTTGCAACAGGGTCTAATCATTATAAATAATATTTTGGGCATATTGAAAGTGGTCTCAATGCATGATAGGGTTATTAGTTCAAAAATGCTTATTTAAGAGCTAAAATGGTCTTTGTGAACATAGGTTAAACTTGGTCAACAAGGGTTGACCAGGGTTAGAACTTGGTTCAATACATTATAAATAAATATTTGGGTTTGTTGAAGGTGGTCCAAAGGTATGGTTGCATCTCTATGCATGTAATATAGTTTGAAGGGGTTTGTCAAACTTGGTTGACCAAGGCATTTTATTTATTTTAATGCATTCCAATCACATTCTAGATTTTTTTTTGTAGAAGGTTTACAAGGTTTGGTTTGACTTAGCATGTTGAGGTTTAAGAAAATTCAATTTTTAATGGTTGTGTTTTAGGTTTTTATACTCAACCATGGTCAACTATGAAACAACCAAGGTCAATGGTGGTTTAGTTCATTATGCTAGTGATGATGATCATGATTAATGAGTTGGAGAAAGTGTCATAGGTCAAAATCATAAGATGTCATGTTTAATGGCATATCTTATTAATATTTAAAGATTTTGGAGCCTATGAACATTTTTTAAGTTTTGGGGATTAGGGATCTTAATATGCCTTTGAACGATGTTGTTTACCCTATGGACATGCCTAATTAATAGCTAGTGATAGATCATGAATCTAAGTTCATCTAGTTAGGTTCAAGGTAATGACAAATTTTATCAAAATAGGTTATGAACTAAGGGTTTTTTTTGTTTTGGCTATAATACTGTATTTTGGAGCTTTGGATTGATCAATGAATTTAGTCATTGAATTGGTTTTAGATTTGATTGAGATAATAATTTGAAGGAGAGTTTGATTTTGAAATTCTCATATTATTGATAATCAATGATGATTTATTAGTGATTGAGTAAGACCAGGTGACAATCAATGGTGATTATCTACTAATAGATTTGGATGATTGATTTTAGTTTCATTTGAATATGATCATTGAATTTCAAGGATTTATGGGAGATTTGATTTTGTAATGATCATTTCATTAATAATCATTTGATGATTGTCAAGTGATTGATCAGGTGATTAAATGAAAATTAAGGGTGACTATCAAGTGATAGTTTTGCGTTATTGATCAAGGTACTATGGCTCTACATAGTATAAAGTTTAATTTTGAGTTTGGAGTGTAGTTTTAATGATTATGCTAGAGATTGGTGTTTAATATAAATAAATTAACCTTAATAAAAAATGAGGTCAAGAAAATAGACCCCCAACCGATGCGATGAACTTGAAAAGTAAAACCCATGTATTGTGAATCAACTTAATCTGAAAGATTATTTGATATTTAGATTTAACTATGGTGGGCTTTTACTTGACTAAGATAATGTTGACCTGTTTTTTCCCAAAACCAGGTCAAAGAGTTGACCTAGTCAAATTTGACCAGGCTAGACCCCGGACCCGTCCCAATGGGTCCAGGGAGTCAAGCCAAGTCTGTTGAGCCCAGGCCTAGATCCTAGGTCAACCTGGTGATCGGTCAATAGGGTTGACCCAATTGGACCCTGATTCCTTCCACTTGATTTCAAATCGATTTCAGAGCTTTCTAGGCTCAACCTTCACCTCCTAGAGGTCCATGGGTCAGACCAGTCCCTTGAGCTCAGACCCATGCCCTAGGTCAACCTAGTTGACTAGGTCAACCCGAGTTGACCCATTAGGCCCTTTGAGCCCAAATCAATTTTGAAATCCATTCAAACCCATTCATGGCTCAATTTCCCACTCCCTTGGACTCAATGGGCTAGGTTGACCAAGTCAACCTTTGACTTGGTCAATCCAAGTCTTACTGAGTCATTTTGACCCATTGGAGCCCAAATTCAACTAATGCCTCTTGGACTCATTTCCTTCACTTCTTTGACCATTTGACTTAGGATGACCAAGTCAATCCTTGGACTTGGCCAACCACAAGTCTTAATGGTCATTAATGACCTATTTAGAGCCCATTCAATGAAATTAATGCCTTTTAATAGCTCTAATTCAAAACCACTGCCTAATCAGTTGGTTTCCCTTTTATTTACCTTCTGATCTATCTTAACCCGTAAGAAGGGGTCAAGGGGTTAAATAGTGAAATTAGGGTGAATTAGGGTCTTCTCTTAATTGCCCTATGCTTAGACTCAAGAAACTCTGAGATTTCGTAAGAGAGCATTAGAGACTTTCACCTTTCTTCCCCAACAAAGATCCCGCCGGTCAGAGCCTGTCGCGGATGAGATCTCCGACTGAGCGAACGCCAAATTTGTTCAAAGGCTTCTTCCCGTCAATCCAAAGCTTCTCGAGCCGCAATTCTGAAGGAGAAATAAGCGAGGACAATCTACAAGTGCAACAAGCCAGATATCTCCCAAATCCCATTAGGTATTTTCAGTAAAATTGCAAACCCTAGTTAGGGCACATCTAGTTAATATAACATTTTACACATCGCGTTCTAAACCACATAAACACATCCCCATGAATGCTCTTTATAGGTAGAACCTATGTTTAAATATTTCTGGATATTTGGTCTACTCAATCGGGTGAAATCTTTTAAAAACACATTAGGGCTACGGTTCAGATTCGCCCGTGCGTGAGATAGAGTTGGTCCGTCTGATCTGTGATCAACGGATCGGATCCATCCATACCGCGTCACTGGTTCGACCACTGATCCGATCTCACGGTCAGTGGCTCCGTTTAGTGCGATATGGACATTGATTTGAATTCACGAGTGATCGGACGGCGGAGAGGGTGATCCGATGTGGTTTAATACCCGTCGTCGTTTTCGTTCCATGGCAATCATTGCCAATGATTGCGCGACGGTGCATCATTGCCAAAACCACATCCATAGTCCCGGCGATGAATCTCGTCTTGCCATGTGGCGAGCCGGGAGTAGCGACCACCGGTTTTAATTTAATTAAATAATATATTATTTTTAAACCTATTTTAAATTCAGATCTCCTAAAACCTAATTTTAAAATATTTCTTTATCCAAAAAATTGCATATAATATATCAAAATTTTTAGAAATTTATTTTCTTTAATTTAAAATTAATTTTAACTTAAATATTAAGTATATTTTTAAATATTGTTTAACAGTAAAATACCTATTTAAAAAAAATTTATGTTATTATTTTATTTTAATTAATAATTTTTATTATATTATTTTTATACTTATTTTAATTACAAGTATTAATATAATTATTATTTTTAGATAATTTTGTTGCTGATTTATTATTATTATTATATTATTATTATTATTATTATTTATTATTATTATTGTATTATTATTATTATTATTTTATTATTATTTTATTCTTATTATTAATATCATTTTATTTACTTCTTTATTATGGATATTATTATTATTTTATTAATTATTTATATTTATTTTTTATTATTATCTTTATTATTATTATTCTTATTTTTAATGTTTTTATTAGTTTATTATTACTATTTTTTTCATTTATTATCATTATTTTATTACTATTTCTACTATAATAATTATACTATATGTTTAACTATTTTAATTATATTAATCTTTTATTATTTGATACTATTTTATGATTACCATTATTACTATTTAGTATTATTTTAAAATTGTTTTTATTATTATTTGTTATTTATTTCTTATTCTATTACTATTTTCTTTAAAAATCCTTTTATTATAATAATTATTATTTGAAATTACTATCATTATTTTATTGTTGTCATATTTTAAATAATCATTATTTATTATTTATTCACATATGTTTATTATTATTTGATATTCATTGTTTATTTTATAAATATTTCTTTTGTTATTTTAAATCCCTTTTATTAGCCTTAAACTTCGAAAAATCATATCTTTTTCATTTCAATCGGATTTCGGCGTGCAATACCTCCTTCTTTTAAAAAATTATGAATTTTATTTTAAAAGTATTTTTAAGGAGCTAATTCTACTATTCTAATAGATTCCAGCTTTATACTTAGTATTTTAATAATTATTTAAATAATTATTATTATAATTATTTTAAAACTAAATTTTTTTTCAAACCTTTTTGAAACCTCGTTAGGGTGGTCAGTGGGTCTCCTATATTTATGTATTATGAATTGATTATATTTTAATTACATTAATTTTGAAATTATATATTTATAAGTATTTTAAAAACTATTTTAAAATTACTTATAATTAAATCCCTAATTTTGAGAGATCCACCGCTCATAAAATCTTAAACATAGGTTGTACATATGAAGAGAAATAATGGGGGAGTGGATTAGTGAATGGTTGAGTTCCAATCATTCCTAATCATTTTCATTAATTATATTTACTTTTCTTTATCATAGTTTGCATGTGTAGGATGCACCACCACTTAGTTTAGGCTCTTCTAGTTCTAAGGATATGGTGTGTTTATATTTTGCTGTACTCCCCTAACTTATTACCTTGAGGGTTAGATAAAACTTCACTTCAAAACTCCTATAACATAGAGACACCCTAAGGACAATAATTAAGGACCGTCTAGCAACTTAGAAAAATTCTAGGAGCTAGGATAGATCTTGGATTAGCATGAAAACTTTAACAATTAAACTTAGTGATATCCTAAACTCTTCAGAACTTTTTAGAGATTTTTAGGAGCTTTTAGACCCCTTTATTAAACCAACCCTAATTTACCCGTTAAATTGGGCCTAATACCTTCTAAAAATTATAATAAATCCATTTCAACTAAAAAAATACCTAGATAGCTCAAATTACTCAAAATATATCCTTAACCTTACATAAATAGGCCACCTTAGGTTGACCTTAATCTAACTTAACTTAACCTTAACTAAAAATTACCTTTTTGCCCCTAATAATTATTAAAAAATTATTAAAAATTCCAAAATTTCCCCAAACACTTGGGTATACTTTCTCAGGTCATTCCTGACTTTGGGGGGTGATTCTAATCAGTTTGGAGCTAATTTGGACAAAACAATAAAATCACCCTTAATTAGATAATTTAGATAATTCAATAAATACCCAAACTTTAGAAATTCATAACTAATTGTAAAAAATTCCAAATTAGGAAACCTCAATTTCATTCAACTCCAATTGGGTTTAGTATTTATTTAAAAATTTAGAATTCTAGAAATTAGCCTAAATCAAAAGTCAATCTTTGGTCAATCCTAGCCTCCAGGTCTAAGGCCCCCGAACTTATGAAATTCCTTATTCACGTAGGAAGCTCCAAATCCAGCAACTACCTGTCTAACATATTCACCTTAAGGTCTTGTATTTACTTAAAGTTGTAGAAACCCCAAACCTAGCCTATTTCCCTTAGCGACCTTTTGGACCCCTCAACCAAGTACCTAGGAGGACCCGAGACTTTCAAATTGGATAATATAATTTGAACTTTAAATATTATTACCCTAATCATTAAGATGTGATTAACAAACTAAATTAACTGAAATGGATCCTAATCCATTAATATTTGAACCTTAAATAAAATTTCCGTTTCTTGCCTTTAACAAACTATATACCTTAGATAACTTTAAACTAACCATCCTAACTTAGGATGTATCCCAACCACACAGGACTTACACATACATAGAATTATTTGCTAGGGCACAATTTCTAGACTTAGGCTAGGTCGATATTTATTTTTCTGTTGTGTGCTGGGATTTTCTTAGTTTTCACTGCATGTTGTGATGAATTATTGATGTGTTTGCTTACTTGTACTACATTGTGGATTGATGTGATAAGCATTAGATCTACCCCTAGGTTAGGAACGACATATATATTATTTTTCTTGTAGGTGGTTATACTCATGCAACGCTAAAGGGGGAGCAAATGTCATGATTTCTAATGATGTCTTGTGTAGGTGCTTCAGACTTTGCTCAGCCCCCCCTAAATAAATGAGGGATAATATCAATAAAAATAATTGTTATAGGTGCTCCAGAAGCTGCATTAGTCCACAATAATTAAGTGCATGCCAAGCATGGTGTGAAGTGTACTTTTATTTTCATATATAAACTACTTGGGACTATAACTGCTTGAGATTTTTATTAGGATAAGCATGCAGGTTAGTCTAGATTTACTGCTTTCCATTTATGTAAAGTTTGTAATAATCAGTGAAGAGTTGTGAAAATTTCCTTTGAGTATGGATATTCTTATCCGACTCAAATTTCAAAATAAGAAGGCATCCTCAAAGGGGAGAGTTTCTTCCATTTGGAAGATCGGGTTTGGATGGCTTTAAATATCAAAGAGAAAAGGCAATAACCCTTTTTTTAGGGGATATTATCTCTTCATTTGGATATTCAAGCCACGATGAATCTAAGAAGTCCAAGGAGGAGTGATCCAAGGAGTCCAAGGAGGAGAGTTCCAAGAGTTCAAGGAGGAGAAATCCAAGGAGTACAAGGAGAAACAAATCCAAAGAAGATTGAAGACTGAAGACCTAATATCCCCTCAAAGTCATTTGCGTCAGTCATAGGCTTAGAAATCCGGGTTGTTGGCAGTGGTGCTCGGCCACTTTATTTTCTGCATACCCTGGGTTGTAATTAAAGGACAGTTGGCCTTTGGACATTTACTTGATTGTTTATTTTATATTAATGTGTTTACTATGCTTGCCAGTAGAGAAATTGCTGCCTTTTTCCAGATTTCTTTCTTATATGTCGATTTTTTTTAGTTGGATATTCATTAGGCTCTTTAAGGACTACAAATTTTTTTTGCCTCAATAACAAGAATTTAATATTTAAGGTTTTAAAAATTTAAAAACTTAACAAACTAGGGAACTACTGGAATCATCCGGGGGTGGCAGCTTATTAATGCGTTTCTCTCTCCTTCTAATAAGACAACTCCTCGTTGCTGGTAGAGTCCAGATAATCTGGCCTATGAGGATGAAGTGTCGGACCTGGGGAGGCCCTATTTTTTTCTAAAAATTTATTTTCTATAAGCCTATTTTTTAAAAATTCTTAAAGCATACATGATTTGGATCTTCTAAACTAGCATGCATTGTATTAGAAATTAATTAAAATAAATTGTAATTACATTAGTTAGGAACATCTACCAACAAAGTTCGGGATCAATATGAAACTCTCTAAATGTCGGTCCTACTTTCAAAACTATACCACCCATCCATCTTTCATAAATGACTTGATAACATTGATTTTTAAAGCAATTAGGTGGTTAGCTGGCTCCCAAATCTAGCCGGGGTAAGTCCAGATCTTTGCCATTGTATTAGTTAGGAACACGGGTCTTAGTTTGTGTAAAACACTAAACCCAAATTAGATTTAGGGTTCGAGGATACACTCAGTCTCATTATACACCTAAGTAGTGGGTAGGTCCCTTCTCTTCCGGGACTATAAATCTACTTATCTACGTCACAAGATGATTGCCACCTCCATCTTTTCTTCACGCTTGTGTTGACTGTTGACTTTTTTTCTCCAGTTTCTTCTTTAGTACCCTAGAGCCTCCAAATGCTGGTATGAACCCCGCATGTGGATTTTTCCCCTTTGAATCCTTTCTTTCTTTTTTGATTAGGACTTCCTAATATTACCCTTGTGCAATCCCACTTTAGAAGGGATAATGTATGATTCTTAATTGAGAGTCTTCTCAGGCTTTGGCCTAAGATGTAATTAACTACGGTGGCTTGCACCCTGGGAAACTGAATTCCCCATCTACTAAACCCCATCCGAGCTGATGTTGGGTAGGGGAAACCTGTTGTTTTCAATCAGTTCATGTATATTACTTCCCTCGGGGTGGGCTGGTTTAGAGCCACTATCCTCAATGGTCAGTCATATACACGATCTAATATGCCCTTTCATTGACCTGCTTATGTCTAGTGTAAAGGCCTATGATCATTTTGTCCTCGGGATAGTGCGGCCGTACCCTTTGCATCGAAACCCATGAGCGAGCTCTTTCAGAGGTCTATAATAACATCCCTATGAAAGTGGAAGGAAATTTGGATGGTATAATTTCTCTCAAATAGATGGATTTATACTTGACTAGGATATCATCTCCTAGATAAGTGTAATGAATCTAGATGGGATGGCATCTCGTAAATAGATGGATTTATACTTGATTAGGATAGCATATCCTAGATAAGTGCAAGGAAATCTGGATGGATAACATCTCCTAAATAGATTGATTCATACTTAACTACAATATTACTATCTATATAAAAGGTAGGGAATCAAGATGGGATAGCAACTCCCAAACATATAAATTTATATTTGTTAAGGATACATCTCTTAGACAAGTGGAAGGAAATCTAGATGGAATAACATCTCCTTAATAGATGGATTTATACTTGACTAGGATATGTATTCTAGATAATTAGAATGAAATTTGGATAAGATAGTTTCTGCCAAATAAATGGATTTATACTTAACTAGGATAGCAGTTCTATACAAGTTCAAAGAAATTTGGATGAGTATATTACAATCCAGGATCCCTAGTCTGTTATTATGATGATGACAAATATTTTTATAGAATTATGCTTTTCTCATTAAATATTTTAGATTTTTTTTTTATCTGTGAGCACTGACTTACAGGTAACACATACCACCAATCAAGGATATTGAAAGTTCAAGAATGGGTAGAATATGAATGTCAAGTAACAAAGTCTACATTTTTCTTTTATTATTTTCTATTTATTAAGTCTGGCTACATAAGAGTTTATGTAATTGGGTGATTGTGCCCAATATATAGGGGGAGTGATATAAATTTTAATAGTTAAAATTTTTATACTAATCATATTGTATAACTTATGATCATTAATGTTATGATTATTATAAAAAAGTATGAGCTGAAGTTACTAGATGGACAGAGGGGGGGGGGGGGGGGGTGAATTGTGAAAACTTTTTGACAATAATTAAAACCTAACCAGGAGTTCTAATTTTTCTTAATATTTTTAAAGGTTTACATGAAAATTTAAACACACTTTTCTTTCATAGATTTTCCCAGGAAATATTGTAAAATAAAATGCACACAGTAATAAAAGACAATAAGGAAAAACACACCGGATTTTTATAGTGGTTCGGTCAAACCATGAACTACATCCACTCCCATAGTCCTCGCTTCGGGTATTTCACTAAAGTAATAGCTCTCCTTTTGCCCCCTTGGCAAGTCAGAGGAAGCCCTTACAATATTCCCTTTAACTAACCCAGCGTGGCGGAGTGTCAAACTTATTTTCACCCTCCTGACGACGGTTAGAGAAACCCTTCTCATTTTTTTCCCTCCTGGAGAAGGTAGAGTACCTCGAGGTCACGGATGTAGAAGAGCCTTTCCCTTGGAGATCCTCCCCAAATTCTTCTAGGGCCACAGGAGGAGCAAGATGCAGCAAGTTCGGAGCAACCGTATGATCTCCCTCAACCTTTTCTCCCTCACAACGCTCATCTTCTCCTTCCTCTCTCAAACCCTAAAGAACTTCTCAAGAGCTTCTCCCTTGGAATCCCTCTCTAACCACGTTTCTCCTCTCTGATTTACACACCAAAACATGACAAATTTTGACACTTAAAAATGGGCTCCAAAATCCTGAAATCTCAAAGTAGCCATTACTATCGTACAATATGGTTTCTAATCGTACAGTACGATATGTATAAATAACTTCGTCCTGGTACAAGTGGTATGAATAATTCAAAAACATTCGTACAGTACGATTTAAAATCGTACGGTACGATCCATAACAATACTGTTCGTACAGGACGATATCGGACGATCAAACATTGTCTCTGTTCATCATATGGTACAATTGACATTATACAGTACGATGAGACAAAACTCAAGAGATCATCCGTGATGATCTTCGGGATGATCATAATTCGTCTCTGTTCATTGTATTAGACGAATGGGTTCATACAGTATGATTGTTCAAATTATAATAAGCCAGATTTCTTGCACTAATCACGGGTTAAATTAGTAAGTATTTAAAATAAATCATACAGTATGAACGTGTTCGTACAGTACGAACGGCGTAGAATAACTTACTTAAGTTAAAACGACAGACTAGGGTTTTGGATTTGAACATATCGTACAGTACGATTACATTCGTACGGTACGATCTATTCACAGAATCGTCCTACAAAGCTCTGATCGTACGGTACGAAATAAACATCGTACAGTTACGATTTACAGAGAAAGAAAAAACTCTAAATTTTCATTTTAAAAACACTCTCCCTGTGTGTGTGCATGGTTGCTCAGACTTTTATGCATTTTGTGGCCAGACTCAAGAAAATAAAATAAAATAAACAACAAAATACATTGCAGACTCATACTCCTTATCTACCCATTCTTGAGTCTTCCTGTCGTCCTGAGTAGCTTTTGATCTTCCTGAAATGTTAGTACTCAGGACAATAGCAAATAAAATAATATTCAATGAATTGATAATTCAAACGACATTATTTGTCATCATCAAAAATCTCATGCTCGGGGTCATGGGTTGCAACATGAGCTTAATGGCTTATTGAGAAATTAGTTTTTATAATAATATTTGTATTATATATTTATGATTATACTGTATGATTTATTATGATCTAAAAACTCTTGCCACTAGATTAATTTTAGAAAGATTTTGAAATTTGATTTTCAAATTTATTACAATGTACAATATTTGAAATCTTTCTAAAATAACAGCTCCCATAATTAGTTAATCGAAGAATGGTTTAATTAATGTTAGCCGATCATACTGTATGATGTTGATCATACAAATAAATTAGCAGAGACAAAATATGGTCATCCAAGATAGTACCAAATGAAACCATGATTTTTGAACATATCATTACTACATGAAATTTATATCATACTAGATGACCTAATTGAAATCAAATAACCATACCAGCATTATAAGAGCAGTATGGGACGATTAATAGAGGATTTTTTAGTTGTCTTACGAATATCCTGTTAATAGATAAATTAAATAGATCATATGATGATCTCTGGATCATACTATACTATGTTTTTAAATTAATTGAACATTTGTTTGAATGATTGTTTACATCATAATGGATGAGGCAAGTTTTGAATGATCATACTATACACATGGAATTATATTTATGAATAATGAAATTTAACTTAATTTTTAGGGTTTCTTGAAGCCCACTAATTAAAGATGTTTTAAAGGTTCTCTTTGTAATGAAAAGAGGAATGTGTGATGTTGAAGGTACTCTGAGAGAGAAACTTTGAGAAATCTAGGGGTTGAGAGGAAGAGAAAAGGTGAGAGGTTTTACGTGTGGAGAGTGTGTGAGGGGATGACACGGTTACTCTTGGCTAGTTACAACCTGTGCTCCTCCTGTGACCTTGGTGAGTGTTTGGAAGATTTTAGGGAGAGAGCCTTCTAAGTCAAGTCTTCAGGTACTCTACCTTTTATGGGAGAGAGAAAAAGGAGCTGAGGTTCTCTTCCTTCTTAGGAGGAAGAATGAGTCAAGGTCTATTGCGTCACTGGGAGGGTGACATACCGTCCGACCACTACACCGCATCAGGTTTCATGTAGTGAGTCATTAAGGGCTTCTTCACCTTTACTATGGGCGTAAAAGGAGAGTCACTTTGTTTTAGTGTAAATTCTTAGAGTGGAGGACTTTGGGAAGTGGACGTAGATCAAAGTTGAGCGAACCATTATGAAAATCTATGGTTTGTTTTTTCCTTTTTACACTTTTATATTTCCTTTATTTTATTTTACATTATAAAATCCTTGGAAATTGGTGATTATTGCATACCTTCATAAACAAGATATCATCATAGTTAAATCAATATTTTTGATTAAACTCATTCGCTCTCGTCAAGTAATTAAAATAGCGGTATTTCAAAATTTATGAAAAGTTTCAAAAATATTGTCTTTTTATTTTTAATTTAGAAATTTTTAAAAATTATCAATCACTCCTCTGGTGAGCCTCGACTAGTTCTTTAAGGTTTGACTCCTCATGAACATTTAAGTGGTTTCCAGAGCGGGTTTCAAAAACAAAATTTTAGAAACTTTTGAAGAAGGATTTAATGACTCATTTTGGTAATCGTTAACCACTCAAAGGGTTATTATAAAACCCATCCAACCATTATTAAAAATTTTTCTTTGATTTCTTGAAATCGTTTTAAATATCTTGGGTCTATTGTTAAGACTGATGGTGAAATAGATGGGGATTATTATGAGTAGAATTCAAGTTTGATGGTTAAAGCGGAGGAATGCATCGGGCTTGTTGTGTGATAGAAAAGCCCCTCTCAAACTTAAGGAAAAATTATATAAGATGGTGGTGAGACCTGCAATGTTTTATGGCGTAAAATATTAGCCATTAAAAGAGAAGCATAATATTAAGTTAAGTGTTGCAGAGATTAAAATTCTTAGGTGGATGAGTAGCTTTACTCTTAGAAAAAATATATGAAATGAGCATATATGTGAATAGGTTGGAGTAGCTCCAATGGAATATAAGATTAAAGAGAGTCATCTTAGATGGTTTGGTCACATAAAACAATGGACTTCTGATGAACCAATTAGGAGAATAGATGTATTAGATTTGGCTTATGTTTAGAAAGAGAGATGGACCTAAAAAGACTTGGTTAGAAATATTAGAAATGACCTTTCATTATTAGATTTAAATGAGAATTTGACTCTTAACATGATAAATTGAGAAAAAAAATTCATGCAGCTAATCCCACGTAATGGGATAAAGGCTTGATGTTATTGTTGTTGTTGTTGTTAATCTAGAAAAAATAGCATGATTATTGGATATTTAATTACTTTGAATGACTATGAGCCACAAAACCATCAAAATCACATTTAATACCTAAATCCTACAAACTAAAACTAAAAAACACAGAGATTTGACCGGATTTAAGATTTATATAAACTATCAGGATTTATTAAATCCTAATTGAATGGGTTCTATCAAACTCGGATTTAATAAATCCTATTTTGAACGAGGAAGGAACTAGGAATGTGTCAGCGTATGATGTAGCATCAACTCTTTTTGAGTATACTACGGTAATAAAATAGTAATTAGTCCCTTATGTTGGGCAATACAATCCTATGAGAAAGGAAATGTAAAATTCAAACTATATGTTGCACGTGTTCATAATCACTAACAACATGAGTGAAGAACACGTATGAGTAGGCAAAAGCACCAAATGCACAGAATAGCCCACTTCAAGAGACGATTAATAAAGCCTAAACTCGCATTCGCCCTTACGAAATCGTCGATCGCACATACCAATAATAGGGTATATGCGAAGCAAAATCAAGATTATGAAAAAAAAGAAACAACACCACAAAAATAACCTCTTCAGCCGGAACTCCAACGTCCTTCTCCTGCTGCTGCCCTGCCGCTCCCCATCCAGGCAAAACCGGCGCGGTCTTATAATAGTCGTCATCATCGTCGTCAACATCGGCCCATGACTTGTTTAGCGGCGTAGGTATCCAGAAGACCTGCGACGGTTCCGGCTCCTTCTCCTGGGTCTTAAGCAATCCCTTGCTCTTCGAGGGTAGCTTGGGATCCTTAACCGAAGACTTCTTCTTCTTCTTCAGAGTCTCGAGCGCCGCGAACACATTCTTGCTGCTTATCCCGGGGGCCGCATCGTCCCTCCTGATCCCACCACCCACCATCTCTAGCCCGGTCTTCGATGAGCCACGGTCTGCAGATCCTGGATAAGATGTCGCTTTTTAATAAAGAAAGCGATGCCGCTTCGATTCCTCGCAGCTATTACTCGTCGCCACCGATGTAGCAGTTGGGATGGAGAGGAGCGCGATAGCCGTAGCCGACAAGATAGAAGTTCACCGGCGTTGTAGAAGGGAAGCTAGGGCTTGAGGCAAACCAGGAGGTTAGATTTTAGGGAGTTGCCATTTCGGATAAAGCCGGGGATAAGAACTTTAATATTTTTAAAAAATTTATTAAAACGAGTAGCTTCACCCACCACGGGTTGTCCTGGTGGTAAGGCGCGGGCTGGCCAGGTCCCGTGTTTGAACCCCATGGCAGTCCGTGTAAAGCCTTAAGAGTTGGCCCGGATGAGTATGGGGTGGGTTGTCCGCTAGGTCGACCAGGGAGATTAGTGGCCGAAGGCTGACACTCCCTGTCCCAAAAAAAAAAAAAAAAAACTAGTAGCTTCAGCTAGGCAACGGGTCAAATTCAGGCCTAACACAAATTGACCAGGATATTAAAGGTTCACCTTAACCCAACATGATTTAAAAACGAATCAAGAATGTCAATCTAGGTCTGACCCTCCGGGTTGACCCGACCCGATCGGTGAAATCAGATGTTGTCAGGTCACTGACTCGTTGCAGTAGTGCTGTGTGGGTTTAAAATATGGGCGAGAGGTGAGCAGGTAGTGCATATGTGCAGTTGCCGAGCTAGGGGTGTCAATTTTGGGTCACGGGTCAGGTTCAGGTCGAACCCGAAACTGACCCGGCACTATTCGGGTCAACCCGAACCAAACCCATTTTTATATATGGGTTGGTTTTACGGACCCGAACCCGACCCGTTTCGGGTTCGGGTCAACCCAACCCGACTCTCTTTGGATTCGATAGCGGCACGTCGGGTCACGCTTCGGGGTTTGGCAGCAACAGCGGGCAGCGAGATCGCGGGACGCACGACGGACTCAGCGGAATCGACCGAGGGACACGCGGTGGGTGGACGCGGACTCGCCGGGGCGCACGACTCAGCGGACTCGACCATGGATGGACTCCTACGTGGGACGGACGACCCGACCGCAGGACGCGGGTCCGCGGAACCGCGCCAGCGGCTAGATCGCGTCACGCGTGGCACTCAATAGCGAGTCGATGCATGAGGGCAGAATGACATGGGCATAGCGGGCAGCCGGGTCATTTCTAGGGTTCCGAGTCAACCCGACCCATTTTTTGAAACGGGTCGAAAACCTGAAATTTTTTTGGTCGGGTTCGAGTCGGGTTCAATATTGACACCCCTATGCCGAGCAATGAGAGGTGGTGGTCGAGCAGGCATCGAACCCGACCGATGAACACGCACGATGGCGTGTTGTGTACTTGTGTCGTCATGTCGATTGCTAACTTACGACCTACAGATCAAGCGCGATCCACCACTCTCATAATTAAGGTTTAGCCTGAGCACTAAAAACTCCACCCTCGTATTAAATGAGAAATAATTTTAAAGAAAAATCACACTAAAATAAAAGATGTGTATGATTTTCCTCAGGTTTAGCACATAAAATATAATTAAGAGGCGCATTCAAATTCCTTTTACAAAGAATATCTACAATTTTCAAACCTTTTAAGATAGCCATCGAAGCAAAAAAATGGAAATCTCAAAGCATACCTTTCATACCAAATAAAAGAATATCATTCCACTTTAGTTAAACCATCATAAAAGGCAGTGTGAAACATTTTAAAAGAAAGATGAGATACCCCATTCCAAGAAACACAAGAAATAGCAATATTGGATATAGGAATAGAAGATATGTCCAAAAAGATTTAGCATTTTAGTTCTCAGGAATCTTCCAAACATCAGCATTTAACCAAGCACTCATACCAGCATTATTAAAAGCTCCCTCATCCAGTATGAAACAATATTACTATTGGTCAATTTAAGAAATTGACTTCTCCCATCAAAAGAAAGAACTTTAGCTTTCCAACTAGCAAGCGAATCAGTAACTTTACTAATAAGAGGTTGATAATTAGAGAAAGAAAGCCTTTTGCAAGAAATAGGCAACCCAAGATATTTCAGAGAATTATTAGAAATAGTCGCATTCAATATCTGACAAATATTCTTAGCATTAGAACAATGAATAGAAAAATAGCCATGTTTTTACTATGGTTAACATAAAGACCTGTGCAACAAGAGAAATAATCTAGAGTATCCTTTAGCCTTTGAGCATTAAAAATAGAGGCTTTCCCAAAAACCAAAACATTATCTGTATATAGAAAATTAAAAATGGAGTTCTCACCAACATTGACGCTCTCAAAATTTACATCTTTAGACTTATCTTCTAACAAATTAGATAAGGTATCCATAATAATGTAAAACTAATAAGGAGAAAGAAGACAACTTTGAGGAAGACCAGAAGAGGAGTTAAAAAATCATTGAAAGCACCGTTAAGAATTGTTGCAATATGGGATCCCGAGTTTATGATTTTAATAATAACAAATATCATTGGATTTTTCTTTATTATTTGTCATAGTATTATTATTACATTTTTCTCTTGTGTGTATTAACATTTCAAGTACATAATACGCCATGTATCAATAAAGGATTAAGACTCACAACTAGGTAGAATGGGTTTGATATTTGGAAATATTATATACTTTTACTTATTTACTTTTATTTTTCTTGAATTAATTATCTTGTAAAAGATATATACTAGCTTAGTGATCTTACACATACATATAGGGAAGTGAAACTTAGACTTCAAATTTTTTTTTAAAATCATACTTTATGATCTCGATCATACACTGTGATCTGTTGATCACAAAAAAGATTTTAATGGGTAATTGAGAGAATAAGGGAGTTGAACTAATTATAATGTATGAACTCGATTATATAAGATGATCAATTTAATATTGAGCCTCCAGTTGCCAATCAAATTTAGGTAATTATTTTGAATTTATAATTTTGTACAATCAAATTGTACAAAGCTATTCACATTGTACGATATTTAAAATCATGCCTAAATTAATCCCTATAATTTGACCATCAAATCATGATTAAAATAATGAATCCAATCGTATAATGTGGTTAATCATAATGGATGATTGGTAGAGATGATGTTTGTTCATCCCAAGTATTATCTTAGACGAGCCTTTATTTATTTGAACTATTCGTATTATACGATCAATAATTTGTACAGCATGATCAATTTATGATTCTAGAACTGATCGTACTAGGGTTTGTTCATCGTATTAGACTAATAGGGATTTTGAAAAAATCGTACTCTATGATCCCCAGATCATAATGTATAAATTTAGTAACTTAAATAAAAAATTTAGGATTTTTTAAATCATTGTATAAATATTTCTTTTAATTTGTTTAAGAGAGTCTTTGGCAAATTTTTTTGAGAGGTATCTTTATTAAGTATAAATGATATATTGTTTATTATATTTGAATTTCAGTGAAAATGTATTGCTTAGTTATTTTTGTATAGAAAATACTCAAAAAATTGTAAAATTTATGATTATAAAATTCATGATGAGTAATTTTAACTTTAAGTTCAAACATCTTAAGAGATTAAAGGATGAACCAGACTACAAAATTTATGACTAAAATGAGTAGTTTTAACTTCAAGTTCAAATAACACTAGTGATAAGACACTAAGAACTCTAAATTCCATCTTGTTTAATTTATCTAACTAAATTTTCTAACCACTTGAATTTATTAGAAAATTTAGCAACATAATGGCTCTATACAAAAAGGAAAAGCATAACTTCCTTCGAGCATAATGACTTATCTTGCCCACATTTGGCATAAGTGTTTTGCTTAACGTACATTGTAAATATAAAATGAGTGCATGTATTCGTGTATATGTAAAGGGGTTGGTGTATACGGTACCCAGTACCGTATCATCCTATAAATAGTATACATTTTCTTACAAAGTCCAAAATATATTCACCAAAAGGAACCTAAAAAAACTTCTACCCACTAATGCAAACTACTACCCCTATGAATGCAATGCATAAGCAATATAATAAATGAAAGATTGAATATAAAAGCAAATTATTTATTCTCTAATTTAATTATTTATAACATACACAAACTATGTATAAAAGAAGGTGGCTAGACTCTATCACAATAAACCAAGATTTCTAATCCTACCACATATATTTATATAATTGCTTATGGTCTACAAGATCTAAGTCTTTTTTAGAATTCCAAAAGTGAGTATCCTCCAAATGAAATGATATAATCTTTTGGAGCCTTATATTTATATGTATAAGCAGATATATTTAAATATTTTACAACTCATGATTTGGTACAACTCTTGGGGTGAGCGTATGTGATTAATACACACCTTCTATAGTAATTTTTAGAATTTATTTTAATAAGAGTACTAATTTAGATTAAGAAAATTCCATTTTTTAGCACTTGGTTCAACCCCATTGACCAAACCATGTGGGCTCAAGAGCTAAAAGTTTTTTAGGAAACTCATGTTGATCTCATAAATAGTCCTCACGAGTGCGGTTCAATGATGTGATGAAAAAATAAAAAGTTTTAAAATTTTAAAGTATGTATGGCATGTTTTGGTCAACCATGGTTGACTTGATTAACTAGGTTTGACCCAGGGATAAGGTTGGGTCTAAAAGTTTGAGTATTTTGTTACATCTAATACAACTTTCGCAAGGCTAACCAAGAGTGGGGTGAATTAGTAATTTAAAAATTCTCTTGGATTTTAGAAAAATGATTTAAGATATTTGACACAATGATAAATTTTCACAAAATATTTTTCATCCATAATAAGTTAAAATACAAAAAAGAAAAATGCAATAAAAGTAAAAGAGTAGAAGAACATTAAATTTATATTGATTCGATCCAACTAGACCTATGTCCACTCCCAGAAGACTCCTTTTTCAAGTATTGCACTAAATCAAAAGTGACTCTCCATTTGCTCCCACAGTAAGGTGGAAAAACCCTTACAAAACATCTCTTCCATCAACCCGATGCTGTAAAGTACCAGTATCCTTTCTCACCCTCTTATGATGGCATAGTACCAGCATCCTTTCTCATCCTCCTTGTGATGATAGAGTACCAACATCCTTTCTCACCCTCCTGGTGATGGTAGGGTACCAACATCCTTTCTCACCATCTTAGTGATGGTAGAGTACCTACATCCTTTCTCACCCTCTTGGTGATAGTAGAGTATCAATGTTCTTTCTCACCCTCTTGGTGATGGCAAAATACCAACGTCCTTTCTCACCCTCATTGTGATGGAATAGTACTGTCATCCTTTCTCACCCTCCTGGTGACTGCATAGTACCAACATCCTTTCTCTTCCTCTTAGTGATGGGAGAGTACCATGATCTTCTTTGAAATTCTTCTCTCAAGTGCCTTCAAGGAAGTATGCAGAATCTTGAAGAATAAATAAGATATCCTTACCTTTGGAAAACCTTATGAATCCCCTCAAAATTTCCTATCAAAAGATCTCTCACTCTTCACTCCTAAAAACTCTCCCTAATACTCACCTTATCCACTCTCAAATGAAATTTGCAGTAAGATTTTTTTGAGTGTCAATTTTTAGGACACTTATATATGAAAGATAAGAAAATCGTCCAAAAAACTAAAAAATTTAACTTGAACATACTCATATCGTATAGTATGATCGCACTTCATTTGTATGAATAGTTAAAAAGTCCATGTACGATTCTGTACGAACCTAATTTCATAATCTATCACTCGTCTGTACGAAATGACATTGTACTGCATGAATAGTTCAAAACTAAACTAATTCATCTGGTACAATTATGTAGGAACTCATTTCGTACTCTTTGAGTAATATGTACGAACCATACATCATACAATAAGAACTGTTTAAATAAATCATGCTTCATTTGGTACGAACTGGTACATACCCATTTCATACTCTATGAGTCATCTATACGAACCCAATATCGTACACTACAATCAGTTCAAAAATTGATGAGATCATTTGGGATGAACTGGTACACATCCTTTTCATACTCTAAGAGTTATCTATACAAAACATTATCGTACAGTATGAACAATTAAAAAAAAAATTCCGGACATAATTTGATTAACTTCATTTTGAGGAACTACTATCATAAACAATCCAGTATGATTTGAAAATTATATAGTATGATTAGTTTTAAATTATAAAGTTTTAACTCACTCCCCAGTGTATGTGTGCACGGTTATCCAATTACAATCACACTCTCTCAAAATTAATAAAAAAATTACTTACTTCATTACAAGAATTCCTAATCTAATATATATTGAAGTATTTAGCAGTCTCGAGTATGATTTTCTTAAAATGTTAGTACACACAAACAACACAAAGAAAATATATCTAATATATGTTATGATAAATAGTAATCATAACAATAATATTTTGGTATCATCAAAAAATCACATGATATAAAACTTAATCTTGAAATCTAAGTTGCAACAATCTTCTCATTTTTTGATGATGACAAAATAATTATTATTTGAGTTAACTCTAAAGACAATTTTTCTCCTAAACTCCACCTCAATGAATGATCAATTTAAAAATAAGGGATTCCAATGAAAGTAAAAAAAACAACAAGTTAAAAAAACATACATACACAACAAAACACACACATCACATAAATCACATAAAAATAGCCATACACATAATAAACAATAACTAATGAAACACAAAAAAACACACACAATACACACATCTTGTAAATCACACAAAAATAATTATACACATATCAAACAATAACTAATGACTCCCCCTTTTGATAATAATAAAAAGGAAAGTATATCTTGAATAGATAAGTTTCTATTGATAAATGAAATAAATGATGAAAAAGAAGATTTTAAACTATTTATATAGACAACATTAACATCCTAATGCAAAAAAATGTCTCAAATTTTAAATTAAAGAGTAATTAAGATAAGAAAAGTCAACCAGGTTTACAGTTCATTCTAGTTATATCAAATAAAAATAATTATTATGAAATGATGATGAAATAAAAATTAACTAGTTTCTAATTTAATAGTGCATATTATTGTTGATTAAATGGATTTGAATAAGAGATAAAAAAGATAAAGGAATGAATTGAATGAAACTTTCAATTGGAGACATTGCATATCTTTTTAATTTTTGGCACACTTTGTGCATCTTTTCTGTTTGGGCTCTTTTCACTTTGGTGAACATTGCACATCTTTTTAAACTTGTGATTCATTTTGTGCATCTTTTCAAGTTTGACATGCATTGTGCATCTTTTTACATTTTTGGACTTTTCAATATCAATAAATCTTAAAACAAATTCTAATAATTAATCAAAATATAAACATTAAAAAAGAAATAAAATAAAAATAAAATATCTATTTTGATATAATTATAGCTAAATAATATGTGTCTATAAGAATATAAAGATGATCTTCTAATGTACACCTAACCATAATTTAATTAAAAATTTTGAGAAAATAAAATTTGTTAAGAAATTAATTTGTAGAGCAAAGCATTTTAAAATTTCATTCTAGAGATCAACTACCTTTGATTAGTCTATAAAAATTTAAAATAATTAAAGAAGAATAATTTTAACATAAGACAAAATATCATTCCATTAAGCACATGTGACACATACAACCAATATATCATACCAAAAAGGAAAAACATAACATAGCGAAGCCATCACATGAGATAAAAAAAAAACCAACACAACAATAAGTATAACAGAAAAATCACAATTAAAAACATGAGGGACCCTAGTGTGGAGGTGGTTGAGGGGTCAACATCATAAAGTAGTTATTGATTGTAGCTATTTGAGTGTTGACAGAGTCAAACTATCCTCTAATCTACCCCATGTCTTCATAATACCTCACATCCTGCTATTTAGGTGAGTCTCAATTTGTTCAAAATGAGATTCCAGTCTATCAAAATGCTAGACCATTTCTTGATAAAAATGTTGATCGGGTATAGGAGTAGGTGCAGGTGTTGGAGCAGGTGATTCTAGTTTACCATATTCTTCTCCCTTAGTTCCTTAGTTTTAGTTAAAAAGTACATGGAAATAAGCATCTGTAAAATAGATAGGAAGCTGAGTAGGTGGATCTGGATGAATCAGTTTGTACTTCTTTTCTATATTGTAGGCTACCAAATGTCCTTAAACCATATTTTTCTTTCTCCTATTATGAGGAAGTCCAATATTAGAAAGCTTATAGATATAGTCCATAATTAATTGGGCCTCATCTATAGGAGTGTTGGTCATGATAAGGTATGTGACTACAGACAATAAAGGAGTTATATTGATACAATCACCAGCTTTAAGTTTTATAGAAGTTCTCAATACATGATGAATGATCCTAGCATTTTGGTTCAGGGTGTACACATGAGATAGGTGATTGAATTGAGCAACACATCTAAGAGTTTGGTTAATTTCAGACCAATTGAAATTAGATCTAGAGGTCATTTTGTGCGCCATAATCCCTTCAGTCGTAAGATGTAGGAAGGTGCTTAAATCTTCCTTAATTATTTATACTCGTTGCTTAAAGACATATGAACTCATCCTAGTGTGATCTTCGTTCATTCTAATGTTTTCAAGGAAAAAATAGAATGTGTCATGATGATAGACATAAATTAGAGTGAGGATAAAAGAGAATTGAGGTGAAGTAAAAAAGAGGCATAACTGGAAAGTTAATGTCTCTTTGGATTAGGAGACGAGATGGGGTAATCTTAGCTTCAAAGAAATGACCATAGGCTTCCTCATTATCTTTCGAGAGAAAGTTCTCGTTGAGTCTAACATAATAAGAGGAAGAGGCCTTGGAAGTTCGTGGGCGCTTTGCTGCTGCTAGCCATTTCTAGAGTAAGGACATGAGATGGTTTGAGATTAAAGAAGATTGTGAAGAAAAAACCTTCGAATACCTTTCAATTTAAAGAAAAATGACATATCTTATAATATAAAAATTCGGTCGTACGTATAATTTTAAAATCATACGGGACAAAAATAATTTCATACATACGAATGAAAACTGCCAAAAAATGAAATAACATTTTGTAAACTGCCATTCCCTAGGAGTTGTTTTGTTCATCTTTTTAACCCTATGATCGTACAGACGAACTCCTGTTCAGCTAGGATGAACAAAATAATAATGATCTTTTCTACCGGCTAGGTTTGTTCATATAAAAAACTGACAAAAAAATCATACATATGAAATGGAATTTTGTACGTACGATCTTCAAAAAATAACTAATATTGGAAATGACCCTAGACTTACATACAAAAAAAATAAACGATCGTACAATACGAACATGCATTGTGCAATATGATAGGCTTTAAGAAAAATCTCTTTTTCATCTTCTTAACTCAGGAAAAACTATCATGTACAATATGTAGAATTTGTACAAAATGAAAGTGATTCATACAGTACAAAAGAAAAATTAACTCAAGACATAATAAACAAAACTCTTTTCAAAATCTAATAACCCAAGATCCATGACATGTAACAATAAAAACAAAAACAAAAATAACACTAACAAAAAATAAACAAACACAAACTAGAGAAACAAACAATCACTAACAAACAAACAAAGAAACAAATCAAACACATCAACATACATGAAATACATTACAAATCCAATTTACCAAATTATAATTTTAAATATTAATATCAATCACACATAATCTTATTTTTAAGGCGCTAAATGTTTCAAAAGCCAATAGTTTTATGAAAATATCTACAAGTTGATTCTCAATAGTAACATGGTGTAATTTAATTTCTCCTTTAGCTACATGATCTCTAATAAAGTGATGCTTTATATCTATATGCTTGATTATATAATATTGAATAGGATTTTTTGAAATGCATATGACACTTGTATTATCACAGAAAATTGGAATAGTGATAATAAAAAATCCTAAATCAATTAAAGTTTTGACTCACTCCCTTAACGTGTGTGTGCACGGCTATCCAATTACAATCACACTCTCTTAGACTCAAAAAAAAAAAAGAAAAATTACAGGCTTCATTACAAGAAATCCTAATCTAATCTGTCTTGAAGTCTTTGATAGTCTGGAGTATAATTTTCCTGAAATATTAACACACACAAATAACACAAAGAAAAATATCCAATATATGTTAGGATAAATAGTATTAATAATAATAATAATAAGATTTTGGTATCATCAAAAAATAACATGATATAAAACTTTATCTTGAAATCTAAGTTGCAACAGGGTCTAACTCATTATAAATAATATTTTGGGCATATTGAAAGTGGTCTCAATGCATGATAGGGTTATTTAGTTCAAAATGCTTATTTAAGAGCTAAAATGGTCCTTTGTGAACATAGGTTAACTTGGTCAACAAGGGTTGACCAAGGGTTAGAACTTGGTTCAATACATTATAAATAATATTTTGGGTTTGTTGAAGGTGGTCCAAAGGTATGGTTGCATCTCTATGCATGTAATATAGTTTGAAGGGGTTTGTCAAACTTGGTTGACCAAGGCATTTTATTTATTTTAATGCATTCCAAATCACATTCTAGATTTTTTTTTGTAGAAGGTTACAAGGTTTGGTTTGACTTAGCCATGTTGAGGTTTAAGAAAAATTCAATTTTTAATGGTTAGTGTTTTAGGTTTTTATACTCAACCATGGTCAACTATGAACAACCAAGGTTCAATGGTGGTTTAGTTCATTATGCTAGTGATGATGATCATGATTAATGAGTTTGGAGAAGTGTCATAGGTCAAAATCATAAGATGTCATGTTTAATGGCATATCTTATTAATATTTAAAGATTTTGGAGCCTATGAACATTTTTTAAGTTTTGGGGATTAGGGATCTTAATATGCCTTTGAACAGATGTTGTTTACCCTATGGACATGCCTAATTAATATGCTAGTGATAGATCATGAATCTAAGTTCATCTAGTTAGGTTTCAAGGTAATGAAAATTTTATCCAAAAATAGGTTATGAACTAAGGGTTTTTTTTTTGTTTTGGCTATAATACTGTATTTTGGAGCTTTGGATTGATCAATGAATTTAGTCATTGAATTGGTTTTAGATTTGATTGAGATAATAATTTGAAGGAGAGTTTGATTTTGAAATTCTCATATTATTGATAATCAATGATGATTATTAGTGATTGAGTAAGACCAGGTGACAATCAATGGTGATTATCTACTAATAGATTTGGATGATTGATTTTAGTTTCATTTGAATATGATCATTGAATTTCAAGGATTTATGGGAGATTTGATTTTGTAATGATCATTTCATTAATAATCATTTGATGATTGTCAAGTGATTGATCAGGTGATTAAATGAAAATTAAGGGTGACTATCAAGTGATAGTTTTAGCGTTATTGATCAAGGTACTATGGCTCTACATAGTATAAAGTTTAATTTTGAGTTTGGAGTGTAGTTTAATGATTATGCTTAGAGATTGGTGTTTAATATAAATAAATTAACCTTAATAAAAAATGAGGTCAAGAAATAGACCCCCAACCGATGCGATGAACTTGAAAAGTAAACCACATGTATTGTGAATCAACTTAATCTGAAAGATTATTTGATATTTAGATTTAACTATGGTTGGGCTTATACTTGACTAAGATAACTGTTGACCTGTTTTTTCCCCAAAACCAGGTCAAAGAGTTGACCTAGTCAAATTTGACCAGGCTAGACCCCAGGACCCGTCCCAATGGGTCCAGGGAGTCAAGCCAAGTCTGTTGAGCCCAGGCCTAGATCCTAGGTCAACCTGGTTGATCAGGTCAACTAGGGTTGACCCAATTGGACCCTGATTCCCTTCCACTTGATTTCAAATCGATTTCAGAGCTTCTAGGCTCAACCTCTCACCTCCTAGAGGTCCCATGGGTCAGACCAAGTCCCTTGAGCTCAGACCCATGCCCTAGGTCAACCTAGTTGACTAGGTCAACCCGAGTTGACCCATTAGGCCCCTTTGAGCCCAAATCAATTTTGAATCCATTCAAACCCATTCATGGCTCAATTTCCCACTCCCTTGGACTCAATGGGCTAGGTTGACCAAGTCAACCTTTGACTTGGTCAATCCAAGTCTTACTGAGTCATTTTGACCCATTGGAGCCCAAATTCAACTAATGCCTCTTGGACTCATTTCCTTCACTTCTTTGACCCATTTGATTAGGATGACCAAGTCAATCCTTGACTTGGCCAACCAAAGTCTTAATGGGTCATTAATGACCTATTTAGAGCCCATTCAATGAAATTAATGCCTTCTTAATAGCTCTAATTCAAAACCACTGCCTAATCAGTTGGTCTTCCTTTTATTTACCTTCTGATCTCATCTTAACCATTAAGAAGGGGTCAAGGGGCTTAAATAGTGAAAATTAGGGTGAATTAGGGTCTTCTCTTAATTGCCCTATGCTTAGACCTCAAGAACCTCTGAGATTTCGTAAGAGAGCATTAGAGACTTCCACCTTTCTTCCCCAACAAAGATCCCGCCGGTCAAGCCCGTCGCCGGTGAGATCTCCGACGAGCCGAAGCCAAATTTGTTCAAAGGCTTCTTCCCGTCAATCCAAAGCTTCTCGAGCCGCAATTCTTGAAGGAGAAATAAGCGAGGACAATCTACAAGTGCAACAAGCCAGATATCTCCCAAATCCATTAGGTATTTTCAGTAAAATTGCAAACCCTAGCTTAGGGAACATCTAGTTAAATAACATTTTACACATCGCGTTCTAAACCACATAAACACATCCCCATGAATGCTCTTTATAGGTAGAACCTACGTTTAAAATTTTGCATGATTTGGTCTACTCAATCGGGTGAAATCTTTTAAAAACACATTAGGGCTACGGTTCAGATTCGCCCGTGCGTGAGATAGAGTTGGTCCGTCTGATCTGTGATCAACGGATCGGATCCATCCATACCGCGTCACTGGTTCGACCACTGATCCGATCCCACGGTCAGTGGCTCCGTTTAGTGCGATATGGACCATTGATTTGAATTCACGAGTGATCGGACGGCGGAGAGTGTGATCCGACGTGGTTTAATAACCCGTCGTCGTTTTCAGTTCCATGGCAATCATTGCCAATGATTGCGCGACGGTGCAATCATTGCCAAACCACATCCATAGTCCCGGCGATGAATCTCGTCTTGCCATGTGGCGAGCCGGGAGTAGCGACCACCGGTTTTAATTTAATTAAATAATATAATTATTTTTAAACCTATTTTAAATTCAGATCTCCTAAAACCTAATTTTAAAATATTTCTTTATCCAAAAATTGCATATAATATATCAAAATTTTTAGAAATTTATTTTCTTTAATTTAAAATTAATTTTAACTTAAAATATTAAGTATATTTTAAAATATTGTTTAAACAGTAAAATACCTATTTTAAAAAATTTATGTTATTATTTTATTTTTAATAATAATTATTATTATATTATTTTTATACTTATTTTAATTACAAGTATTCATAATAATTATTATTTTTCAAATAATTTTGTTGCTGATTTATTATTATTATTATTATTATTATTATTATTATTATTATTATTATTATTATTATTATTATTATTATTATTATTCTTATTCTTATTATTAATATCATTTTATTACTTCTTTATTATGGATATTATTATTATTTTATTAATTATTTATATTTATTTTTTATTATTATCTTTATTATTATTATTCTTATTTTAATGTTTTTATTAGTATTATTACTATTTTTTTCATTTATTATCATTATTTTATTACTATTTCTACTATAATAATTATACTATATGTTTAACTATTTTAATTATATTAATCTTTATTATTTTGATACTATTTTTATGATTACCACTATTATTACTATTAGTATTATTTTAAAATTGTTTTTATTATTATTTGTTATTTATTTCTTATTCTATTACTATTTTCTTTTAAAAATCCTTTTATTATAATAATTATTATTTGAAATTACTATCATTATTATTATTGTTGTCACTATTTTAAATAATCATTATTTATTATTTATTATCACTATTGTTTATTATTATTTGATATTCATTGTTTATTTTATAATTATTTTCTTTTGTATTATTTTAAATCCCTTTTATTAGCCTTAAACTTCGAAAAATCATATCTTTTTCATTTCAAATCGGATTTTGGCGTGCAATACCTCCTTCTTTTAAAAAAATTATGAATTTTATTTTAAAAGTATTTTAAGGAGCTAATTCCTACTATTCTTATAGATTCCAGCTTTATACTTAGTATTTTAACAATTATTTAAATAATTATTATTATAATTATTTTAAAACTAAAATTTTTTTTCAAACCTTTTTGAAACCTCGTTAGGGTGGTCAGTGGGTCTCCCTATATTTATGTATTATGAATTGATTTATTTTTAATTACATTAAATTTGAAAATTATATATTTATAAGTATTTTAAAACTATTTTAAAATTACTTATAATTAAATCCCCTAATTTTGAGAGATCCACCGCTCATAAAATCTTAAACATAGGTTGTACATATGAAGAGAAATAATGGGGGAGTGGATTAGTGAATGGTTGAGTCCCAATCATTCACTAATCATTTCATTAATTATATTTACTTTTCTTTATCATAGTTTGCATGTGTAGGATGCACCACCACTTAGTTTAGGCTCTTCTAGTTCTAAGGATATGGTGTGTTTATATTTTTGCTGTACTCCCCTAACTTATTACCTTGAGGGTTAGATAAAACTTCACTTCAAACTCCTATAACATAGAGACACCCTAAGGACAATAATTAAGGACCCGTCTAGCAAACTTAGAAAAATTCTAGGAGCTAGGATAGATCTTGGATTAGCATGAAAACTTTAACAATTAAACTTAGTGATATCCTAAACCTTTCAGAACTTTTTAGAGATTTTTAGGAGCTTTTAGACCCCTTTATTAACCAACCCTAATTTACCCGTTAAATAGGGCCTAATACCTTCTAAAAATTATAATAAATCCATTTCAACTAAAAACAATACCTAGAATAGCTCAAATTACTCAAAATATAATCCTTAACCTTACATAAATAGGCCACCTTAGGTTGACCTTAATCTAACCCTTAACTTAACCTTAACTAAAAATTACCTTTTTGCCCCTAATAAATTATTAAAAATTATTAAAAATTCCAAAATTTCCCCAAACATTTGGGTATACTTTCTCAGGTCATTCCTGACCTTTGGGGGTGATTCTAATCAGTTTGGAGCTAATTTGGACCAAAACAATAAAATCACCCCTTAATTAGATAATTTAGATAATTCAATAAATACCCAAACTTTAGAAATTCATAACTAATTGTAAAAAATTCCAAATTAGGAAACCTCAATTTCATTCAACTCCAATTAGGGTTTAGTATTTAATAAAAATATTAGAATTCTAGAAATTAGCCTAAATCAAAAAGTCAATTCTTTGGTCAACCCTAGCCTCCAGTCTAAGGCCCGAAACTTATGAAATTCCTTAATTCACGTAGGAAGCTCCAAATCCAGCAAACTACCTGTCTAACTATTCACCTTAAGGTCTAGTATTTACTTAAAGTTGTAGAAACCCCAAACCTAGCCTATTTCCCTTAGCGACCTTTTGGACCCCCTCAACCAAGTACCTAGGAGGACCCGAGACTTTCCAAAATTAGATAATATAATTTGAACTTCAAATATTATTACCCTAATCATTAAGATGTGATTAACAAACTAAATTAACTGAAATGGATCCTAATCCATTAATATTTGAACCTTAAATAAAATTTCCGTTTCTTGCCTTTAACAAACTATAACCTTAGATAACTTTAACTAACCACCTAACTTAGGATGTATCCCAACCACACAGGACTTACACATACATAGAATTATTTGCTAGGGCACAATTTCTAGACTTAGGCTAGGTCGATATTTATTTTTCTGTTGTGTGCTGGGATTTTCTGAGTTTTCACTGCATGTTGTGATGAATTATTGATGTGTTTGCTTACTTGTACTACATTGTGGATTGATGTGATAAGCATTAGATCTACCCCTAGGTTAGGAACGACATATATATTATTTTTCTTGTAGGTGGTTATACTCATGCAACGCTAAAGGGGGAGCAAATGTCATGATTTCTAATGATGTCTTGTGTAGGTGCTTCAGACTTTGCTCAGCCCCCCCTAAATAAATGAGGGATAATATCAATAAATAATAATTGTTATAGGTGCTCCAGAAGCTGCATTAGTCCACAATAATTAAGTGCATGGCCAAGCATGGCTGTGAAGTGTACTTTTATTTTCATATAAACTACTTGGGACTATAACTGCTTGAGATTTTTATTAGGATAAGCATGCAGGTTAGTCTAGATTTACTGCTTTCCATTTATGTAAAGTTTGTAATAATCAGTGAAGAGTTGTGAAAATTTCCTTTGAGTATGGATATTCTTATCCGACTCAAATTGCAAAATAAGAAGGCATCCTCAAAGGGGAGAGTCTTCTTCCATTTGGAAGATCGGGTTTGGATGGCTTTAAATATCCAAAGAGAAAAGGCAATACCCCTTTTTAGGGGATATTATCTCTTCATTTGGATATTCAAGCCACGATGAATCTAAGAAGTCCAAGGAGGAGTGATCCAAGGAGTCCAAGGAGGAGAGTTCCAAGGAGTCCAAGGAGGAGAAATCCAAGGAGTACAAGGAGAACAAATCCAAAGAAGATTGAAGACTGAAGACCTAATATCCCACTCAAAGTCATTTGCGTCAGTCATAGGCTTAGAAATCCGGGTTGTTGGCAGTGGTGCTCGGCCACTTTATTTTCTGCATACCCTGGGTTGTAATTAAAGGGCAGTTGGCCTTTGGACATTTACTTGATTAGTTTATTTATATTAATGTGTTTACTATGCTTGCACAGTAGAAATTGCCTGCCTTTTTCCAGATTTCTTTCTTATATGTCGATTTTGTTTTAGTCTGGATATTCATTAGGCTCTTTAAGGACTACAAATTTTTTTTGCTCATAACAAGAATTTAATATTTAAGGTTTAAATAATTTAAAAACTTAACAAACCTAGGGAACTACTGGAATCATCCGGGGTGGCATGCATATTAATGCGTTTCTCTCTCCTTCTAATAAGACACCTCCTCGCCTGCTGGTAGAGTCCAGATAATCTGGCCTATGAGGATGAAGTGTCGGACCTGGGGAGGCCCTATTTTTTCTAAAAATTTATTTTCTATAAGCCTATTTTTTAAAAATTCTAAAGCATACATGATTTGGATCTTCTAAACTAGCATGCATTGTATTAGAAATTAATTAAAATAAAATTGTAATTACATTAGTTAGGAACATCTACCAACAAAAGTTCGGGATCAATTAAGAAACTCTCTAAATGTCGGTCCTACTTTCAAAACTATACCACCCATCCATCTTTCATAAATGACTTGATAACATGATTTTTAAAGCAACTAGGTGGTTAGCTGGCTCCCAAATCTAGGCCGGGGTAAGTCCAGATCTTTGCACTGTATTAGTTAGGACACGGGTCTTAGTTTGTGTAAAACACTAAACCCAAATTAGATTTAGGGTTCGAGGCTACTACACTCAGTCTCATTATACACCTAAGTAGTGGGTAGGTCCCTTCTCTTCAGGGACTATAAATTCTACTTATCTACGTCACAAGATGATGCCACCTCCATCTTTTCTCTCACGCTTGTGTTGTCTGCTTGACTTCATTTTCTCCAGTTTCTTCTTTAGTACCCTAGAGCCTCCAAATGCTGGTATGAACCCCGCATGTGGATTTTGCCCCTTTGAATCCTTTCTTTCTTTTTGATTAGGACTTCCTAATATATACCCTTGTGCCAATCCCACTTTAGAAGGGATAATGTATGATTCTTAATTGAGAGTCTTCTCAGGCTTTGGCCTAAGATGTAATTAACTATGGTGGCTTGCACCCATGGGAAACTGAATTCCACCATCTACTAAACCCCATCCGAGCTGATGTATTGGGTAGGGGAAACCTGTTGTTTCAATCAGTTCATGTATATTACTTCCCATCAGGGTGTGCTGGTTAGAGCCACTATCCTCAATGGTCAGTCATATACACGATCTAATATGCCCTTTCATTGACCTGCTTATGTCTAGTGTAAAGGCCTACGATCATTTTGTCCCTCGGGATAGTGCGGCCGTACCCTTTGCATCCGAACCCCATGAGCGATGCTCTTTCAGAGGTCTATAATAACATCCCCTATGAAAGTGGAAGGAAATTTGGATGGTATAATTTCTCTCAAATAGATGGATTTATACTTGACTAGGATATCATCTCCTAGATAAGTGTAATGAATCTAGATGGGATGGCATCTCGTAAATAGATGGATTTATACTTGATTAGGATAGCATATCCTAGATAAGTGCAAGGAAATCTGGATGGGATAACATCTCCTAAATAGATTGATTCATACTTAACTACAATAACATATCCTATATAAAAGGTAGGGAATCAAGATGGGATAGCAACTCCCAAACATATAAATTTATATTTGTTAAGGATACCATCTCTTAGACAAGTGGAAGGAAATCTAGATGGAATAACATCTCCTTAATAGATGGATTTATACTTGACTAGGATACTGTATTCTAGATAATTAGAATGAAATTTGGATAAGATAGTTTCTGCCAAATAAATGGATTTATACTTAACTAGGATAGCAGTTCTATACAAGTTCAAAGAAATTTGGATGAGTATATTACAATCCAGGATCCCTAATCTGTTATTATGATGATGACAAATATTATTTATAGAATTATGCTTTTCTCATTAAATATTTTAGATTTTTTTTTATCTGTGAGCACTGACTTTACAGGTAACACATACACCACTCAAGGATATTGAAAGTTCAAGAATGGGTAGAATATGAATGTCAAGTAACAAAGTCTACAATTTTTCTTTTATTATTTTCTATTTATTAAGTCTGGCTACATAAGAGTTTATGTAATTGGGTGATTGTGCCCACATATATAGGGGGAGTGATATAAATTTTAATAGTTAAAATTTTTATACTAATCATATTGTATAACTTATGATCATAATGTATGATTATTATAAAAAGTATGAGCTGAAGTTACTAGATGGACAAGAGGGGGGGGGGGGGGGATGAATTGTGAAAACTTTTTGACAATAATTAAAACCTAACCAGGAGTTCTAATTTTTCTTAATATTTTTAAAGGTTTAACATGAAAATTTAAACAACTTTTCTTACATAGATTTTCCCAAGGAAATATTGTAAAATAAAATGCACGCAGTAATAAAAGACAATAAGGAAAAAGCACACCGAGATTTTTATAGTGGTTCGGTCAAACCATGACCTACATCCACTCCCCAGAGTCCTCCGCTTCGGGTATTTCACTACAAGTAATAGCTCTCCTTTTGCCCCCCTTGGCAAGTCGGAGAAGCCCTTACAATATTCCCTTTAACTAACCCGGCGTGGCGGAGTGTCAAACTCTATTTTCACCCTCCTGACGACGGTAGAGAACCTTCTCATTTTTTTCCCTCCTGGAGAAGGTAGAGTACCTCGAGGTCACGGATGTAGAAGAGCCTTTCCCCTTGGAGATCCTCCCACAAATTCTTCTAGGGCCACAGGAGGAGCAAGATGCAGCAAGTTCGGAGCAACCGTATGATCTCCCTCACACCTTTTCTCCCTCACAACGCTCATCTTCTCCTTCCTCTCTCAAACCCTAAAGAACTTCTCAAGAGCTCTCTCCCTTGGAATCCCTCTCTAACCACGTTTTCCTCTCTGATTTACACACCCAAAACATGACAATTTTGACACTTAAAAATGGGCTCCAAAATCCCTGAAATCTCAAAGTAGCCATTACTATCGTACAATATGGTTTCTAATCGTACAGTACGATATGTATAAATAAACTTCGTCCTGGTACAAAGTGGTATGAATAATTCAAAAACATTCGTACAGTACGATTTAAAATCGTACGGTACGATCCATAACAATACTGTTCGTACAGGACGATATCCGAGACGATCAAACATTGTCTCTGTTCATCGTATGGTACAATTGACATTATACAGTACGATGAGACAAAACTCAAGAGATCATCCAGGATGATCTTCGGGATGATCATAATTCGTCTCTGTTCATTATATTAGACGAATGGGTTCATACAGTATGATGTTCAAATTATAATTAAGCCCAGATTTCTTGCACTAATCACGGGTTAAATTAAGTAAGTATTTAAAATAAATCATACAGTATGAACGTGTTCGTACAGTACGAACGGCGTAGAATAACTTACTTAAGTTAAAACGACGGCTAGGGTTTTGGATTTGAACATATCGTACAGTACGATTACATTCGTACGGTACGATCTATTCACAGAATCGTCCTACAAAGCTCTGATCGTACGGTACGAAATAACATCGTACAGTACGATCTACAGAGAAAGAAAAACTCTAAATTTTTCATTTAAAAACACTCTCCCCCTGTGTGTGTGCATGGTTGCTCAGACTTTTATGCATTTTGTGGCCAGACTCAAGAAAATAAAAATAAAATAAACAACAAAATACATTGCAGACTCATACTCCTATTCTACCCATTCTTGAGTCTTCCTGTCGTCCTGAGTAGCTTTTGATCTTCCTGAAATGTTAGTACTCACGGACAATAGCAAATAAAATAATATTCAATGAATTGATAATTCAAACGACATTATTTGTCATCATCAAAATCTCAAGCTCGGGGTCATGGGTTGCAACATGAGCTTAATGGCTTATTGAGAAATTAGTTTTTATAAAATATTTGTATTATATAATTATGATTATACTGTATGATTTATTATGATCTAAAAACTCTTGCCACTAGATTAATTTTAGAAAGATTTTGAAATTTGATTTTCAAATTTATTACAATGTACAAATATTTGAAATCTTTCTAAAATTAACAGCTCCCATAATTAGTTAATCGAAGAATGGTTTAATTAATGTTAGCCGATCATACTGTATGATGTTGATCATACAAAAAATTAGCAGAGACAAAATATGGTCATCCCAAAGATAGTACCAAATGAAACCATGATTTTTGAACATATCATACTACATGAAATTTATATCATACTAGATGACCTACTTGAAATCAAATAACCATACTGCATTATAAGAGCAGTATGGGACGATTAATAGAGACTATTTTTAGTTGTCTTACGAATCATCCTGTATGAATAGATAAAATTAAATAGATCATACTGGATGATCTCTGGATCATACTATACTATGTTTTTAAATTAATTGAACAATTTGTTTGAATGATTGTTTACATCATAATGGATGAGGCAAGTTTTGAACTGATCATACTATACAAACTGGAATTATATTATATGAATAATGAAATTTAACTTAATTTTTAGGGTTTCTTGAAGCCCACTAATTAAAGATGTTTTAAAGGTTCTCTTTGTAATGAAAAGAGGAATGTGTGACTGTTGAAGGTACTCTGAGAGAGAAACTTTGAGAAATCTAGGGTTTGAGAGGAAGAGAAAGGTGAGGTTTTACGTGAGGGAGTAGTGTGAGGGGATGACACGGTTCCTCTTGGCTAGTTACAACCTTGCTCCTCCTGTGACCTTGGTGAGTGTTTGGAAGCATTTTAGGGAGAGAGCCTTCTAAGTCAAGTCTTCAAGGTACTCTACCTTTTATGGGAGAGAGAAAAAGGAGCTGAGGTTCTCTTCCTTCTCTAGGAGGAAGAAAATGAGTCAAGGTCTATTGCCGTCACTGGGAGGGTGACATACCGTCCGACACTACACCGCATCAGGTTTCATGATAGTGAGTCAATAAGGGCTTCTTCACCTTACTATGGGAGTAAAAGGAGAGTCACTTTGTTTTAGTGTAAATTCTTAGAGTGGAGGACTTTGGGAAGTGGACGTAGATCAAAGTTGAGCGAACCATTATGAAAATCTATGGTTTGTTTTTTCCTTTTTACACTTTTATATTTCCTTTATTTTATTTACATTATAAATCCTTGGAAATTGGTGATTATTGCATAACTTCATAAATCAAGATATCATCATAGTTAAATCAATATTTTTGATAAACTCATTCGCTTCGTCAAGTAATTAAAATATGGTATTTCAAATTTTTGAAAATGTTTCAAAAATATTGTCATTTTTATTTTAATTAAGAAATTTTTTAAAAATTATCAATTCACTCCTCTTGGTGAGCCTCGACTAGTTCTTTAAGGTTTGACAACCTTCATGAACTTTTAAGTGGTTTCAGAGCGGGTTTCAAAAACAAAATTTTAGAAAACTTTTGAAGAATGATTAATGACTCATTTTGGTAATCGTAACACTACAAAGGGTTATTATATAACCCATCCACCATTATTTAAAAATTTTTCTTTTGATTTCTTGAAAATATGATTGTCTACTTGTTTACAATCCATTCACAAAAGAATTTAGCATATGATTCAAACTGGTTATTCACATCCATAGCATATAGTTAATAGTGACAAAAATGATATTCCTTTTAATGAATGGAGCAATGAGGATAGGGAACTCACATAATTAATTTCTAAATATTTGAATTGTTTCTTTTGTGCTTTAAAATCTAGAGATTATATGTGAGTTTCTACATGCATTATATGAAAGGAGATTTGGGATAGATTATGTATCACCTATGAGGGAACTAGTGAAGTAAAACAATTTGGATAAACATTCTACCACATGAATACGAACTCTTTCACATGAAGCCTAGAGAGATTATTTTTGAAATATACACTAGGTTCACCTAGATAGAGACATCCTTACATGCACTAGGTCGAGAACTATGAAACTCTAAAAAAGTTAATAAGATCTTATACTTCTTACCTAATTCTTATGATGCTAAGATAACTGCAATTACTTAATCTAAAGACTTGAATGTTTATTCCATTGATAATATTCCTGGGTCACTCATCACTTACAAATAAGGAGTGAGTTAAAGGTAAAGTGATGCAGGAGAGAAGAAGGAGAGAAATGTAACACTCAATGCAAATAATTCAGATAGTGACAATTCTACAACAGAGGAGGATGACAACATCGCCTTAATGCCAAGAAAATTCAAGAGTTTTTTGAAAAAAAAAACATAGATGTCAATAACACAATTGGAGCAAAGACAAAAGCAACAAAAATGTTACAGCTTCTTATGACACCATTTTCTTCGAGTGTAGGAAACCAGTTGTTGCAGGTCAAAAATTAACATTTAGATTGTGATTTTTTATGATAACAAAAATTTATTATTATGATTTTATTATTTCACCTAGCATATATTAGATATTTCTGATTGTTTCAATATGTAGTAACATTTTAGAGAAATCATATACTACTCTAGATTATTGAAGAGTTCAAGATAGGTAGAATATGAGTTCATATAATAGAGTCTGTATATCTCTATTTTTATTTCTTGAGTGTAAGCAAGTGATTATAATTACGTAACCGTACATACACTGGGGGATAGCGATATAATTTAAATTGATTTTTTAATAGTCGTACTGTATGATATATAATCATAGTATACAGTTTGACGTAGTTTTCCTACATATAGCAGTTAAACAAACCATGGATTAAATTTTGTTAACTGTTCATACTATACGATGTGAAGTTGTACTAATGACTAATAGAGTACGAAATTAGGTTTGTTCCAGATTGTACCAAATGAACACATTTATTTCTTTTTAAACTATTTGTACAATGCGATATGCATTCATATAGATATGTGAAAGAGTATGAAATTAGGTTTATTCCAGATAGTACCGAACAAACATATTTAAATTTTAAGTATTTGTATAGTACAATCTTCATTCATATAGATGACTGACAGTGTACAAAATTGAATTCATCCATATTTGTATCAGATGAAGCTCTAATTTTTGAACTGTTCATACTAGAAGATCAACAATCGTATAATACAAATTTAGGACAGTTCTCTTAAAAATTTTAGTTTTTGGACAAATTTTCATGTGTTTTCTATATTTTTTTTGAGAGAATGCAAAGTTGCATTAAAATGGAAAAAATGATAATCTAATACAAACTAGGAAGTAAAAAAAAAACCCTAATAGAACCTTTATCTAGATAAAAAGGATTTTTATTGGATGCATTTTTGTTAATGTTAAACCTATTATTTTGAAATGAAACCCACTGTTTCCTATTTTGAAACCGTTGAGATGCAAGGGATACCAAAGATTTAAAACAAGCCGAAGGTTGATTAGTATCCCAGAGTTCCCATCCAGTTAAAGAATAGGATCTAGTAACAATCCCATAAACAATTATAATAAGTTTAAATAACAAAAATACCAAAAGAAAAAACTGACTAAAAAAGAAACTCAATAGAAAATTACATAAATACCCAGATAATCTCAAAATACCTAAGTAAAATAATAATAGGTATTTTAGATGTCTTATCCAAATGCCAGTTTTGTCATACCAATCAAAATAAATGGAAAATTCTTTGAAACGAATTTCCAACCTCATGAGTCTTATTGCTTTGCTGTTAGCAATGATAATTCTGATCATCATATTACTAAAGATTTTGGGAAGAACTTCTCAAATCGTTCTTCCTGTTGAGATCAGAATTCCTCCTTCTATTTTGATCTCTCACTGGACCTAGCCTTTGAAGTTCTTTGAACAACTTGTGTTTAGTTCCGGAATAGCCTTGTTCCACCAAAGACCCTTTTTTAAGAATAGTTTTTCTATACTTAAGACTGATTGAAGAAGAAGGAGAGATGTTATTAGAAATGCCATCTCTTATTCCATCACAATCAGCCAATATTTCAGAATTATAAACTGCCTTAGAAGGAGTATAAGCCGATCCCTGCTCCTCCTCTAACCTCTCAACCGCATCCAACTAAAGAGGATTTTTAATTTCTAATATTCCATCCATCAGATCCGCTGGAATAACAGCTTTTCCAATACCAACTATCCCGTCCACCTTAGGAACTCCAGCTGGAATTACTGGATATAAGCCCGGCTTCATTTCATGATCCAACTTATCAGCAAATAATGGGTCATCCGCAGGAATCTCCATGCTAACTTCCTTCAAGGGTCCAGCTGGAATAGATGAAGATAAAACTGGCTCCAGTTCTTCCATTATCTCAACTGTTTTTAAGATTTGTGGGATTTCAACATTTGAATTTTGAACTCCCAAAATTACAGCATTACAATCCTGTCCTCCGGTAGAAATCACATCAACGGATGGAATCAATGCACCAGCTCTAGCAACTCCATCTCTACTATCAATAATCAACTCATCAGGTTTTTTGATTTCAAAATTAGTAGGAAGAGTAGTAACTGGCTCAACTACTAAATTTGAATTAATGTCCACATCAACTTCATATCTTCCCTTAATTTCAACCGTAATTGTTGGAGCTAACTTCATCGGAACTGAAATTGATCTCCCATAGAATTTCTGGCGATCTGGAATAGAAGAATTCCTCTTAACATTTTTCTTTGAATTGAATTTTACATGCATCCAAGGACCATAAGATCTATCTTCAGCAGGTAAAGGATCTTTGGGAGCCTCCTTATTAAGAAATTCTGAATTTTGAAACCCAATTGGACATACAACATCAATATGTCCAATCCACACTTGAAGCAAATAGTAGATAAGTTTTCAAATTCAAACTTTTGATAAAATCTTCCATGAATACCTTCAACCGAAGTACCACTAGGGAGTTTCGAATTCAATTTTACCCGAATACAAGCTCTTGCAAATTCCCTTCTCCCCCATCTAAACATGTTCCCATCCAATACTAAAGGAGTCCCGATCATTGAAATAATTCTCGTGATATTGGTTTCGTCCCAGCAGTGTAATGGTAAGTGAGGGAGACGAACCCAAATAGGAGCAGAAATTCCATCCAATGAATAAGGTGAAAAATTGGGAGACCATTTATCAAGTCCAATTACAAAACCAACCACATACCAAGGACCTCTGTTAAGAACTTTCTCCATTGCTTCCTGTGATTGAAATGAGCACAGGATCCAATTTAATCCAAGAGAGGTAATATGAAATTCTCCATATTTACCCCACTGCCTTCTTAATTCAAAAGCACAATTTGAAAAGGCCAAGTTTTTGCAAAGGATCTTCACTACTAATGAGTTTCTTAACACATGAACATTGGAAATTTCTTTTTCCAAGTCAAGTTTAACCACATTAGTATCTTTATACTCTTCATGAATAGAATTAATTTTAATGTGTGGTTTTCTGATCCACACATTAGAATTAATCAAATTGTGATTGATAACACCTGAAGTGGAAGCCTCAAAATCATTTGCTCTAGGAGATAAATCCGGCAAGGATGAAAAAGACTTACTTTTCAGAACCTTCATAACTTCTTTCCCTTTTCCAATTTTGATCACCAAATTTTTCTTAGGAAGTAGACCTCCCTCTCTAATCACTAGAGGAGAGTTAAAAAAACTAGAAAAACTGTGATTGAATGCAAACATACCTTTTGTATCCAACAAAGTTGGACGCACGGTAGATCTAAGAGTTTTGGTGTTCCGGTCATCCAAGGATGACCGACCACCTACCTCCATTAGCAAGGTTGCAGCCGAAATCTTCCTCCAAAACCCTCCTCAAAATGTGGTGCTTCTCTCTCCTCCTCCTCCACCAAAACTTCCATGTGTTTTCTATATAAAGAGTCCTAAAAACTATCTCAACAATCCTTTTCTTAAATTTCTCTTGAGATTGTCCATTAATTGAATATTTTGGAGAAATTTTGAGAGAGAAGAGTGAGAAATCTAGTTAAGGGGAGTTGTGAGGGATTCATAAGGTTGTACAAAGTGAGGATCTTTTTTATCTTCTTCAAGTTTCTATCCAACTTCTTTATTGACTCTCGGGAGAAGATCTTCAACATTGGATTAAGGTAATCAACCTTCACCAAGAGGGTGAAAGAAGACTTGATGGTATGCTGCCATCACTTGGAGAGTGTAAAAGGAAACAATTCTTTGTCATACTGGGTTGATGGAAGAGAGTTTGCAATGGCTTCTTTGCCTTATTTTGGGGGCAAAAGGAGAGTCAATATTATTTAGTGCAATACATAGAGACAGATTCTCCAGGGAGTGGACGTAGGTCAAGCTGGGCCAAACCATTACAAAATTTGATGTTCTTCTGTTGTTTTTAAATTTTCCCGTAATTTTATTAACTGCTTTTAAAATTTTTGTGGTTAAAAAACCCTCTTTGATAATCATTCTTATAAACAACTACATATTTAAGGATTAGTGTTTCAATTTTCTAAAAGGTATAAAAGGTTTTCATAAATCTAAGTTTTTTTTTTAAATATCTAATTCATCCCCCCTCTTGATTAGCCTTGGTATAGTTCTATAAGGTCTAACAACCAACATGAACTTTCAAGTGGTATCAGAGCCAATTTCAAAAATTAAAGTTATAATACTTTTTGAAAAATGATCATGGCTAATTTTGGAAAACTGAAATACTGCTGAAGGTTATTCAATCACTTGAACCCCTTTATTCGATAACATTCATTTTGATTTTTAGAAATCGCGTATGTCTACTTTTTTACAATTAGTTGACTTTTGCATGTAGATATTAATACACAAAGGTTATACTAGACCTAATAAGAATTGTTGATGGCATTAGAATCAAAACATGATTTACCAAATGGTCTTTAGAAAAAAGAGAATTAGGATAGTTAAATGCAAAATGTTTAAACAGTTTTTTATGTTCTTTGAAATCTCAGGATTATATGCATGTTTATACTTGCAAAATTAGAAAAGAAATCTAGGATAGACTTTGCATAACTTATAAAGGAACAAATGAGGTAAAATATTTTAGGTTGAACATTTTATTACATGACTATGAACTATTTTGCTTGAAATCAAATGAGGTAATTTCTGATATGTATACAAGGTTTACTTAGATTATTATCTCATTGCATGTTTTAGGTTAAGAACTTAGAAATTTAGAAAAAGTTAATAAAATTTTACATTATTTACCTACTGCTTATGATGTAAAGATAGCTGCCATAACATACTCTAAAGATCTAAATGCATATTCTATTAAAAATCAGCTTGAATCACTTATTGCTTAAAAGCAATAAGTGAATTAAAGATAGATTGATGCAGGCGATAAAATGAAAGATTGAAATATAGCTTTGAAAGTTGATGATTCAGAGAGTGATCAATTAATATAGAGGATGAAGAAGATATTGCACTTATGACTAAGCAATTCAAAAGTTTTCTTAAGAGAAAGAAACGATGACATCAGCATTGGAACAAAATTAAGTTTAATAAGAATTCAAAAGTTTCTAATGAAGTCACTTGTGATGAATGTAGAAAGCCTAGACATATAAAGATTGGGTGCCCAAATCTCAAAGGTAATCCTAACAAGGAGAAAGTTGAGGAGAAAACTAATATAAGGAAGGGCTAAAAAATAATGGAAAGAGAGCTTTCTAGGTTGACTCAGCTTCAAACTCTTTAGAAATAGAAACAGAAGAGGAGGTTACAAATTTGTGCTTAATGACAGATAAACTTGATCATTAATATAATGAGGAGGTATGCGACCTATCCTACAATAATTTTTTTGAGGTTTATGAGAAAATTCATTATGTATATAAGAAACTTAAAAAATTGCATGCTAATCTTACTATGGAGTATTTGAATTTACAAAAAGAGAATGAAAATCTTAGGAATAATCCCTCAAACGTAGATATCAATCACATGGCTTTGCTAGATGAATTTGATGATTTGAATAATAAGTATGAACTAATAAAAACATCTTATAATGAGCTTGAAAATTATTTTAAAGATTTTAAGGATGAATCTGATTAAATGGAATAAGATTTAAAGATTGAAAATTTTATTTTGGAAAGTGCAAACTCATATCTCCAAATTAAATTGAAAGCTTTGAAAGAAAATAAGCCAGCTCCCACACATGACCAATTTGATAATCCTAACCAAAAGTGTACAGGTTCAAAACCTTAAAAAAACATATTATAGCTTACATAAATTAGTAAATCATTTTCCTGATTTTAAATATTTTTCATGGTGCATATTGGGGCATATTTTCCATTCTTGCACTATTAATAATAGAACACATTTAGTGTGGAGACCTAAGATGCTTTAAGAGGTTAATCAAAATTTATTTAGGTTCCTAAGTCTAATGTTTGATAATTTTATAGAAATGCTCTCATACAAGCACTCATGAGAGCATTTGTTGCCTGGAAAGTGAATATTTAAAACATATAACTAGAGATACAAATCAATTTCTATTGCTGGAGGCCAGGACTGGAGGAAAGTGACCCTTGGAGATAACACCACAAGGAGACTGGTAGGTTCATGTATGATTTATAATAAGAAGAATTATTTAATTGAAAATATTTTATTGGCAGAAGGCTTAAAATATTACTTGCTATGTATTAGTCAGCTTTGTGATAAGGGTTTTAACATAAATTTTTTGCATACAAGCTATTTTATAAGCCAAAATAGAGTTGATGTGTTGCATGGAGATAGGGTAAATAATGTTTACATGCTTAATTTAAATTATGTTAAATCTGTTGCAACTCGTGCTTATGAGTTTATGTTTTTTGATGATAACAAATATTATGGTTCACTTTTTGCTACTTATATGTACTTGAATTTTATGTTTGTTTGTGTGTGTACTAACTTTTCAGGACTATGATGCACCCTCAAGGCTCAAGATTTGGGAGAACTGTTTTACTTGTAATTCTCACTGATGTAAGTCTTTATTTCTTGAGTCATATCCTATAGGGGTGCTTGCTTGCTTTTTAACCTAGCACACACACACACACTTGAGAATTTTTTTGTCTGATTTAGAGTTAACTATTTTGGGTAACATCATCTAGAATGATATTTATATCGGCCTGGACGATCGGTTCAAAATTAGAAACCCTAATTAGGGCATCCTGGTTAAGGCAGCCATCATTAAGCTGATCGTCCTGGACAATCCTTGTATCGGTGAGGACGATAGGCTCAAATTAGAAAGAATCAGCCGCCAGATCTATTTAGGCATTATTCATTTTTGGACATCGGCCCGGACGATCCATTACATCGGCTTGGACGATGCAGCACAATTATGCCTAAATTAATATGGTATTTAAGGAAAGCAATTAAGATCGTACGATCACATCGGCCGGGTCGATCGCAGGATCGGCCGGGCATATACCTTGGATGATTGAGATCGGCCAGCCTTTATTCAAGGCAATGTTCAAGATGATTATACTTGGATTTAAACTAATCGGCCAGGACGATATTTTATCGTTCAGGATGATTTGAACAAAATTTTCTCTAATCGTCCCAAATCGACCGGGCTGATTGAGCGAAATTTACGCTGATTGGCCATGCTGATATTCATATCGGCCTAGACGATGAAGTCGATAAGTTGCCATTAATGAGCTCATTTTGAGCTCTTCTATTTAAACATTGACAAGGCATTTAGTAAGTGTCTTTGGTAGCCATTGTAGCTTCATTCTTTTGGAGGGAACTTGAAGAGAGAGCTTAAAAGGGAGAGAGGAAAGGGTGGAGTTTGAGAGAAGGAGAAGATCCTTGGAGGGGGTTTCAAGGGAGTGTGGAGTGGGATTCCACATGGTTGCTCTAGCGAGCTTGCACCTTAGTACCATCAGATTCAAGGCTTGTCTTGAGGAAAGTTTTCGGAAGAAGAAGATCTCTTTGGTGTCAAAGGACCCGGTTACTCCGCCGCACCGGGGAAGGTAGAAGTGATTTTGTAAGGGCTTCTCTGCCTAGCTGTGGGGGCTAAAGGAGAGACACTGAGTTTAGTGCAATACTCGGAGGGTGCCTCTGAGGAGTGAACGTAAGTCAAGGTTTGATCGAACCACTATAAATTTTGTGTGTTCTTTCCTTTATTATTTTCGCATTTAATTTACGCATTATGTTTTCTTTGTGGTGAATTTTAGTTTGGTTTGTATTTTGATTGAAAGAAATTTTAAAATACCAATTGACCTCTCTCTTAATTAGCCTTGGGCTAGTTTATAAGGCCCTAACATCCCTAACAAACTTTCAAGTTGTATCAGAGTACTTTTAAGTTGTATTATAGCGGGATTCATAAAAACAAAATTCAAAAACTTTTTGAATTTCTATCCATGACTAATTTATGTAATCGTAATATTGTAGAAGGTTATTCAATCACCAAATTAACTTTATTTGAAAATATTACTTTTAATTTTTAGAAAATTTGCATGTCTACTTTCTTACAATCAATTAATTTTTGAATGTGGCAAATGATTTTAACTGGTTATTCTATACCGTCAAATATTTTAGAAGGAATTAAAACTGGTATTCCTTTTAATCAATGGAGTAAAGAAGAACAAATCAATGCTCAATTGAATGATAAATCATTAATCTATTTTTTATGTGCTTTAAATTCTGAAAACTTTATGTTTGTTTCCACGTGCGCTACTGGTAAGAAAATTTGGGATAAATTACACACTTTATATGAAGGCACTAGTGAAATTAAGCAATCCAAATTAAATATTTTAATGCAAGATTTTGAACTATTTTGCATGAAACCTTATGAGACGATCTTAGACATGTATACTAAGTTTATTCAAATTGTGACATCATTACATGCTTTAGGTAAAGAGTTTTTAAACCTTGAAAAAGTTAATAAAATTCTACGTTGTCTACTTAATAAGTTTGATTCTAAAGTTGTTGCTATTAGTGAATCAAAGAATTTGAATGAATATTCTATTGATAATCTGATTGGCTCACTCATTTCCTATTAACAAAGTTTGGGTCAAAGACTTTTGGATACAGGAGAGATGATAGTGCTAAACGCTGAAAACATGGAAAAAAGTGGCTTAGTTGGTGACGAAAGCAATGACTTGTCAAGCAAATTAAAAAACTCACCAAAGCATAAGCATCAACAAAAGTGGAGTAAAGGTAAAAATGGAAAGAATGTTAAGATTTCTTCTAACTTTATTTGCTTTTGATGTAGGAAGCCTGTACATATGAAAAATCAGTATCCAAATTTGAGAACTCTTCCTACAAAAGAAAAGGGTGAAGCTAAGCAATTTGTAAAAATAGAAAATAATGAAAAGCAAAAAATCTTCTAAGTGGACCTAGCTTCTTAATCATCAAACCAGGAGTAAGATGATGTTTAAAGGCCTTATTTGTGTGTTTATTTATTTGTATTATGTTTTGTGTTTTGTTTTTAGTTATTTTCTATATTTTTGTTTATTTTATTTTCTTTCAATTTTGTTTTTATTTTTATTTTTATTATTGCTTTGAAATTTAAATTAACTTTTATACTTAGTTTAGTGAAGTTCTCTCTGATCAACACACACGTTCACTTTTTTAAAAATGAAAAACCTACCTCCTGTATTTTCTTGAATTCTTATAAAAATTGTGGTTGATTTCTCTAAAAACAGTCGAAGGAAGGAAACTCATGATTTTGTCTATCTATTTCTCTTATTAAAGAGGTTATTTTACTTCTGATTCAAAATCTTCATCATATTATAAATTGGATCTTTAAACTGATCTTTTTTTATCTCCCTATTTTTTATTTATCACATAGAAATCTTTTACAAGTTGTTGAATGTACCTCATAATTTTTTTAATTAAGTAATTTGTTTTGTCAATAGGAAGGATTTACTTTTATTTTTAAGATTTCAGAAAGATAGCATATTAAAAAAAAATTGGCTAATGATGCAAAAAATTAAAGATGCGCAATATCGCCAAATTGAAAAAAAAAGGATGCACAAAGTGTATCAAAAATCAAAAGATGCACAGTGCGCTAACTAATTGACAAGAGGCATAAAATGAGCCCACAAAATATAATGCTTACCATTCTTATACTTTTTAAAACTTAAGAAAACCCTTAATACTTTTTATATTTGAATTTGAGGATCATTTTTCTTGATTCAATAATTCGTGCATTAATCTTCTATTCGATATATTTTATGGAAAGAGTTTTGGAAAAATTATAATTTCTTTCTCTAATTTGTTCCTTGATTTATATATTGGATTAAAAAGTTTTTGAGCCTTTAAAAAGAATTTGAGTTTCGATTAACAAATTCTGAATTTTTAACCTTTTCAAAGCTATGTATTATCAATATAATCCTTCTAAAGTTTTTGAATAAAATCAAGTGGTAACTTTCTCATTTTAAGAATATTTGATTTTGTCTTCACTTGATCAGGGTTCGTTTTTTGTCTTTTAATTATTTTTTTGTCCTGATTGTTTGTGCCCCTTCTCTTTTTGATAATGTCAAAGGGGGAGAATGTACTGTTGCATTTGTCTTTGTATTTGCATTTATACTTATTTTAAAATAAAACAAATTTTTTTTTCTATGGTTATTCTAGTGAGGGGGAGATAGGAAAAAATGTTTTCAATTTTGCAAATTCAACCAGTAATATTTGCCATCATCAAAAAGGGGGAGATTGTTGCAACTCGTGCTTATGAGTTTATGTTTTTTGATGATAACAAATATTATGGTTCACTTTCTACTGCATATCTGTACTTGAATTTTATATTTGTTTATGTGTGTACTAACTTTTCAAGACTACGATGCACCCTCAAGGCTAAAGATTTGGGAGAACTATTTTACTTGTAATTCTCACTGATGTAATGCTTTATTTCTTGAGTCATGTCCTATAGGGGTGCTTGCTTGCTTTGTAACCTAGCACACATACACTTGGGAATTTTTCTGTCTGATTTAGAGTTAACTATTTTGGGTAACATTGTCTAGGATGATATTTAAATCAGCTTAGATGATCAGTTCAAAAATAGAATCCTTAATTAGGGCATCCTGGTTAAGACAGCCATCATTAAGCCGATCGGCCTGGACAATCCTTGTATCGGCCAGAACGATAGGTTCAAATCAGAAAGAATCAGCCGCCAGATCTATTTAGGCATTATTTATTTTTGGACATCGGCCTAGACGATCCATTACATCGTCCTGGACGATGCAGCATAATTATGCCTAAATTAATCTGGTATTTAAGGAATGCTATTTAGGCTTATTACACGATCACATCGGCCGGGCCGATCATAGGATTTGCCGGGTCGATACATTGGATGATTGACATCGGTCAGCCTCTATTCAAGGCGATATTCAGGAAGATTTTTCTCAGATTTAAACTAATCGGCCAGGATGATATTTTATCATCCTAGATGATTTGAACAAAATTTTCTCTGATCGTCCCAAATCGATCGGTCTGATTGAGAAAAATTTATGCTGATCGGCCAGGCTGATATTCCTATTGGCCTGGATGATAAAGTCGGTAATTTGTAATTAATGAGCTAGTTTTGAGCTCTTCTATTTAAGCTTTGATAAGGCACTTAGTAAGTGTCTTTGGCAGCCATTGTAGCTTTATTCTTTTGGAGGGAACATGAAGAGAGAGCTTGAAAGGGAGAGAGAAAAGGGTGGAGTTTGAGAGAGGGAGAAGATCCTTGGAGGGGGTTTCAAGAGAGTGTGGAGGGGGATTCCATACGATTGCTCCGGCGAGCTTGCACCTTAGTACCATTGAATTTAAGGCTTGTCTTAAGGGAAGTTCTGGATAAGAAGAAGATATCTTTGGTGTCAAAGGACCAGGCTACTCCGCTGCACTGGGGAAGGTGAAAGTGATTTTGTAAGAACTTCTCCGCCTAGCTGTAGGGGCTAAAGGAGAGACATTGAGTTTAGTGCAATACTCAGAAGGTGCCTCCGAGGAGTGGATATAGGTCAAGGTTTGATCGAATCACTATAAATCTGGTGTGTTCTTTCCTTTATTATTTTTGCATTTAATTTTTGCAGTTTAATTTTCTTTATGGTGATTTTGGTTTAAGTTTTATGCTTTGCTTTAAAGATTGTTTTAAAATACCAATTCACCTCTCTCTTAATTAGCCTTGGGCTAATTCATAAGGGCCTAACATCCCTAACGATCTTCCAAAATCTACTAATGCTTTTTTTTTTTCTAAAAACTATTGCTAATAAATCTTAGTTATGGCATAGAAGATTTTATCATGCAAGCATGAAAAATCTTAGGAAAATTACCCTAAAAGAATTTGTTAGAGGCATACCCAAATTAGACTTCACTTAGAATCACCTGTATGATATGTGTCAATTAGGGAAACAAGTCAAGTCCTCTTTTCGTTCAATTAAAGATCTTAGAACTCGCAAACCCTTAAATATCATTCGCATGTATCTCTTTGGACATGTTAGCACTATAAGTCTAAGAGGGAATGTTTTTGGGTATGTGATTGTTAATGATTATTCAAGGTTCACTTGGATTAGATTCTTATCACATAAGAGTGAATCACTTGATGAGTTTAGCAAATTTTCTACTTGGATTCAGAGGAAGCAAGAATGTAAAATTCATGCAATTCATAGTGACCACGGTTAAGAATTTGAAGATAAAAAAATTTTAAATTTTTTTTTATAAAAAGTAAGGGATAAATCACAATTTTTTAGGTCCTAGGACCCCTCAACTGAATTTATTGTTCAAAGAAAGAACAGAACTTTGGTAGAAGCTGTTAGAACCATGTTGGTTGAATCTTCACATCCAAAATATTTTTGGGTAGAAGCGGTTAATATAACTGTTTATTTTATGAATAGGGTGAATATTTGATCTAAGTTGAATAAGACATCCTACAAACTTCTGAAGCATAAGACACCCAACCTCTCACATCTACATGTCTTTTGATGTAAAGTGTTCATTCATAACAATGACAAAACTCTTTTAGGAAAATTTTATCCTAAATTTGATGATGGAATTTTTATAGGATATTCAAGTGTTAGCAAATCCTATAGAGTTTTTAACAAAAGGACATTGGTAGTAGAGAAGACCACTCATATATTTTTTGATGAATTTGATATTGCTGGAGGGTCTAGGTTAAAAGAAGAAGATGTTGAAAAAATTACTCAAGGTATTGAAAATGCAAATCTTGAAGAAATGGTTAGAACAAAAAATACATTACATAGAGAATTGAAATATTCTAAAAGTCATCCTAAAGAACTGATTTTAGGAGACTAGAGTGAAGGTGTTATAACTAGATATAGACTTAGCAAAGAAGTGAACCACTCTTCATCTATGTAAGAAAAGTTGAATCAATTTGTTAGAAATGATGTTTGGGAGTTGTTAGAAAGATCTAAAAATCAAAGTGTTGTTGGAATTGAGTAGGTTTTCAAAAATAAGATGAATAATTTAGCTTTAATGGTTACAAATAAGGCAAGATTGGTGGCCAAGGGGTACAGTCAAATAGAAAGAATTATTTTGTAGGACACTTTTTTCCTTGTAGCTAGACTTGAAGCAATAAGATTGCTTTTAGCTTTTGCCCATTTTAAAAGATTTAAATTATTTTAAATGGATGTCATAAATTCCTTTCTTATTGGGTTGATAAAAGAGGATATTCATGTCGAGCAACCTCCAGGTTTTGAAAATTAATAATTTCCTAATCATGCATTTAAATGGAAGAAGGTATTTTTTTAGGGGAAACCCACAAAGTGGCTTATGCGTTAATATATAAAAAATAGTACAGGGTCCTTAAAGGACCCTCAAGCTCACTAATGCTTGAAAGAGCTATAAAAATATAACAAAATAAACCTATGAGCTCGAGGTCCCTACTAGCAAAAAGTATATAATATCCTAGGTACATTCTACGGTGCACAAGAATGAGCACCCAAAAAGGATTAGAGAACCAAAAAATAGCGGCCATATCCAACTTCCCTTCCAAGATAAGATCACTACACTTACCTGCATAATAGGAATTCTATAAAAGAGGATAATGTACAAAAAATACATAGCAAAAATATAAATAAATACTAGTAGTAGGAAGATTTCAACAGTTATAAATCCCACAAAGTCTCCAAAAATCCATCCATATAGTACTCAGTATTAGGATGATACCCAAACAGTAGCACATAAACCTGACCAAATAGCAACAACAATGATAGCAAAAGGAATCATAGTCCAAGACAAAGTCAGCTAACAGCTGGGGCTCAATAACAAGGTAATACCGACCCAGCACAATAAGGTAAGAATACAGCAAGACAATCCCAGGAAATCACAAGACATCTAAGTCCAAACCACAATCAGCATAAAGACTACACCACTCAATAAAATTAGTAACAAAAAGGCACAAAAATGCCCCAGCCACAATAAACAACAGAACACCAAAATACCTAAAGGTTGGTAACCGAGACAACCAACCAACAAAATCCCAAAGATAAAGAGGGCAGAGAGATAGAGCCAACCCACTCAACCCCAAAAAAATAATAGATAAGTTAACTAAATTAAAGCAGATCTAGGAAAGAAGCTCCAGCACAGGCCCCACCCAACCCAAAGGCGATAAGGCCAAATGCTAGAACTAGTACCACTAGAATAAAATAGACCCTATGGAAGAACAACCAGTAGATGCCCCCTAAATACCACCATAAGAAAACACCAAATAACACCAAAAACCAAACTGCATGGGAAGAAACAACTCAGACCGGGAAGACCTGCACTAGATCCAAAACCAGACAACCAGAAAATCAACCAAAGAGTCATGTTGCGAAGGAACAAGTTATGAATGACACTACAGAAGGAAGAAATAAAATAGGGGTAGAACAACTCAATTCAAGGATAACAACAACAACCCAAACAGGTAAAAAATATCAAAACCACAATACCACACTAACATCAACCAACCAAAAAATGAAAGCACAACCACCATATCCCAGGAAGACATAAGCACCTGCCCTAGCCAAAGGAAAACCTTAAAGAGTTACATTGGGAAAATAATAGCATTTAATCTTAAGAGACCATTCAAAGGAGAAGGAAGATTAGTACCAGACAAATCATAAAAATAATACAAACTATAACCCCAGTTGGTAAGCCAATTTGCATAAGCATTCCCCTCGTAAACTTGATGTAAGGATTAGTTCATAAAAAAGAGAAGGTTCTTAATATCCCTCATAAGATAAAACAGCTCAGGGATACAAACCATATCAATGACACAATTTAAAAATTGAAAACTATAATTGGCTTTGACTTCAATATCAACATTAGTTAAGTCAAGAGAAATACAAATCTGAAGGCCATAAAGAATAACTGAAATAAAAAATGTAATTCACATCACCCATATGAACCAGACCATCAAAAGCCATACATAAAGTACCATTACTATTTCTGATCACCCCACCACACCCCAAAGAGGAACCACTAATAGCACCATCCACATTCAAATTATAGAAATTATTGTGGGGCTTGATCCAATAAATGACCCAACACTCATTGGAATTAAAACCAACCTCTCAAATAATACCAAAAGCAGAAGCTACAAAGTAATAGTTTTTAAAGTTCTTAACAGAGAGAAGATTGACAGACTAAATAGCAAAAATATTGTCTTTCACATTTTGAATAATCCTATGATGGTTCGTAGTAACACTTTTAAAAAGTGAATTATTCCTATCCAATCATAAATACTACAAAATGAGAGAAGGGATAACATTTCTAATATGACCTTTAATCTTAATAAACTACAAATTAAGCATAGCATAAAGAGGCAATTTAGTGTTAAAGTAATTTAATTTAAATAAGTCATCAAAATAAACCCAAGTTTTAATAGCTAAAGGACAATAAATGAACACATGATGCATATTCTCCTAATGATAGCAACATTGACACTTAGAAGGCAAAATAAAATATCTTTTAATTATGTTATCATCAATTGGAATGAACTTATGCATAATCCTCTAGAGAAAAACAACCACAGTGGAAGGAATACTTTTGTGCCATATCATAGAAAAGATATTATCAACATCCTTCTTAGCTCTAACAGTATGTTAAGCATCCTTTAATCTAAAACCACCATCCTTGGACAAATCACATAAAATTAAATCATGAGAGGTCATATTCAGGGGAAGGTTCAAAATTTGTTGAATAATAAAGTCAGGAATAATATTAGCAAGTTTCTGATAGTCCCAACAATTATCATGAATGAAATAATTCAGCTTAATGGCGGTAATGGAATATGAGTTAATAATAGAATCAATAGATTGGTCTCCCAAACGACAGTCATTCCAAAAGTAAATATTACCATTACCAAGCCCCTAAGAGATGAAGTGTTCAACATCCCATTTAACTTTATAGAGCCTCTGCCACACTTTAGAATTACCTTGGCTGAAGCAGCAAGTAGTAGGGTGTTTACTCACATAATATTTAGCTAACATGAAATTAGTCCAAAGGCTCACTCTAGCATGAAAGTTCTACAATAGGTTGAATAAAAAAGCATAAGCCAAATCATTCATACTCTTATAACCTAGGGCCCCTTCTTCCAAAAAACCATAAGAATTGTCCCAAGAGGACCAAATAATTTTAGAGTTGCTACTAGCTCCTTTACAAAAAAATTTATTAATAAGTGTATCAATTTTATTACAAATCGCTTGAGTGTGGATCATAGTTTGAAAAAAGTAAATCAGAAAGGAACAAAGGATACTTTTGATAAGAATTAATCAGAAAGGAACAAAGAAAAAATAATTTTAGAGTTGCTACTAGCTCCTTTCCAAAAAAAATTATTAATAAGTGTATCAATTTTATTACAATACTTTTGAGTGTGGATCATAGTTTGAAAAAGTAAATCAGAAATAACTTATTCTATATAGAAGTAATTAAATCATCAAAAAGAAAAGTTTTCTTTGTGCCTTTAAAAGAGGAACCCCAAAATACTTAATAGGTAATTGGCAATGCACAAAACCAGTGAAGTCTTTAATAGCCACAATACAATTATTAGACATTCTCTTGGGGGCAATAAAATAACACTTCTTTTTATTCAGAGAAAGACTACTAACCATCTCAAATTCATGAAAGAAATCCATAAGTTTATTAATCCTATTAATAAAAGCATTAGTAAAAATAATAAAGTCCTCAACAAAACATAAGTGAGAAATAGAAAAACCACCCATAGTTCTAAAATAAAGTCCAGAATAATTCTCAAAGAGGTTGGAAAGACCTATAGAAAAGTAATAGCCACCATAATGAAGAGGGCTGGAGAAAGTGGGCCACCCTATCTTAAACCATATGAGGATTTGAAAAAACCATTGCTATTGCCTTTAACAATAATAGAAAAATAGGAACCTTCAATGCAATTTCTAATAAGCTTAATGAAATAAGAGTCAAAACCAAAAAGCTTCAAAATATTATAAAGAAAGCTCCAATTAAGGTTATCATAGGCCTTATAAATATCAAGTTTCAAAATAAAAAACCACCTCTAACCCTAATATCAAGATCGTGACAAAATTCATGGGCAATAGAATATTATCTGCAATAGTACGCACTTTCACAAAACCCATTTGATACGGAGATATAATTCTAGGTAAAATAGAAGTAAGCCGACTCATAAGATTTTTAGAAAGCAATTTATAAAAAAAGGTACACTTACTAATAGGTCTAAAGTCATTCTAATAATTAACATAATTGTTCTTGGGAATAAGCACAATAGAAGTAGAAGTAAAAAACTTAGGAATCAAATTACCAACAAAAAAATCCAAAACAGTAGAATAATGATCATGATATTTTTTAGAGATATCCAACTCGAGTATGAGAACCTAAAGCATACCTAATGCACTCATTTAAACCCTGACCATGCATCTTGTAATGAGAACAAAAAATGGTTATGTTTTTAATTTCCACATTTTGGAAATACCCATTCAATTCTGAGCCAATTAAAATTTCCTTATGGTATTTTGTAGAGATATCCAACTCGACTAAAACATGGGCCATAGAAGGCCTAGAAATAGAAGCCATAGCTTGGTCAGTCTGTAGAGGCCTACCAAAGATCGAAGCCAAACCGAAAAAGATCTGAGTATTAAAAAAATGAAGACAAAAGTTTGGGAATGAAATCTAAATAGGAGCTATCAGAGTTTCTTCCCACACATCAAAATCTAGAGTCCATTTCAATAATCTCATTTGATAAGCTTGTATATATTAAGATCTTCTTAAAAAATGTGATTGTAATCGAGATTGTTATTCAGTTGAATAGCAATATGATGAGGATCTAACTAGCTTATGTGAAAAGAACCAGACAACTTGAGATTCACAAAAACTTTTTAGATCACATCTAAATTAGGCCGTCGAAGAACAAACTTGCCAACCAAAGTATGAGAAAAAGGCGCAATAAGTTGCGAGATAATGGAGTCTTCAAACATCAAAGTTAGACACCCTTTAAAGGAAGTTTGCACAAAATTAAATTTAGTAGAAGTCGACAAAGCACCCACCAAAACATCCTTAAAAGACCCTGATTTTCCATTAGGAAATGAAGAGGGAGGTGGGTTAGATGACGCCAACAACGTCATCTCCCAGAGCCAACAAGTCTAAAAAAGACCTAAAGAAATGCAAAACACACCCATCAAACCAAGAAGGAAGAAAAAATATTGAAATACACCAAAAATTGAGGCTAGGAGCTAAGAGAGGAAGCGTTAGGGAAAAGCCCTAAATCTCCTTAAAGGCCAAAGTATAGAGATGTTACAAGCAGAGATAAATGGAAGAAGGAATTGTACGGACTAAACAAGCACTTAGGGCATGGTATGAAAAGCTAATCACATTCATACTAGAAAGATCTTTTGTTAAAGGGAGTGTTGACATTACTCTCTTTATAAAAAGTGTAGGAGATGGAATTCTCATTATTCAAATTTATGTTGATGATATCTTATTTGGATCCTCTAATAAAAATCTTTGTGATGAAGTTTCAAAAATAATGAGTAAGAAAATAGAAATGAGTTTGATGGGAGACTTGAGTTTCTTTCTTGGTTTTAGCATAAAGTAGAAAGAGGATGACACCTTAGTTAGTCAAAATACATTAATGACTTCTTGAAGAAGTATAAAAAATTCTAAGTCTGCAAAATGCAATTGTGTATGTTTTATTTTTTTTCTTATGTTTATGATTGTATTTTGTTTTCTATTTTTGGTTCGTCTTGTTTTGTAGTTCTTAATTTTGTCCTTATTTATCCTTTTATTATTTTTGTTTTATGTTAAATGGGTCTTATTTAATGGGTCTTGTTTGGTTTATTTTAGAAAAGTATCTTGATCATTATGTGGAAATCTAAAATTTGATTTCCGTTCGCACAGTTCGAACCACTTTGGTACTATATGAATTCTTTAGATTTTTATATTCTCTTTTTTAGAGTTGGACAAATAATTTTTTGATAACTTTTCAAGATAATCATTTAATATAAATTCCTCATTGTTTGTATGAATCTTCAATCATTCGTTTATACGAACATGTGGAAAAAATTCTTTATGATGAATTCATTTAGGATTTAGGGTGGATACTATTTAAAAATCATCCTGGATGAACACATGTTTATCTGTCGATCCACTTATTGGCTTGTATGTGGTCAAATTCAACCGACTGGTATGATCATTTTTGATAAATCTTCCCAAAGTACACCTGTTTATCTGTACAGTCAATTTTGATCAATGATTATATGAAACAACTCATTCGGAAAGTTATTTTATGAAAACCCATTTCACTTCAATAACTATTCTTAACAGTTTATATTCATAAGTATGAAATTTTATTTATACAATACAAAGTTCAAAGTTGTATGTCCAAACCCAATTTCATATTGTACGAAATTGTCCGATTTTTATAAATTGGAGCTGTTCTTTGAATTTTTTTACAATCTCTTTCATATTCAGATTCTCTTGTGTTCAATCCTTTTCAAATGGAAAGTGCTAGAAAATTGGTACGTCACTCCAAAGGAAATTCTTCTTGTATTGAACAAGATGACAACTTTCTTTCAAGAGAGAACGAACAAGCGTACAATCATTTTGTTTAAGAAAAAATTACTTTGTCCCATCTTCTTATTCAAGAAGACATAATTTTTTTAATTATACCTCTGTTTGACTCCACTCAGTTTTCTTTCATTCTCACATTGATCTACGCATTTGATTGTGACACTTTTTATTATTTTCTTTCCAATATGAAAATGAGAGAGAATAACATCATAATGTCCTCATATGTCTTCCAACAATGAGTAGAAATAACTAAAGAGGAATTAGGCACATTTTTACATCTTAGAACTGAAGGAGTAATGGCACATTTTATGATTTCAAAAAGTGATTTTGATTGGTCTCATGTAATTAAACTCTTAGGGGTATACCTTCAATCCAACACTTACCCCTTATTCATACTTTAAATCAAAATGCCAGAATCATCGAACATATGTTAAGATCCTCCATTATTCCTAAAGATGGTGATCAAATCAATATCACTCCTTGTCTTACTTTAGTAACATGCTACATAATGTCAAACACTCCAATTTGATGAAGCATAGTTGATTCTAGACTACATCAATAATCTTACTTACATCATACTCCCTGTCACTAGAAGGAAGAAGAATGTTTCCTTAGGATACTTGATTGCCCACATCCGTGAGAAGAAATATAATCTTATTCATCTTGATCCCCCAAATAATTTGCCTATCTATTTTATTGATGCTTTATTTCATATGAAGGGGATGAGGGAGATGAGTTTGGTGAAGAAGAGGGACCTGCTCTAGCACCTGCACTTGCATCAATTCTACCAAGATTTGATCTAGGGATTCAATTTCCTCAAGTCTCATATAGATCAATGAATTGATCATGTTGAGACTCGTTTGGACCAACAAGACTATATATACAATGAGGATATGAGTAGGTTAAGAGGACAGTTTGATTAACTTAATACTCAAGTAGCTATCATGAACAACTACTTTACCTAGTTCAATCCTCCACAACCTCCTCTAGATTAAGATCCTTCGGGTTTTTAGTTTGGTCGTAAATAATTGTATGTTTTTTAATTTAGTTTTTATCATGTTGTATTTAGATGCTTTTATTTTGGGTTACTTGTATATGCTTTACGTTTGAGCCTGTGTTATTAATTTTTTTTAATTGTTATTGATTTTTGTTTATCTTCTTAAATTATCAATGATTTACAATTGACTAATCTAGAATATTTATCTAGAGGATGAAACTTTTAAATTTTTTTGCATTAAAACATTATTTACTTAGATTTTTTTACTCAAACGTTAAATCAAATTATAATTATGCTTAGATAAGGAGATCATATTCATGTTTTCATAGACATTTATCTTATATTTATAATTATTACAAAAAGGTGACTTATTTTTTTCTTTTATTTTCTTATTTAGTGTGTGGATTTTATTCTTATTTATTGGGTTATGTTTTGTGGTTTAATCTTACTTATACAAGAAAGTTTTTCTTTTATTTGGAAGATAATCACACAAGATAAGATTTGTTTATTTAGGTTATGGAAAAAACAAAATGTCAAATGATGCACAAAGTGTGCAAAATTTGAAAAGAGGTACAAAATGAGTCCAACATGAAAAGATCCATAATGTTCGTCAAATAAAGTTCAAATTCAAAAGATGGGCAATTGTGGCAACAAAAATTTCTCAATTCTAGTTGATAAAGAGGCATAAAATGAGTCCACACTATATTTAGTTTATTTATCTATATCTCTAATTCTTAGAAAAATCTATACATTAAACAATAATTTTAACTATTGATTTTGAAAATATTTTTTTTTATTTAATTATTTTTTGATAATTATTCTATTTGATATATCTGCTTTCTAGAATGAACATTGAATCTGGTCAACTATTCTTATCTTATTTTCTTTTTGATTTAAAATATGAATTTTTGCATCAAGAATTTAATGTTGTTCTTGCAAATTTTAAAATTCTTCTCCTTATCAACTTTTATATTCATTTATAACATCTTACATATTCAGGGGATTTCTATATTACTTATTTTTTTTCTTTTTTCCTCTTTTTGCTAATGACAGAAGGGGGAGGTTGTTTGTATATGTTTGAAGTCTTCTTGGTCTTATATTGTGTTTTGGTGTTTGTGTTTTGGTGCTTGTTTTTGTGTGTTTGTCTTGTGCATTATTTGTGTTTTGGTGTTTGTATTTTTGTGCTTGTATTTTTATGTGTTTGTCTTATATATTTCTTATGAGTTTTGTGTTTGTTTTATAAAAATTAAATAAAAAAGGGGAGGAAAAATCTTTTTGAATTTTTTTTATTCCCATGATTTTTATTTTATCATTCATTGAGGGGGAGCTTAGGAAAAAAGATCTTTAATTTGTAATTCAAATAATAATTATTTTTTCCATCATAAAAAATAGAGAGATTATTGCAACTCGGGAATCAAGATGGAGATTATGATTTTTGATGTTACAAAATATTAATATTCTGATTTTATTGTTTCTCCTAACATATTGGATATTTCTATTTATTTCTATATGTACTAACATTTCAGAAAAATCATATACTACTTTAGATTGTTGAAGACTTCAAGATAAGGTAGAATAGGATTTCATATAATAGAGTTTGTATATCTCTATTTTATTTCTTGAGTCTAAGCAAGTGTGATTGTAATTGGGTAACCATGCACACACACATAGGGGAAGAGAGATATAATTTTAATTGATTTTTTTTACAAATCAAAATGTAAGATATCTAATCATACTATATGATTTGACATAATTTTCCTTTCGATTATAGCTAATCAAACCATGGCTTGAATTTTTTTAACTATTTATACTGTATGATGTCAAGTCATACAGATGACTAAAATAGCACAAAATTAGGTTTGTTCTAGATTGTACTGAACAAACACATTTTTTTGAACCATTCGTACACTACGATCTACATTTATACAGATGTCCGATAGAGTATGAAATTAGGTTCATTCCTCTTCGTATGAATGAATACATTTATTTTTTTTTACTATCTTCATTCATTCATACAACTAATAGTGTACAAAACTAAGTTCATCCAAGTTCATACCAAATGAAGCCTTAATTTTTGAACTGTTCATTCTAGATGATCCATGATCGTACAATATGAATTTAGGACAACTCTCTTGAAAATTTTAGTTTTTTGATGGTTTTTCATGTATTTTCTATATAAAGAGTCCTAAAAACTATCTCAATAATCCTTTATTGTAAATTTATCTTGAGAGTGACCATTTAGAGTATATTTTTGAGAAATTATGCGAGTGAAGAGTGAAAGATCTAATAAGGGGGAGTTGTGAGGGATTCACAAGGTTACCCAAAGTTAAGATATCTTTATATTCTTCAAGTTTCTGCCCAACTTTTATGGAGACTCTCGGGAGAAGATCTTCAACATTGGATTAAGGTACTTTACCTTCACCAGGAGGATGAAAAAGGATGTGATAGTACATTGCCATCACTTGGAGAGTGAAAAGGCGATGGTTCTGTACCGCAACGAGTTGGTGGAAGAGAGTTTTTAAGGACTTCTTCGCCTTGCTATGGTGGCAAAAGGAGAGTCACTATTATTTGGTGAAATACTTGAAGAAAGAGTCTCTAGGGAGTGGATGTAGGTCAAGTTGGACCAAACCACTATAAAATTTTGCGTTCTTCTATTGTTTTTAAGTTTTCTCACTTATATATTTTTTGCATTTACAATTTTTATGGTTGAAAAATCCATTGTGATAATCATTTTTATAACTAAGTACATATTTTAGGATTAGTTTTGAATTTTCTAAAAGGTCTAAAAATGTTTTAAAAAATTTAAGTTTTTTTTTAAATAACCAATTCACCCTCCCTCTTGGCTAGCCATGAGACAATTTATAAGATTTAACAACCTATACAAACTTTTCACTAGGTCACCTCCGAGCTCACTACCCCAACCTGAAGACTCAATCTATAAATGAGAAGTGTGAAGAGAAACCGAAGTTTAAGAGGGGCAATAAATAGATGCAAAAAGATTTTTGGGCCAACTCTGCCTCAGAATCATCAGAAGTAGAGGCACAAGAGGTAACATACCTATGTCTTATGGCTAAATATAATGTTGATCAATCAGATCAAAATGAGGTATGTCAACTTTCCTATAATGAATTAATCATAATTTCTAAAAATATTCATGACTCGTATAGGAAGATGAAAAAGATGCATGCTAGTTATAATACTAATTTACTATTTTATAAACAGAGCATGCTAGTCAAGATAGTGATCATATGGCCTTGATTGATGAGTATGATGACTTAAACAAGAAGCATATCAACTTACCAAATACACAAAATTTCTTTAAAACATCACATATTGAACTAGAAAACTCATTTAAGAAATTAAAAAAATTTGTATGTCAACTAGATAGTAGTGAACATGCATTAAAACTAGAAGTGGTAAGCTATTAGACTGCTAATGAATTTTTGAGAGCCAAAGTCATTTCACTTGAGAGAAAAACCATCGCCCACATTAGCTTGTTGGTGCAACCCCTCAACACAACATGTATCAGCTAATCCTAAGAGAAGGCACCATGACCCACATAGGTTAGTAAATTCATTTTTTGGTATTAAGTGTTACTCTTGTGGCATGTTAGGTCACATAGCTTGCACTTGCATAATCCACCATAGGAAACATCTAATGTGGATACCTAAATTATATTCATCATAATATATCATGCATTCATCTCATTTAGTTAATCATATGATGGAACCATAACTCACTTGGGTTCCCAAATCTATCCTCTAAAAAATTATGTAAAGGTGTTCTCAAAAAAGGCCTAGTAAGAGTATGTAGTACCTCTATAGTGGATGTTTAAGGCACATGATTGGTGATATGATGCAGTTCATCACACTAGAGGCTATGTTAGGAGGCAAGGTAGCATTTGGGGACAACACCACTAGAAAAGTGGTGGGCTCAGGTATAATTGATAACTCTAAAAACCTTATGATTTAGAATGTCTTATTAGTTGATAGTTTAAATCATAATCTATTATATATTTGTCAACTATGTGACAAAGGCTTTGATATTAAATTTCTTTCTAATAAATTCATGATTACTTTAAATGAAAAACTTATGTTAAAAGGAAAGTCGATGAATAATGTTTACATGTTAGTCTTAAATTGCATTGAATATCAAAATTCCTTGTGCTTAAAAAACTATAATTGATGAATCTTAGATATGACATAGGAGATTATATTATGCTAGCATGAAGAATCTTAGGAACATCTTCCAAAAAAACTTAGTTAGATGTATACCTTAGTTAGAATTCACTAAGGACCACCACCTATATGATGGCTGCCAACTAGGAAAATAAGTTAGGTCTTTATTTCATTTAATAAAAGATATTAACACCTCTAGGCCACTAGAAATCCTACACTTGGACCTATTTGGACGTTAGTATAGTCAGCCAAGGAGGGAAGACATATAGATTTAAAATTGTTACTAACTACTCAAGATTTACTTGGGTTAGATTCCTAGCATATAAGAGTGAGTTATTTGTGAAATTTAGAATATTCTCCACTTGGATTTAAAGAAAATTAGAACGTGAAATTTTAATAATTCATAATGATCATGGTGGAGAGTTTGAGAATGTTAAGTTTGAATCCTTTTATCAAGAGATAGGAATAGAACATAATTTATCTGCCTTCAGGACCCCCTAGCAGAAAATAATAGTTTAAAGGAAAAATAGAACCTTTGTGAAAGCTACAAGGGCAATGCAAGCTGAGTATTCACTCCATAGGTATTTTTGGATAGAAGGAGTGAATACTGCTTGTTATGTTTTAAATAGGGTGAATGTTAGATCCTAACTTAATAAGATACCCTATGAACTCCTTACGGGGAGGACACCCAACCTTTCTCACTTGCATGTATTTTACTATAGTTGTTTCATCTTAATCAATGGAAAATCACCCTTAGGAAAATTTGATCCCAAATTCGATGAAGGTATCTTCTTAGGTTACTAATATGTATGTAAGGTCTATAGAATCTTCAATGAGGGGACCTTGGTAGTAAAATAGTCTACCCATGTGGTATTTGATGAATCATATAGGACCTTCAAATCTAAACATAAAAAAAAAAAGAAGTGGAGGTTATTTAAGAGGTAGAAATAACTGTTATTTGAGAAATAGTATAGTTTCAAGAAAAAATGCCTAGAGAATGGAGATATACTTCAAGTCATCATAAAGAAATTATTTGAGAAGACCCATTTAAAGGTGTTAGAACTAGACATAGACTTAGGAAGGAAGTCAGTCTTTCAACTTTTATCTCTAGAATAGAAGCTACCAATATAGTCCAAGCTCTAGTTGATGAGTTCTAGTTCCTTGTAATGCAAGAAGAGCTAAATTAATTTGTAAGAAAAGATGTGTGGGAATTAGTTAAGAGACATAAGGACTTGAGTGTGGTTGGAACAAAGTGGGTTTATAAAAATAAGATGAATGACTCTAAAATAGTAGTGAGGAGTAAAGTCAGACTAGTAACTAAGGGGTACAACCAGTTAGAAGGAATTAATTTTGAGGAAACCTTTGCCTCTGTAGCAAGACTAGAAGCCATAGGGTGTTGTTAGCCTTTACTAAATTTAAGGGTTTTAAACTATATCAAATGGATGTTAAGAGTGCCTACTAAAATTAGGTGATTCAAGAGGATGTTTATGTTGAGAAACGCCTAAGTTTTTAAAATTCACAATTTAAAAATCTTGTATTTAAACTGAAGAATGACTTATGTGGTTGAAGCAAGCACCTAGAGCCTAGTATGAAAGGCTGAGAACCTTCCTTTTAGATAGTGGATTTGTTAAGGGTAGTGTAGACACCACCCTCTTCCTAAAGAAAGAAGAAGAAGACTTACTCATTGTTAAAATTTATATTGATGACATCTTGTTTGGATCATCAAATACAATTTTATGTGATGAATTTTTGAAAATAATCAGTAGAGAAGTTGAGATGAGTATGATAGGAGAGCTAAGCTACTTTCTTAGATTTAGTGTAAAGAAGGTGGATGATGGAACCTTCCTGAGCTAATATAAATATATAAAGGATATTCTTAAAAAGTATGAAATGTAAAATGCAAAGGCCATGAACACTCCCATGAGCTCTACTATTTAATAAGACCAGGACACAAATAGAAAATTAATAGATTAGATAAAGTATATGGTAATAATTGGATCACTTCTTTACTTAATTGCTAGTAGATTGGATATTATGTTTAGTGTTTTCCTTTATGCTAGATTTTAGGCTGGTCCAAAAGAATCCCACATGATTGCTTGATTTCACACCTCACTGACTTCCAAAAAATCTTTCAAATTTTATTTATATCATACTATATAATCCATGTTTGTATTGTATGAAATGCACAGATAACAACCCTTCATTTAATCAATGGTCTAGATTAGATCAATGATATACACATTATACTGTATGAACCTTTAATCTTATTGTATGTTTTACATGTCACTAATCATTGAGAAATTTAATTCATTTGCTATGAAATTATTATCAATGGTATGATACCTCTCTTTATACTGTATGATATATGTATCAAATTGGATCGAGACGAATATAATTTGGCCGATATGATATTAATTGCATTTTGTACAATAAAAACACTAGTTTATATTTTATGATACTTTTCATCGAATGTCATACCAATGACCCCTCAGGATGAACATAATATTCTTATGACCATCCAGAATGATACCTGATCGTACTGTACGATTTGATCACTTTTTTTGGCAAGTCATCTAGACAAATTAACTTCCATGATTGTACTGAACGAACCTTGATCATACTATATGATTGGCCTAAAATCTATAAATTGGAATGCTTTGAATAGTTTAATTCACTGAACTTACTACTTCCTCAAACACATATCCTCTAAACCTTCGTGTCCAATGGCAGGTGGAAGTAAACATGATGGAATGACTTAGGGGAGCTTCTCCTCCTCTTGTTATTTTGGCAATTATTTCCTCTCCGAAAGGGATGAAAATGCCTAACATAAGTACAAAGAGGCAAAAATTACCCCCATTCAAATGTTAAATCAACCAGCCATAAACTTTAAGGTGATGAACCTCTTTGCCTCCATTACTCTTCAATTTCTCCTTACACTTGCTTTTACCTATAACTCTGAACTTCTTTATGAATTCTTAGCTATCTTTAGGCTAAATCTAGAAACCTCTACCATGACTTCTTTTGTTTGTCATCTAAATGTAGAAATCATCAAAGTTGATTTAGTATAACATATCAGTCTTTCTATTGAAGGACCTTGCCCTCAATCCACTATCTCCAAAGATTTTGACTGGACTTCCATGAACTTGATTATTAGGAATGTGCCACTAAACCGACATAAACCATAAGTCCTCACTTTAAATCAAATATCTTGGGTCATCCCGCACATCCTTAGAACTTCAATTATACCTAAAACTAGGGATCGGGTTAATATAATTCCACTTCTTTCTGTAGTCACCTACCTTATAACGTCGAATACCCAATTAGATGAACCTCAAATGATTCTTTATTACATCCAAAGTAAGACTCATATTTGACATTCTAGTACCCGAAGAAAATAAAATGTTGCCTTAGGATACATCATAGGATATATCCTAGACAAAAAAAAATATTAACTCGCCTTTCCTTCTCCACCCGATAATGTTCCTATTTTCTATATGGATGCATCCTTCTGTATCCTTTTTCATTAGAGGTAATAGGATTCCAAGCTAGAATTTGATGAAAAAGGGGACATTGCACCTACAGGTGGACTTCCACTGCCACTAATACCACTACTTGCACCTTCCTACCCCGAATACCCCACGATAACATAATTCAGCAGCTCAAGTGGTTAGAAACCTGGTTGGAATATCACAATTAACACCAATAATAATAGTACGAGGAAAACATGAGATTATTTGGAGAAAGTTTTTCCTTAATTGACAATTAGTTTGCCTCAATCCATCAATTCTTTTTACCACCACCACCACCTTATTAAAATCTTCCTTACCTTTAGTATATGTCTATTTTGTCTTACTATTTTTTCTTATACTATTGTCATTGTTTGTTTGTTCCTCCTCTTTTTGGTGATGTCAAAAGGGGGAGAAAATGTATGTTTCATTATGTTTTAATAGAATCTTGTGTTTGCGTTACTTTGTTTTCTTTTTTTTAGTATTGGCCTTTAGAAAAAATAAATAAAAATAACAATAAAATAAAAAAAGTAAATTTAAAATTTACAACCCCTAATTTTTTAAATATATCACCTAGTAAGGGGTTGCTTAGGGGAATCGAATATTTATCTTTCTATCAACCAATATTGTTTGACATCATAAAAAAGAAGGACATTATTACAATCATGGATTCTTAGTTTGTGATTTTGATGATGACAAATATTATTGATTGAATTATTGCTTTTCTCATTAAATATTTTATATATTTTTGTTTGTTTTTTATCACTGATATTGCTGGTAAGACATGCACCGCTTAAGGATACTGAAAGCTCAAGAATGTGTAGAATATGAATGTCAAGAAATAAAGTCTATAGCTTTACTTTTATTTATTCTCTATTTATTAAGTTTTGACATAAGAGTGTATGCAATTGGGTAACTATACACACATAAATAGGGGGAGTGATATAATTTTAAAAGTTAAAATTTTTGGACTAATTGTACCATACAACATACAATCATACTATATGATTAATAAGGAAAGTATAAGCTTAATGACTAATTGAAAAATTAGTTTCTATGAGCTAATCGTACTGTACAATTGTGATTGTAATGTATGATTTATTACGATATGAAAACCCTAGCAACTAAATTAATTTAAGCAAGATTTTAAATTTGATTTTTAAACTAATCATATTGTATGAATATTTAAAATCTTACTAAAATTAACCCATGTGATTAATCAATCAAATTTAAAATCATCTTTTATCCCGGCTAGAGAGACGCTAGAGAGAGACACTCCAAAATTCAGAGAGAGAGAGGTTCATTTATTTTTGAAATTCTCTGATCCTAAATTCCCGGTTTAGTTGAATGATGGTGGAGGGTTGCCTGTCATCACCATATAATGACCAGAATACCTACATTCCATACTTTGCGAGGTATCCTAGTGATTTTTTTCACGGTGGATCCAAAAACATGAGTATTACCAATCAGGATATTAAGATCAAACAACGTCATTTGGTCATAAATGAGGGACATTACCTCCTATGAAGGAGGTTTTTTTGGTGATGGGTAAGGGAAAGGAAATAACTAAATCCACTCAGGAAAAAGTTTCGGTGGCTCCTTCTTTACCAATTAAGAATCTACTATCTGGATTGGCAAATGATTCGGAAGCTTCATCTTCCATTGCCTTCAAATTGAAGGTTAACAGATTCTCTAATGCTTCTATTGCTGAAAGCATTGCAGAAAACCATGGATTTTCAAATTTTAATTTTGATATGGAAAAGCAAGATAAATATTTGTTTACTGATGAAGAAATGCCTATTGAGAAGGGGATAAAGGTGTTACCAGAAACTAAAAATAGCAGTTTTGGTTTGGTAAATGAGTGGTCTAAGAGCCATCATATTAAAGTGAATTATGTGAATTCGAATCCTGTAGAAGTTGTAGATGCAAATGTGAATAAACTAAATATGGATAAGGTATGTGAGAATGTGAAGTTACTTCAAAAATCTCTTGTGGTGAAAGTGTTTGGGAAAGAAATTCCATTTTCTCTTTGTAACATTGAGTTAAGGAGATAATGGTATAGATTTGGTTCTTTTCATCTAACCTCATTGGTTCTAGATTGGATGTTGTGTTCATTTCAATCTACTCAAATTATTTAAGAAGTTCTGAGTGGTGGTCCTTAGTATGTGGGTGGACATATTATAGGGATGGATAAATGGACACCGCAATTCTCTCCAACATCATTAAAAGGGTTATCCTCTCCAATTTGGATAAGATTTCCTCATCTACCTTTGCATTGTTGGGATGAGGTTAATGTTACGAAGATATTTTCAAAGATAGGAGTTCCATTGTTCTTGGATGGAAAAATGTTTAAATGGGGTAAACATGAATTTGCTAGAGCTTATGTTTGAATTAATCTAGACTATGAATTATCTAATGGAGTTTGGATTGAGGGTTCCATTTTCTCTTTGTAACTTGATATTATGCATTTTTAATTTTTTTCTCCTTATTATGCACCTCCCTGCCTACAAGTTCTAGCAGGCCCACCTAACATATTAGGGTGAAGTCTTTTCAAGCGAATGTTATGCAATCTCTAAGATAAAATTATTTCTTTAATCCATTTCAAAAACTTCTTCATTTATATTTCATGAATTTATCAATTCAATTAACACGCATTTCATTAGAAACAAATTTAAAAGTTTCCAAAATTTTAATCATATCTCTCAAGCATTTTCATCATACATAATGTCAAGGGGTAATTTAAGTTCTGCTATAGATGTCAACTCCAATTTTCAAAAACCTAATTTAAAATATCCCTAACACTCTTTCATAAAAAAACTATACTCATAGATTTTAAATTGCCTAGGCGGTTAGCAGGCTCCCTAACCTAGGTTATGGTAAGCCCAGGTTTTGCAGTGCATTAGCTAGGTTCGGGGTTACTATTATCTAGTGCCTAATTTAGACTTAGGATCTAAGGCATACTCAAAATCTTAAGTTCCCAACATTTAGAATTCAATCCCAACTTTTAAATCGATTGATAACTTATATTAAATTTCTCTTCAAATCAAAATTTAATACCCAACACATAAGATAGGCTAGGGTGTTTCTGAAGTATTTTAGAATCCCAAAATATCTCCTACCCTTCCTCCCTTGATCTCCAAAATTAGTTTTTAAGCTCGATCTAATACCAGTTGGATTTCTAAATTAACCTTCTTTAACATCACTCTTTGAAAATCTCTAGATAAAATTTATGTCGTTATTTTGATCGAGAGTATTCATAGGGAATTCAACCTCCCTACGATGTAATTAACTATGAGGAATTTTTCTCATGGGAAATTTAGAACCTACATGTACCTTTAAAAAAATAAATTTTCAAAATTCAACCAATCTCCTTTAGGAAAGTCAAAAAATTGACAACGATCATTATCATCATATTTAGACAATCTATTAGTAAATGATATTTTCTCCCCTTGGAAATATGTATCCTTTCTTTTCAATACTTTGAATACGAAATTAATGATCTCTTATTTAGGCTATCATAGTTAGATACTTGATAGAACTTCATGTTGACCCTTTGGGGTTACATGTAGTTCTTTCTTGAATTTAACTATCATAGCTAGGATAAAACTTTTAGTTTTATCATCAAGACCCATTAGGGAATGATATATTCACCTCCTCGGGTAATATATCAATCATAAAGATGTGACAAGTTTTGAAATCAGTATTCTATAAATTTTATTTTCTAAAAGAAGATTAAATTTTTTAAAACTGCTTTTTTAAACACTTCCAACATAAATATTGATTTTGTGAGTATACAACTTCAAATATACAAGAGTTTTCTAAGAGTCATGATGTTGAATGATGCACCCAGATTAATAAGCATAAGAAAAAATTAAAGTTTTCTATATTTACAAAAATGTACAATAGATGACTATGATATGAAGTTCCAGTAGCAAATCTTTGTTAGAAAATGTGACTCCTGAAACCTCTTTAAAGTATAGTGCTTTTTCTAACTATGTTGATACTAGTTGAACCATGCAGATCTCTAGGTTGAGTAAGGCTTTAATTAAATCCTCTCTCATGTCCTTAGAAAGAACCAGAGCATCATAAATACTCAATTTCGTAAGAAGTTTTTTAATATGAGCTAACACATTGTAATCTACTTTAGGAATCTCTATGTTTATCACATTTGGTTATTCAATTTGTTGATGTTGATTGGATGCTTTGGGATTTTCTCTAAATTTATTCCCTTTACCAATAATTATAGTTCATGGAGGTAAAACTTTACCGCTAAAAAGATTGGCTTGCACTACTTCTTTAGGAGAAGGGTCTTCATTGGGTTTTGATTATTGATGGCCTATCATCATTTGATTTTCTTTTGGTATACTATTTGGATTAGAAATTTCTAATTTAATATTGATAAGATCACCTTGCACATCAAGTACTAAGGAATCACTATCATATTAATATTATAATTCTTCATCAATATCGGTTATAGGTGTTTCTTGAGAATTATTTTCATCATTATTTGAGTTTTGATGCTGATATTCACCAGTGGAAATAACCATGATATATGTAGAATCTTTTTTTAATTATTTTCTTAGTCTCATATGGGATGACATAAAAGTCATGCAGATTTAATAGTTTAAGAGACATATGTTCACCATTTTCATAAATTATTATTTTATCAGAACCTAACTACATTTTATTCTTCTCCTCCTCCCTTAAGAGTTTAGAAGCTTGATCAACTCATTTTTTATTAGGCTCTTTAGTTGGAACTTTATTCTGCTCCTCCTCACAAGCTACCAAATCAACCTGTATGAGATTTAGTGTTATTGGGGGTTCCAAATATACACTTAGCAAATCTTTGACTCAAATCCACTAAATATTCTATGGGTATTATAACTGTCCCATCTCTATAATTCTTATCAAACTAGGCTTTAAAATTTTACAATCTTTTAACTCATGGCTGAGCATCTGGTGATATGTATAATAATTGGGTTGCCCTACTTTATAGACTTCTTCTTATTTCCTAGCATCATGATGCTTAAACCATAGCTTATTTATGAAGCTTCTAAACATTTTCTTGATGACCTCTCTTTAAAATGGATTTGTTTTACTCTTGAAGTAGTCAAAATTCACCTTTCGCTATTCTAGAGTTAAATAAGGTTGGTATTTAGACTATTGATTAATCTAGGGTCTGTTATACTATTGATATTGAGTTCTACTCAAATTTTTTACCTGAATTTGTATCAGATGTTTCAACTTATCAACTACAGATACTATTCTTGATTCATTTTTAGAATTTTCTAAGGTTATAGCTTCTTCATTTCTAAAGGAGATTAATCTATCAATAATGATAGCTGAGGGGCTTTGTCTTGGAGATTAGAGGTGTTAATCAATTACTTCTTGAAGGTTTTAATTATAAAACCTTTTAGGAGAAATGTGACTTGACCATGACTATTTTTTATAAGGATCTCTATAGCATGTTGTTACTACATCTATGGCTCACACCTCTTATTAATGTTCCTCCATCTTAGAAAATAGTCTACCAGACTTTTACTAGGCTTTTTCTTCTTAAGTACAAGATTATTAATGGTGATATTATGCTTTGCACCATTAAATCTTCTCACAAACATAACTTACAAGTCACTGAAGGTATAGACCAACCCATTGAGCAGTTAAACATACCGATCAAATGCAATACTAGTTAAGTTTTAAATGAATTATCAGAATAGAAGGGCATCGCTGCCACCAGCATTGGAATAACTAACTTTAAAATTAGTAAGATGTTTCTTAGGATTACATGCACCATAAAAGTTCTTGAACTAAGTCATATTCTTTTAGATAAGGTATACCCTTTAGAATATATAAAGTACCCAGAGATTTAGCTACTGCTTCCTTAAATTGTTACTCTAGCTTCTTCTTCATATGTACTGATTGGACCAATGGTGATTCTACTTTCACAGGTTTGTTCACCAGCTTTTCTGGTTCTTCTATCCCGATCCCCTTATTCTTACTATTCAATTGTATTCACTCATCATAAGAAGATTTGACCTTACCTTTTCCCTTCTCTCTTTACAGAGATGATTGTGTATCTACCATATTGACACTACCAAACATCTCTTAATTTATTTTAGCATCTTTTGTAGCTTCTTGTTCCTTTATCTTACAGATATTCTCTTTCATATGATCCATCATTTCTTCTACTGATTTTCCTTCCATATTATGTGAACCTACAACACAATATTCTTTGGAAGAAGAAAATTTGATTACTAACTTCCCCTCTCTTGATCTTTCATCCACCATGTCATTTTTTTGAATCATTAGCATGTTTGGAGTGGAAACCATTCTACATCGCCAAACTTTCATCCCATAAGATAGCAAAGTCAGCTAATTTACTGAATTAAGCCTCCTCATCTTGACCTCATTTTTTTATGAGGTCATAAGGGCCAATTTAAATCTCCCATAGGTGATCTAAGGGCTAAAAATTATCAATCTGTCCATCGTATAGGTCTCATCCAAATTCCAGCCTAGATCCTTGATCAAATCTCCACTGAAATCCCAGCTCAATCCTTAATTCCAAATCCTAAGACAACCTTCAACCAAGCATCAATCACATTCAGATCAATCCTAATCATCCACTTGATTTTGAATGGTATCAACAACTCAAACTTGGCCAACCAAGTCCAAAATCCATCTTAAACCCAAAATTCCTATGTCCAAATCCAAGGCCAAAAGCTGAAGTCCTAAAACCTATTATGGGTGAATTTTTCTATCACCTAAAAACCCAATAAAATGACCTCTGATTCATGATATATCAATTTCATATTGATCAGACATGTCTCTAGAGTCAAACTTTTATATTAGGGCTCATTCTAAGGCCTCTAACATAGAAACTAAATTTATTTCCAAAGGTTGTAAAAACTTTAAATATTTATAGTCTATACCACTAGACTTGTCATCCAATGGGATTTGACCTTGGGACTCTCCCTGAAACCTCTAACCATATACATGGCCTCTAATATTACATGTTGACCAGTAATTCACACTTTATTGGATCTAGTTTAATCCAGAGTGGACCAGGGATCAAAATGACCAAAATGCCCTTTAAGGGGATTTTTGGACTTTTCCCCAAAATTCAATATGGCCTAGTCATTTAAAATCCCAAAACCTATTCCAATGAATCTTAAATGACATTAGGAACACATTGGGCCAAAACCACCCTTTGGTTTGACCTTGTTAGCCAAGTTAATCATGGTTGACCAAAATTCCCTTTAAGGATTTAAATGGCCATTTCAAACCAAATGAGCTCTTCTTGACTTGATACCACTTCCATTGAGTTCATATGATCAATTTGAACTTAGTGGTCCCAATGTTTGATGATAGGTCAACTTGGTAGACTAGGTCGACAAAGTTTGACCTAACCTTCCATAGACTTCAACCCCTTTCAAACCTTTTGACCAAGTCTTCTCCAAACCCATTAAAACTCATGGAATAATCAATTGGGTTCTTAAGAGACTCCTCTTGAAGACCCAATCCTTGGGTTCATTTAGGTTAGCCATTTAGCTTGACTCAAGTGTCCAAAGAAGGATCTCCTATGAGCTAAACCTCAACTTAAGCCAAAATAAACCAAATTAATGGTAGCATTAGGTCCACCATGACTTAACACACCTTACCTAATTAGCCCAACCCTTGGGTCAACATAGGTTAAGAATTGGGCTAACCCAAAGTAATCAAAACCACTAGTGGTTTATCCATTTCCTAACCTAGGCCTCAACAAGCCAAACTAACACCTCTATTAGGTGGCACTAGGTCCAACATACTTACCCTAGCTAGCCCAACCCCTAGGTTAACTTGTGTCAACACCCAAATGAGTACAAATTGGTCAATAACCCCTTTGAACTGAGCCCATTGTCTATACAAATCAATTCAAGCCTAATTTCCACCTATATTGGATGCTTCTTGACTCAGCACACCTCCCATATCAAAGACACCCCCTAGATTGACCTAGGTTGCAACCAAGTTGAGCCAAATAGTACAATTTTTGGTTAACCCAAGCCCCATTATTCAATTGGGTTGTCTGCTACCAAAATATGCCCCTATTTTGAATCTTCTGACTTCTAGAAACCTTTTCACTTCACCCTAACCTATTTAGTGGCTGGCAGCGGATGGAGCAAATTAAAAAGAGCTCTGGTGATCCCTGCTTCATGGGATTTAGCTAGAACCTTTTCCAAGGTCTAAATTCACTCATTTTGAGCTTAGGAGGTCTCCCTAGGTTATCCCCTCCCAGTTGACAACCATCCATTAGCTAGCCTGATTAATCCCAATCGTCTAAGATTATGGCCACTACTTAAATAGGACACTTCAAACTAGAGCACCTCACTCGCTCATAGACTTTTAAAATCTTCCTTATAGCTCTATGAGCATTCCCCTTTCTTTCCCCAACTTCCCAACCTCTTCCATCTACTATCCTGAGCAAATAATGAGGAAAGCTCTTTATCTCCCACTCAAACTCCTACCTATAGTGATCCTTTGGCTGAGTCGTTTGAAGGAGAAAGACTCGTCATCATCCCCTGAAGCTTCATGATAAAAAAACCCAATCGTTAGTGCTTTCTATATAATGATAATCTATCATCGAGCTCCTGAGTTAGGTAGTCCAACAAAGTGTGAAGGAAACCTTTATACCAATAAATCTCCACTGTTGGATTGATGGTTTCCAATACCTTAATGCTCTTTGAGAAATTTGAATAGGTTTTACCTGTGGGATCTCTTGGATCAAGCCAGAGAAGCCCTAAGGCTATATAATCCCACAGGAGGTTAAAGATATAATCAGAACCATTGAGCTTAATAAACAGCTCTGATTAGATCTTTTGGTCTGGAAGCAAGTTTAATCATAGCCACTTGATTTGGCATAAGATGTCCATGATTAATCCCGCATTATCCAGTCAGTCATAAAAGATTAGCTGCCCAATCGTGTGTTGTATGTGTGGAAAAGTTCAGCTAACTAGACAATTCTGAATTTAAAAATTTTATAAATTTAGTGAAATTTTGAAAAATTCTATCTCCTCACACACTTGGTCTATTTAGATGATATTAAGCTCATTGGAAAGGACATGAGGAGACATAACAAAACCCTATGTTCCTATGCCCTAATTTTGCATGTGTTTATCTTAATTATAGTAATAGCATTTATTGTATTTTCATAATTATGATTAAATTATGTGCCCCCATGGCTTGGAACTTCGTGATATTAATCTTGGGCATGTAAAACACAAGCCTAAAATTTCTCCCACCTTATTAAATTGATAAAGGGCTATTTTGAATTGATTTGAGCTTAAGGGTCATAGTTTAACCCTTAATTTTAAATCAACACATATAAATATCCAATGAGATATAGGATTTGAGTGTGCTGATTTTTCTCAGGACAACAGTTTTATAGCCACTTATTTAACCCCCTCCCTTGCTTAAGATATAGAGATAGGATTTTTCTACTATAACCTAGTGGATGCCTTTAGGGGTTTCGTTAACTACCTTAGGGAATTCCATATAGGCTCAAATATAGTGGGATTGGGCCTTGAGATTAGGTAATCTCATGGCATAAGTTTCACTAAAATTAGTGCCCATTTGGTCCATCAAATAGGAACCCCAAAATCCCCTCCTTGAATTAATCTTAAAATTCACATAAGATCTCTAATTGTTTGTAATTGAATTCTTAATCCATAAAAAATAAAAGCTCCCTGATTAGACTTTTAAATTAATATAAATTTAATTTCTAAAGAAAATTGAAAAGTAATTAATTTAATCAATTAAAAATATTTTAAATTTCTAAAAAAATATCCCTAAATACTTAGAAACATCTCCATAAGTCATTTATAACCTTTGGGGGTGATTCCAAGAGGTTTGAAACTAATTTGGATCAAAATCTAAAAATTCCCTTAATTAAGCAAATTTTAAAATTCCAAAAATAATAAAACTTTAAAAAATCACCATTAATTATAGAAAAAACTAATTTAATCAAACTTTATGTCATTCAACTCCAATTAAAGTCTAGTATATTCTAAAAAGTCAAACTTCCAAAATTAAGTCAAAGTCAAAAGGTCAACTTTTTAGTTAATCGTAATTCAAAACTAGGTCAAAACTTTGAAAAAAATCACAACTTAATGTAAAAAGTTCTAAATTAAGCAAACTTAGAGTCTAATTACTAACCTTGAGGACTAATATTTAAGAAAAATATTAAAATTTTAAAAATCACTTTAATTTTAAAATTCAACTTTAACCACTTAATTAATGTAATTAAATAATTCTAAAAATTCTAATAAATCAATAATTCACTTAAAATTCAAAAAAATCATAATTTAATAATTTAAAAAAACAATTATTTAATTGATTAAAATTTATCAACCTATAACCCTCAACTAATTAAATTAACATAATTAACATTTGTTACTACTACATAAATCGTGTATATGAGGCTATTAGCTTGACCCCAAGGAAGGTGAAATAAATTTCATGGCCTCGATGAACAACGAAGTTAGTAACCATATAACTCTTAAAATATACCTAAATTAAGCTTTAATGCACTAATATTTATTCTCTAACATAAATTTCCCCCTTTGACCTTTAATAAACCCGAACACTAGAGAACTTTAACATATTATTCAGTTTAATATATACCCAAGCAACACAGCTTACCTCACACAATTTAGATGGATTGCTAGGACAATTAACTCTAGTTTATACTAGGCTGGTGTTTACTTTTACTGTTGTGTGCCAGGTTTTCTGATATTACTTTTCATGCTTCAATTAAAAATAGATTGATGTGAGTGTTTATTTACTTTAAGTGCAATCTATGAATTGATGTGATGGGTAGTAGTTTACCCTTAGGTTCCGACCAATCTAGTTACTCACTAGATTTTTTATAGGTGCCCATACTTGTTCACGGAAATAAAAGGGGCTAAATTAATAATAAATACAAAGCTACATGTACTTCTACTTCTTAGCACCCAAATAAATGGGAGCGTAGTAAAGTGTGATTTCCTTTTTCTTACTATGCATATATAGATAAACTGCATGAGATTTATTTGATTTCAATTGTTTATGATAACCTTGCAAGAGAGTCTATATTTTTTTTCATTTCTAATATTGATGTAATTTTTTTAAAGTATTGAGTTATGAAAGTTAGTCTTTGAGTTGGGATATAGGTATCCAAAATTGAAATCCAAGGAGGAAAGGATACCCCTTAAGGGGGTAGTCCTTTTCCATTTGGAAGCACAAATTTCAATAATTTTAATATCCTAAGTGAAAATAATAACTTCCTCTTTGGGAGAAGAGTTTTCCTTTTCATTTGGGTGTCTAGATACGAGATATCTAGGGAGCCCGAAGAGTTGAAGATGAAGAGTATCCCACTCATAGTCAACTTGCATGAATCCTAGGATTAGAATGAAAGTTTGTTATTAATGTTGCCCGATCGCTTTTAATTTATGTGAATTCTGGGTTGTAATATAAGGGTATTTTTCCTATAGACATTGTTTTATGGAATTAATTTGATTAATTGATGTGTTTGATTTATTTAGATTGTGATTAGTTTGCATGCTTTTCTTAGTTTTTTTTTGTAATTTGCATGTTATGTTTTATTTTAGCCTAGAATTCAATTGGAGGCTTGTGATGGTACAAATAAAAAAAAATTCACTTAAATCTAAATAAAAGTCTTCAAGATAACATAAAAACTCTAACCATCTAAGAAGCATACATGGGACCGTCGAGAGTCAACATAAATATATTATTGACTTTCTCTTCCTTGTTAGGCACCATGCACCCCACCTGCATGTTCGGGCATATAACCTAGCCTTTGAGGGTGCAGATCTGTCAAGTGGATGTTATGCAACATCTAGTGAAAAATAAAATTTTAAACCTTTTTTAAAAATTTAATTTTATACATTTTATGCATATAATCGAGTCGATCAGTGTGCATTGCATTAGAAACTAATTAGATGAGTCTAAAACTTTAAATTATATTTGATACAAGCATTCTCATCCATTGTAAGTTAAGGAACCAATTAGGATCTACTCTATACATCGATCCCAACTTACAAAAAGTTTAAACAAAATCCCATCTCTCTTTCAAAATGACTCGACTAATGGATTTTAATCTACTAGGTGGTAAGCTGGCTCCCATTTCCAGGCTGGGGTAAGCCAAGATTTTGTATCACATTAGTTAGGTTTGGGTCACTTTTATCTAGTGCCCAATTTAGATTTAGGCTCTAACGTAGGTTTAAGTATTAAGACTTCATTTTCTAGGAATATAGTCCCCAAATATCTAATAAAATTATCAACACAAATTAAAGATTTTCTCAATCTAAAAGTTAAAGCCCAACACTTAACTTAGATTGGGAAACCTCAATTATTTAGAATCCCAAAGTGTCTGCTATCTCTCCTCTTTTAATCTCGAGAAATAAGTGTTCAAAATTTGATCTTTGATATCACTGCTAAAAAATCTCTAAATAAAATTTTAGCCATTATTTTAATCGAGAGTATTCATAGGGAATTCAACCTCTCTCCATTTAGTTTGGGATGAGGTTTAGCAACCTCAATATTTAACTCAATGGGGAGTTGTTAGCTGATGTTACTTTTGAGGGTGAAGTGGATGCCCCTTTGGTAGAGATTGTGATGGAAGTGAGGATTGATATCCTCAAGCCTAAAAGTGAGGTTACTGTTGCCTCTGTCTTCACTGCATCCTCTTCTGAAGAGAATGAGAAGTTGAAATCCCCCTATTGAGGATGTTCAAGTCAAGTCAGCTTTCGAGGAGAGATCAAGTATGGGATCCCATTCAGAATAAAAAATTAGAGGAAGAACTATTTAAGAAGTGTCAGGAAGAATATTATAAAACTAAGGAAAGTTATTGAAGTTAAAACTCAGGTCCAAGTAGAGCTAGAGGCTGATGAGGATCTACTTATCTCTGACTCTCCTCCACTCCTTGAAGGGAGTTATTTTTACCCGTTAGCTGATGCTGCAAGGGAGGAGAGGGCAATTAAAATAACTAGTTCCCCGCCATGCCCGATAGACTACTCGACTAAGAAGACTCCTAAAGAAAAAAAAACTCCCAAGGGAAAGGATGTTAAGAACTATAATTTGTACTTGTGCTACCCAAGTGGGGGACTCAAAGAAACAATATGTCAAGCTCCTGAAAGGAGTCTTTTCCCATTGCTTCGAGAAAGAAAATTTGAAGGAGAAAAAAATTGAAGCCAAAGATTTAACCCTCGAGCCTATGAGAAGAAATAAGAAGTTTGTATAATAGTCGGGGACTTCTGTATTGGTAAATAGTTACCAATGGGTGCCATGCCCACCGGCCTCTTAAATAGAGAGTATTATACTTACTAGACCTTAAAAGGGCTGCCATTCTGCTGGCAAGTTGTCAGCCCCCTCACAAAAATGTGTAAATCTGGCCTTATTGGTGGAGAAAATTAAGGAGGACTTTGAAGTTAATCGAATGACTGAATTAAAGGGCATAAGACCAAAGGCCCCAGAAAAAAAGTTTGTTCCTAAAAAGAACAATAGAGTTGGTGTCCCTCCACCTTCTGTTAAGCCACATCCGTCTTTAGTTAAGTTATAACATATCCTAATTAGTATTATTCAAATCCCAGTTAATCTAGTGGATGCTCCAGTTGGTGTTCCAGTTGTCACTCTAGTTAATGTTTCAGTTATTGATCCACTGGATTACTCAACTAATGTCTCAGTGCATGTCCTTTTATTCCTGAGCTCCCTACTCAAGGATCTAAGGACTGTCTCTTACTTAATATAGGGGTTATCACTCTCCAATCTCCTTCATCACCTTCTAAGGTAGGCATAACAAACCCTATAAGGGATGCCACCCTTCATACTATTGACCCCGAGGCTGTTGATCTTATTTCTAATTGAAGTAATTAGGGCCTACCTAGATTTATTTTTGGTGAATTAATGATTGGAAGGTGTCCACTTCTCAATCATATAGGTCTAGGTCAAAACAAAATCCAATCCTAATCAAATCTAATTCCACTGTTCAACTCAATCTCCTATCCCACTTTTGACTAACATTCAATCAAAATTTAGATCATATTCAATCAATCTCAATCATTCATTAGATTTTCATTGATGAGAGTAATTCAAACTCAACCATTCAATTTACAAATCCAATGTTCCAAACCAAATCCCAGGGTTAAGGACTTAGGTCTTGAAACCTTTCTAGGTTGTTATTACACCACCTTGAACCCAAGTCAAATGACCTCTGATTTATGATCTTTTAGTTACATATTAAAAAGACATGTCTTTAGTGCCAACCCTCCAAATTTTAGCCCATTAGGAGGTCCATAACCCAAGAAACCATATTTTTCTCTAAAGATGTAAAACCTTCATTTATTTAAAGCCTATGCCACTAGGTTTGCCACCTTGTGAAAACTCACACTGGGACCTTCCCTGAGCTCCTTTATCATAACCATAGACTTTATTAAGACTTATTGACCAGTAATCTACACTTTCCTGACCCAATTCAACCTAGGGTTTACTAAGGGACAAAATGACGAAAATGCTCTTTTAGGGAAATTTTTGTCTTCTCCCAAAAATTCAACATGGTCTTACCTCATAAACCTTCAAAATCTATCCCAATGGATCCTAAATATCCATAGGAACACATTGAGTCCAAACTCACTCCTTGGTTTGACCTAGTTTACCAAGCCAACCATGGTTGACCAAAATGACCCCTTAAGGGTCTAAACACCCATTTCAAACTAAATGACCTACCTTGACTTGGAACCACTCCCATTGAGCTCATATGATCCACTTGAACTCAATGGACCCAACCCTTGACCCTAGGTAAACTTGGTTTACAAGTAAACCATGTTTGACCAAACCTTCCACACACTCCCACCATCTCAAACCCTTTAACCAAGACCTCTCAAAACTAATTCAAACCCATGGGATTACCCATTAGTTCTTCAAGACACCCCTCTTGAAGAAAAAAGCCTTGGGCTCACTTGGGTTAGCCATTAGGCAAAACCTAAGTACCTAGAGAGAGGTCCTACTTAAGCCAATTTCCACTATAAACTAAACTAGATGAAACCAATGGTGGCATTGGGTTCCCCTTTATTGAATACACCTTCCCTTGTTGTCCCAAACCTTAGATCAAATTGGGTTAGAAATTAGGTTAAACCAAAGTTTCCAAAACAACCTTAGGATGAGCCATTTCTCAACCTAGGCACATTTAAATCCAATCAAAACTTCCATTGGGTGGTCGTAGGTCAAATGAATCCACCCTGGCCAGCCTAACCCTTGGGTTGACTTGGGTTAAGACTTGGGCTAGCTCAAAGCTTCCAAAATCACTCTAACCTAAATAGTTTCTCAGTCCATACAAATTCAAATCCAATTGGCACTGGCATTAGGTTCCCTTGGACCCAATCCATCTTCCACATAAAGCCCAACCCCTGAGCTAACCTAGGTCTGAGCCAAATAGATCCAAAAGTGTCCAGAAATGGTTGACCCAAGCCATATTGGAGAATTGGGCCACCCCTTAGCCAAGTCATCCCATGATTGGGTTCACTTTGATCTTACCTACCTCCTCTATAAATTCTTGGGCCTAGCTTGACCTGCATTGAGCATAAATTGACCCAAACCATATAAGTTTGGGTTAATCTAAGCCTTTCCATTAATCCCGGCTTCCCCTTGCCCAATTGAGTCAACCATTGATTTTTTCCCCTTATGAGGCCTTGGGAATATCTCCCTTTCTGGTTGGCATCCATCTAATAGCCCCTTCAATCAATCCCAATCATCCATGGCTATAAGAATTGATTGAATAGGGCTCCCTCACCTGGATGTCCTACTTGACTGCTAGTAATTCATTGCATCCACCTATGCTTATATGATTTTTGCCTGGCTTGGGACTTTTGGTTTGCAAATTTGTGCATGTCTCTGACATGTGCAAAATTTTCTTTCCAGTTTTTGAAGTGTTTAATGACGTATTAATGCCAATTTAGGCTTAAGGGTCATGGTTTGATCCTAAGTTCAAATGGGAGTTATGATTTATCGAATGAGAGTGAGGAATTGAATTTTGGTGTGTTGATTTTAGTATTCGGAGTTTAGATCCACTGATTACACTGCTATCCAAGATTAGGGTAATGACCTAAGAATTTTCTAAGGTGAACAAGAGGTTACCTTGGGTGGCTTGGTTAGCCACCTTAGAGAGCTTAGGCCAAAATTTAGAGGGTTTAGACATTGAGATCACATGATCTCATTTTCCAAAATTCACTGGATTTTGTGCCCATTTGGTCCACCAACTAAGAACCCCAAAATCTTCTTCTAGATTTAGCCTATAACTCTAATTAATTCAGTAAAAGTTCATATCAAAGCCAAAAATTTCATATAAGGACTCTAATTGGACTAATTGAACTATAAACCCATGAAAAATAAAATCCCTATCAAATAACCCCTAATTTTACTTTAATTTGAATTCTAAGAAAATTTAATAATTAATTATAATAATTAATTAAAAATATTTAAAATCCCAAAAATTTTCTAAATACTTGGGAACATCCCTTTAGGTCATTTCTAACCTTTGTGGTAATCCAAGAGGTTTGGGGTTAATTTGGATCAAAATTAAAAAAATTCCCATAATCAAGGCAATTTTAGAAATTGCAAAAATTACTTATTATTTAAAAATCATTAGTAATTCCAAAAAAAAAAATCCAATTTAGCCAAACTAAAAGCCATTTAACTTGAATTAAAATTTAGTATTTTCTAAAAAGGACATACCTCCAAAATTAAGTCAAAGTCAAAAAGTCAACTTCCAGTCAATCATAGTTCAAACTAGGTTCAAACTTTAAAAACTCATATTTTTTTTATAGAAATCTCCAAATTGTGTAAACCAATAGTCTAATTACTTATATTAGGGTCTAATATTTGTTAAAAATCTAAAATTTTCAAAATTATCTTTAATTTTAAAAGTTAACTTTTAACCCCTTAATTAACAGGTTTAAATTAATTCAATAATTTAAAAAATAAAATAATTTTCCTAAAATTCCAAAAACTCTAAAACTATTTAACCAATATTCTAATATATAATAAACTCTCTAGAGATGAAGTTTTTAAGATGGACTACTCTAGGCTGCGGGGTTAAGTATCTTAAGGAGGCCTAGTTCCTCAAGCATGGTGGCACAATGCCATGAATGAATTCAACAGAGTATAAAAACTTAAAATTAAATGTCTCTTAACTACTTAATTAAACTAAAAAGTCTCAATTCAAATATATTAGTAAAGTTTTTTTGATGGACTACTCTAGGCTACGGGGTTAAGTGTCCTAAGGAGGTCTGGTTCCTAGAGCTTGGCTACACAACACCATAAATTGGTTAATAAAAAATCTAAATTAATTTAGTCTTTAAAATATATAATTAATCATATTAATTAAAATTTATTTATCCCTTAATCTCTAGCTAACTATATCCATTTCATTATCCACCATTAAAATACATCTTAAACTAAACTTTAATGCACTAATACATAGACTCAAACATAAATTTACCCTTCAACCTTAAAAAAACCTGAACATATGACAAATTTAACAAGTCACCCATTTTAGGATCTACCCCAAACACACAACCATTAGCACACACTTTATATGGTTTGTTAGGACAACCAACTCTAGCATAGGTTAGGCCGGTGTTTACTTTACTGTTGTGTGATAGTTTTCCTGAGAATTCATTGCATGATGTGATTGAAATTTGGTTGATGTGAGTGTTTAATTATTTTTATTGCACTCTGTAGATTGATGTGATGGGTGATAGTTTACCCTTATGTTAGGGTCAATCTGGTTGTTCACTGAGTTTTCTATAAATGGCCATGCTCGTGCAGGGCAATAAAAGGAGATAAATTAATAATTATTATAAAATACTACTAAATCTTCAACTACTTAGCACCCAAATAAATATGAGCATGGATAAGTGTGATTTACTTTACTGAATAAATATTTTTAAACTTCTTGGGATGTATTTAATTTTCAAATTCTTAGGATAGCCTTGCAGGAGAGTATATATTTTTATTTTTATTTCAATGTAATTTGTTTAAAAGTTAAGAGTTATGAAAGTTAGTCTTTGAGTTGGGATACATGTATCCAAAATTGGATTCTTAAGAGAAAAGGATGCCCATCAATGGAACAGTCCTTTTACATTTGGAAGCTCAATTTTGGATTACGTCAATACCCAAAGGGGAAAAGAATAACCTCCTCCTCAGTGGTAGAGTCTTCTTTTTCATTTGGGTATCCAGGTATGAGGAATAAAAAGAGCTTAAAGATAGAAGGATGAAGAGTTAAAGACAAAGAGTATCCACTCAAAATCAACTTGCGTCAGTAATAGAATTAGAATTTGGGTTTGTAGTTAGTGGTGCCTGACCACTTTTAATTCATGCAAATCTAGGGTGTAATAAATGAGGCATTTTCCTATGGACTTTACTTTAAGAAATTAATTTAATTGATCTATGTGTTTAATTTTATTTGATTGCATATAGGATCTTGCTTGCTTTCTTTTTTTTTGCGGTTGTATGTCATTTTTTTAGCCTGGACTTGATCGAAGGCTCATAAGGGCAGGAATAAAGTTTTTCTACTTAAATTTAAATAATTTTCTTTAGATAACATAGAAACTCTAATGATCTAAGAAATAAGCCCAAGATCTCTTAGTGTCTGCATAAAGCGTATCTTTAACTTCTCTTCCTTAATAAAGTTAGTATAATCAACTCTAAATTTGAGTTATAAAGTTGAGTGAGAGAAGGTCTGCAATTTTTCTAGTGAGAGAAAAGTATTTCAAATTTCTATTTTCCTATTTTATTTCGAGAAGACTCCGATGGATGAGGAGCGCCGGCAATCGCCAGCCATTTTTCCTCCTCTTTGACAATCTTCTTCCAATCCTCAAGGATTTGTTGGAAGATTTGGAAATTTTAAATACTAGGAGACTGTGCTAGATGGAAGAGTGTATAGTTCTCAACCAAGGAATTCAACTTTACGAATTCGAGAAGGGGTTCATCCACCGATGCAATGATCAACTGCTGTTGAAGTCAAAGGGAAGACGATTGAAGTTAATTAGGTATTTCTCAAATCTCCTAATCGAATGGTGTTGATTCCGACTCATGGGAAAAATGATGTTGAAGCATCATCTTCTGGTTTGAAGTTGAATGTTAATAAATTTATCACACCTAACATCTGTGATTCTTTTGAGTATGCAATTGGAAAGGATTTTAATCATAATTTCATAATGATGAAACCATCCGAACCATTGATTTGTGGAAATGAAATTAATTTGGAAAATTTGGCTTATACAACAATGTCAATGAATGTAGATAATCTATCTGAAGCTCAAAAACACACAAATCCATGGAATACCAATGCACATGTGAAAGTAAATCCTAAATTTATTTTTTCTAAAATGTCTAATGATGAATTGCTGTTAAGCTTAATGAAGATCATGAAAATGCAAATGCTCAAGTATTGAAGAACTCATTGGTGGTTATAGTCTTAGGTGGAAATGTTCCTTTTCCCTTTTGTTGTTGGGAATTAAGGAATTAATGGAGTAAGTTTGGTGATTTTTGCTTGACTTCTTTGGGATTAAATTGGATCCTATGTTCATTTTAGTCATCAGAAGCTTTGGAAGGAGTGCTGAGTGGAGGACCATGGTATGTGGGTGGTTACATTGTGGGAATTGATAGATGGACACCTAGCTTCTCCCCTCTTTCCTTGAAGGAATTATCCTTTCTAGTTTGGATAAGAATGCCTCATCTTCCGTTGTATTATTGGGATGAGATGAATATAACTAAGATTGCTTCCAAGATTGGTATCCATTTACACCTTGATGGAAACATGTTCAAATGGGAAAGAAGAGAATTCGCAAGAGCTTGTGTGCAAATAAATCTAAATGAGAAATTGCTAGGAGGAATTTGGGTTGATGGTGTGGGAGGTAGATTTTTTCAAAGAATAGAATATGAAAAAATATCTTCCTTTTTCTTTCATTATGGAAAAATTGGAGACAAACTAAATTTGTGTCCTCTAAGGAATGTCAAGACAGAGATTGAGACTCTTAATAAAACTTCTACTACTTCTTTTAAGGAAGTAAATAAGATTGCTGTGAATAACACACAATCTGATAAATCTAAGTATTGGTCGTGGATTAATGTGAAGTTTCATAACATGAAAAGAAGATTTGGTAGAGCCAAAGAATCCAACCTAAAAGATAAACAAGATGATCAAATTAATGTGAAGGTAAAATTAATGAAACTCAAATAATAGAAGATGGGGAGCTTGACAAATCATCATCTGTATTGGTAAATATAAACAAATTTAGTTTACTAATTGAAATTATGGAAGATAAAGAAGAGGGTGAGATAGATAAAGAAGAGGATGACAATCAAAATGCAGTGAACCATAATGTGCAAACTACTGAAGCTATGGAAAGTGAAGTTATTGAAATAGAAAACAACCTTGAATCAAGTTCTACATTGATGGAATTTTAGAATGCTTAATCTTTTTTTTTTTTTTTTGAAGAAGTGCAAACTTGCATTAAGAACTAAAAAAAGAGAAGCTATTACAAAGTAATAAAGAAGTGCAAATCTCATATTCCTTCTTCAACAAGTTGAACTAGGAAGAATAAATATCAAAAGAAGTAAGAGAATCAAAACAAAAACTATTGTCCAGAGCAAGAGTAGCACACAAGTCAGCAACTTTGTTATAATTCCTAGAGGTGTGCTGGAAGATAACCTTATTAAAGTCATGAAGGAATGAAATCTTCTTAGAAATCTGGTTCTTGGCCTTGGATTTCATCACGGAGTCATGGAGAAATTTGATGGCATTGTAGTTATCTCCCTCAATTATTAAACCTTTGCTTTCAAACATCCATTCTTTAATGAATTCTTTCAAAGTGAAAACAACATCCAACTCAAGTTGGTTAATATCCCAATGAAGTTTCTGCTTGTCGAAGGCAAGGAGCAATCTTCCTTTGGAGTCTTTGACTAGACCCCCAATGCTGGCTAAATTTGAGTCCAGTAAGGAAAGCATCAATGTTAATTTTTATCTAATCCAGTGGTGGGGGGTGCCATGACGTTTCAGACTCCCTAAGGAGAGAGGCATCCCAGTTAACTAGCATTGGATTCTTATTGGTAGCAGTGAATAGAACGTTACCAGCAATCACCAAAATAGGTAGTGTGGAGTTACCATGCTTTACATCATTTTTGCAATTCCAGGAGAAAAAAATAGCTGTGCAATAAATCTTGACAATGTCCAAACTAGTATTAGAAAGATATCTTAGTTGGTGAAGACAATCTGCTAGTGAGCTGAAAAGGGGAATGTTGAAACCCCAAGATCTCAACATACAAATAATATAAATGAGGAATTTATAATGGACCGCAACATGAGCACAATTTTCCACTTCAGGACAGCCTCTAGCATAAAGCTCGCTATTGCCAAGTCTTCTATATTTCAAAAACTCATTAGTAGGAATAACAAACATACTCATCCTCCACCAAAAAAGCTCAACTCTTGGTTTAAGTTTTAACTTCCGAAGCCAATTAACATATACAAAATCATCTAAAGAATTGTCGGATTTGATGGTTTCAACATAAGCCTTGGATGAAATAGATTTCCCGGAATGTTGGTAGAGAAGTTCCATATGATCATCATCACCTTCATGGATAACACTATGTTGCACAATGAGATTAACCATGTTAATGTTGAAAAAAAATGGTTGAGCTCCAGCAAATTCTAATTGCCATCGCTGAGGAGGAAGTTCTGTAACATCATATTTTCTAATCCGATGCAATCAGTAAGCATGTGCCATTTGTTGAAGCATTTATCTAGTAACTAAATGTCATTCATGACATTAATACTTTTACCATTCACAATTTTCCACTTAACTATAGGTTTTAGGAAAGAGGCTCCATCTAAAATGATGGACCGAGCAGCTGATTGTCCACACTTGGACTTGCCTCTCCAATTGGCTGGGCCGTATCTGGCAGACATACATTTGTTTAATAAAGAGGAAGGATTCTGAAAAAGCCTCCAAGCAAGTCTAGCTCTAAGGGGGCCAGATTTTTTAACGGCTGAGTACAAGCCCATTCCACCAAGTGCTCTTGGTATGCATAACTCTTCCCAGGAAATGTAATGAAGACCACTGTTCCCATGATTCTGATGCCACATAAAATCTCTACAAATAGAGAATGTTCTTGGAGATCAAGGAATGTGAAGATATAAAAGTGGGCAATGAGAGTAATGAAGTCTTGGCTAGAGAAATTCTACCAGCCAAGGATAGGAATCTAGCGCCCCAAGCATTGAGTTTCTCCAAAGCATGATCAACAATGAATTGGAAGTCATTCTTAACCAATCTCCTAAGAACGATTTTAGTGCCCAGATATTGGAGCTCATTAACAATTTTGAAACCAAATTTATTTCCTATTTTCCGTCTTAAAATAGGTCTGACAAACTTCCCAAATAAAATTTGGGACTTAGCCTAATTTATACTTTGCCCAGTCCAGTCGCAATAATCCCTTATTAAATTCATCATAACTTGGAGCTTAAAGGAGGATGCGGTTCCAAATAGTAAGACATCATCAGCATATAAGAGGTGAGTAATTCTAGGAGTCCTGGAAGAAGTTTGGATGCCCAAATGATGTCCTCTTTGATTGATAATGTTGGAAAGAAGCTGGGAGCACAAGATAAAGAGATAAGGAGACATAGGATAGCCTTGCTTGATGCCACTTTTAGCTTCAATCCATCTAGAGCCTTTGCCATTCAGGAGAATAGAGAAGCGCACATTGGTAACACATTCCATGATAAGGAAGGAGTACTTCTCAGGAAATCAAAACCATTTGAGAACATGTTCCAAAGTCTCCCAACTCATGTTATCAAAGGCTTGGGCAATATCAAGCTTGACAGCTATGAGACCCTTCCTATGTATAGAAATTTTGAATTTATTCAAAATTTCTAGAGCAAGAAGGAAATGATCTGACATATATCTGCCCATAATAAAGACCACTTGCTCCTTAGAGATGAGTTTAGAAATGCAACACTTTAATCTGTTCACTAGCATAGTAGAAGCAATATTGTATATGGTTTGACCAAGACTAATGGGACAAAAATTGGAAGGAGTTACCGGAATAGTGATCTTAGGAATGAGAACAACCAAGGTGTCTTTCCAAGCACCATGCATTTGTCCAGATGTGAAAAGTTTTTTGATAGTGTTCCAAGTTACATCTTTGAAAATATCCCGGTAGAATTTGAAGAAAGAGGACATACAGCCATCAAGAACCGGGGATTTGTTCGAACCTTGCGGGAAGACAACAGTAGTAAATTCAGTCTCAGTAAATTCAACATCAAGTAATTCTCTGTCAGCAGCATCAATCAACTGGTTCTGTTCGGCTGAAGGCCAATTTTGTTTGTTACACTTCCGGTATTTCCATTTGTCTTCAAAGAATTTCAAAAATATTGACTCAATTTGTTCTATGTCTTCAACAACATTATTATCCTCATCCTTGATCTGTCAGATCAAATTACCATTCTTCCTGGTTGAAGCGTAAGCATGAAAAAATCTCGAGTTTGTGTCTCCCTCCTCATTCTAAGTAGACTTTGCTCTTTGGTTCCACCATATTGAAAGTCTCAGTAAGGTAACATTGAGTTCCCTTACCTTAGTGTATAATAGAGCAAGGTTATCAGGACTGGGACCACCTTCGGCTTCCTCTTGTAGTTGTAGATTAAGGATATCTTTCTTCAACTCCTCCTTTAACAAATTCAGTTTTTTACATTTATTTTTATTCCAGAAAAAGAGAGATTTGAGAGTTCTTTTAAAATTCTTATTAAGGACATATGCTTCATCACCAAAATCATGCTTCGCCTAAGCATTAGAGACAATTTTCCAAGTAGCTGGATAGGATTTCCAGGTATCCTCAAATCTAAAGATTTTGGTTTGTATCTGCTGAGTATCATCAAATTTAAAGCAATGGGCCAATGATCTGAAGCTATCCTTGCAAGGTGTCTAATCGAAGAAGACAGGACAAGATGAAGAGCTGTAGAGTTCAGCAAGCAAAGATCCTGACGTTCCCAAATCCTAGCAGTTCCATGCTTATTGTTGCACCAAGTAAATCTAGGACCAATCACACCCAAGTCATGAAGATCTTGATTGGCCATAAATAGCTTCATCTCCTTAGGCCCCTTGCTCATGCAAAAATTGCTTACCCCCTCTCTTATCTTCCTTGGAAAGAAGGTAATTAAAGTCTCCTCCCACAATAGTAGGAACCTCACCCGTCACATGATTGCCAAGATAGCTCCAAAGGTCCTCCTAACCTGAAATTCCTTGTGGCCGTAGACCATAGCCACATTCCAAAGTCCCTTATTGGGAGTGTTCAAAGCACCAAAGACATATTGTGGAGAATGATCAATAACAGAGAAGGACGCAAGATTATTTTTCCACATCACCAGAATTCCACTAGCAGTGCCAGCAGCAGGTTGATGATAAAAATCCCAGTCATTTCCAATAATTCTATTGACATCCTTCCTATTAATCACAGCCAGTTTAGTTTCAGCTAGACAGAAAAACAGAATTGTCTTTCACAACTTCATTGAGGTAGAGGGAGGTCTCTTTTTCTTGACCCCTCTATAATTCCAAAAAATGAGGGAAGGCATTAATTAACTGAAGGGGAAAAGTCCCCGCCTTTTTTCTTTCCCTTTCCTTCGACTTTTCTCTTTTTGGACATCGGTTCAATTGGACCCAGAAATTTTAATTGTGGCTTGGATTTTTGCTTGGCAGAATTGAAGATATCCAATTCAGAAGTTCTAATTTTTGGTTTGTCAGCATGCCCACCATTACCAACATAAGTTGTTTCTGATGCATCAATATTTTTGTTAGAAACTATAGTATTTCCGCTATAATTAGTAGGATCAATGTGGATGGCATCATTAGAGTTTCTAATCAAGATTTCTTTAACCATGGTGGGATCCGAAGCGACGGTTTCAGCATTGTCTAGAGAGATAGGAATATTAGGAGGAACATAAGAGCCTGCATTTGCATCTTTAGATTTATCAATTGATACAGCAGGAAGGATAGTAAGCACTGTTGTTTCAGTGATGGCTTTATTAGAATTACCATCAACCATCTAATTTGTGTCATCAGTAAGGACCTCGAAGCTGTTAGACAAATTAACATCAACATCTAAATTAACATTCAAGTTTTGGATATTTTTTGAAGGGCTGTCCACTTTTAAGGTAGCATTAGAAGAGTTCGTTACTGGGTTATCTGAAATGTTGCTACTGACAGCAATATGAGTTTCCAAATCCTTGGTTTCCTTCTTTCAAGGTCCCATTTGATTCCTTGTTTGATTTGATTTTTTTTTTAATTTGACGTGAATCCATGGCCCGTACTTCTCATGATGATCAAGATGAGAGACATCATGAATGACATTATCATTCATTTCGTTGTAGTGATCAATAGGCTTGGCTACTCATAGATCTGGACATTCAGATTTTAGGTGCCCAATTTTGGCATAATGAAAGCAGAAGGATGATAATTTCTCATATTTGACTTTTTGGAAGAATCTTCCACCCAAGCCTTCAACCCAAACTCCTGAAGGCAGCTTGGAATCAAGGTTAATGTGGACACAGATAAGAGAAAATTCATTCTTACTCCAATTAAAAGAATTGCCATCTAAATACATAGGTGTACCTATTCTTGAAGCAATCTTAGCAATGTTGACTTCGTCCCAACAATGCAAGGGAAGTAGAGGAAAATGAATCCAAACAGGGGCTGATAAACCTTTGAGGGATAAAGGTGAAAAAAGAGGTGACTATTTGTCCAAGCCAACAATATGGCCTCCAATGTACCACGGCCCCTCGCAGAGAACTTCTTCTATAGCTGCAGAGGACTTGAAAGAGCAAAGAGTCCAATTCGAGCCCATAGAAGTTAAGTGAAAATTACCAAATCTATTCCATTATTTTTGGAGCTTGATACTGCAAATTTAGAAAGGGATACTTTCCGAAAACCTTCAACACAACAGAATTGGTGAGGATCTGTGAGTTAGCTAGTTCTTGATCAGAGTTCAATTTTACCGCCACCCCATCAGAAGATATTTCAGTAGAATTCGCATCAAAATTGATTTTGATATGGTGAGGTTTCCTCCAAGCATTGAGAAAGGAGTCCTTCGGGTTGCCAATTTCTTCAAAAGACTTATCAACAGTTTTAACATCCGATGTAACACTGTTATCATGATCAACATGAGTGCCTTCAGGATTTGCAAGCTTAACTACAAAATTTTGAGTAAGAGATCCTTCAGTGTTGCTAACAATCTTGTTAGCTTTAGAAATCAGATTCGAAGAATTATAAACGTCACGATCCAGAGATCCGAAGGTAAACATCATAAACAAAGCTAACCTCAGGGAGAAGAGTTTGATCCTGATGACCATAAGCGAAGGTAAATGGTTCGACCAAACTCTTGCCCTTTCATTCAACAGATGGTAGCAGTTTATCATATTGAGCGATAGAACCAAAGCCTTCTCTAATGATCAGAGGTTTAAAACCACATCTTGAACTCATTTGATCATCTTTACAAGAATTAAAAGAGCGAAGGGAAGAAGGAGAGTATGATCGATCAGAAGGTAACTGATGATCAGCCGGAGGATGGAGATCCGGAAGATCCGATGGCGGTTGGCCGGAAGCTGCCATGGCCGGAGACGAGGAACCAACGAAACACAGAGATTCAAAAAACTTTCTCTCTCTAGGAAAAAAACATTGAGCTTCTCTCTCTAGAACACAAGTCATCTAGATTCAAAAATTAGATTTCCAGAATGCTTAATCAATGATGGAAAATATACTTGTGAAAGATACAATTCCTAAATCAGTTTTAGGATAGAATTTTGAAGTCTGTTTTGATAAAGATATGGATGATATACAACCAGATGTAAACGTGTCCTTCAAATAAAGTTATGAATGCTTCCTCTAACAAAAGTAAGATCAACCTTACTAAAGAAATCAAATCTCTTTGGCCAGTTGGTGGTATCCCGAGAAGAAGAAGAGGAGATGGTGGTGGTACTCTTAGTCCTGGGGGCCATTCCCCATTAGTTTCATAAATGTATTCTTTCTTGTTTTGGAATTATAGAGGAGCCAGGAGAAAAGGGGCTTCTTTGTATCTTAGGGAGTTGGTTAGGGATAATGAGGCATTTTTTATTGGGTTAAAAGAAACAATGCTGTCTTGTTTAAATAGAAATGATGTGAATAAGATTATTGGTGAGGAGTGGAATTTTTTTCATCAACTGGCTAGTGTCACTTCTAGGGGTATACTTGTGTTGTGGAAGAGTCTTATGGGTAGTTTTGAGGTTGTATTTGACTCTTCTCAGGTTGTGTTTGGGAAATTCCATTCTTCTAATGCAGGAAGTTGGAATGTTGCTACGGTTTATGGCAGTAAGGATGTTTGGGCTAGAAGAAGTTTGTGGAATAGTATTGAAAGATGTTTGAATGATAATGTTCCATCTTTAGTAGGTGGGGACTTTAACTGTATTTTGTCCAAGGAAGACAAAAGAGGAGGAAAAAGGTTTTCTTTTTCCCAAGGCCCGCAAGAGATGAAATCCTTTTTAGCAAATAATGATTTGCATGTTGTAGGTATTACTAGACCAAGATTCACTTGGTGTGATAATAAAGATGGTAAATCAAGGATATGGGAAAGATTGGATTGTTGTTTATTAAACTCTGCAGCTCTTCAGCAAGTTCGCAATGCTGATGTTAGACATTTGGCAAGAGTGGCTTCTGATCATTCTCCCATCATATTTAAAATTCATAATACAATGAGGCCAGTTCACAAACATATTAGATTTGAGGATGTGTGGAGATCATACCCTACTGTATGGAATGTTGTAATCAAAGCCTAGAGGAGGAATGATTTCGATAATAATGCTGAAATCCTGAACAAGAAGCTAAAGATAACTCTCAAAGCTTTGTATTATTGGAATAAGAACAAAGTAATGGAGCTTTTAACATTGAAAAATTCTTTGAAGAAGGAGATTATGGATTTAAAAATAATGGAAAGCTCTAAAGATGGTATTTCTCATCAGGAATTGATGTTACTAAGAAGTAAAGTAAGGGAATTTAATGTTACTTTAGCTCGGTTATCCACTTGGTGGAATCAAAGAGCCATGAGAAAATGGATACATGAAGGTGACACGAATTCTAAATTTTTTCATGACTATGCTTTGGCTAAAAGGAATGGAAATTTAATCAATCAAATTAATGATGAAGATGGAGGTAGTGTGGTGGATCAAGATAAAGTTGAAACAACTTTTCTAAAAAATTTCAGATAGAAATGGAGGTAGAGGAATTGTTCCATTTCTAGTTGGCCTGAGAATGGTATACAAAAAATAATTAATAATGGTAAATGGAATTCTCTAAATGCAGATTTTACATAATATGAGATGCATGAAGTTGTAAGGAGTTTGGGGAATAATAAATCACCCAGTGTAGAAGTCATAACCAGATTATTTTTCAAGTTCAAATGGAGCATAATTAATGAAGATTTGTGGAGAGGTGTCAAAGAATTTTTTACTCATGGAGAAATGCATCCTCAATGGAAAGATACGTTGATTGTGTTAATCCCAAAGGTGAAGAATCCAATGAAAACTTTGCAATTCAGACCAATAAGATTGTGTCAAACAATATACAAGGTGAATGCTAGAATGATTACGAATCGTATGAAACATTGTTTGCCCAAATTAATTACTGAAGATCATGTTGCTTTTGTTCCTGGAAGATCCATGTCGAATCATTGCTTATTGGCTCAAGAAGTCTTCAACAAGTTTAGATTTTCTACTTGCAAGAATGGTCTCATGGCGGTCAAAGTGGACATGGAGAAAGCATATGATAATATGTGTTGGTCAACTCTTGAAAACTCATTGAAAAAGGTTTGAATTTCCTCCAAGATTTATTCTGCTCATTATGGAATGTGTCTAAAAGGAGAGATATTCTATTATCATTAATGTTAGGAGAAGGAATTGGATAGAAGCTGAAAGTGGATTTAAGAAAGGATGTATGTTATCCCCTTATTTATATACTCTTTGTGCATAAATACTTTCCAATGCTATTCATCAAAGGGGTACAAATTTGGGTATAAAAATATCTCCTAAACATGATAATATTACTCATTTACTTTATGCCAATGACGTTTTGATATTTTCTAATGCTTCTATAAGACCAGCTTCTTGTATGAATAAACTTTTGAATGACTTTTGTGGGTGGACCGATCAAAGAGTAAATAATATGAAATCTCAAATTTTTTTTGGGAAATCTATGATGAAAAGGTTCAAGAAGAAAATTACTAAGAAGTTGGGATTCAAGATAGTAAAGGAAATGAAATACCTTTGAGTAAAGATGGCATTGAGAAGTCTTGTAAATTTTGAATTCAGAATTATCTTAGACCAAGCGTTGGAAAGGCTGAATGCTTGGGGAAGTAGATATCTCTTTTTGTCAGGAAAAGTTCTACTAATCAAAAGCCCTTTTCTTTTGCTTCCAATATTTTTATCTACACATTCTTTGGTTCCTAAAGGAATTTTGTATGAGTTGGATAGAATGTGTATGAATTTTTTATGGCATAAAAATAAAGACAAGAAAGGATTACACTATGTATCTTGGGAAGACCTCTTTAAACCAAAATCATTTGGAGGATTGGGTCTTCATTCTTCAGTCAATAACGTTGGACCTTTGAGATCAAGGTTTACATGGAGATTTCTTCAAAATCCTAACTCTTTGTGTAATTGTACTATCATTTCTAAATATGTTAGTGATGTGTGGAGTGGCATGGTTAGGAGGGGAAATTCAACAACTTGGAAAATTTTGGTGGATGGAGCAAAATTTTTAAGAGATGTTGTTAGATGGAAGTTGGCCAATGGTATCAAAGTTAGTATCGTGGATGATACCTGCATCCTTGATAAACCTCTTAACAAATGGACAACTTATGTTATTTGTCATGTGCTTCATAATAAATTGGTCCACAAATTTATTTCTTAAGATGGCAGCTGGAAGAGTTTGCAAATGCAGAATTTTTTTAATGAAGATTTGATTTCAATTATCAAATCAGTAAAGGTATTTCCAAATCTGAAAGAAGATAGCATTGAGCTCATTAAACAACACTCAGAAAAATCTATAACAACACTTTTGTTTGAAGCTTAGCTTGAAGGTCACAGACAGATAAGGAATTCTGATAACTGCTTGAATGAAATACTTAATAGTTTCAGGAAATTTGAATTGCTGCCTAAAGTTGAGCTATTTTGGTGGAAATTATGTAAGAATTCTCTTCCTACTAATTCCTTTTTGAATTATAGAAACTTATTACAATCAAATAGATGTCCGTGTGGTTATGATGAAGTGGAAAACCAAGAACATGTAGCTATTTTATGTAATCAACTGCTTCAAATTGTTCAAAAGCTGTGTGAATGGGGATTTCAAGTTCTTATTTTTTATTCCTATTCAAAGTGCTTAAAGGAGTTAAAGATATTGTCTATAGTAAATTTAAATATAGTAAAAATTTACTACACAACAGTTTATTTTTTATGGAAAAGAAGAAACAAAAAAAAATTAGATTGGATACTTTATCCGTTCAATTTTTGGCAGCAAATGTTTTAAGTTCTATTATGCAAACACCATCTAATCTAATTCTAGGAATCTAGGATGCTGATCTCCAATTAGAGTTTCTTAATATTTGGCATCTTCCTCCCCTAGATTGGATAAAGATCAATGTGGATGCTACTTTAAAGGATTCTTATAATGCAGGCCTTAGAGTTTTTATTAGAGATCATAAGGGATGATACCTTTGTGCTTTTGGAAAACTGGTGAAGCATTGAGATATTTCATCTCTTGAAATACAAGTGGATTATCTTATTAAAGAACATTTGCAAATATGGATGCTCCAATACAAGGGAGTCATTATTGAAGGAGATAATAGCAATGTGATCAAATGGCTTCAAGATTCTTTGAAGAAGATGCAATGGAAGCAATCTGAAGATTGGAATGAAGACATTATTTTCTTTAATGATTTCAATAAGGTAATCTTTCATTTGATTTCTAGGAATGGTAATAATGTAGCAGATTGTTGTGCTACTTTAGCTTTGGATAGTAGCTTTACTTTTGATAGTTTCTTTAATAATGACATTCCTTCTTTTTTTTTTTATTGAAGAAGGAATGTGATTACTATCATTAGTTTCTTGTAACCTTTTCCATTTCTAATGCAATTTTCAATTTAAAAAAAAAAAAACTTTTCTTCCTTAATAGGAACCTCCCCGACTATGGGTTCTGGAAGACCACCTAGTCTTTCAAGGTATAAAATTGTCAAGGGGATGTTGTGCAATCTCTACAAAAAAATGTTTTCAAGCCTTCTAAAATTGCTGCATATTTATTTTATGAATTTTATAGAGTCAATCAGCATGTATTGCAATAAAAACTAATTAAAAAAGTCTAAATTTTAATTGCATTGGTCTCATCATTTTCACCCTAATAAGTTAAGGGACCAATTAGGATCTACTCTAGGTGATAGCCCCAATTCTCAAAAACTTTAATAATAATGTTCCCACCACTCTTTCATAAAGATAATACTCATTAATTTTAAATTAATTAGGTGGTTAGCTAGCTCCCTAATTCTGGCTGGGGTAGGTCCAAATTTTGCACTATATTAGTTAGGTTCGGGTCACCACTGCTTGTTACCCAAAATAGATTAAGGATCTAAGGAAAATTTTTGAATCATAAGACCCCAACCTCTGAGAATATAATCCCAAATTTCTAATAAATTATTCAACTCGAATTAAAGATTCTCTCAATCCAGAACTTAAAGCCCAACATATAGTTTAGGATTGGAGCACTTTTAAATTATTTTAGAATCTCAAGGTGTCTCTTACATTTCTTCCATTAACTCAAAAAATATGTGTTCAAAATTTGATCCAATCACTATTGAAAATTCAAATTCACCTCCTTTGTCATCACTCCTAAATAATCTCTAAACAAAATTTTCTGTAGTTATTTTAATCGAGAGTATTCTTAGGAGATTGGTTTTCTATGATGTAATTAATTTTGAGGTCTTATGTTCATATGAGATTTAAAACCCATGTCAATTTTTTAAAACTCAATCATTATTTCTTATGGGAAATCAAATTTATAACAATCAACATCATCATAATTGTTCTTCTTTCGGGAAGATACATCACATGTTAACATAAATTCAGATATGAAACTAACAATTGATTCTCTTTATTATCATAATTCAATATTTTATTGAACTTCATTTTGACCCTCTGAGGTCATTTATGGTTCTCTCATAAATCAAGCTATGACATTCAAGAGAAAATCTGCAATTTTGGGTCAAAACTTGTTAGGAGATTTTATTTCCACCTTCCAAGGTGGTATATTATCCTTAATGTTATGTTCAACTTAAAAATTGGAATTTAAATTTAATTCCTAATTTTTGCAAAGAAAATTAAATTATATTTGTTTTTTCACCTTGCAAGGAACATTCACCTTTCAACACAAAGAAAAAATGGCACTCCCTGTGGGACACAATCTCTCTCACCATCTTAAATAATGGTAAAATTTTATTTCATCAGTCGTTTTAACTACCTTTCCTTCCGTTAGCACCTTTACCCATTTCTTCCTTGGGAAAGCTCAACCAACATACAAAAATATATATTTTCATACCAAAAGAGAGGTGAAACCTCTATCCAAAATTCAAGCTTTAAGCTTCTGCCCCCAGGTTGATTGGTTAGGCGATAATGTTAAATAAAGCTTTTGAAATCTCCTTACCAATTTTATGAACCTATATCATTGAGTCATGTTAATGATAGTTGCTATTTGCATGTTTTACATTCTTGCAACTTGTATAGTTTTGATGATTCCAAATATTATTATTCTTTGTGTAGTTATCTCCTAACAATTTTTTAGAAGTTTTATATTTGCTCTTGTGTGTACTAACATTTCAGGTGAATCAAACTCTCAAACATGAAGACTTCAAATCAAATTAAGCAAGAAATTCTTTTGAATTTTGAAGTTTAAAAATGTCATTTTAATTGAGAGGGAGTGATTGTAATTGAGTGAATAAAAACAAACACACACACATAAGGAGATCATATAAATTTTATACTGATCGTACGGGACGATATCAGATCGTACAGGACGATCAGACATTTATCTCCTATTAAGATCACATGGAACGAATAGGAACTGGCTAGAAAAATTTTTTAAGTCCTATTCATCCGGGACGAAATTAAATATCGTCTGGGACGATTTGCTCTCTGTAAGAATTTCGTCCAGACGAAATTAATTATCGTTCAGGATGATTTGCTCTCTGTAAGAATTTCATCCAGAAGAACCCATTTTTGTCCAGACGATATAACCAACTTAGGACAGTTTTTATATATTCGTTTTATAGTTTTTGAACCAACCTGGTTATAACCGTTCGTACCGGACGAACTTGGTTCATACGGGACGATCAGCTTGTACGAAATCATTTCGTACACATATACAAACAGGTTTGTTTCAAGGCTTTTAAGTAAAATCATCCGGGATGATTTTCGATCGTACGGGATGATCTTGTACATGATAACTTGAAATCTGCCATTTTTAGATGGTTTTTCTTGTCTCTTCTATAAATAGGCTATTCTAAACTGCAACTTATACTTCTTGGTCATTGATCTTCGTGCCTATTGAGAAGAGAGTCAAGGAGAGAGTGTAAGAGTGCAATTGAAGGAGATTTCTTACCATTGGAGCGTGAAGGTTTCATTTGGTACTTAAGGGTAAGTGTTTCCACTTTCAAGTTTGAGATTACTTCAATCTTCTCTCTTTTCTTTTAGATTGGACTTGTAAAGAAGATCTTGGAAGAAGATCCGGTTATCTGCTGACACTTGGAAAGTGTGAACAGCTGAAGGGTTCTCTTCCCACACTAGGAGAGTATGAAAGGACGAAGGGTTCTCTACCCACACTAGGAGAGTGTGAAAGGACGAAGGGTTCTCTGCCCACACTAGGAGAGTGTGAAAGGATGAAGGGTTCTCTACCTACACTTGGAGGGTGTGAAAGGACGACAGTACTCTACCAACACTGGGAATAGTGTGAAAGGACGAATGGTTCTCTGCCGACATCGGTGGAGTGTGAAAGGATGAACGGTTCTCTGCCGCACCGGGTAGTGGTGAAAAGAGTTTGTAAAGGCTTCTCCGCCTTGCTGTGGGTGATAAAGGAGAGTCACTATTGGTATTAGTGTAATACTCAGAGGGTGCCTCTGGGGAGTGGATGTAGGTCTGGTTTTGACTGAACCACTATAAATCTGGTGTCATTTATTTTCCGCTGCTTATTTACTTTTTGTGTTTAAAACTTTGTGGTTGAAAAAGTTTTCTAGAAAAATTCACAAACTAAAGTTTTGTTTCCATTAAATTTTCAAAGAGGGTTAAAATTTTTTAATTACCAATTCACCCCCACTCTTGGTTAGCCTTGGGATATTTAATTAGGCTTAACATCCTAATTCTTATTGAACGAGTTCCAACAAGTGGTATCAGAGCTTTGTTTCAAATTATAAGTTTAGACTACTTTTTGATTAACATAGATGGCTACATTTGGAAATAGAAATACACCTGAGGGTTATTCTATTACTAGACCTCCACTGTTTGAAAACATTCCTTTTGATTTTTGGAAAACACGCATGTCAACATTTTTACAGTCAATTGATTATCGCATGTGGATTTTAGTTCAGGAAGGGTATACAAAACCAACTAGATTAGTTGATGGAGTAAGAGTTGAAACACCTGTTACTGAATGGACTGTAGAAGAACGTGACTTAGCATAACTTAATGCTAAATGCTTGAATAGTTTCTTTTATGCTTTAAAATTAGAAGATTACATGCGGGTTTCTACTTACAAAAGTGGAAAGGACATATGGGATAGACTTTGTATAACATATGAGGGGACTAATGAGGTTAAGCAATCTAGACTTAATATCTTGTTGCATGATTATGAACTATTTCGCATGAAACCAAATGAATCAATTTCTGAAATGTACTCGTGATTCACACAAATTGTCACCTCTTTGCATGCTTTAGGTAGAGAGTTAACTAATGCTGAAATAGTTAATAAAATTTTGCGATGCTTTCCTACTACTTATGATGCTAAAATTACTGCAATTACAGAGTCTAAAGATCTAAACATATATTCCATTGACAATCTTCTTGTATCGCTAATTGCTTACGAGCAAGGAGTTAGCCAAAGAAAGATTGATGCAGGTGAACCACGAAGGGAGAAGAATATAGCATTGAATGTGGAAGAGTCTAAAAATGAAAATTCACAACCTGAGAATGAAGATGACATTGCTTTAATGACTAGACAATTCAGAAGCTTTTTGAAGAGGAAGCAAAAGAGACGCCAACATTGGAATAGAGGTAAGTTCAATAGAAATACAAAATTTTCTAATGAAGTTATTTGCTATGAATGCAGGAAACCTGGACATATAAAGACTGAATTCCCATTACTCAAAGCAAATCCTAGCAAGGAGATAGTAGAGGAGAAACCATTTGTGAAAAAGGGCAAAAAGAAGTTCCATAGAGCTTTTTGGGCGGACTCAGCTTCAGATTCATCGGAGACAGAAAAAGAAGAGGAAGTCACTAATTTGTGCTTAATGGCTGACATACTTGATCATTCAGATCAAGAAGAGGTATGTGACTTAACATATGATGAACTTTTTGAAGTTTCTGAACACATGCATGAAGCATATAGGAAGACAAAGAAATTGCATGCTAGCCTTTGTTTAGAATTGGAAGATCTTAAAAAGGAACATGAAATCCTTAGGAATGATCATGCTTTAATTGATAACAACCACATGAAATTACTTGATGAGTTTGATGAATTGAATAAGAACCTTGAATATTATAAATCATCCTTTGAAAAATTTGAGAAAGATTTTAAAATTTTTAAGGATGAATCGGAGAGCAAACTTTATAGATCAAATTATACAAATTGGATCTTGGAAGATATGAATTCATATTATATTTTGAAAATAAAAGCTCTCAAGGATAATAGGATACCTCCAAAACTTGAAGATTTCACTAATCCTATTTTGCATCTTAAATTTATGCAATCCCTAAAAAATCAAATGAATGGTAGAAGACTTAGGAAACCCTTTCCTAATTTTAAATGCATATTTGTGGATTGATTGGTCATATAGGTCACACCTATACTTCGAGGATGAAAAATTATATGGTGTGGAAACCTAAGATGCATAACCCTAGACATATCATACATGCATCTTTTTATAAATTGCCAAAAGGTGAACCCAAACTTCTTTGGGTTCCCAGGTCTAACATTTGATATTTTTGCAGGATGGCTCTCACACAAGGCCTCGTGAGAGCATATGGTACCTGGATAGCGGATGTTCAAAGCATATGACTGGAGATTCTACACAATTCATTTCGCTAGAAGCCAGGAGTGGAGGCAAGGTTACACTTGGAGATAACACCACAAGGAAGGTGATTGGGTCAGGTATAATTGGTAATATTAAGAATTTTTTCATTGAAAATGTGCTATTAGTAGAAGGATTAAAGCATAACTTGTTAAGTATTAGTCAGCTATGTGATAAAGGGTATTGTGTCAAATTTTTTCCTACTAGCTGCATATTAAGCCTTAATAGTAAAGATGTTTTAAATGGAAAAAGGGTAAACAATGTCTATATGCTAGATTTGAATTGCTTTCATACTCCTACTGCTTTTTGTTTGAAAACTGTATCTGAAGAGTCATGGCTTTGGCATAGGAGACTTTGTCACTCTAGCATGAAAAATCTTAGGAGAATTACCCAAAAAGGCTTAGTGAGAGGAATACCAAAACTAGACTTTACTAAGGACCACCTTTGTGATGTATGTCAATTAGGTAAACAAGTGAAGTCCTCTTTTTAAACCAATAAGGATCTTAGAACAAGTAAACCTTTGGAAATTTTGCATATGGATCTTTTTGGACCAGTTGGAACAATAAGTCTAGGAGGAAAGGTATATGGATTTGTGATTGTGGATGATTGCACTAGATTCACTTGGGTTAGATTTCTATTTCATAAGAGTGAATTATTTGAGGAATTTAGAAACTTTGCAACTTGGATTCAAAGAAAACTTGGGTGTGAAATCATAAATATACAAAGTGATCATGGAGGAGAATTTGAAAATGAAAAATTTGAGAACTTTTATAAGGAAAATGGAATAGATCACAACTTCTCTGCACCTAGAACCCCTCAACAGAATGGGGTAGTCGAAAGGAAAAACAGAACATTAATAGAAGCCGCCCGAGCAATGTTAGCAGAATATTCACTTCCAAAATATTTTTGGGCTGAGGCGGTTAGCACTGCATGTTATGTTCTGAATAGGGTAAATGTGAGATCAAAATTAAATAAAACATCATATGAATTGTTAAAAGGTAGAACACCAAATTTGAGTCATTTGCATATTTTTGGATGCAAAGTGTTCATTCATAATAATGAGAAATTTGCCTTAAGAAAATTTGATCCAAAATCAGATGAGGGAATTTTTGTTGGTTACTCAAGTGTTGAAAAATCTTTTAGAGTGTTTAATAAAAGAACTTTGAAAATTGAAGAGACCACACATGTTGTTTTTAATGAAATTGGAAATTTTTAAAAGCCAAAAATTGAAGAAGATGAGATTGAGGATAACTCCCAAAAGATTGAAAAGATAAATTTGGAAGAAAATTTGGAAGAAGGATTGGAAGAAAATTTGGAAAAAAATTTGGAGATAGAAAACCCTTTGTCTAGAGATTTGAGATTTTCTAAAAACCACCCAAAGGAGTTGATAATTGGTGAACCTAGTGAGGGTGTAAGGACTAGGCATGGATTAAGCAAAGAAGTCAATCATTCAGCCTTCATTTCAACAATTGAACCCACTAATATTGATCAAGTATTATTGGATGAATTTTGGATTTTGGCCATGCAGAAAGAGTTGAATCAATTTGTAAGAAATAAAGTTTGGGAATTAACATCAAAGCCAAAGGATCAAAGTGTAGTTGGAACTAAGTGGGTATTCAAAAATAAAATGAATGACTCAGGAGTAGTCATTAGGAATAAGGCTAGATTAGTTGCTAAGGGGTATAATCAAATTGAAGGGATTGATTTTGAAGAGACTTTTGCCCCTGTAGCTAGACTTAAAGCAATTAGGGTTTTGTTAGTCTTTGCCTGTTTTAAAGGATTTAAATTTTTTTAAATGGATGTTAAGAGTGCCTTTTTAAATGGGGCAATAAAAGAAGATGTTTATGTAGAACAACCACCTGGATTTGAAAATTCTAAATACCCAAATCATATTTTTAAGTTAAAAAAGACATTGTATGGATTGAAACAAGCACTTAGGGCTTGGTATGAGAGGTTGAGCACTTTCTTACTTAAAAGATCATTTGAAAAAGAAAGTGTAGATACAACACTCTTTTTAAAGAAATTTGAAAAAGACATACTCATTGTTCAAATTTATGTGGATGATATCATATTTGGATCTTCAAATAAAAATCTTTGTGATGAATTTTCTAAAATAATGAGTAGTGAATTTGAAATGAGTTTAATGGGAGATTTAAGTTACTTTCTAGGCTTTAACATTAAGCAAAATGAGGAAGGTACTTTTCTTAGTCAATCTAAATATCTTAAGGACATCCTCAAAAAGTATGAAATGGATAATGCTAAACCTGTTAGTACACAAATGAGTTCCTCAGTTCAATTGGATAAGGACCCTAAGGGAAAATCTGTTGATCAAAAGAAATTTAGAGGGATAATTGGATCTTTACTTTACTTGACTGCTAGCCGACCCGATATCATGTTTAGTGTTTGCTTGTGTGCTAGATTTTAATCAGATCCAAAAGAATCACATTTGACAGCAGTGAAAAGGATTTTAAGATATCTATTAGAAACTCAAAACTTAGGAATTTGGTATCCTAAGTTTAGTACTTCCTTTGAAATAATTAGTTATTCTGATTCTGACTTTGCATGTTGTAGGGTGGATAGAAAAAGCACTTCTGAAACATGTCAATTTATAGGAAATTCTTTAGTGTCTTGGTCTAGTAGAAAACAAAACTCAGTTGCCCTATCTACTGCAGAAGTTGAATACATTGCATTAGGAAGTTGTGTGGCACAAGTACTTTGGTTGAAACAACAGTTAATTGACTTAGGATTAACAATAGGCACTATTCCAATTTATGGTGATAACACTAGTGCTATTTGCATTTCTAAAAATCCTATTCAACAATCAAGAACCAAACATATAGACATAAGGCATCATTTCACAAGGGATCATATTTCAAAAGGTGAAATTGAACTTACACATGTTTCTACTGAAAATCAACTTGCAGATATTTTTACAAAACCTTTAGCCTTTGACACTTTCAGTGCATTAAGAACAAGGATTGGTGTGATTGATTTAAATGCTTAAATAAAAATATTTTTGCAACATTGATGTTTTGTTTTCATAGTTTATTTTTATGTGATTTTGTGATTTTTGTTTGTTTTTGAGTGATTTTTTATTTAGAGTCTGTACTTTTTCATTGTTCATTTTATTTTGTGTGTTTATTTTGATTTTCTTTGATAAAAATACAAAAATAAAAATTTTAAAAGCAGATCGTCTGAAATGAAAACTTTTCGTATGGGACGATGTGTTAAAATGCATGAAACTGTCTAATTTTAAAATTGATTCGTGTAGTTTTTTAGTTTTTAAGTTCGTCTATACGATCCTCAGATCGTCCAGGATGAAATTTTTAAGTAACTGTGCGGAAAAACGAGAAAACGGGTGAGTGGATAAGGTAGGTTTTAATGAACTTCGTCTGTACGAACCTAGAGTTCGTCTGGACAAAAACATGGCGGTTCAATGTAGGGGACGTTTTTAAAACTACCATTAAAACGATCACAAGTGTGATTGTCTAGACGAACATGGATCATTTGTACGATCGGTCAAGTCAAAAGTCTGTATGAAAGGACGTATCGTAAGTTGTGTTGATTACGAAAAGCCGTTACATTTTAGACGAATTTGATCGTCTGTACGAAAGTTTTTTGTCCAGACGAATGATAATTTTCATCCGGGACGAATATTTTTTGTCCAGGACGAACGTATCATTTTCTTTAAATAAGATGGCTTTCTAACTAAACAATCACACTTCCAAACATCTCTTTCAATCCCTTTCGATTTCTAGATCAATAATGGCCTCCTCTAACAAGCGTCAAAAGATTTTAGCGAAGAAACCCCATAGGAATCCTTCAGAGAACTTTCTTTCAAAAGAAAACGAGGAATCCTTTCCTCGATTTGCCTCTGCAAAAATCACTCCATCTCGCATTCTGATCCAAAGTGAGATAAACTTCAAAATAATGCATCTTTTTGCTTCCACTCAGTTTGAATTTATCCTAACTCTTATCCACCTCTACAACAAACAGACCTTCCTTTAATTCCTAGCAAATATGAGTTTCAACTCCGACCACTCTTCTGTCAGTTCTTTTGTTTTTAAACAAAAGGTTGAAATCATAAAGCATGACTTAGGTGCTTTTCTCAACTTAAGAACTGAAGGTTTTAGAGCCCACACCCTTATGAACAATAACACCTTCAAGTGGTTTGAAATCAATAGGGTGATTAGAGGAAATAGCCTAGATGATCATATTGCTAGAGTTTCTGGAATGACCACAAATGCTCGAATCATCTAGCACATTCTTAGATCTTCTATTATTCCAAAAGCTGGTGATAGAATCAACATTACTCCACTCCTTTCTATTGTGACATTTTTTATTATGGAAAATAAACCTATTGATGAAGCCAAACTTATCTTAGACTATCTTTATGGGTTTTCCGAAATTGGGCATGCTGATCAGTTAAGAAAAAGAAATATTGCATTAAGTCACTTAGTTACCTTTATCTTGGAAAAGAAATACAATCTAGTGCATCCTGATGAAGAGTATGAAGAGCCGCTCTACTACAACGATGCTTCTTTTAGAGCGATATTCAAGGAGGACAAAGAGAAATCACATGCCAGTGATTCTTAAGAAGAAGAAGAAGGAGCACAAACATCTGCACCTCAACCAAATTATCAGAATTTGATTGAGAGATTTGATAGACTTGAGACTCATTTTGATCAACGATTTGATCAAATTGATGCTCAACTTCAGCAGCAGCAACAAGACATTGGTAATATAAGGAATGAAGTTCATGAAATTAATACCAATGTTATGTTGATAAATTCCTACTTCAACTTCTTTGGTGGTGTTCCTCCTCCTCCTCCAAAAGAATAGAAATCTGGGTTTTGATTTTCTAGATGTTTCATGTATCAATCTTTATTTTAGTTGTGTTTGTTTGAAAGTTCAGTGTATTTTCCTTTTATATTAGTATTGATATTATGAATTGATATTGTTATCTTTTTATTAATATCAATATTTATTGTGTTTGCTTTAGATTTGAATTGTTTTTGAAATGTGCTTAATATTTATGAATTTAATTAGTCTTTTTAATCTTAATTGTGCCTAAAATTAGATTGTAAATTGAGATTAATTTCATTAGAAAATCTAGTCTTTCTAAATTTAAATTATGTTTATAACTTGTTTTAATTAGAATTTTTAATTTCATATTTTTCATTTAGACTACATTATATTTAATATTATTATTGTAATCTAGATGTTTTCTTATTTTATATTTCATTTTTCAAATTATATATATGCACTTAGAAAAGTTTGAAATTTTAGATTATTATCTTTGGAAAGAATTCAATTACTCTTGAAAGTTGTACAAATATACAAAAAATCAAAAGGAATGCGCAAAAGTTTACAAATGTGTAAAAAGACGCACAAAAATTGTGCCAAAAATTTGAAAAAGAAGCGCAAAGTGCCACATGCGGTAGTTTTCTTCTTTCCAGATTCTTTTAATCTCTTAATTCAAATTAATCTTATGTTCATTTATATTTTTATTGAAATTTGAAATATACAATTTTTAATACATCTTTCTTGCAATGATTTTCTTTATCTCAATGTCTAAATTGAATCATGTCTTTGATAAATTCTTCTTAGTTACAATGTTATATCACACTTTAAATTCTATGAATTTCTATGATTTGCCTAATTTTTTAATTTTATTTGCATACCTTATATCAATCACTTTCAAGATTAAATTAACAAATGAATTTCATATGATTACATACATTTCTTGTCTATTTCTTCTTCACTTTTTGTTGCTGTCAAAAAGGGGAAGAAATTGTTTGTTTGTATTTTTATTTTGTGTTTTTGTTTGTTTTGTGTTCTTGTATTTTTGTGTTATTAGTCTTTTAGTTTTTGTTTTGTTTTGTTTGTTTGTTATAAAAAATTTGAAAAACAAAAATTGTGATCTTTAGTTCAATATGCCTCCTTATTTTTATGTATTCATCAATTCAGGGGGAGTTTAGGAGATTATTAAAATTTGAAATCCTGCAAACAATAATTGTTTTTCCATCATAAAAAAGGGGGAGATTGTTAATGATAGTTGCTATTTGCATGTTTTACATTCTTGCAACTTGTATAGTTTTGATGAATCCAAATATTATTGTTCTTTGTGTAGTTATCTCCTAACAATTTTTTAGAAGTTTTGTATTTGCTCTTGTGTGTACTAACATTTCAGGTGAATCAAAGTCTCAAACATGAAGACTTCAAATCAAATTCAGCAAGAAATTCTTTTGAAATTTGAAGTTTAAAAATGTCATTTTAATTGAGAGGGGGTGATTGTAATTGAGTGAATAAAAACATACACACACACATAAGGAGATCATATAAATTTTATACTGATCGTACGGGACGATATCAGTTCGTACGGGACGATCAGACAGTTATCTCCTATTAAGATCACATGGAACGAATAGGAACTGGCTAGAAAAAATTTCTAAGTCCTATTCGTCCGGGACAAAATTTAATATCATCCGGGACGATTTGCTCTCTGTAAGAATTTCGTCCAGACAAAATTAATTATCATTCAGGATGATTTGCTCTCTGTAAGAATTTCGTCCAGACGAACCCATTTTCGTCCAGACGATATAACTGACTTAGGACAATTTTTCTATATTCGTTCTACAGTTTTTGAACCAACCTGGTTATAACCGTTTGTATCGGACGAACTTGGTTCGTACGGGACGATCAGCTTGTACGAAATCATTTCGTACACATAGACAAACAAGTTCGTTTCAAGGCTTTTAAGTAAAATCATCCGGGATGATTTTCGATCGTACGGGACGATCTTGTACATGATAACTTGAAATCTGCGGTTTTTAGATGGTTTTTCTTGTCTCTTCTATAAATAGGCTATTCTAAACTGCAACTTATTCTTCTTGGTCATTAATCGTCGTGCCTATTGAGAAGAGAGTCAAGGAGAGAGTGTAAGAGAGCAATTGAAGGAGATTTCTTACCATTGGAGCGTGAAGGTTTCACTTGCTACTTAAGGGTAAGTGTTTCCACTTTCAAGTTTGAGATTACTTCACTCTTCTCTCTTTTCTTTTAGATTGGACTTGTAAAGAAGATCTTGGAAGAAGATCCGGTTCTCTGCGGACACTTGGAAAGTGTGAACAACTGAAGGGTTCTCTGCCCACACTAGGAGAGTGTGAAAGGATGAAGGGTTCTCTGCCCACACTAGGAGAGTGTGAAGGGACGAAGGGTTCTCTGCCTACACTAGGAGAGTGTGAAAGGACGAAGGGTTCTCTACCTACACTTGGAGGGTGTGAAAGGATGACGGTACCATGCCAACATTGGGAATAGTATGAAAGGACGAACGGTTCTCTACCGCACCGGGTAGTGGTGAAAAGAGTTTATAAAGGCTTCTCCTCCTTGCTGTGGGTGCTAAAGGAGAGTCACTATTGGTATTAGTGCAATACTCAGAGGGTGCCTCTGGGGAGTGGATGTAGGTCTGGTTTTGATCGAGCCACTATAAATCTGGTGTCATTTATTTTCCGCTGCTTATTTACTTTTTGTGTTTAAAACTTTGTGGTTCAAAAAGTTTTCTAGAAAAATTCACAAACTAAAGTTTTGTTTGCATTAAATTTTCAAAGAGGGTTAAAATTTTTTAATTACCAATTCACCCCCCTCTTGGTTAGCCTTAGGATATTTAATTAGGGTTAACATCCTAATTCTTATTGAACGAGTTCCAACAAGTCAAACTCATTATTTTGAGTTTTAAAATTATAAGGGGCCTTATCGATCTTGATTCCAAGATCCACATCTTTTAAAATTTCATAACTTTGACATTCCTCTTCTAATCAATCAATGAAGTGGAAGAGTCAAGAAACAATTCTTTTGAATTTTATCATAAATTTTGTAAGACTTCAGGGTGAGGGAAACATAAAAAAAAATTATTTCCAAAACTCTGTCTCGAATTTATATTGTCATAGGCTACCCTACAAATTTCCTTTGTATCGTAGCATATGTAGTGAAAACTTAAACTTTCTCCAAATCATAATTGATCTTTACACTTTATCATCATATGTTTGGTTGTAGGTCCTATAACTCAGCATTATAGTAAAATATAGGGTCTATTATGATTTTTAAAATTTCATTTCAAAAACTCCTAATTCCAATTATTTTCTGAATTCCAAAACTTTGTACTCAATTCAATTGCTGGAAAGCTACTTTTCACATTTGAGAGAGGTTTGACCTATGAACAGATTGATATTGGGAACACAATTTAGTTTGGTCATGGTTTCAATGTTATTGTGTTGTCATTAAATGGTGAGAAGTTACTCTACCTGAAGGCTACTGAGGTTGACAACCCTATTTTGGAGTTGGTGTTGGGATTAGGACTTAACCCCCTTAATTCTAGTGAAATGGAAGGAGGGTTAAAAGCCACTATTGAGACCCCAGAAGCAAGTTCTGTTATTGAGATAGGGTCGGGTTCTGGGATCCCTTTTACTAGTAAAAATAAAAAAATGATTATTTTCGAAATGTTAGGAGGAAGAATACCAAGTCAAGGAAAATTATTGAGGTTAAGACTTTAAGTCAGGTAAAGCTAGCGGTTGTCAAGGATTTACTTATTCCTTCCTCATCTCCATTTCTTCAGGGGAGTCATTTCTACCCTTTAGCTGCTGCAGGGGAGGAGAGGGTTGCTCAGATAGCTATTATCCCGCCATGCCTAATAGACTACTTAACTAAAAAGATTCCTAGGGAAGAATAACTTTAAAGATTAAGGATGTGAAAAAATATTATTCACACCTTTTCTGCCCAAGCAGGGGAGACAAAGGAGCAATATGTCAAATATTTAAAAGGAGTTATCTCCCACTACTTTGAGAAGGAAATCCTCAAGGAGGAGAAATCTGATGATAAGAATTTGACTCCCCATCTTATTAGGAAGAATAAGAAGTTTGTACGATAGCCAACAACTTTTGTGTTAGTAAATAGTTACCACTGGGTGCCACATCCTCTGTCCTCTAAAATGGAGGGTATTATACTTATTGGATCCGAGAGTGGTCGTCGTCCTATTGGCAGGCTGCAAGTTTCTTTATCAAAACCTCCAAAGCTGGCCTTAGTGGTAGTGAAAATCAAGGAGGATTTTGAAGTCAGAGGGGCAGCTAAAGTCAACAAAAAGAGGCCCAAGTCCCTAGAGAAAAAGTATGTCCCTAAGAAGATTACTAGAGTTGTTGTCCCTCCACTTCCAGTTGAGCCACCTCAGTCTTCAGCTGAAACATTACAAATTCCAGCTAGTGTTATTCAGACCCCAGTTAGTCTAGTTATCAGTTTAGTAGATGTTCTAGTTGTTGATTTAGCTGATATTTTTATTGATATCCCATAAACCCTTTCCCAGATTCCACCTGTTTTCCCCAAGCTCCCTACCAATAGATTTAAAGACATCACCTTATAGGATGTGGGAGCTACCACCCTCCAGGCTCCTGCATCATCTCTTAAGGTAGATATCCCTTACATAATGGTGGATACGACCCTTATGACTCCTGATCCTAGTGAAGTCAAAGGGGAAAAGAGTGTTTAAGATGAAGACCAACAAATAATTGAGCGATTGATGGAAGAACCTCTGACAATGGATGATCTTAAGCTACAAGCCATCATTTTTAAGTTACATGATGAGGAGTTCTAAGCTATGATGGATTATAAGTGTTACTTACCCATCGACCCCGAAGAGATAGGGAACCGACCGTTCAATAAGGTAGTAGAGGAAATTAAGGAGATTTTCAAAGAAGAAAGAGGCTAAAGAAAGCTTCAACCCAAAGTTGGATGACATACTCATAGATAAGGACATATGGGTTAGCAATGTCTCCATGGTTTAGACCAGGTGATCCATTAAAAAAACTGAGCTGAGTAAACGTTGTTTTGGTAAGGAGGAAGGTTCAGCAGCCGTTGATTTAGATCCAAATGGTTCAGTGAGAGCTAGAGATAATGATCGACACATCAAAAACTTGAAAGCACAAGTGGCAGACATGTTGCTACAGGTTAAGAAAAAAAAAGCAAAATAAGACACGCCAGGCTTCCCTTAAGCTACAATAATCTATCGCTCAAGTATTCACTAACCAAACCAAAAAAGTAAAACTTAGTTCTAAAGTCCTTGAGTCAATGTCGATAGTCCCTCCAACCAAACCAACGGTTCCTTCAGTCCCTTCAGTCCAGCCAATAGTTCCTTAAGTCTCTCCAATATTGGCCCAGAACGACTTTAAACAGTTGATTGAGGACCACGTAAGGGAGGCCTTATCCCATTCTCAAGGGGCCACATCTATTCTGAAGGGTAGATCATACCCCGAGGAATATGATTCAATCCCTTATCCACCACCTTTCAAAATTTTCACTGGAATTGAAAACTAGAGGCATCATCTGGCCCACTTTAGAGCAAGCTATTATAATGCCAGAGGGTCATATGCTTTACTTTTTTGCCAATTTATTAATAATCTTTCTAGCATAGATTTCAAATGATATGCTAATCTGCCGAATGGTTTGGTAAGAACTTTCAACAAACTTGAAAAGCTTTTCTTAAAGAGATTTTTAGGAGTGTATAAGCAAAAAATCATGGGAGTTCTCATCATAAAAAAGTAAAAGCCAAAAGATTCTCTAGTCAAGTACACCTTGAGGTGGAAAAAACACTTGATGAAGTGTGAACCCCAGCTGCAAGAACAATATGTAGTGGGGATTCTTTTGAAGATTATCCATGGGCCTATTGCTTTTATTCTGAAGGGTTTCACTATTAAGACCATTGAGAAGCTTCTAAATAAAGCAAGCAATCTATCAAAAGAGGATCCCAAGATGCCATTCTTAAAGGATTCATCCAGTGAAAATAAAATTGACAGACCTATTAAATCTCTAGAGAAAAGGGCATCAAACATTTTAGAAGTTGATAGAAGAAAGCAACTGGTGACCAGTTAGCCCAGTGCTCCTCCTCCACCACCACCAGTCCAGAGATAGCCATTCAAAAAAAAACTCAATCTTCTGGAGAACCTTACTCGGCCTACATTAAAGGGAGGTTGGCTAGACCATACCCTTTTAAAAGAGAGTCCATGAGGAAGATCTTCAGGAGCCTCCAAAAGAAACTAGATTTCCAGTTGCCTAAGGTGAAGGGGCCAAAAAATGCAGATATAAAGATGATCACAAATACTGACCTTATCACTGTATGCTTAGCCATCTGATAGAGGACAACATTATTTTTAAATATTGGGTAGAGAAGAATAACAAGCAAGGTAATATTATCATTCCCAAAGAGTATCTAGTAGACTCGGAATAAGGGTCAGTCTAAGTCATTTAAGGTAATCCTTCTAATATTTCTTTTTTTATTGAGAATGGTTGGGTTATAACCTTTTCCCATGCACTTAAGAAGTTGATTAATAAGTCTTTTCGTCTTTCTCAATAGCTACCTACAAGAGCCTAGGGCCCATTTTTAGAGGTTAACCTGGAGGCTTCACAGGAGGATGTCAAGCTGCTCCCCTCTCTAGTAGTTGTAGGAACTATTATATTGAATAAAAAATAAAATAATGATGTTTTTTTTGGGAGAAAGTGTGTTGATGAGAGATGTATTTGAGCAGCGCATGGTGATATAAAAGCTTGGTCCCCGCTCATGTTATTTGACTTTTACTTTATTCCATCAAAGGAAAAGGGCCACAAATTTAATAAAAAGCATCATTCTATATAAATTTTAATAATTAGCCACAATGATGAAATGCAAGTTGAAGATAATTCAAAAGAATTTCAAAGTCCTATTGAGATCGATTAAAGTATTCAAAAACTCGACCTTCCTGATTCGACCCTTCTAGGAGAAGTAGAACTTGAGGCCTTATAAGAAAGTGACTTCCCCCAAATTGAATTTCTAGGGTGTCCTATCATGATAGACTTCTTAGATTTTGAGTCCTATTTTGAATACAATAATCCAATGCCTATGGAGAATGTAGACTCCGTTGAAGTTTACCCTCCTAAAAATGTCGAGCATGTGCAACTTCGTGACGGTAAAATCTTACCCCCTAAGTTTTCCTCCCCAGAATAAAGCTAAATAAGTTGAATCCAATGATCAAATTCTTAATTCTCCTCAACAATCTAATCTTCCTTCTACTTTATTGGGCTATGATATCGATGTTCCCAAGGTTAACTATAATGTTTTTCCTCACTTTATGAAGTTGCCAGCCAAGTTGAGCATCAATGATGCCCTCATTATATTAATAGAAATGAGGGAGTATTTAATGAAAGAACTTCTTGACATAGAGATTTTCTGGCACAACTAGTTTGAACCTCAAAAGATAAAGTCATCTACTTCAAATAAATCCCATGAGTGATTTTTTCATATGAAGACCTACTGTTGGGTACTGCTGATCATAATCGCCTTCTTTGCATTACTATAAATTTAGGAAATTTCAAGTTATCAAGAGTCCTTATTGATCTAGGTACATCAGTCAACATGATGAATATAATGACCCTCGCTTTTCTCAAAGTTGATACTAATAAGCTTGCCACCGACAAGTTGGTGCTACACTAGTTCAATGAGTAAAACGAGAGGGCTCTAGGTTCGATCACCCATCTATTGGAAATAGGAGAACACAAGACCGAAACAAAATTTTATATCCACGATTCAGCTACATCCATTAATGCACTTCTAGGCTTACCCTAGATCCACTAATAAAGATGGTTCCATTAACCCTACATTAATGCATTAAGTACTAATGAGACAGTATTGTACATATAATTAATGGTGATTTACAAACATTTTTAGTTCAAGAGATAAGAATTTATGAGAATGCTATATATTTTATACAAAATGGGACCTCTTGCCATTCTAAAGTTGAGATCAAAATTGAGGAGAAAATGAAGGAGCAAAGCTCTAGTCAAAATCAAGGATCAAAAGAAAAAGAAAAAAAAAAGCAAAAAGTAAAAGAATCATATAGCAAAGATGACCTCAACATCATAGTCTTTAGGCCTCCAAACAGGTGACCTTAAAGAGGTGAAAGGATGGCCCAAAGAACATGGGGTCGAAGTCGTAATTCATTTGAAAGAAGAACAACCCCTATAAACATCCATCTGGATTCAAGTTCTGATGGAGAAGTAGAACAATGAAGTGTTATATTTCCTTTTGATTACGAGAGTACAAATCCTCCTCCAAAATGTGATCTCACTATAGACCAAGATAGTTAACTTGAGGTTATGCTCCAAAGGTTAAAAGAGATAAGCCTTAACTGACTAGGAATCAAAATCATATTAGGATTAAGGATAATTAAGGCCTTAATCTTAACCCCATTGTCTGCGTGTAGGGTTGCATGGTTAGTGCTTAAGGATTCTCCTAACTTAGATGGTAAAGTAAGGAAAGTCCATAAATTTTTTCTAGCTCCTCCTCCTCAAGGGATAAAAGTGATGTAACCCTTAAGGAGGCATATTCCAATGAATTAATGGAATTATCTTTTAGCTACTTTCCTGTAAGTGTAATGAATTCTTTCTCCAAAGATTCTATTCCATGTCGATGGACTAAGGGTAAAGCTAGATACCATGAGAACATCTGTCAAATGAAAATCAAGAAAAATTTGCCAAGTGGTATCGACTTTGGTACCATTAGTTTGTTTGATAGTGACAAATATTGCTTAATATGAACTTTTTATCTTGAATCAAAGAATGGCCCTACTAAAGTCTTTGATCCCCTTGATGGGCTATTGTTGGTGGAATTTTGAAAATATGTTTTGAAAATATTGGTTTTCTTTGGGACTTAAAATTGAATTCTAAAATCGAATTATCTCGTTAGAAAAAAGTATATCACCTCGAGAGGTGAGAATAAAATTTCATAACGGTATTCAGATTTAGAATTATGAAATTCATCTTGAATATTATGACCGGATGCTAAAGAGAACTTCATATGGCCCCGAAGGGTCAAAATGAGGTTCAATTGAATATTCAGCTACAATATTCAAGAAGTGTGATCGTTAGGTTCACATCCAAAGCCTTATCAAAGAAAGATGTATCTCCCCGAAGGGGGAAAATATCATTCGATGATAATTCTTTGAATATGATAACAATGATCACTAATATTTTAAATTTTCCCAGAGAAATCCAATTGAGTTTTGAGAAATCAATTTTTTAAAATCAGGTGCGTGTGTGGTTCTAAATCTCCTACGAGCGCAAGCTCTCGTAGTTAATTACATCGTAAGAAAACGAGGTCTCCTACGAAAACTCTCGATTAAAATAATGGCAAAATTTTGTTAGAATTTCTAGGAGTGATATCAAAGTATGAATAGAATTATTGGAAAATCAAAAGGGAATGGATCAAAATTGAGCAGTTATTAACGGAGTCAAAGGATGAGAGGTAGGGGACACTTTGACATTCCAGAACCATCCGGAAGTGTCCCAACTTGATCTAAGTGTTGGGCTTTATGTTTTGGATTGAAATGAAGCTTTAATTAGAATTGAGCATTTTATTAGAAATTTGGGATTAGATTCCCGAAATTTGGGGTCTTATAATCAAAGATCTGCCCCGGATCCTAAATCTATTTTGGACACTGGATCACAGTCGTCCGATCCTAACTAATGCAGTGCAAGGTCTGGACTTACCCCGGCCTGGATTGGGGAGCCAGCTAACCACCTAATCGGTTTAAAAGAGATGAATCCGGTCTTTTATGAAAGAGTGGTAGGGACGTTATAATTAAAGTTTTGGGGAGGCGGGGCCGACATCTAGAGATTTTCCTACTTGGCCCCTTGGACTTATGTTGGGTGCTAAAATGCTAAGGACTATGAAATTAAAATTTTGACTCTTTAATTTGTATCTAATGCAATGCATGCTGGTTAATAACCTCAAATCAAATATGCTTGAAATTTTTTTAAAAACAGGCTTATAAAATATTTTTTTAGAAGACTGGACTTCCCCAGGTCCGGCACCTCGTCCTCATAGGTCAGACTATCCGGACTCTACCCGCAGGCGGGGAAGGGTCTAAAACAAGGAAAGAAGAATGCAAAAATATGCATGCGACCCCAGGGTCGATCCCCGGCTAATTCCCTAGATTCGTTATCTTTCTATGTTATTTAGACTCACTAAAATTTTAGACTTTTAAAATTATGAGTATAAAACTTTCACACCCTCACGAGCCTCACGTATCCAGGCGAAAACAAAGAGCGGCATGCAATCGCCAAAAAACTAGTAAAAACAAATAATCCTAAAGGCAATCAAATCATCACATCAAATACAAATTAATTAATAAATGTCCATAGGCAGAATTGCCTTGCTTATTACAAACCAGAATATTACAGAAAGTAAAGTGGCCGGGCACCACTGACAACAACCCGGATTCTAAGCCTAGTAATGACGCAAGTTATTTTGAGTGGGATATTCTCAATCTTCAAATCTTCAAATCTTCAATTTCATTCTTCTTTGGACTCCTTTTCTTCAATCTTCTTGGAATCTTCGTAGTGGATTACCCAAATGGACAAGAGGGCACTTCCCTCTAAGGGGGAAGGCCACTCTTTCCTCTTTGGGTAAGGAAGAGGTATGATCCAAATTTGGATTTCCAAATGGAAAAGGAGTGTTCCCTAAAGGGGTATCCTTTCCTCTTTGGAATCCAAGCTTTGGATCTATGTATCCCAATTCAAAATAAACTTTCACAACACTTGACACTTGCACAAATTACATTTATATCAAAATAAAAGATCTAGACTCACCTGCAGGGTTATCCTAAGCAATTAATATATATAAAGCAGTTATTCCCAAGCAGTTGTATATGAGCAAAAAAAAAGTAAACACACTGGCCACACTCTTTTTATGATTTGGGGGCTTTAGCAGCTGAAGCACCTGTGCAAAGAGTTTATAATATTTATGCATTTTTTTTGATTTGCCCCCTTTTTTTATTGCCCTGCATGGGCGTGGCCACCTGCAGAAAACTGTGTCAACATCCAGATCGTACCTAACCTAAGGGTAATCTAGTCGCCAAACACATCAATCCATCCACAGAGTACAGAAAAAAGTAAGCAAACACAGCAAAGCAATTTCATCCACAACATGCAGTGAAAACTACGAAAAACCCGGCACACAGCAGTAAAGTAAACACCGGCCTAACCTAGATCTAGAGTTGGTTATCCTAGCACATCATCTAAAGTGTGTGAGAAAGGTCGTGTGGCTGGGGTAGATCCTAAAGTGGGTTATTAATTGAAGTTGTCTAAAGGTTTGGATTTGTTAAGGCTTAAAAGGGAATTTAAATTAAAATTTAAGTATTAATGAATTAAGAATTTTAATTAAACATGTTTTAAAAGTTAATTGATTACTACCTTTGTTTCACACCGAGGCCGTGAAGTTTATTTCACCTTCCTTGGGGCTAAGCTAATAGCCTCGTAGGCCTGGGTTACCCAGTAGCAATCGGGGTTGATTAAGTTATTTAAATTGGTTGGAATTAAAGGAGTGGAGTTAGTCGCTGATTTTTAAAGTTGATTAATTTAAGTTTTCCATTAATTGATTCGTGGCGTTGTGCCACCAGGCTCGAGGAACCAGCCTCCTTAGGACACTTAGCCCCGCAGCCCGGAGTAGTCCAGCCGATAAACCAAATTAATGTAATTGAATTAGAGATTTTTTAAAATGTTAAATAATTAAAAAAATTAATCTATTTTAAGATTTAACACCCTTTGAATTCATTCGTGGCGTTGTGCCACCAGGCTCGAGGAACCAGCCTCCTTAGGACACTTAGCCCCGCAGCCCGGAGTAGTCCAGCCAATAAACTTCAACTTTAGGGTGGTTGTTGTGTTTTAAAGGGTTTGTTAAGTGTTTTGGACATTAAACCAATATTTTCTGAATTTTAGAATGGTTTGAGCCTTATGAATTTTGAATATTTTAATGATTTAATTAAGGGGTTAAAAAATTGACTTTTTGATTAAGACCAAATTCTGGAATGTTTGTATTTTATTAAAATACTAGACCTTACTACGATCAGTTAGAAGGTAAGTACGTTAAAATCGGATATTTCTACATTTTATTACAAAGGTTTGAAGTTTTGAACTAGTTTTGACTTAAAGTTGACCGATTTGTTGACTTTTTAAAATATTGCAAATTTCTGGAATTTAATATTTTTAATAAATACTAGACATCAATATGAGTTGAATGCAAGTGAGTTTGGTAATTTGGATTTTTCTAGAATTAGTTATGGATTATTGAAGTTTGGGCATTTTAATGAATTTTAGGGATTTCTTAATTAGAGGGTCTCTTTTGTGATTTTGCTTTAAACAAATTCCCAATCTCTTGAAAACACCTCCAAAGGTCAGGAATAATCTAAGGAGAGATCCCCAAGTGTTTGGGAGATTTTTTTGATTTTTTAATTATTATTAATTAATTATCTCAATTAAACATTGATTTTTTACTTAAAATTAAATTAGGGTTTAAATTGCTGTCAAATCAAGGGGCTTCCAATTATCATAGATTAAGGACTGAATTCTGGTCAGTTTGAGGGTTTATATGTAATTTTTGGATTTAAATTGGATTTATTACAATTTTTAGAAGTTTTAAAGGCTTAATTAAGGGTTTAAGACTTAGAAAATTAATTAGGGGACCTAATGATCTCAAAAATCAGTGAAAATTTCCTTAGGGGTTGAGGGTGTCACTAAGTTCAAATGTTCAAAGTTTCAACTCAAGGGAAAGTGAATCCTAATTATGGAAATTTTTCTAAGTTTTCTATACATGAGTCCTTAATTATTGTCCTTAATTATGTCACTAATCTTGATGGGCTTGAATCAATGTTTGAACTAACCCTCATACTCAATACACAAGGCATGCATGAACCACATAAACACATTCAATACCTAAATCTAGGAGAGCCTTAGACTAAGTGGTGTGTGCACCTTAAGCATGCAAATCAAGTTAAATCTTAATTAATTAAAGAATTAATCAATGAATAATTATAAAATTAATTATCCACTGATTAACCACCATTCCCCATTGAATTCATGTAAACACAATAAAGCTCCATTTAAAATTTCAAATGAATGTTTGAATGCAATACAAGCTAATTTAAATTCATCATTACTTTAATTTTTAAATACCTTTACACTTTAAATCTTAATAACTATTAAAATATAGGTTAAATAAATCTGAGAAAATTACTGGAGATCAAAAACAAGTCTGAAATAACTCAAGCCAAATTTTGGACTTAACAGGGTTTTACTTATTTAAATATAAAATAAAAATAAGAAAACATATTATAAAAATTAATTTTAAACTATACAATACTTTTATTTAAAAATAATTTTAGAAAATAGAGGATGAAAAACTGAACAAAATGAGCTATTACACTCATTTTTTGGTTCAGTATTTAATTTACTATAATTTTCCAAAGTTTCTGTAATTAAAATCAATTAAAACACATTTTTCCTTAATTAAACGGCGGCGGTCAGACACGCGGCGCGCTCGGATTGGCTGGATCGAAACCGCGTGACGGCGGGGACACGCGTCGGCCGCGGGCCGCTTCACGCGGTTTTCACTTAACCACGTCAGCGGCTCTTGCCAGCCGTTGGATTAACCCGCGGGTTCGATCTAACGGCTGAGATCAGATCCCGCGGTTTGATCTCACCAGGAGAAGATCGAACGGCGGAGATTCGATCCCGCTGTTCCGAATGGACGGCCCTGATCTCGCCGGACGGCTGATCGAACGACAGATCGAATGCGCGGTCGGATCAGACCGCGGAAGGGCTCGATCTGGACCGTTGATCGAGCGATCAACGGTCCAGAAAACGTACACTCACCGGAGACCGTGAGTGACGCCCTAGAGAACGTATTTCGCCTCGTTCTTTCGATCGGATCGATCATTTCACTTGAAATTTTAAACGCAAAGAGTAGGCATGAACAGAAATAATGGGGAATAGTTTGTTTTAGCTAATACCCTAAAAGCATAAAGCTATTTAGATCTAACTAATGTGAACTAGATCTAGGGTTTTAGGGAGTTATACCGTTAGATCTTCGAAATTTCTGGATGGATGAGCTTGTAGATTGTCCAAGTGAAGATCCCCAGCAGAAATCCGAGCTCGAACACGTCTGGATCGACTGCTATAGGCTTGGGACGGTCTAGGTGGTGGGTTCGCCGGAGAACTCGCCGCCGGTGACGTGCAACCACTTGGATTTTGTAGTGGGGAGGTAGAGGAAGCTCTGGAGATTCAAAACGAACAGGGGACAGGGCTTGAGAGGGCTTGAGTAGTGAGAGATGATTAGGGTTAGAGTGTATGGCATTAAGGCCTTTTCCCCCTATTCAAACGCCCCCAGGCCAAACGGATGGCTGGGATTGACTCACCAGGTCCTCAGATGTTGCCAAGTGTCCCTGGGACAGCCAGAAGGCTGACCCAAAGGCTGGGCACGCCTCAATCCTATTGGGCGGCTTTGGGATGAGTGGAGGAGACATTGCCATTTAAGGCTAAACCAGACCCTGAGCCTGGTTAGGAGAGCTCCAAGTGAGCTTTAGGACATTAAGGGGTCGGCCTAAAGCAGCTTAAATCAAGGGAAAGGGGCTTAGCATGTGATAAAGCCTTCTAGAAGAGGTTTAAGCTTGGGTTTGACCAGGTTGACCAGTCAACTGGTCAATGGGGCTGATGTGGCATCCAAGCAGGTCATGGAGTCTTTCCAAGTGGCTGGATGGGTATGGCTTGAGCTAGGTTCAATGGGTTGAAAGGTTTTGACCATACAAATGGTCCCTTAAGCCTTGAGTTGACTGGTTGACCAGTCAACTCCATCAAGGGTTATGAAATTTTTATTTAGGTAATTCAAATGAGTTGATTAGGTGGATTGGAGGGTGGTTCCAAGAGCCATGCATGTCAAATGGATTAAGGAGGCTTAATGGGCCTTTAATGGGCTTCTAGGCCAAAACTGGTTGACTTGGTCAACCAGTTGGGTTCAGGGGCTAGAAATGGATTCAACAAATTCAGAACGTCATCCTGAGTCTATTGGATGTGGTCCCAGGGTTTGGAGGGGTCGATTTGGTCAAAATCACCATTTGAACCCTTAAGGGCTTGTTTGGTCAACCTAGGTTGACTTGGTCAACCAGGTTGACCTAGGGTCTGGGTTTGGGCTCAACAAGTTTGAAAAGGCATTTGGAGACCATTGAGGGTAGTTCCTGGGTCTGGGGAGGTCAAATTGATCAAAATCCCTATTTGAGTCCCTAAGGGCCTGTTTGGTCAACCTGGGTTGACTTGGTCAACCAGGTTGACCCAGGGTCTGGGTTTGGGCTCAACAGGTTTGAAATGATATTTGAAATTTGTCAAAGGTGGTTGCATCCCATTTGGAGCTCATTTGGTTTGAAATCCCCATTTGAGCCCCATAGGGGTATTTTGGTCAATTTTGACCTATTGGTCAACTATGGTCAAAAATGGGTCTGAAAAATGCAGTTTACTGCTCAATGGGTTAAATTCAAAGGTCTGGAAGTGATTGGAGGCTTGGATAAGGGTTCCAAGGTCAAAATCTCAAAAGGGTTATGCTCAGTGGCATAGGTTGTAAATATTTGAAGGTTTTACAGCCTTTGAATTTTAATTCAGATTCTGGGGTTAGAGACCTCAGAATGGGCTCAAAATTGGAGGGCAGCCTCTAGAGACATGTCTTATCACTTTGCAAGTGATAGACCCTGAATCAGAGGCCATTTGATTGGGTTTTAAAATGTTTGAAAAATCTCTGAAAAGGGTCTTTAGGACAAGGCCTCTAGAGTTTGAATTTGAGTCTGAATTCTGGGTTTGGATTTGATTTGAAGTTTGAATTAATTTGGATTTGAATTGGATGGAGTTTGAGATTCAAATTGATCACAGGTAGGGATTAAATTGAAATTGGAGTAGATTAAATATAGGAATTGATTTAAAATTGAGGTTGATCAAAGGTGGAGGTTGATTTGAAGTTGGAGTGATCTTAGGATCTAGAAAAAATTCTAAGATCTAGGATTTAAGGGAATCCTAGGCTCTAGAATAGGCTCTAAGGTCTAGTTCTAGGAAAGATCCTAAGGTCTAGAGTGGATCCTAGGGTCTAGGATTAAATCTGGCTTCTGGAAGGGTCTTAGTGACCTCATACAAAAATGAGGTCAACAAATGGACCCCCAATGTGTGTGGTAGAAGGAACTTCTGCTGCACACATTGGCGTTGACCGAATGGAAGTAAAATTTTGGGAGTGAAAGGGAGATCATCTCCCAACCTCAAGCCTATAGGATGCTAATGGAAGGCTTACACCTATTGGATAAGGAAAACTGGTAAAACCAAGGTAGGGAATACCTAACCTTGGGTCTAAGGAAGGGCATCACCCAACCTTAGGTCTACAGGATGCTGATAGAAGACTTACTCCTAGTAGACAAGGAAACTGGAGAAACCAAGGTAGGGAATTCCTAGCCTTGGGTCTAAGGAAGGGCATCACCCAACCTTAGGCCTATAGGATGCTGATAGAAGACTTACTCCAAATAGGCAAATCAACTGGAAACCAAAGTAGGGAATACCTAGCTTTGGGTCTAAGGAAGGGCATCACCCAACCTTAGGTCTACAGGATGCTGATAGAAGACTTACTCCTAGTAGACGGATCAACTGGAAACCAAGGTAGGGAATACCTAACCTTGGGTCTAAGGAAGGGCATCACCCAACCTTAGGCCTATAGGATGCTGATAGAAGACTTACTCCAAATAGGCAAATCAACTGGAAACCAAAGTAGGGAATACCTAGCTTTGGGTCTAAGGAAGGGCATCACCCAACCTTAGGTCTACAGGATGCTGATAGAAGACTTACTCCTAGTAGACGGATCAACTGGAAACCAAGGTAGGGAATACCTAACCTTGGGTCTAAGGAAGGGCATCACCCAACCTTAGGCCTATAGGATGCTGATAGAAGACTTACTCCAAATAGGCAAATCAACTGGAAACCAAAGTAGGGAATACCTAGCTTTGGGTCTAAGGAAGGGCATCACCCAACCTTAGGTCTACAGGATGCTGATAGAAGACTTACTCCTAGTAGACGGATCAACTGGAAACCAAGGTAGGGAATACCTAACCTTGGGTCTAAGGAAGGGCATCACCCAACCTTAGGCCTATAGGATGCTGATAGAAGACTTACTCCAAATAGGCAAATTAACTGGCAAACTAGGATGGTGCCACGAAGGGCGTACTCCATCACTAGCGAATGGGAATCAGGGTGGTGCCACGAAGGGCGTACTCCACCACTAATCCCCGGGTGAAATGCCAGGGTGGTGCCACAGAGGGCGTACCCCACCACTAGCGGGTCTAATCCTAAGGGAAGGAAAGACCTAACCTTAAGGAAAAGGCGAAGAGCGTTAAAAAAAAACTTAAAAAAAAGGTAGAATTAAGTTGTAAATCAAGAAAAGGAAGTTTTATTGATTGATAAAATGAGCTACATCAAGCATAGTATTTCTTAAGGAAACGCCCATTAACAGGTAGCATTGGGTGGTTCCCTTTACAATCTACTAACTGATACGAGCCTCCTTCGTAGACAGTCTCTATAACGAAGGGTCCTTCCCATGTAGGTTCAAATTTGCCTCCCAGCTTCCGATGGGCCAAGATAGGCCTCCGAAGGACCAATACCAAGTCTCCCGCTTGGAAGGTCCTAGGTCGCACTAACTTATCGTGGGCTTGAACCATACGGGATTTATACAACTCTAAACTTTGTTGAGCTTGGAGACGTCGCTCTTCAAGGCCTTCGAGTTCTTCCAATCGTAGTTTTGCATTTTGTTCATTGGTAATTTGATTCTGAACTGCAATTCTAAGCGAAGGGATTTGTATTTCCAAGGGCAGAACAGCCTCAGATCCATACACTAGTGCAAACGGGGTGGATTGGGTCGGGGTTCTATAAGTGGTACGATAAGCCCACAGAGCTTCCACCAACCGCTCATCCCACTGTCGTTTGTTATCATCAAGGGTCTTTTTGACAATTTGCACCAAGGTTTTGTTGAAGGCCTCGGCCAATCCATTTGCCCGAGGGTAATAGATCGTCGAATATCTCCAATCAATATTATGGCGCCTTACAAAACTATTGATTTTTGTAGACTTGAATGCGGACCCATTATCGGATATGATTCTGCGGGGTACGCCGAATCGATATACAATATGGTCACGAAAGAATTTTAAGACATGGTGTGATGTTACGTTTCGTAGGGGAATTGCTTCCGCCCACTTTGAAAAGTAATCAGTTGCTGCTAATATGAAACGATGACCTCTCGCGGAGGGAGGGTCAATCGGCCCAATGATATCCGTGCCCCAACTTTCAAAGGGCCACGAGGCTATCGTAGGGTGTAACACATTAGGCGGCTGATGTAAAACCACACCATGGACCTGACATTGATGACAGTGCTTTGCCGTATTCATGCAATCGTCAATCATTGTAGGCCAGTAGTATCCAAGTCTCTTAATCTTTAATTTCATTTTTGGACCCGATTGATGAGCACCGCACAGTCCTGAATGAACTTCATTAACAATTTTCTGGGCTTCTCGCTTGTTCAAACAGCGCAGCCACATGTGATCGAAAGACCGACGGTACAACAGATCGTTAACTAGTGCATATGATAGGGCACGTTTCCTAATCTGGTTGGAGAGTGATTTATCCTGGGGAAGCTTCCCTTCTTTAAGGTAATCGACTAAGGGTCGTCTCCAATCGCCTTCTTCGTCAGTTGTCGAAGAGGCAGAAAGGATCTGAAGGGGAGTCTTATTAATGTATTCCAAATCTATAAGAGAAAGAGTCTTACGACCCTGTATCTCTATAGGGATGGAATCCTCCTCAGGACATGCAAATTCCTTTGCAAGTTTTGCTAAGGCATCCGCCGCAGAATTGCTTCCACGGGGAACCCTATACAAAGTAGCAATGGGGATTTGTTCCAACAAGTGAAGCGTGTACTGGTGATATTTTAGGAGATTCGGATTCAAGACTTTATAAGTTCCGGCGACTTGGTTAATAACTAGTTGGGAATCTCCAAAGATCTTAATCTCTTTAATCTCCATTAGAATTGCAAGTTCCAAACCAGTTATCAGAGCTTCGTATTCAGCTTCGTTGTTTGTGCAAGGCTCCGATAAGTGGTAGGAAAAATGCATCATTCCTTTTTCTGGTGTAATAAAAATTAGACCGACTCCAGCCTTTCCAGGAATTACAGATTGTTGGGTCGCAATCCTACAAGAGGATGCTGCCCCATCAAAATATAATTCCCAGATGGCCTCGCTAGATTCCCCCAAACTCATGATTTGTTCGTCGGGTAAGTCATCATTCAGAGGAGAATCTGCTGGCAGCGGGTGTGCTGCCAGAAAGTCGGCAACAGCCTGTCCTTTCACAGCACGGAGAGGAGTGAAAGTAATCTCAAATTGCAACAATATCATAGACCAACGGGCTAAACGTCCTGACAACGTAGGTCGGGTCATAAGATATTGCAAAGGATTAACTCTTGAAATCAGACTGATTGAGTGGGAGAGCATGTAATGCCTCAGTTTCTGAGCTGCAAAAACTAAAGCAAGACAATGCTTCTCAATTGACGGGTATCGAATTTCAGTAGGAAGGAGTCTTCGACTAAGGTAGTAGAGAGCATTCTCTTTTCCTTCGTCGTTAACTTGAGCTAACAGAGCACCTAAAGACTCATCTAGAGCTGCGGTGTAGAGGATTAATGGCTTTCCGGGAATCGGAGCTGCCAAGACTGGCGGGTTAGAAAGGTATTGTTTGATATCGTCAAAAGCATTTTGACACTTCTCGCCCCATACGAATTTAGTATCCTTTTTCGCAAGGACAGAGAAGGGTTGACATCTCCCGGAAAGATTAGAAATAAACCTCCTTATATATGCCAATCTACCTTGTAGAGACCTTAACTGAGTAAGGCTCTTAGGGGATGGCATATCTAAGATGGCTTCAATTTTAGCAGGATCTATCTCAATTCCGCGGTGCCTTACTACGAATCCTAAGAATTTTCCCGAAGCGACGCCGAAGGCGCACTTCAAGGGGTTCATTTTCAAATCGTAGCGGCGCAACCGTTCGAAAACAACTCTTAAGTCATACAGGTGAGCCTCTTTAACCTTGCTCTTGACAACTAAATCATCAATATAACATTCAACTTGATTATGAATTAAGTCGTCAAAGATACGGGTCATGGCCCGTTGGTAGGTTGCTCCGGCATTCTTTAGGCCGAATGGCATTACCTTATAACAAAAGATTCCAATAGGGGTTCTGAACGCCGTATTTCTCTCATCTTCAGGGGCCATCTTGATTTGGTTATAACCCGATGAGCCATCCATGAAGGAGAAAATAGCATGTGAGGAGGCGATGTCCACCATGAGTTCTGGTATTGGTAGGGGGAACTCATCCTTAGGGCATGCCTTATTCAGATCCCTATAGTCGACACAAATCCGAATCTGACCATTTTTCTTTCGAACTGGCACGACGCTGGCCACCCAAGAGGGGTATTGTTCCTCTCGAATGAATCCGGCTTCTGCCAATTTCTTAACTTCAGAAACGACTTGTTGCTCAATCTCTAAGCGCATGCGTCGAGGAGCTTGTTTAACAGGAATGGCATCATGCCGAACCCCAAGTTTGTGAACTGCTACCTCAGCAGGCAAACCTGGCATTTCATCGTATGTCCAGGCAAAGCAATCCCTGAACTCGAATAACAACTGGATTAAGTCTTGGGTTTCACCCTCGCTTAACAAAGTACTTATGAAAATCGGACGGGGGTCATCATCGTTTCCCAGGTTAATTTCTCTCAACTCATCGACTGTCGACTTAATTTCCTCTTCAAATTCAGGGGGTGCATCCCGAACTTGAAGATCATCGGGATCGTCTAAAGTCTCCAAACAGAGTCCATCTAGAGGACAAGGAGGATCTGTAGGGACATTTGGAGAATCGAGATGGTAAGTTATCATTAGGCAATACTCATCATCATCGAATGAACTAATTGTTCCAAAGCCAATACCACTTGTTGGATTTTTATTTATTTTTGTTCGCCAAATATTCTCGTGGTATCTAGCTTGACCCTTAGTCCATCGGTATGGTATAGAACCTTTAGAAAAAGTATTTTTTACACAAACAGGGAAGTAGCCGAAAGGTAATTCCATTAATTCATTAAAATCTGCCTCCTCAAGGGTTACATCACCTTCGTCCCTTGCGGAGGAGGAGCCAGGAAAGAATTTCTGGACTTTCTTAACTTCACCATCCAAGTTGGGGGCCACTTTGACTTCCAACCCTACAACCCTGCCTGCCGACAGTGGGGTCAGAGAAAGGGCCTCAATCCTTCTAGTGAGCTTTTCATACATTGTTAATTCGGGCTCGTCACTTTTAACTTTTGAAATATCTACCTCAGGGTCACTGTCCTGGTCTAAGGTGAGATCAAATTTTGGAGGAGTATTTATGTTTTGACAATCGAGAGAGAGGGCAGCACCTTGACTTTCTAGCTCACTATCGGAATCTGATTCCAAATCAATGTATACGGGTGCTGCTCTCCTGTCTAATGAAGCACGGCCTCGACCTCGTGCCCTTAAAGCCATCCTCCCACCTCTTTGAGGTAATGTGTTTGGAGGTCTAAGGACAACAATATCAGAGTCGTCTTCACTACTCGATTGAATCATTTCTTGATTGATATTCTTATCTTTTTCTTTCTTTTGGTTGAATTTTTGTTCAACCATTTTCTCCTCAAATTTGATCTCTAATTTAGAACGGGACGAAGACCCTTTTGGTACAAAATATGCAGCATCTTCGTAGATCCCAATTTCTTGAATTGAGAATGGTTGCAAATCACCCTTAATCACATGTTCAATGCCATCTCGTTGATACTTAATGCATTGGTGCAGGGTAGATGGAACCATTCTATATTCGTGAATCCAAGGTCTACCTAGAAGTGCGTTAAAGGACGTAGTCGAATCAATTATATGAAATTTAGCTTCAGTTTTTAAACCTCCTATTTCCAGGAGTAGAGTGATCGAACCTAAAGCTCTCTCGCCCTTCTCGTTGAACCCACGAAGCACCAACCTGTCGGTTGAAAGCTTGCTAGTATCAACTCTGAGATAAGCAAGGGTCTTTATGTTCATCACGTTGACCGATGCACCCGGATCAACAAGGACTCTTGATAACTTGAAATTTCCCACATTTACAGTAATGTAGAGGGGACGATTGTGGTCAGCAGTTCTCAAGAGTAAATCTTCGTCTGAAAAGGTAACCCCAGGGACCTCTTTGAAGTAGAGAGCCTCACCTTCTGAAGTTGCAGCCAACTGTGTTAAGCAAATCTCGGGATCGAGAAGTGCTTTAATTAGAGACTCCCTCATTTCTTTGGAAAGAAGGAGGGCGTCATAAATACTTAATTTTGCTGGCAACTTCCTAAGGTGGGCTAGAACATTATAATCAACCTTAGGAACGACAGACTCGAAACCCGGAGGAATTAGAGGGAATTCTGGTTGTTGAGGGGAATCCGGACTTAGATTTTCGAATGAGGATTGCTTGCCTTTGTCCTGAGGGGGCAACCTAGGGGGTAAGACTTTACCGCCACGGAGTTGCACCTGCTCGACATCTTCGGGCGGGCAAACTAGGGCAGTGTCTACACACACCATAGGTGTTGGATCATCATTTTCTGAAAGCGAGTCAGAATCTGAAAGTTCTATCAAGATAGGATTTCCTTGAAAATTGATTTGAGGGAAATCACTTTCTGATAAAGCTTCACATTCGACCTCTTCTTGAATAGTCGATTCGGGGAGGTTGGTTTGACTAACCTCAATATTTGGTTCATTAGGAGTTTGATTTGAAACAGGAGAGTCATCAATTTGCATTTGAGATTCATGGTTAATCATCAAGACAGAAGTAGAAGGATGTTTTTTATTCATCTTTTGACCCTTCGCCTTTGATGGGGCAAAGTAAAAGTCAGATAACAAAAGAGGGGAAAGGGTTTTAACACCACCATCCGCCATTCTAATACATCTCTCATCTACACACTTCCTCTCTACAAAATCAAATTTTTCTTCTTTTACATTTTTCTCAGTAGTTCCTAAGACTACTGGAGAGGAAAGTGGCTCAACATCCTTCTGCGAAGCATCCAGGTCAACCTTCCACACCGGGGCCTGGGCTATCGTAGTCAGCTGTTGAGAAAGATGAAAAGACTTGTTAATCGACTTTTTAAGTGCCCGGGACAGAGCAATGTCCCAACCATCTTCAACAAAACAAGAAGAGTTAAGAGGATTACCTGAAATGGTCTTAATTGAAGCCTTTTCTGGATCGACCAAGTATTCTTTAGGTATTATGATGTTACCTTGGGTGTAGTTCCTCTCAAGCCAATCTTTGAACACAACGCAGTCCTCAAGAGGATGACTAAGCATCCTGTGGTACGGGCAATACTTGGGATCATCTTTCTTACTCTCATCCTCAGGCCTCCTAGCCTCTGGCAACTGAAAATCCGGTTTCTTTAACAGACTCCTGAAGATCTTCTTAACTGACTCCCTTTTAAATGGATAAGGCTTTGCCAATCTCTCTCTAAAAGGGATGAAAGAAGGATCTCTAGTATGTTGAGGAACTATCTGAAAGGGCTGCTTCTGAGGCGGCTGTGGTGGAAGTGGAGTGCTAGGCTGACTAACCACTGGCCTCTTTCCTTTATCTACTGCTGAGACCACAGCTTTCTTTTCAAATGTCTTCACCAGTTTTGGACCCTTCCTTTCTTCAGACTGCTCTCGTAAGAATGGCATCCTAGGAGCCTCTTCCTGCAAATTGCTAGCCTTATTAAGAAGTTTTTCAAAAGTTTTGATAGTGAAACCCTTCAGGAGAAAAGCAACAGGGCCGTGGATATTCTTCAACAGAATCTCCACAGCATGTTGTTCTTGCAACTGGGGTTCACACTTCATCGAGAGGTTTCGCCACCTCAAGATGTACTCAACTAGAGACTCTCCCGGCTTTTGCTTTTCAACCACGAGATCGCCCACGGTGGTGCGTTGTTGCGCTCCAGAAAATCTCTTAAGAAAGAGGTTTTCTAGGTCGCTAAAGGTTCTTACTGAACCGTTGGGCAGATCGGCGTACCATTCAAAAGCAATGCCGGACAGACTACTTACAAATTGGCGAAATAGCAGAGCATCTGACCCTCCTGCGTTGCAACAGCTTGCTCGGAAGTGGGCCAGATGCTGTCTCGGGTTTTCGATTCCAGTGAAAACTTTAAAAGTTGGTGGCACAAAGCCCTTTGGGTAAGGAACTAAGTCATATTCCTCGGGGTAGGGTCTACCCTTTGAAATAGACACAGTTCCTTGAGCATGGGCTAAGGCCTCCCTTACCTGGTCCTCAATTAATTGCTTGATATCCTTCTGAGGTGGGATTGAAGGAATGGAGGAGACTGCAGGGTGAACTGGAGGTGTCTCTACTGGACAAGGGAGAGTCACAGGTGGTGACTCGAGAGGTCTGGAATTGAATTCTGCCCTTTTGGCCTTTTCTGTGAGCTCTCGAGCTGACTGGTGGATCATAAAAGACTCTTGCTGTGATTTGTCTAATTTCTCTTGCATTTCTCTAACTTGTGACATCATGCTAGCAAGCTGAGTCTCCAAGTTTTTTATGTGTTCTTCATCTCCATCTTTCACAGACTCATCTGACTCTGACTCAACAGCATGCGGATCATCATCCTTAACAAATCGGCGCTTGCTGGGCTCAGCTTCTTTATTAGATCCTCTGGTTTCGACCACATGAATGCCCCCAACATAATCATCTTCATCTCCGAGGAGATCATCCGTATCAGGGTCAAAAGAAGCCATTCCTTCTTTGTTCAACAAGATGTTTCTTATTTCTTGGACTACCTCCTCGACCGGTCTATCCCCAATTGATTTAGGGTCAAGGGGTAAGTATCCTTTATACTCAGCCATATCAAACAACTCTTCAGAATCCATAAGGGTAATGATTTCTGTAAGTTTTGGATTAGGATCTGGTTGAAATTTTGTATCTGGTTCATCTCCCATTTCTAAATCCTGGTCAATTCTCTCCTCTTCGACTATCCCAGAGCTGGTAGTCAGAAGAGTGGCATCCTCTACAGGGAGAGGGACATATTCCTCAGGAGAAGTAGGAGCTTGTAAAGTGATAGTTCCCACATCTGGTAAGGTAAGGTCCTCAGACACCTGACTAAGGGGCCTAGGAATGACACTCGAACTTTGGGGATCATTAACTGGGGTAGCAGGAACGGTGACTATTGGATCCGGGGTCAAACTGGCTGTGGCAGGACTATCAAATGTAACAACTGGAGTACTAGCCTGAACATCCATCAATTCAACTGCACTCGGAGTAGGGTCGACTGAAACTCGTTGGAGCTGCAGAATGAACTTAGAAGTTCTAGGAGGTGGTGGCAGACTCTCCAACTTAGTTCTTTTTGGCACATATCTCCTTTCAGGAGATTTAGGTCTTTTTCCTTTAAGGTCCACAGACTTTTGGGCTTCAACCCCCTTTGGTTTGACAATCACAGAGGCCAATCTTACAGGTTTATGTGGGGGTACCGGGGGTCTACCAGTAGAGTGGCGGCCTCTCTCGGACCCAGTCAACACAATACCCTCTGTTTGAGAGGACAGAGGGCGTGGCACCCAGTGATATCCATCAACCAGTACCGAAGTAGCGGGCTGTCTAGCATACTTCTTATTCTTCCTAACGAATTGAGGGGTTAAATTCTTTGCTTCAGATACTTCTTCCTTCAGCACTTCTTTTTGGAAGCGATGTGAGATCACTCCCTTTAACTGTTTCACATATTCCTCTTTAGTCTGCCCAGTCTGTGCGGCGCAGGTATGAATTATATTTCTCAAAGTTCTTGTTTTTTGGAGATGTTTTTCTTTCTGAGTCTTCTTGGTCGAGTAGTCGACCGGGCATGGTGGAGAACGGGCTATCCTAGCTATCCTCTCCTCCCCTTGAGCTGAAGCCAGGGGGTAAAAGCGACTTCCCTTCAGGAGGGGAGAGGAAGCAGGAATAGGTAGCTCCTCAACAGCCTCAGGTTCTACTTGAGCCAAGGTCTTAAAGGGTAGAACTCTCTTAGCCTTAGAGATTTTCTTTCTAAGTCTCCTCAAGTAATTCTTCTTCTGATTCTTCGTGGTGAATCTAAGTCCAGAACTAGACCCTTCTTCAAAAACAGACTTAATTTCAGTGGAAGGCTCAACAACTGGTTCAGGTTGTTTCTGATCATCACTGACTACTGGCAAGGTGGGTGCAGATCCCACAATTAACTCAACTACTGGGGGAGTTTCCTTACTGGCATCCAGGCTCACAATCTGGTGTCCATCCATAGAGAGCTCTAGAGTACTAAATCCCATTCCAAAAATAACAGTGCTTCCTTGGTCATTAACAGTTGAGGACAACTCTCGGTCAAAAGAGAAAATCAGTTGGCCAGCCATTTGAAATTTTCTGAAAGTTAAAGAAAATGATTGAAATTAGATTTTTTTTGAAAAGAGTAGTAAAAAGCATTTTATTATTATTTTTTTTTGAAAGTATGACATATATTGGCCCACGAGGAAATCGTATGGGGTAACATATGTCGACTTGGAGTTTAAGAAGATTTTTGAGGAAATTTTGAGAATTTGAAATGGGTTTTCTTACAAGTTCGAAAACACAACGGACAGAGTTTCCCCTTGCCCGAAGGCTTATGGAATTGTGAGAAAGCCCAAGTAAAAAGGAATAGTTCAACCCTCCCCACCCTTAGAAGTCAAAGGGGAAATGAGGGGGTTAAAACTAACAAGTTTGGAATGAAATCAAAAATTTTGAATGCTTTTCAATTTTAAGGATTTATATGTTGAACGAAAAATTTATTGACCATAAATCCATAAAATTAAAAAAGATATCCAGAGATCTGATTTGACACTGTCGCCTCACAGGCTATGCCGGGGCAGAAGGTCAAAATCAGAACAGAAATCTAAATGAAATCAAATTTAGAGGTAAAACCTCTCTTTTAATATTTTGTTATTATTTTAGATGTTGGCCACACTAACCCAAGGAAGAAATGAGTAAGGGACCAACAGAAGAAATGATAGTTAAAACTACCGATGAAACAAATTTTTGCCATTATTAAAGATGGAGAGAGAGATTTGTCCCACCGGGCGTGCCATTTTTTGTTGGTGGAATTTTGAAAATATGTTTTGAAAATATTAGTTTTCTTTGGGACTTAAAATTGAATTCTACAATCGAATTATCTCGTTAGAAAAAAGTATATCACCTCGAGAGGTGAGAATAAAATTTCATAACGGTATTCAGATTTAGAATTATGAAATTCATCTTGAATATTATGACCGGATGCTAAAGAGAACTTCATATGGCCCCGAAGGGTCAAAATGAGGTTCAATTGAATATTCAGCTACAATATTCAAGAAGTGTGATCGTTAGGTTCACATCCAAAGCCTTATCAAAGAAAGATGTATCTCCCCGAAGGGGGAAAATATCATTCGATGATAATTCTTTGAATATGATAACAATGATCACTAATATTTTAAATTTTCCCAGAGAAATCCAATTGAGTTTTGAGAAATCAATTTTTAAAATCAGGTGCGTGTGTGGTTCTAAATCTCCTACGAGCGCAAGCCCTCGTAGTTAATTACATCGTAAGAAAACGAGGTCTCCTACGAAAACTCTCGATTAAAATAATGGCAAAATTTTGTTAGAATTTCTAGGAGTGATATCAAAGTATGAATAGAATTATTGGAAAATCAAAAGGGAATGGATCAAAATTGAGCAGTTATTAACGGAGTCAAAGGATGAGAGGTAGGGGACACTTTGAGATTCCAGAACCATCCGGAAGTGTCCCAACTTAATCTAAGTGTTGGGCTTTATGTTTTGGATTGAAATGAAGCTTTAATTAGAATTGAGCATTTTATTAGAAATTTGGGACTATATTCCCGAAATTTGGGGTCTTATAATCAAAGATCTGCCCCGGATCCTAAATCTATTTTGGACACTGGACCACAGTCGTCCGATCCTAACTAATGCAGTGCAAGGTCTGGACTTACCCCGGCCTGGATTGGGGAGCCAGCTAACCACCTAATCGGTTTAAAAGAGATGAATCCGGTCTTTTATGAAAGAGTGGTAGGGACGTTATAATTAAAGTTTTGGGGAGGCGGGGCCGACATCTAGAGATTTTCCTAATTGGCCCCTTGGACTTATGTTGGGTGCTAAAATGCTAAGGACTATGAAATTAAAATTTTGACTCTTTAATTTGTATCTAATGCAATGCATGCTGGTTAATAACCTCAAATCAAATATGCTTGAAATTTTTTTAAAAACAGGCTTATAAAATAATTTTTTAGAAGACTGGACTTCCCCAGGTCCGGCACCTCGTCCTCATAGGTCAGACTATCCGGACTCTACCCGCAGGCGGGGAAGGGTCTAAAACAAGGAAAGAAGAATGCAAAAATATGCATGCGACCCCAGGGTCGATCCCCGGCTAATTCCCTAGATTCGTTATCTTTCTATGTTATTTAGACTCACTAAAATTTTAGACTTTTAAAATTATGAGTATAAAACTTTCACACCCTCACGAGCCTCACGTATCCAGGCGAAAACAAAGAGCGGCATGCAATCGCCAAAAAACTAGTAAAAACAAATAATCCTAAAGGCAATCAAATCATCACATCAAATACAAATTAATTAATAAATGTCCATAGGCAGAATTGCCTTGCTTATTACAAACCAGAATATTACAGAAAGTAAAGTGGCCGGGCACCACTGACAACAACCCGGATTCTAAGCCTAGTAATGACGCAAGTTATTTTGAGTGGGATACTCTCAATCTTCAAATCTTCAAATCTTCAATTTCATTCTTCTTTGGACTCCTTTTCTTCAATCTTCTTGGAATCTTCGTAGTGGATTACCCAAATGGATAAGAGGGCACTTCCCTCTAAGGGGAAGGCCACTCTTTCCTCTTTGGGTAAGGAAGAGGTATGATCCAAATTTGGATTTCCAAATGGAAAAGGAGTGTTCCCCAAAGGGGTATCCTTTCCTCTTTGGAATCCAAGCTTTGGATCTATGTATCCCAATTCAAAATAAACTTTCACAACACTTGACACTTGCACAAATTACATTGATATCAAAATAAAAGATCTAGACTCACCTGCAGGGTTATCCTAAGCAATTAATATATATAAAGCAGTTATTCCCAAGCAGTTGTATATGAGCAAAAAAAAAGTAAACACACTGGCCACGCTCTTTTTATGATTTGGGGGCTTTAGCAGCTGAAGCACCTGTGCAAAGAGTTTATAATATTTATGCATTTTTTTTGATTTGCCCCCTTTTTTTATTGCCCTGCATGAGCGTGGCCACCTGCAGAAAACTGTGTCAACATCCAGATCGTACCTAACCTAAGGGTAATCTAGTCGCCAAACACATCAATCCATCCACAGAGTACAGAAAAAAGTAAGCAGACACAGCAAAGCAATTTCATCCACAACATGCAGTGAAAACTACGAAAAAACCCGGCACACAGCAGTAAAGTAAACACCGGCCTAACCTAGATCTAGAGTTGGTTGTCCTAGCACATCATCTAAAGTGTGTGAGAAAGGTCGTGTGGCTGGGTAGATCCTAAAGTGGGTTATTAATTGAAGTTGTCTAAAGTTTGGATTTGTTAAGGCTTAAAGGGAATTTAAATTAAAATTAAGTATTAATGAATTAAGAATTTTAATTAAACATGTTTTAAAAGTTAATTGATTACTACCTTTGTTTCACACCGAGGCCGTGAAGTTTATTTCACCTTCCTTGGGGCTAAGCTAATAGCCTCGTAGGCCTGGGTTACCCAGTAGCAATCGGGGTTGATTAAGTTATTTAAATTGGTTGGAATTAAAAGGAGTGGAGTTAATCGCTGATTTTTAAAGTTGATTAATTTAAGTTTGCCATTAATTGATTCGTGGCGTTGTGCCACCAGGCTCGAGGAACCAGCCTCCTTAGGACACTTAGCCCCGCAGCCCGGAGTAGTCCAGCCGATAAACCAAATTAATGTAATTGAATTAGAGACTTTTAAAATGTTAAATAATTAAAAAAATTAATCCATTTTAAGGTTTGACACCCTTTAGAATCCATTTGTGGCGTTGTGCCACCAGGCTCGAGGAACCAGCCTCCTTAGGACACTTAGCCCCGCAGCCCGGAGTAGTCCAGCCAATAAACTTCAACTTTAGGGTGGTTGTTGTGTTTTAAAGGATTTGTTAAGTGTTTTGGACATTAAACCAATATTTTCTGAATTTTAGAATGATTTGAGCCTTATGAATTTTGAATATTTTAATGATTTAATTAAGGGGTTAAAAGTTGAAATTTTGATTACGACCAACTTCTGGAATGTTTGTATTTTATTAAAATACTAGACCTTACTACGATCAGTTAGAAGGTAAGTACGTTAAAATCGGATTTTTCTACATTTTATTACAAAGGTTTGAAGTTTTGAACTAGTTTTGACTTAAAGTTGACCGATTTGTTGACTTTTTAAAATATTGCAAATTTCTGGAATTTAATATTTTTAATAAATACTAGACATCAATATGAGTTGAATGCAAGTGAGTTTGGGTAATTTGGATTTTTCTAGAATTAGTTATGGATTATTGAAGTTTGGGCATTTTAATGAATTTTAGGGATTTCTTAATTAGAGGGTCTCTTTTGTGATTTTGCTTTAAACAAATTCCCAATCTCTTGAAAACACCTCCAAAGGTCAGGAATAATCTAAGGAGAGATCCCCAAGTGTTTGGGAGATTTTTTTGATTTTTTAATTATTATTAATTAATTATCTCAATTAAACATTGATTTTTTACTTAAAATTAAATTAGGGTTTAAATTGCTGTCAAATCAAGGGGCTTCCAATTATCATAGATTAAGGACTGAATTCTGGTCAGTTTGAGGGTTTATATGTAATTTTTGGATTTAAATTGGATTTATTACAATTTTTAGAAGTTTTAAAGGCTTAATTAAGGGTTTAAGACTTAGAAAATTAATTAGGGGACCTAATGATCTCAAAAATCAGTGAAAATTTCCCTAGGGGTTGAGGGTGTCACTAAGTTCAAATGTTCAAAGTTTCAACTCAAGGGAAAGTGAATCCTAATTATGGAAATTTTTCTAAGTTTTCTATACATGAGTCCTTAATTATTGTCCTTAATTATGTCACTAATCTTGATGGGCTTGAATCAATGTTTGAACTAACCCTCATACTCAATACACAAGGCATGCATGAACCACATAAACACATTCAATACCTAAATCTAGGAGAGCCTTAGACTAAGTGGTGTGTGCACCTTAAGCATGCAAATCAAGTTAAATCTTAATTAATTAAAGAATTAATCAATGAATAATTATAAAATTAATTATCCACTGATTAACCACCATTCCCCATTGAATTCATGTAAACACAATAAAGCTCCATTTAAAATTTCAAATGAATGTTTGAATGCAATACAAGCTAATTTAAATTCATCATTACTTTAATTTTTAAATACCTTTACACTTTAAATCTTAATAACTATTAAAATATAGGTTAAATAAATCTGAGAAAATTACTGGAGATCAAAAACAAGTCTGAAATAACTCAAGCCAAATTTTGGACTTAACAGGGTTTTACTTATTTAAATATAAAATAAAAATAAGAAAACATATTATAAAAATTAATTTTAAACTATACAATACTTTTATTTAAAAATAATTTTAGAAAATAGAGGATGAAAAACTGAACAAAATGAGCTATTACACTCATTTTTTGGTTCAGTATTTAATTTACTATAATTTTCCAAAGTTTCTGTAATTAAAATCAATTAAAACACATTTTTCCTTAATTAAACGGCGGCGGTCAGACACGCGGCGCGCTCGGATTGGCTGGATCGAAACCGCGTGACGGCGGGGACACGCGTCGGCCGCGGGCCGCTTCACGCGGTTTTCACTTAACCACGTCAGCGGCTCTTGCCAGCCGTTGGATTAACCCGCGGGTTCGATCTAACGGCTGAGATCAGATCCCGCGGTTTGATCTCACCAGGAGAAGATCGAACGGCGGAGATTCGATCCCGCTGTTCCGAATGGACGGCCCTGATCTCGCCGGACGGCTGATCGAACGACAGATCGAATGCGCGGTCGGATCAGACCGCGGAAGGGCTCGATCTGGACCGTTGATCGAGCGATCAACGGTCCAGAAAACGTACACTCACCGGAGACCGTGAGTGACGCCCTAGAGAACGTATTTCGCCTCGTTCTTTCGATCGGATCGATCATTTCACTTGAAATTTTAAACGCAAAGAGTAGGCATGAACAGAAATAATGGGGAATAGTTTGTTTTAGCTAATACCCTAAAAGCATAAAGCTATTTAGATCTAACTAATGTGAACTAGATCTAGGGTTTTAGGGAGTTATACCGTTAGATCTTCGAAATTTCTGGATGGATGAGCTTGTAGATTGTCCAAGTGAAGATCCCCAGCAGAAATCCGAGCTCGAACACGTCTGGATCGACTGCTATAGGCTTGGGACGGTCTAGGTGGTGGGTTCGCCGGAGAACTCGCCGCCGGTGACGTGCAACCACTTGGATTTTGTAGTGGGGAGGTAGAGGAAGCTCTGGAGATTCAAAACGAACAGGGGACAGGCTTGAGAGGGCTTGAGTAGTGAGAGATGATTAGGGTTAGAGTGTATGGCATTAAGGCCTTTTCCCCCTATTCAAACGCCCCCAGGCCAAACGGATGGCTGGGATTGACTCACCAGGTCCTCAGATGTTGCCAAGTGTCCCTGGGACAGCCAGAAGGCTGACCCAAAGGCTGGGCACGCCTCAATCCTATTGGGCGGCTTTGGGATGAGTGGAGGAGACATTGCCATTTAAGGCTAAACCAGACCCTGAGCCTGGTTAGGAGAGCTCCAAGTGAGCTTTAGGACATTAAGGGGTCGGCCTAAAGCAGCTTAAATCAAGGGAAAGGGGCTTAGCATGTGATAAAGCCTTCTAGAAGAGGTTTAAGCTTGGGTTTGACCAGGTTGACCAGTCAACTGGTCAATGGGGCTGATGTGGCATCCAAGCAGGTCATGGAGTCTTTCCAAGTGGCTGGATGGGTGTGGCTTGAGCTAGGTTCAATGGGTTGAAAGGTTTGACCATACAAATGGTCCCTTAAGCCTTGAGTTGACTGGTTGACCAGTCAACTCCATCAAGGGTTATGAAATTTTTATTTAGGTAATTCAAATGAGTTGATTAGGTGGATTGGAGGGTGGTTCCAAGAGCCATGCATGTCAAATGGATTAAGGAGGCTTAATGGGCCTTTAATGGGCTTCTAGGCCAAAACTGGTTGACTTGGTCAACCAGTTGGGTTCAGGGGCTAGAAATGGATTCAAAAAATTCAGAACGTCATCCTGAGTCTATTGGATGTGGTCCCAGGGTTTGGAGGGGTCGATTTGGTCAAAATCACCATTTGAACCCTTAAGGGCTTGTTTGGTCAACCTAGGTTGACTTGGTCAACCAGGTTGACCTAGGGTCTGGGTTTGGGCTCAACAAGTTTGAAAAGGCATTTGGAGACCATTGAGGGTAGTTCCTGGGTCTGGGGAGGTCAAATTGATCAAAATCCCTATTTGAGTCCCTAAGGGCCTGTTTGGTCAACCTGGGTTGACTTGGTCAACCAGGTTGACCCAGGGTCTGGGTTTGGGCTCAACAGGTTTGAAATGATATTTGAAATTTGTCAAAGGTGGTTGCATCCCATTTGGAGCTCATTTGGTTTGAAATCCCCATTTGAGCCCCATAGGGGTATTTTGGTCAATTTTGACCTATTGGTCAACTATGGTCAAAAATGGGTCTGAAAAATGCAGTTTACTGCTCAATGGGTTAAATTCAAAGGTCTGGAAGTGATTGGAGGCTTGGATAAGGGTTCCAAGGTCAAAATCTCAAAAGGGTTATGCTCAGTGGCATAGGTTGTAAATATTTGAAGGTTTTACAGCCTTTGAATTTTAATTCAGATTCTGGGGTTAGAGACCTCAGAATGGGCTCAAAATTGGAGGGCAGCCTCTAGAGACATGTCTTATCACTTTGCAAGTGATAGACCCTGAATCAGAGGCCATTTGATTGGGTTTTAAAATGTTTGAAAAATTTCTGAAAAGGGTCTTTAGGACAAGGCCTCTAGAGTTTGAATTTGAGTCTGAATTCTGGGTTTGGATTTGATTTGAAGTTTGAATTAATTTGGATTTGAATTGGATGGAGTTTGAGATTCAAATTGATCACAGGTAGGGATTAAATTGAAATTGGAGTAGATTAAATATAGGAATTGATTTAAAATTGAGGTTGATCAAAGGTGGAGGTTGATTTGAAGTTGGAGTGATCTTAGGATCTAGAAAAAAATCTAAGATCTAGGATTTAAGGGAATCCTAGGCTCTAGAATAGGCTCTAAGGTCTAGTTCTAGGAAAGATCCTAAGGTCTAGAGTGGATCCTAGGGTCTAGTATTAAATCTGGCTTCTGGAAGGGTCTTAGTGACCTCATACAAAAATGAGGTCAACAGCTATGTTTGAAGTATTTAGATGATCTTGATGCACTTCAAGTTTGGGATGCACCGTGAATTTAAGAAGATATTAAATTGTAATCGAGTGTTTGAGAGAAATTAACCTCGAAACGACAATAACCCTCACCCAACTTTCATAAGTAACCTGTTGAGTGAGGATGAGTCTCAAATTTGATTCAACATTTATCCAAGTTTAGGACTTTTTCACCTGGACATATGATAAAATGTCAGGCTTATCTGCTGATGTAGTAATTCATAAACTTTGAACTTGGCATGATGCCATCTCAATTTAATAAGCTCCTTAAAGCATGCGTCTAGAGATAGATCAGCAAGTTACTTCTGGATTAAAGAAATTGTTGAGGCCAGATTTCTTTGAGGAATAATACCCCTCCTAGGTAGCTAGCACCGTACTATCTGAATGTTGAATGATAAAATTAGATTATATCGACTATAAATATTTGAATAAGGCATATCCTAAGGATGAATTTCCTTTACCCATACTTGAACTCATGGTGGACATTGACTCCTCACACATTGTTTCCTCCTTTATGGATGGCTCCTCCATTTACAATCAAAACAAGATGGCCCTGGAAGATGAGAGAAACACTGCATTCAGAACTCTTATAGGAATATTTTGTTATAGAGTGATTCCTTTTGGCCTTAAGAATACAGGTGCAACCTACTAATGGGCCATGACTTGAGTCTTAGACCACTTAATCCATAATCAAGTTGAATGCTACATTAATGATTTGGATGTTAAGAGCAATGTTAAGTGGATCATTTATTTGACTTAAGTGTCAGCTTTAAGCGATTGCACTGCTATGACCTCAAAATGAAACCCTTAAAGTTCACTTTTAGTGTCACCTCAAGGAAATTCTTAGCATTCGTAGTGAGGCATCATGAAATTTAGATTGATCCCTCTGAGATTGAATCCATCTTAAATACTGCCTAATAAGAGCCTTACCTAGCTAAGATCTCTTTATGGTAGGATGGTTTATATAAGGAGGCTCATATCCAATCTTTATAGAAGAAGTCAATCCTTTTATGTCCTAGCCAAAAAGGATACCAAATTCATATGGTACGAGAAATGCCATAGTGTCTTTAACAACATCAAAGAATACCTTTCAAATTCGCTAATTCTAGCAGCCCCTGTTCCGGGAAAATCTTGATCGTCTATACTACGGCCAACAATGAGTCCTTAGGTGCCCTATTAGCTCATGTGAATGATGAAGGAAATTAGAATGCTCTCTATTGCCATAGATGAAGACTTCTCCCTGCCAAAATTCAATACCCTTAGATCGAGAAGCATTATCTTGCTTTAGTTTTTATGGCCCAAAAACTAAGACACTACATGCTTTCTTATTTAATCATATTGATTTCTAGAGTCAACTCATTGCAATTATGACCCAACCTATATTTTCAGGATGTTATTCTTGGTTATCTATGATATTGCTTTAATTTGAGATCACTTTCATTCCCCTGCATGTTATGAAAGGACAAGCCATTGCCGACTTCCTTACAGCATGCCCACTATTGACATATTCTCCTTTAAATTATAATTTACTTAATGAAAAAATTATAAGTTTAAGGGAATACGATCACCCTATCTAAGAATTGTATTTTGATGGTGTGGCATCCTCTAAATAGGAAAAAACCTAGAAATATATAATCCCTAAAAAACTGGAATTTGCCTAATTTTCAAAACACTACGAAGGGAATGATGCATTTTTTCTACCATTTAACAAAGCCTTACACGAATAATGAAGCTGAGCATGAAGATCTGATAACCGATTTGGAACTTATAATTTTAATGGAGATTAAAGATATTAAAATCCTTGGGGATTATCAACTAGTTATCAACTAGGTTACTGAAACTTATAAGGTTTTGAATCCTAAGCTTCTCAAATACCACTAATACACTGGTCACCTGTTTGAATAAATCCTCATCATAACTTTGTATAGGGTTCCCTATGGAAGTAATTCCTTGGCAGATGCCTTAGCAAAGCTTGCCAAGAAATTTGCATGCATAGAAGAAAACTACATTTTAATAGAGATTCAAGGTTGTCAGTTCCTTTTGCCTATAGATTTGGAGCACATCAATTAGAATTCTTCCAAGATCATTTATGTCTCTTCAACAACTGACAAAGAAGGTGATAGGAGACAACCATTAATTGATTACCTTCAAATGGGAAAACTTCACCAGAATAAATCTTTCGCCAACCAAATCAGGAAACATGCTTTATCATATGCACTAGTTAATAATACATTTATCGTTAGTAATTAGAGAAAATGCGGCTATGTTGTTTAGGAAAATGAGATACCATAGAAATTGTTAACAAAATCCATTCCTTACTATGCGACTCTCATCAATTGGGTCCAAAAATGAAGCTTAAAATAAAATGACTTGGATACACCTAGCCTATGATGATTAATGATTACATGAATATTGCTTAATGTTGTCATCAATGCAAGGTCCATGGTGATGCTTTAATTAGCCACCTAATATGTTGCATCCCACAATATCTTTATGGCCCTATCAAAAGTTAGGGTATAGATGTTATATGGCCAATTGATTCTCCTTGTTCAAAGGGCCATCGCTTCATATTACCTACGACTGATTACTTTTCAAAGTGGACAGAAGAAATTCCCCTACGCAATATAACATCACACACCATATTTTTAAGTTCATTTGTAACCTTATCGTAAATCTATTATTCATACCATATAGAATCATATCTAATAATGAGTCCGCATTCAAGTCTTAAAAATTCAATAATTTTATAAGACATCATAACATTGACTGGAAATACTAAACAATCTATTACCCTCAGGCTAATGGGTTAGTTGAGGCCTTCAACAATACTTTGGTGTAGATTATAAAAAAAAAAAAACTTGATGATAATTACCATCAATGGGATGAGAGGTTGGTGGAAGCTTTAGGGCCTATCAGACCATTTATAGAACCTCAACCCAATCAACTCCGTTTGCACTAGTGTATGGGTCTGAGGCCGTACTTTCCTTGAATATCTAGATTCCTTTACTCATAGTTGCAGTCTAGAATCAAATCATAACACAACAAAATGCAAAACTCTGGTTATAAGAACTTGAAGGCCTTGGAGAGCATCATCTCTAGGATCAACAAAATCTAGATATGTATAAGGCTTGAATGGTTTAAGCTAATGATAAGTTAGTGAGATCTACAACCTTATAAATAGGAGACTCATTCTTGGTTCTTCAGAGGCTTATCTTAGCTCATCAGAAGATTGGTGGGATGTTTGAACCAACTTGGAAAGTACCCTTCATTGTAGAGACTATCTACAAAGGAGGTTTGTATTAGCTAATGGATTGTAAAGGAAATCACGCAATATTACCTATAAATTAGCATTTCCTTAAGAAATACTATGTTTGATATAGCTAAAAATTTCAATTAATGAAATGTTTTGGTGTTTTGAATTAATTTTGATCAATCGTATTTTTCACTATATAAGCATTTTCAAATGATCATAGTCATCAATCAAACATATCCAATCCTCCTCCCTTTGGGTGTGATGCCTTACATTAGGTTTTCATCCTCTTTGATGGGTATATATTGACCCCATCATCTGATCATTCAACCCTTTGTGTTGGGCACATTTAGACCCCACCATATGATCATTCAACTTGATCCTCTATGAAGGGCATATCTCAACCACATCATAGATCATTCAACCCTCTGTGTTGGGAAAATTTAACCCCGCCACATGGTCATTCAACCTAATTCTCTGTGATGGGCATATCTCGACCCCTTCATATAATTACTTGACCCTCTTTATTGGGCATATTTTGACCCAACCATATGGCCATTCAACTCGATCCTCTATGATGGGCATATCTTGACCACATCATGCTATCACTCGACCCTATGTGTTGGGCATATTTTTCACCCCACCACATGGCAATTCAACTTGATCACCTATGATGGGCATATCTCAGCCCCATCATACGATCACTCAACCCTTTGTATTGGGCATATTTCAACCCCACCATATGGTCATTCAACCTGATCCTCTGTGATGGGCATATCTCAATCCCATCATACGATCACTTGACCCTTTGTGTTGGGCATATTTTGACCACACCATATGGTCATTCTACCCGATCTTCTATAATGAGCAAATCTCGACCCCATCACACAATCACTTAACCCTCTATGTCGGGCATATTCTTACCCACCACCTGGTCATTTAATTCGATCCTCTATAATGGGCATATCTAGACCCCTTCACATGATCACTCGACCATCTATCTTGGGCATATTTTTAACCCAACCATATGGTCATTTAACCAGATCCTCTATGATGGGCATATCTCAACCCCATCATATAATAACTCAACCCTCTATGTTAGACATATTTTGACCCCACCACATGGCCATTCAACTCGATCCTCTATGATGGGTATATATTGACCCCATCATATGATCACTCGACATTATGTGTTGGGCATATTTGACCCCACCACATGGTTATTCAACCAAATACCCTATGATGGGCATATATCATCCCCATCATACGATCACTCATCCCTCTGTATCGGGCATATTCAATCCCTACCACATGACCATCTAGTCTTCTCCCCTTCAGGTAAAGTGTCGCCTTCCCTTTAGTATTGATCCTCTATATTGGGCATATTTTGACCCCACCACATGATCACCTGCTAGTGCTGGATAATAACCTTTATGGAACCACCCTACTATCCACTCAACTTTGATTTCCTAAGATTAGTTTTCTCTTTCCTTAGTATCAAAATCCTAAATTCCATCCTTCCTTCGGGTCAAAGCCAATATGTGCACTAAAACTTCCTTCCACCATATATATTGGGGGTCCATTTTTTGACCTTATTTTTTATATCAGGTCACTAGGACCTACTTGGATTTCTTTATGGTGACTTGATGATTGAAAGGTGTCCATTAAAAATTTGTATAGGTTGTTAGACCTAATGTAATTATCACAAGGCTAACCAAGAGGGGGGTGAATTGGTAATTTTAAAATTCCTTTTGAATAAAAACCCATTTTTTTAAAATACTTTGCACTATAAAGTTTTAATCAAAATAAAACTCTTCAACCACTTAAAGAAAAAGTGCAAAAAAATAAAATTGCGGAAAAAGTAAAGAACACATAAATTTATAGTGGTTGGGTCCAACTAGACCTACGTCCACTCCCTGTAGACTCCCTCTACAGGTATTGCACTATTACGAAAGTGACTCTCCTTTTACTCCACAACAAGGTGGACAAGTCTTTACAATTATCCTCTCTTCCACCAAACCCCGGTGCGACAGAGTACCATCATCCTTTCACATCCTCCAAGTGTCGGCAGAGTACCGTCTTCCTTTACACGCTCTAAGTGTTGGCAGAAACTGTCATCCTTTCACACTCTCCTGGTGTAAGAAGATTACTGGTGTCCATTCACACCCTCCTGGTGTTGGCAGACAACTAGATCTTCATCAAAGATCTTCCCTCGAGTGTCTTCAAAGAAGTGAGGAAGATATTTGCTACAACACAAAGAGATTCTCACCTTTGAGTAACCTTGTGAACCCTTCACACTCTTAATTTGCAAGAAATCTCTCTCAAACACTCTTAATTTGCAAGAAAAATGAAAGAATATTTGTCCACAATCAATTTATAGCACCTTATATATAAAAGACACTAAAAAACCATCCAGAAAAACAAAAAATTCCATTTTGAACGTCCACGATCGTACATTACGATCGATGATCGTATGTATGAACATTTCAAATTTTTTTCTCGTATGATCCTATATGAAAGATTTTTGTGCATGCACATCGTACAGTATGAACCATATGTAGTTCAGTATGATTAGTTCAACCTTTTTTGTTGTTCATATGGATGATAATGTACGCGTAAATTTCATACTCTGGATTTCGTCTGTACAAACTCCAGATCAACCCAGATGAATAGTTCAAAAATTTTACCTGTTCATATAGATGAAAATATATGCATCAATTTCATACTCTGGACAACATCTGTATGAACTCAAGATCATCTTGGATGAACAATTCAAAAAAAAATTCTTATTCATATGGACGAAAATATATGCATCAATTTTATACTCTGGATGTTATCTATACGAAGGCAACTTTGTTTAGTACAAATATTACTTAGAAAATTTTCCTCATATAGTATAATTAACTAATTGCTGGAGGAACTACCTTGAAAAATTGTCCCGTACGATCCAAAATCATATAGTACGATCATTATAAAAATTATAATTTTAACACTCACCCTGTGTGTGTGTGCACGGCTATTCCAATTATAGTCACACTCTCTCAAGTCAATAAAAACATAAAAAGTATATACTCCATTATATTAAACCCTAATCTAATCTTTTGTGAAGTCTTCAATAGTCTGGAGTATAATTTTCCAGAAATGTTTGTACACACAAACAACAAAAACAATATATCCAATATATGTTAGGAGAAATAGTAATCAAACAATAATATTTTAAAATCATCAAAATCACACATAATATGAAAATATAGTTATTAAAAACTAAGTAGCAATAATCTCCCCCTTTTTGATGATGGAAAAATAATTATTGTTTGAGTTAACATTTAAAAAAAAATCTCCTTTTCTCCCCCTAAATGAATGTCCAATTTAAATCAAAAGATTCCCATGAAGATTGAAAACAACAAACCCCAAAAACAATTCAAACAAAAAAACACTAACATGAACGAACATTCAAACATTTAACACATTTAGACATGCATTCAAAATATACACATAACACATACACACATTAAATAATACACACATCAACCCATACACATATCAAAAAAACACACATCAAATAACAATCATCAACCAATCATCAATCAAACAATATTATTACTCCCCCTTTGATAACAATAAAAAGGGAAGTACTACTTGGATTAGAGATTGAATGATAGTGAAAGAACACAATAACAAATTTCAATTTGGTGATATTGCGCATCTTTTTAAATATTTGGGGCACAAATTGTGCTTATTTTTCTATTTGGGCTAATTTTGTGCCTCTTTTCACTTTGCGAACTATTCCGCATCTTTTTATTTTTGCACACATTATGAAATTTATTATATTTTACTCTTTGTGTCTTTCTAATATCAGTAATCTAAATTCAAATTTCACTAATAATAGAAATAAAATATATTTAAAAATAAGTAAAAATTAATAAGACATCAATCTTGCAAGAATTAACATTTTGGAGATATATTTGTCTAAAAGAACATAAAATTGACAGGTTTGAAATGATAATTTGAAATTTGTCAAGGTGGTTGCATCCCATTTGGAGCTCACATTTGGTTTGAAATCCCCATTTGAAGCCCCATTAGGGGTATTTGGTCAATTTTGACCTATTGGTCATCTATGGAGTCAAAAATGGTCTGAAAAATGCAGTTTCTGCTCAATGGGGTTAAATTCAAAGTCTGGACGTGATTGGAGGCTTGGATTAGGGTTCCAAGTCAAAATCTCAAAAGGTTATGCTCAGTGGCTAGGGTTGTAAATATTTGAAGGTTTTACAGCCTATGAATTTTAATGCAGATCTGGGGTTTAGAGACTCAGAATGGGCTCAAATTGGAGGGCAGCCTCTAGAGAAATGTCTTATCACTTTGCAAGTGATAGACCCTAAATTAGAGGCCATTTGATTGGGTTTTAAAATGTTTGAAAAATCTCTTAAAAGGTCTTAGGACAAGTCTCTAGAGTTTTGAATTTGAGTCTGAATTCGGGTTTGGATTTGATTTGAAGTTTAATTAATTTGGATTTGAATTGGATGGAGTTTGAGATTCAAATTGATCACAGGTAGGGATTAAATTGAAATTGAGTAGATATATAGGAATTGATTTAAAATTGAGGTTGATCAAAGGTGGAGGTTGATTTGAAGATGGAGTTTATGCTTAGGATCTAGAAAAAATTCTAAGATCTAGGATTTAAGGGAATCCAGGCTCTAGAATAGGTTCTAAGGTCTAGTTCTAGGAAAGATCCTAAGGTCTAGAGTGGATCTCTAGGGTCTAGGATAAAACTGGCTTCTGGAAGGGTCTTAGTGACCTCATACAAAAATGAGGTCAACAAATGGACCCCCAATGTGTGTGGTAGAAGAACTTCTGCTGCACACATTGGCGTTGACCGAATGGAAGTAAAATTTTGGGAGTGAAAGGGGATCATCTCCCAACCTCAAGCCTATAGGATGCTAATGGAAGCTTACTATTGGATAAGGAAAACGGTAAAACCAAGGTAGGGATACCTAACCTTGGGTCTAAGGAAGGGCTATCACCCAACCTTAGGTCTACAGGATGCTGATAAAGACTTACCCTAGTAGCACAAGGAAAACTGGAGAAACCAAAGGGAATTCTACCTTGGGTCTAAGGAAGGGCATCACCCAACCTTAGGCCTATAGGATGCTGATAGAAGACTTACTCCAAATAGGCAAAATCAACTGGAAACCAAAGTAGGGAATACCTAGCTTTGGGTCTAAGAAGGGCATCACCACAACCTAGGTCTACAGGATGCTGATAGAAGACTTACTCCTATAGACGGATCAACTGGAAACCAAGTAGGGAATACCTAACCTTGGGTCTAAGGAAGGGCACCACCCAACCTTAGGCCTATTAATGCTGGAAAGAAACTTACTCCAAATATGCAAATCAACTGGAAACCAAAGTAGGAATACCTAGCTTGGGTCTAAGGAAGGGCATCACCCAAACTTAGGTCTACAGGATGCTGATAGAAGACTTACTCCTAGTAGACGGATCAACTGGAAAACCAAGGTAGGGATACCTAACCTTGGGTCTAAGGAAGGGCATATCACCCAACCTTAGGCCTATAGGATGCTGATAGAAGACTTACTCCAAATAGGCAAATCAACTGGAACCAAAGTAGGGATACCTAGCTTTGGGTCTAAGGAAGGGCATCACCCAACCTTAGGTCTACAGGATGCTGATATGAAGACTACTCCAGTAGACGGATCAACTGGAAACAAGGTAGGGAATACCTAACCTTGGGTCTAAGGAAGGGCATCACCCAACCTTAGGCCTATAGATGCTGATAGAAGACTTACTCCAAATAGGCAAATTAACTGGCAAACTAGGATGGTGCCACGAAGGGCGTACTCCATCACTAGCGAAGGGAATCAGGGTGGTGCCACGAAGGGCGTACTCCACCACTAATCCCCGGTGAAATGCAGGTGGTGCCACAGAGGTCGTACCCACCACTAGCGGGTCTAATCCTAAAGGAAGGAAAGACCTAACCTTAAGGAAAAGGCGAAGACGTTAAAAAAAAACTTAAAAAAAAGGTAGAATATAAGTTGTAAATCAAGAAAAGGAAGTTTCATTGATTGATAAAATGACTACATCAAGCATAGTATTTCTTAAGGAAACGCCCATTAACAGGTAGCATTGGGTGGTTCCCTTTACAATCTACTAACTGATACGAGCCTCTTCTTAGACAGTCTCTATAACGAAGGGTCCTTCCCATGTAGGTTCAAATTTGCCTCCCAGCTTCCGATGGGCCAAGATAGGCCTCCGAAGGACCAATACCAAGTCTTCCCGCTTGGAAGGTCCTAGGTCGCACTAACTTACGTGGGCTTGAACCATATGGGATTTATACAACCTAAACTTTGTTGAGCTTGGAGACGTCGCTCTTCAAGGCCTTCGGTTCTTCTCCAATCGTAGTTTTGCATTTTGTTCATTGGTAATTTGATTCGTACTGCAATTCTAAGCGAAGGGATTTGTATTCCAAGGGCAGAACGGCCTCAGATCCATACACTAGTGCGAACGGGGTGGATTGGGTCGGGTTCTATAAGTGGTACGATAAGCCCACAGAGCTTCCACCAACCGCTCACCCACTGTCGTTTGTTATCTACATAGGGTCTTTTTGACAATTTGCACCAAGGTTTTTGTGAAGGCCTCGGCCAATCCATTTGCCCGAGGGTAATAGATCGTCGAATATCTCCAATCAATATTATGGCGCCTTACAAAACTATTGATTTTGATAGACTTGAATGCGGACCCATTATCGGATATGATTCTGCGGGGTAACGCCGAATCGTATACAATATGGTCACGAAAGAATTTTAAGACATGGTGTGATGTTACGTTTCGTAGGGGAATTGCTTCCGCCCACTTGAAAAGTATCGTTGCTGCTAATATGAAACGATGACCTCTCGCGGAGGGAGGGTCAATCGGCCCAATGATATCCTGCCCCAACTTTCAAAGGCCACGAGGCTATCGTAGGGGTAACACATTAGGCGGCTGATGTAAAACCACACCATGGACCTGACATTGATGACAGTGCTTTGCCGTATTCATGCAATCGTCAATCATTGTAGGCCAGTAGTATCCAAGTCCTTAATCTTTAATTTCATTTTTGGACCCGATTGATGAGCACCGCACAGTCCTGAATGAACTTCATTAACAATTTTCTGGGCTTCTCGCTTGTTCAAACAGCGCAGCCACATGGTGATCGAAAGACCGACGGTACAACAGATCGTTAACTAGTGCAATGAGAGGCGCCGTTTCCTAATCTGGTTGGAGATATTTATCCTGGGGAAGCTTCCCTTCTTTAAGGTAATCGCTAAGGGTGTCTCCAATCGCCCTTCTTCTCAGTAGTTGTCGAAGAGGCAGAGGTGGATCTGAAGGGGAGTCTTATTAATGTATTTCCAAATCTATAAGAGAAAGCACCACGACCCTTATCTCTATAGGGATGGAATCCTCCTCAGGACATCAATTCCTTTGCAAGTTTGCTAAGGCATCCGCCCAGAATTGCTTCCACGGGAACCACAGCAGTGTACAATGGGGATTTGTTCCAACAAGTGAAGCGTTACTGGTGTATTTAAGGAGATTCGGATTCAAGACTTTATAAGTTCCGGCGACTTGGTTATAACTAGTTGGGAATCTCCAAAGATCTTAATCTCTTTACTACCATTAGAATTGCAAGTTCCAAACCATTTATCAGAGCTTCGTATTCAGCTTCGTGGTTTGTGCAAGCTCCGATAAGTGGTAGGAAAATGCATCATCCTTTTCTGGTGTTAATAAAAATTAGACCGACTCCACCACCTTCCCAGGAATTACAGATTGTTGGGTCGCAATCCATACAGAGAGATGCTGCCCCATCAAAATATAATTCCCAGATGGCCTCGCTAGATTCCCCCAAACTCATGATTTGTTCGTCGGTAAAGTCTCATTCAGAGGAGAATCTGCTGACAGCGGGTGTGCTGCCAGAAAGTCGGCAACAGCCTGTCCTTTCACAGCACGGAGAGGAGTGAAAGTAATCTCAAATTGCAACAATATCATAGACCAACGGGCAAAACGTCCCTGACAACTAGTCGGGTCATAAGATATGCAAGGATTAACTCTTGAAATCAGACTGATTGAGTGGAGAGCAGTAATGCCTCAGTTTCTGAGCTGCAAAAACTAAAGCAAGACAATGCTTCTCAATTGACGGTATCGAATTCAGTAGGAAGGAGTCTCGACTAAGGTAAGTAGAGAGCATCTCTTTTCCTTCGTCGTTAACTTGACGAACAGAGCACCTAAAGACTCATCTAGACTGGCGGTGTAGAGGATTAATGGCTTTCCGGGAATCGGAGCTGCCAAGACTGGCGGTTAAAAGATATTGTTTGATATCGTCAAAAGATTTTGACACTTCTCGCCCCTAACGAATTTAGTATCCTTTTTCGCAAGGACAGAAAGGTTGCAATCTCCCGAAAGGTTAGAAATAAATCTCCTATATATGCAATCTACCTTGTAGAGACCTTAACGAGTAAGGCCTCTAGGGGATGGCATATCTAAGATGGCTTCATTTTAGCAGGATCAATCGTTTCCGCGGTGCCTCACTACGAATCCTAAGAATTTTCCCGAAGCGACGCCGAAGGCGCACTTCAAGGGGTTCATTTCAATCGTAGCGGCGCAACCGTTCGAAAACAACTCTAAGTCATACAGAGAGCCTCTTTAACCTTGCTCTTGAACAACTAAATCATCAATATAACATCAACTTGATATAGAATTAAGTCGTCAAAGATACGGACATGGCCCGTTGGTAGGTTGCTCCGGCATTCTTTAGGCCGATTGGCATTACCTTATAACAAAAGATTCCAATAGGGTTTCTGAACGCCGTATTTCTCTCATCTTTAGGGGCCATCTGATTTGGTTAAAAACCCGATGAGCCATCCATGAAGGAGAAAATAGCATGTGAGGAGGCGATGTCCACCATGAGTTACTGGTATTGTAGGGGAACTCCTACCTTAGGGCATGCCTATTCAGATCCCTATAGTCGACACAAATCCGAATCTGACCATTTCTTTCGAACTGCACGACGCTGCACCCAAGAGGGTATTGTTCCTCTCGAATGAATCCGCTTCTGCCAATTCTTAACTTCAGAAACGACTTGTTGCTCAATCTCTAAGCGCATGCGTCGAGGAGCTTGTTTTAACAGGAATGGCATCATGCCGAACCCCAAGTTTTGTGAACTGCTACCTCAGCAGGCAACCTGGCATTTCATCGTATGTCCAGCAAGCAATCCCTGAACCGAATAACAACTGGATTAAGTCTTGGGTTTCACCCCGCTTAACAAAGTACTTATGAAAATCGGACGGGGGTCATCATCGTTTCAGGTTGATATCTCTCACTCATCGACTGTCGACTTTAATTTCCTCTTCAAATTCAGGGGGTGCATCCCGAACTTGAAGATCATCGGGATCGTCTAAAGTCTCCAAACAGAGTCCATCTAGAGGACAAGGAGGATCGTTAGGGACATTTGGAGAATCGAGATGGTAAGTTATCATTAGGCAATACTCATCATCATCGAATGAACTAATTGTTCCAAAGCCAATACCACTTGTTGGATTTTATTTATTTTTGTTCGCCAAATATTCTCGTGGTATCTAGCTTGACCCTTAGTCCATCGGTACGTATTAGAACCTTTAGAAAAAGTGTTTTTTACACAAACAGGGAAGTAGCCGAAAGGTAATTCCATTAATTCATTAAAATCTGCCTCCTCAGGGTTACATCGCCTTCGTCCCTGCGAGGAGGAGCCAGGAAAGAATTTCTGGACTTTCTTAAACTTCACAATCCAAGTTGGGGGCCACTTTGACTTCCAACCCTACAACCCTGCCTGCCGACAGTGGGGTCAGAGAAGGGCCTCAATCCTTCTAGTGAGCTTTCATACATTGTTAATCGGGCTCGTCACTTTAACTTTTGAAATATCTACCTCAGGGTCACGTCCTGGTCTAAGGTGAGATCAAATTTTGAGGGTATTTATGTTTTGACAATCGGAGAGAGAGGGCAGCACCTTGACTTTCTAGCTCACTATCGGAATCTGATTCCAAATCAATGTATCGGGTGCTGCTCTCCTGCTCTAATGAAGCACGGCCCGACCCTCATGCCCTTAAAAGCCATCCCCACCTCTTTTAGGTAATGTGTTGGAGGACCTAAGGACAACAATATCAGAGTCGTCTTCACTACTCGATGAATCATTTCTGATTGATATTCTTATCTTTTACTTTCTTTTGGTTGAATTTTTGTTCAACCATTTCTCCTCAAATTTGATCTCTAATTTAAAACGGGACGAAACCCTTGTAACAAAATATGCAGCATCTCGTAGATACCCAATTTCTTGAATTGAGAATGGTTGCAAATCACCCTTAATCACATGTTCAATGCCATCTCCGTTGATACTAAAGCATTGGTGCAGGGTAGAGGAACCATTCTATATTCGTGAATCCAAGGTCTACCTAAGAAGTGCGTTAAAGGACGTAGTCGAATCAATTATATGAAATTTAGCATCAGTTTTAAACCTCCTATTTCCAGGGTAGAGTGATCGAACCTAGCTCTCTCGCCCTTCTCGTTAAACCCACGAAGCACCCAACCTGTCGGTTGAAAGCTTGCTAGTACAACCTCGAGATTAAGCAAGGGTCTTTATGTTCATCACGTTGACCGATGCACCCGGATCAACAAGGACTCTGAAACTTGAAATTTTCCCACTTTTACATTAATGTAGAGGGACGATTGTGGTCAGCAGTTCCAAGTGTAAATCTTCGTCTGAAAAGGTAACCCCAGGGACCTCTTTGAAGTAGAGAGCCTCAACTTCTGAAGTTGCAGCCGACTGTTAAGCAAATCCGGGATCGAAAGTGCTTTAATTAGAGACTCCCATCATTTCTTTGAAAAGAAGGAGGGCGTCATAAATACTTAATTTTGCTGGCAACATCCTAAGGTGCTAGAACATATAATCACCCTTAGAACGACAGACTCGAAACCCGAGGATTAAGAGGAATTCTGGTTGTTAGGGGGAATCCGGACTTAGATTTTCGAATGAGGATTGCTTGCCTTTGTCCTGAGGGGGCAACCTAGGGGGTAAGACTTTGCCGCCACGGAGTTGCACCTGTTCGACTGTCTTCGGGCGGGCAAACTAGGGCATTGTCTACACACCCCATAGGTGTTGGATCATCATTTTCTGAAAGCGAGTCAGAATCTGAAAGTTCTATCAAGATAGGATTTCCTTGAAATTGATTGAGGGAAATCACTTTCTGATAAAGCTTCACATCGACCTTTTCTTGAATAGTCGATTCGGGGAGGTTGGTTTGACTAACCTCAATATTTGGTTCATTAGGAGTTTGATTTGAAACAGGAGAGTCATCAATTTGCATTTGAGATTCATGGTTAATCATCAAGACAGAAGTAGAAGGATGTTTTTTATTTCATCTTTGACCTTCGCCTTTGAGGGGCAAAAAGCAAAGTCATAACAAAAGAGGGAAAGGTTAACACCACCATCCTCCATTCTAATACATCTCTCATCTACACACTTCCCTCTACAAAATCAAATTTTTTCTTCTTTTACATTTTTCTCAGTAGTTCCTAAGACTACTGGAGAGGAAAGTGGCTCAACATCCTTCTGCGAAGCATCCAGGACACTTCCACACCGGGGCCTGGGCTATCGTAGTCAGCTGTTGAGAAGATGAAAAGACTTGTTAAATCGACTTTTTTAAGTGCCCGGGACAGAGCAATGTCCTAACCATCTTCAACAAAACAAGAAGAGTTAAGAGAGATACCTGAAATGGTCTTAATTGAAGCCTTTTCTGGATCGACCAAGTATTCTTTAGGTATTATGATGTTACCTTGGGTGTAGTTCCTCTCAAGCCAATCTTTGAACACAACGCAGTCCTCAAGAGGATGACAAAGCATCCTGTGGTACGGGCAATACTTGGGATCATTTTTTCTTTACTCTCATCCTCACCTCCTAGCCTCTGGCAACTGAAATCCGGTTTCTTTAACAGACTCTGAAGATCTTCTTAACTGACTCCCTTTTAAATGGATAAGGCTTTGCCAATCTCTCTCTAAAAGGATGAAAGAAGGATCTCTAGTATGTTGAGGAACTATCTGAAGGGCTGCCTGGGCGGCTGTGGTGGAAGTGGGTGCTAGGCTGACTAACCACATGGCCTCTTTTCCTTATACTACTGCTGAGACCACAGCTTTCTTTTCAAATGTCTTCACCAGTTTGGACCCTCCTTCTTCAGACTGCTCTCGTAAGAATGGCATCCTAGGAGCCTCTTCCTACAAATTGCTAGCCTATTAAGAAGTTTTCAAAAGTTTTGATAGTGAAACCCTTCAAGAAAAGCAACAGGGCCGGGATATTCTTCAACAGAATCTCCAGCATGTTGTTCTTCAACTGGGTTCACACTTCATCGAGAGGTTTCGCCACCTCAGATGTACTCAACTAGAGACTCTCCCGGCTTTTGCTTTCAACCACGAGATCGCCCACGGTGGTGCGTTGTTGCGCTCCAGAAAATCCTTAAGAAAGAGGTTTTCTAGGTCGCTAAAGGTTCTTACTGAACCGTTGGCAGATCGGCGTACCATTCAAAAGCAATGCCGGACAGACTACTTACAAATTGGCGAAATAGCAGAGCATCTGACCCTCCTGCGTTGCAACAGCTTGCTCGGAAGTGGGCCAGAATGTGCGTCTCGGGTTTTCGATTCCAGTGAAAACTTTAAAAGTTGGTGGCACAAAGCCCTTTGGGTAAGGAACTAAGTATATTCCTCGGGGTAGGGTCTACCCTTTGAAATAGACACAGTTCCTTGAGCATGGGCTAAGGCCTCCCTTACCTGGTCCTCAATTAATTGCTTGATATCCTTCTGAGGTGGGATTGAAGGAATGGAGGAGACTGCAGGGTGAACTGGAGGTGTCTCTACTGGACAAGGGAGTTCACAGTGGTGACTCGAGAGGTCTGGAATTGAATCTGCCCTTTTGGCTTTTCTGTGAGCTCTCGAGCTGACGGTGGATACTAAAAGACTCTGCTGTGATTTGTCTAATTTCTCTGCATTTCTCTAACTTGTGCACCTCATGCTAGCAAGCTGAGTCTCCAAGTTTTTTATGTGTTCTTCATCTCCATCTTTCACAGACTCATCTGACTCTGACTCAACAGCATGCGGATCATCATCCTTAACAAATCGGGGCGCTTGCTGGCTCAGCTTCTTTATTAGATCCTCTGGTTTCGACCACATGAATGCCCCCAACATAATCACTTCATCTCCGAGGAGATCATCCGTATCTAGGGTCAAAAGAAGCCATTCCTTCTTTGTTCAACAAGATGTTCTTATTTCTTGGACTACCTCCTCGACCGGTCTATCCCCAATTGATTTAGGGTCAAGGGGTAAGTATCCTTTATACACAGCCTAATCAAACAACTCTTTAGAATCCATAATGGCAATGATTTCTGTAAGTTTTGGATTAGGATCTGGTTGAAATTTTGTATCTGGTTCATCTTCCATCTCTAAATCCTGTGTCAATTCTCTCCTCTTCGACTATCCCAGAGCTGGTAGTCAGAAGAGTGGCATCCCTACAGGGAGAGGGACATATTCCCAGGAGAATAGGAGCTTGTAAAGTGATAGTTCCCACATCTGGTAAGGTAAGGTCCTCAGACACCTGACTAAGGGGCCTAGGAATGACACTCGAACTTTGGGGATCATTAACTGTGAAGCAGGAACGGACTATTGGATCCGGGGTCAAACTGGCTGTGGCAGGACTATCAAATGAAACAACTGGAGTACTAGCCTGAACATCCATCAATTCAACTGCACTCGGATTAGGGTCGACTGAACTCGTTGAGCTGCAGAATGAACTTAGAAGTTCTAGGAGGTGGTGGGCAGACTCTCCAACTTAGTTCTTTTTGGCACATATCTCCTTTCAGGAGATTTAGGTCTTTTTCCTTTAAGGTCCACAGACTTTGGGCTTCACCCCCCTTTGGTTTGACAATCACAGAGCCAATCTTACAGGTTTATGTGGGGTACCGGGGGTCTACCAGTAGAGTGGCGGCCTCTTCTCGGACCCAGTCAACACAATACCCTCTGTTTGAGAGGACAGAGGGCGTGGCACCCAGTGATATCCATCAACCAGTACCGAAGTAGCGGGCTGTCTAGCATACTTCTTATTCTTCCTAACGAATTGAGGGTTTAAATTCTTTGCTTCAGATACTTCTTTCTTCCTTCAGCACTTCTTTTTGGAAGCGATGTGAGATCACTCCTTTAACTGTTCTCACATATTCCTCTTTAGTCTGCCCAGTCTGGCGCGCAGGTATGAATTAATTTCTCAAAGTTCTTGTTTTTTGGAGATGTTTTTCTTTCTGATCTTCTGGTCGAGTAGTCGACCGGCATGGTGGAGAACGGGCTATCCTAGCTATCCTCTCCTCCCCTTGAGCTGAAGCCAGGGGTAAAAGCGACTTCCCTTCAGGAGGGGAGAGGAAGCAGGAATAGGTAGGCTTCAATAGCCTCATTTCTACTTGAGCCAAGGCTTAAAGGGTAGAACTCTCTTAGCATTAGAGATTTTCTTTCTACAGTCTCCTCAAGTAATTCATTCCTGATTCTTCGTGGTGAATCTAAGTCCAGAACTAGACCCTTCTCAAAAAACAGACTTAATTTCAGTGGAAGGCTCAACAAACTGGTTCAGGTTGTTTCTGATCATCACTGACTACTTGGCAAGGTGGGTGCATATCCCACAATTAACTCAACTACTGGGAGTTTCCTTACTGGCATCCAGGCTCACAATCTCGTGTCCACCATATAGAGCTCTAGAGTACTAAATCCATTCCAAAAATACAGTGCTCCCTTGTCATTAACAGTTGAGGACAACTCTCGGTCAAAGAGAAAATCAGTGGCCAGCCATTTGAAATTTTCTGAAAGTTAAAGAAAATGTGATTGAAATTAGATTTTTTTTGAAAAGAGTAGTAAAAAGCATTTTATTATTATTTTTTTTTGAAAGTATGACATATATTGGCCCACGAGGAAATCGTATGGGGTAACATAAGACGACTTGGAGTTTAAGAGATTTTTGAGGAAATTTTGAGAATTGAAATGGGTTTCCTTACAAGTTCGAAAACACAACGGACAGAGTTTCCCCTTGCCCGAAGGCTTATGGAATTGTGAGAAAGCCCAAGTAAAAAGGAATAGTTCAACCCTCCCCACCCTTAAAGTCAAAGGGGAAATGGAGGGGTTAAAACTAACAAGTTTGGAATGAAATCAAAAATTTGAATGCTTTTCAATTTAAGGATTTATATGTTGAACGAAAAATTTATTGACATAAATCCATAAATTAAAAAAGATATCCAGAGATCTGATTTGACACGTCGCCTCACAGGCTAATGCCGGGGCAGAAAGGTCAAAATCAGAACAGAAATCTAAATGAAATCAAATTTAGAGGTAAAACCTCTCTTTTAATATTTTGTTATTATTTTAGATTGTTGGCCACACTAACCCAAGGAAGAAATAGTAAGGGACCGACAGAAGAAATGATAGTTAAAACTACCGATGAAACAAATTTTTGCCATTATTAAGATGAGAGAGAGATTTGTCCCCACCGGCGTGCCATTTTTTGTTGGTGGAATTTGAAAATATGTTTGAAAATATTGGTTTTCTTTGGGACTTAAATTGAATTCTAAAATCGAATTATCTCGTTAGAAAAAAGTATATCACCCGGAGGTGAGAATAAAATTTCATAACGGTATTCAGATTTAGAATATGAAATTCATCGAAGTATATGACCGGATGCTAAAGAAATCTTCATATGGCCCCGAAGGGTCAAAATGAGGTTCAATTGAATATTCCAGCTACAATATTCAAGAATGTGATCGTTAGGTTCACATCCAAAGCCTTATCAAAGAAGATGTATCTCCCCGAAGGGGGAAATATCATTCGTGATAATTCTTTGAATATGATAACAAGATCACTATATTTTAAATTTTCGAGAGAAATCCAATTGAGGTTTTGAGAATCAATTTTTAAAATCAGTGCGTGTGTGGTTCAAAATCTCCTACGAGCGCAAGCCCCGTAGTTAATTACATCGTAAGAAAACGAGGTCTCCTACGAAAACTCTCGATTAAAAAATGGCAAAATTTTGTTAGAATTTCTAGGAGTGATATCAAAGTATGAATAGAAATTATTGGAAAACAAAAGGGAATGGTCAAAATTGAGCAGTTATTAACGGAGTCAAAGGATGAGAGGAGGGGACACTTTGACATTCCAGAACCATCCGGAAGTGTCCCAACTTGATCTAATGTTGGGCTTTATGTTTTGGATTGAAATGAAGCTTTAATTAGAATTGAGCATTATATAGAAATTTGGGATTAGATTCCCGAAATTTGGGGTCTTTAATCAAAGATCTGCCCCGGATCCTAAATCTATTTTGGACCAGGATCACAGTCGTCCGATCCTAACTAATGCAGTGCAAGGTCTGGACTTACCCGGCCTGGATTGGGAGCCAGCTAACCACCTAATCGGTTTAAAAGAGATGAATCCGGTCTTTTATGAAAGAGTGGTAGGGACGTTATAATTAAAGTTTGGGGAGCGGGGCCGACATCTAGAGATTTTCCTACTGGCCCCTTGGACTTATGTTGGGTGCTAAAATGCTAAGGACTATGAAAATTAAAATTTTGACTCTTTAATTTTATCAATGCAATGCATGCTGGTTAATAACCTCAAATCAAATATGCTTGAAATTTTTTTAAAATAGGCTTATAAAATAATTTTTTAGAAGACTGGACTTCTCCCAGGTCCGGCACCTCGTCCCTCATAGGTCAGACTATCCGGACTCTACCGCGGCGGGGAAGGTCTAAAAACAAGGAAAGAAGAATGCAAAAATATGCATAGCGACCCCAGGGTCGTACCCGGCTAATTCCCTAGATTCGTTATCTTTCTATGTTATGAGACTCACTAAAATTTTAGACTTTTAAATATGAGTATAAACTTTCACACCCTCACGAGCCTCTCGTATCCAGGCGAAAACAAGAGCGCATGCAATCGCCAAAAACTAGTAAAAATAAAAAATCCTAAAGGCAATCAAATCACACATCAATACAAATTAATTAATAAATGTCCATAGGCAGAATTGCCTTGCTTATACAAACCAGAATATTACAGAAAGTAAAGTGGCCGGCACCACTGACAACACCCGGATCTAAGCCATAATGACGCAAGTTATTTTGAGTGGGATATTCTCAATCTTCAAATCTTCAATCTTCATTTCATTCTTCTTTGGACTCCTTTTCTTCAATCTTCTTGGAATCTTCGTAGTGGATAACCCAAATGGACAAGAGGGCACTTCCTCTAAGGGGAAGGCCACTCTTTCCTCTTTGGGTAAGGAAGAGGTATGATCCAAATTTAGATTTCCAATGGAAAGGAGTGTCCCTAAAGGGTATCCTTTCCTCTTTGGAATCCAAGCTTTGGATCTATGTATCCCAATTCAAAATAAACTTTCACAACACTGACACTGCACAAATTACATTTTATATCAAAATAAAAGATCTAGACTCACCTGCAGGTTATCCTAAGCAATTAATATATAAAGCAGTTATTCCCAAGCAGTGTATATGAGCAAAAAAAAAAGTAAACACACGGCCACGCTCTTTTTATGATTTGGGGGCTTTAGCAGCTGAAGCACCTGTGCAAAGAGTTTATTATATTATACATTTTTTTTTGATTTGCCCCCTTTTTTTATTGCCCTGCATGGGCGTGGCCCACCTGCAAAAACTGTGTCAACATCCAGATCGTACCTAACCTAAGGGTAATCTAGTCGCCAAACACATCAATCCATCCACAGAGTACAGAAAAAAGTAAGCAAACACAGCAAAGCAATTTCATCCACAACATGCAGTGAAAACTACAGAAAAACCACCGGCACACAGCAGTAAAGTAAACACGGCCTAACCTAGATCTAGAGTTGGTTATCCTAGCACATCATCTAAATGTGTGGAGAAAGGTCGTGTGGCTGGGTAGATCCTAAAGTGGGTTATTAATTGAAGTTGTCTAAGAGTTGGATTTGTTAAGGCTTAAAAGGGAATTTAAATTAAAATTAAGTATTAAAATAAAGAATTTTAATTAAACATGTTTTTAAAGTTAATTATTACTACCTTTGTTTCACACCGGGCCGTGAAGTTTATTTCACCTTCCTTGGGGCTAAGCTAATAGCCCGTAGCCTGGGTTACCCAGTAGCAATCGGGTTGATTAAGTTATTTAAGTTGGTTGAACTAAAAGGGAGTAGGTAGCGTGATGATTTTAAAGTTGATTAATTTAAGTTTATCCATTAATTGATTCGTGGCGTTGTGCCACCAGGCTCGAGGAACCAGCCTCCTTATGACACTTAGCCCCGCAGCCCGAGTAGTCCAGCCGATAAATCCAAATTAATGTAAGAATTAGAGATTTTTTAATGTTAAGTAATTAAAAAAATTAATCTATTTTAAGATTTAACCCCCTTTGAATTCGTTTGTGCGTTGTGCCACCAGCTCGAGGAACCAGCCTCCTTAGGACACTTAGCCCCGCAGCCCGAGTAGTCAGCCAATAACTCCATCTTAGGTGGTTGTTGTTTTTTAAAGGGTTTGTTAAGTGTTTTGGACATTAAACCAATATTTTCTGAATTTTTAGAATGGTTGAGAGCCTTATGAATTTTGAATATTTTAAATTTAATTAAGGGTTGAAAATTGACTTTTGATTAAGACCAAATCTTGAATGTTTTGTATTTTATTAAAATACTAGACCTTACTACGATCAGTTAGAAGGTAAGTACGTTAAAATCGGATATTTTCTACATTTATTACAAAGGTTTGAAGTTTTGAACTATGTTTTGACTAAAGTTGACGTATTTGTTGACTTTTTAAAATTTGCAAATTTCTGGAATTTAATATTTTTAATAAATACTAGACATCATATGATTTGAATGCAGTGAGTTTGGGTAATTTGGATTTTTCTAGAATAGTTATGGATTATTGAAAGTTTGGCATTTTAATAATGAATTTTAGGGATTTCTTAATTAGAGGGTCTCTTTTGTGATTTGCTTTAAACAAATTCCCAATCTCTTCTTGAAAAACACCTCCAAAGGTCAGGAATAATCTAAGGAGAAATCCCCAAGTGTTTTGGGAGATATTTTTGATTTTTTAATTATTATTAATTAATTATCTCAATAAAACATTGATTTTTTACTTAAAATTAAATTAGGTTTAAATTGCTGTCAAATCAAGGGGCTTCCAATTATCATAGATTAAAGGACTGAATTCTGGTCAGTTTGAGGGTTTATATGTAATTTTCGGATTTAAAATTGGATTTATTACATTTTAGAAGTTTTAAAGGCTTAATTAAGGGGAAAGACTTAGAAAATTAATTAGGGGACCTAATGATCTCAAATCAGTGAAAATTTCCCTAGGGTTGAGGGTGTCACAAGTTCTATGTTCAAAGTTTCAACCAAGGGAATGTGAATCCTAATTATGAAATTTTTCTAAGTTTCTATACAGATCCTTAATTTATTGTCCTTAATTATTACCACTAATCTTGATGGGCTTGAATCAATGTTTGAACTAACCCTCATACTCAATACACAAGGCATGCATGAACCACATAACACATCATCCTAATACCTAAAAAGGAGAGCCTTAGAACTAAGTGTGTGTGCACCTTAAGCATGCAAATCAAGTTAAATCTTATTAATTAAAAGAATTAATCAATGACTAATTATAAAATTAATTATCCACGATTAACCACCATTCCCCCATTGAAACATGTAAACACAATAAAGCTCCATTTAAAATTTCAAATGAATGTTTGAATGCAATACAAGCTAATTTAAATTCACATTACTTTAATTTTTAAATACCTTTACACTTTAAATCTTAATAACTATTAAAATATAGGTAAATTAATCTGATAAAATTACTGGAGATCAAAACAAGTCTGAAATTACTCAAGCCAAATTTTGGACTTAACAGGTTTTACTTATTTAAATATAAAATAAAAATAAGAAATATTATAATAAATTAATTTTAAACTATACAATACTTTTATTAAAAATAATTTTTAGAAAATAGAGGATGAAAAACTGAACAAATGAGAGATTACACTCATTTTTTGGTTCAGTATTAATTACTATAATTTCCAAGTTTCTGTAATTAAAATCAATTAAAACACATTTTTCCTTAATTAAACGACGGCGGTCAGACACCGGCGCGCTCGGATTGGCTGGATCGAAACCGCTGACGGCGGGGACACGCGTCGGCCGCGGACCCTCACGCGTTTTTCACTACCACGTCAGCGGCTCTTGCCAGCCTGTTGATAACCCGCGGGTTCGATCTAACGGCTGAGATCAGATCCCGCGGTTTGATCTCACCAGGAGAAGATCGAACGCGGAGATTCGATCCCGCTGTTCCGAATGGACGCCACTGATCCGCCGGACGGCTGACCGAAGACAAATCGAATGGCGGCGTCGGACCAGTACCGCTGGAAGGGCTCGATCGGTGGACCGTTGATCGAGGCGATCAACGGTCCAGAAAACGTACACTCACCGGAGACCGTGAGGACGCCCTAAAGAAACGTATTTCGCCCGTTCTTTATCGATCGGATCGATCATTTCACTTGAAATTTTTAAACGCAAAGAGTAGGCATGAACAAAATAATGGGGAATAGTTTGTTTTAGGCTAATACCCTAAAAGCATAAAGCTATTTAGATCTATAATGTGAACTAGTCTAGGGTTTTAGGGAGTTATACCGATTAATCTTCGAAATTTCTGGATGGATGAGCTTGTAGATTGTCCAAGTGAAGATCCCCAGCAGAAATCCGAGTCGACACGTCTGGATCGACTGCTATAGGCTTGGGACGGTCTAGGTGGTGGGTTCGCCGGAGAACTCGCCGCCGGTGACGTGCAACCACTTGGGATTTTGTAGTGGGGAGGTAGAGGAAGCTCTGGAGATTCAAAACAACAGGGGACAGGGCTGAAGGGCTTGAGTAGTGAGAGATGATAGGGTTAGAGTGTATGACATAAGGCCTTTCTCCCCCTATTTCAAACGCCCCCAGGCCAAAACGGATGGCTGGGATTGACTCACCAGGTCCTCAGATGTTGCCAAGTGCCCTGGGACAACCAGAAGGCTGACCCAAAGCTGGGCACACGCTCAATCCATTGGGCCTTGGGATAGTGGAGGAGACATTGCCATTTAGGCTAACCAGACCCTGAGCCTGTTTAGAGAGCTCCAAGTGAGCTTTAGGACATTAAGGGGTCGCCTAAAGCAGCTTAATCAAGGGAAAGGGGCTTGCATGTGATAAAGCCTTCTAGAAGAGGTTTAAGCTTGGGTTTGACCAAGGTTTACCAGTCAACTGTCAATGGGGCTGATGTGGCATCCAAGCAGGTCATAGGTCTTTTCCAAGTGGCTGGATGGTATGGCTGAGCTAGGTTCAATGGGTTGAAAGGTTTTGACCATACAAATGGTCTCTTAAGCCTTGAGTTGCCTGGTTTTGACCAGTCAACTCATCAAGGTTTATGAATTTTTATTTTAGGTATTTCAAATGAGTTATTAGGTGGATTGGAGGGTGGTTCCAAGAGCCATGCATGCAATGATTAGGAGGCTTAATGGCCTTTAATGGGCTTCTAGGCCAAAACTGGTTGACTTGGTCAACCAGTTGGGTTCAGGGCTAGAAATGGATTTCAAAAAATTCAGAACGTCATCCTGAGTCTATTGGATGTGGCCCAGTTTTGGAGGGTCGATTTAGTCAAAATCACCATTTGAACCCTTAAGGGCTTGTTTGGTCAACCTAGGTTGACTGGTCAACCAGGTTGACCTAGGTCTGGGTTTTGGGCTCAACAAGTTTGTAAAAGCATTTGGAGACCATGAGGTAGTTCCTGGGTCTGGGGATGTCAAATTTGATCAAAATCCCTATTTGAGTCCCTAAGGGCCTGTTTGTCAACCTGGGTTGACTTGGCAACCAGGTTGACCCAGGTCGGTTTGGAACAGGTTTGAATGATATTTGAAATTTGTCAAAGGTGGTTGCATCCATTTGGGAGCTCATTTGTTTGAATCCCCATTGAGCCCATAGGGTATTTTGGTCAATTTTGACCTATTGGTCAACTATGGTCAAAAATGGGTCTGAAAAATGCAGTTTACTGCTCAATGGGTTAAATTCAAAGGTCTGGAAGTGATTGGAGGCTTGGATAAGGTTCAAAGGTCAAAATCTCAAAAGGGTTATGCTCAGTGGCTAGGTTGTAAATATTTGAAGGTTTTACGCCTTTGAATTTTAATTCAGATTCTGGGTTAGAGACCTCAGAATGGGCTCAAAATTGGAGGGCAAGCCTCTAGAGACCTGCTTATCACTTTGCAAGTGATAGACCCTGAATTAGAGGCCATTTGATTGGGTTTAAAATGTTTGAAAATATTCTGAAAAGGGTCTTTAGGACAAGGCCTCTAAGAGTTTGAATTTGAGTCTGAATTCTGGGTTTGGATTTGATTGAAGTTTGAATTAATTTGGATTTGAATTGGATGGAGTTTGAGATTCAAATTGATCACAGGTAGGGATTAAATTGAAATTGGAGTAGATTAAATATAGGATTTGATTTAAAATTGAGGTTGATCAAAGGTGGAGGTTGATTTGAAGTTGGAGTGATCTTAGGATCTAGAAAAAATTCTAAGATCTAGGATTTAAGGGAATCCTAGGCTCTAGAATAGGCTCTAAGGTCTAGTTCAAGGAAAGATCCTAAGGTCTAGAGTGGATCCTAGTGTCTAGTATTAATCTGGCTTCTGGAAGGGTCTTAGTGACTCATACCAAAATGAGGTCAACAGCTATGTTTGAAGTATTTAGATGATCTTGATGCCTTCAATTTGGGATGCACCTGTTGAATTTAAGGAAGATATTAAATTGAATAACGATTGTTGAGAGAAATTAACCTCGAAAACAGACAATAACCCTCACCCTACATTCATAAGTACCCTGTTGAGTGAGGATGAGTCTCAAAATTTGATTCAACATTTATCCAAGTTTAGGACTTTTCACCTGGACATAGATAAAATGTCAGGCTTATCTGCTGATGTAGTAATTCATAAACTTTGAACTTGGCATGATGCCATCTCAATTTAATAAGCTCCTTAAAGCATGCGTCTAGAGATAGATCAGCAAGTTACTTCTGAGATTAAGAAAATTGGTTGAGGCCAGATTTCTTGGGAGGAATAATACCCCTCTTAGGTTAGCTACACCGTACTAGTCTGAATGTTGAATGATAAAATTTAGATTTATTCGACTATAATATATTTGAATAAGGCATATCCTAAGGATGAATTTCCTTTACCCATACTTGAACTCATGGTGGACATTGACTCCTCACACATTGTTTCCTCCTTTATGGATGGCTCCTCCATTTACAATCAAATCAAGATGGCCCTGGAAGATGAGAGAAACACTGCATTCAGAACTCTTATAGGAATATTTTGTTATAGAGTGATTCCTTTGGCTTAGTAATACCTCTAATGGGCCATGACTATAGTCTTAGACCACTTAATCCAATCAGTAGTGCTATAGAATTGATTTCATTTAACGAGGATAATATTACTATGCATCTGACTATAAGCGATTGCACTGCTATGACCTCAAATGAACCCTAAAGTTCACTTTTAGTGTCACCTCAAGAATTCTTAGCATTCGTAGTGAGGCATCATAGAAATTTAGATGTCCCTCTGAGATTGAATCCATCTTAAATACTGCCTAATAAGAGCCTACCTAGCTAAGATCTCTTATGGTAGGAATGGTTTATATAGGAGGCTCATATCCAATCTTTATAGAAGAAGTCAATCCTTTTATGTCCTAGCCAAAAGGATACCAAATACATATGGTACGAGAAATGCCTAGTGTCTTTAACAATCAAAAATACTTTCAAATTCGCTAATCAAGCAGCCCCTGTTCCGGAGAATCTTTGATCGTCTATACTACCGGCCAACAATGAGTCCTTAGGTGCCCTATTAGCTCATGTGAATGAGAGAGGAAATTAGAATGCTCTCTATTGCCATAGATGAAGACTTCTCCCTGCCAAAATTCAATACCCTTAGATCGAGAAGCATTATCTTGCTTTAGTTTTTATGGCCCAAAAACTAAGACACTACATGCTTTCTTATTTAATCATATTGATTTCTAGAGTCACTCATGCAATTATGACCCAACCTATATTTCAGGATGTTATTCTTGGTTATCTATGATATTGCTTTAATTTGAGATCACTTTCATTCCCCTGCATGTTATGAAAGGACAAGCCATTGCCGACTCCTTACAGCATGCCCACTATTGAACATATTCTCCTTTAAATTAATAATTTAACTTAATGAAAAATTATAAGTTTAAGGGAATACGATCACCCTATCTAAGAATTGTATTTCGGTGGTGTTGCATCCTCTTAAATAGGAAAAAACCTAGAAATATATAATCCCTAAAAAACTGGAATTTGCCTAATTTTCAAAACACTACGAAGGGAAGATGCATTTTTTCTACCATTAACAAAGCCTTACACGAATATGAAGCTGAGCATGAAGATCTGATAACCGTATTGGAACTTATAATTTTAAATGGAGATTAAAGATATTAAAATCCTTGGGATTATCAACTAGTTATAAACTGTTACTAGAAACTTATAAGGTTTTGAACCTAAGCTTCTCAAATACCACTAATACACTGGTCACCTGTTTGAATAAATCCTCATCATAACTTTGTATAGGGTTCCCTATGGAAGTAATTCCTTGCAGATGCCTTAGCAAAGCTTGCCAATAAATTGCATGCATAGAAGAAAACTACATTTTAATAGAGATTCAAGGTTGTCAGTTCCTTTTGCTATAGAATTTGGAGCACATCAATTAGAATTTCTTCAAGATCATTATGTCTCTTCAACAACGACAAAGAAGGTGATAGGAGACAACCATTAATTGATTACCTTCAAATGGGTAAACTTCACCAGAATAAATCTTTCGCCAACCAAATCAGGAAACATGCTTTATCATATGCACTAGTTAAATAATACATTTATCGTTAGTAATTAGAGAAAATGCGGCTATGTTGTTTAGGAAAATGAGATACCATAGAAATTTGTTAACAAAATCCATTCCTTACTATGCGACTCTCATCAATGGGTCCAAAAATGAGCTTAAAATAAATGACTTGGATACACCTAGCCTATGATGATTAATGATTACATGAATATTGCTAGTGTTGTCATCAATGCAAGGTCCATGGTGATGCTTTAATTAGCCACCTAATAGTTGCATCCCACAATATCTTTATGGCCCTATCAAAAGTTAGGGTATAGATGTTATATGGCCAATGATTCTCCTTGTTCAAAGGGCCATCGCTTCATATTACCTACACGACTGATTACTTTTCAAAGTGGACAGAAGAAATTCCCTACGCAATATAACATCACACCATATTTTTAAGTTCATTTGTAACCTTATCGTAAATCTTATTATTCATACCATATAGTATCATATCTAATAATGAGTCCGCATTCAAGTCTTAAAAATTCAATAATTTTATAAGACATCATAACATTGACTGGAAATACTAAACAATCTATTACCCAGGCTAATGGGTTAGTTGAGGCCTTCAACAATACTTTGGTGTAGATTATAAAAAAAAAAAACTTGATGATAATTACCATCAATGGGATGAGAGGTTGGTGGAGCTTTATGGGCCTAATCAGACCATTTATAGAACCTCAACCCAATCAACTCCGTTTGCACTAGTGTATGGGTCTGAGGCCGTTACTTCCTTGAATATCTAGATTCCTTTACTCATAGTTGCAGTCTAGAATCAAATAATCAACACAACAAAATGCAAAACTCTGGTTATAAGAACTTGAAGGCCTTGGAGAGCATCATTCTAGGATCAACAAAATCTAGATATGTATAAGGCTGAATGGTTTAAGCTAATGATAAGTTAGTGAATCTACAACCTTATAATAAGGAGACTCATTCTTGGTTCTTCAGAGGCTGTATCTTAGCTCATCAGAAGATTGGTGGGATGTTTGAACCAACTTGGAAAGTACCCTTCATTGTAGAGACTATCTACAGAAGGATTTGTATTAGCTAATGGATTGTAAAGGAAATCACGCAATATTACCTAAAAAGCATTTCCTTAAGAAAACTATGTTTGATATAGCTATAAAATTTCAATTAAGAAATGTTTTGGTGTTTTGAATTAATTTTTGATCAATCGTATTTTTCACTATATAAGCATTTTCAAATGATCATTAGTCATCATCAAAACTATCCCATCCTCCTCCCTTGGGTGTGATGCTTACATTAGGTTTTCATCCTCTTTGATGGGTATATATTGACCCCATCATCTGATCATTCAACCTTTGTGTTGGCACATTTAGACCCCACCATATGATCATTCAACTTGATCCTCTATGAAGGGCATAATCTCAACCACATCATAGATCATTCAACCCTCTGTGTTGGGAAAATTTTAACCCCGCCACATGGTCATTCAACCTAATTCTCTGTGATGGCATATCTCGACCCCTTCATTAATTACTTGACCCTCTTTATTGGCTATTTGACCCAACCATATGGCCATTCAACTCGATCCTCTATGATGGGCATATCTTGACCACATCATGCTATCACTCGACCCTAGTGTTGGGCATATTTTCACCCCACCACATGGCAATTCAACTTGATCACCTATGATGGGCATATCTCAGCCCCATCATACGATCACTCACCTTTGTATTGGGCATATTTTCAACCCCACATATGGTCATTCAACCTGATCCTCTGTGATGGGCATATCTCAATCCCATCATACGATCACTGACCCTTTTGTTGGGCATATTTTGACCACACCATATGGTCATTCTACCCGATCTTCTATAATGAGCAAATCTCGACCCATCACACAATCACATTAACCCTCATTTGTCGGGCATATTCTTACCCACCACCTGGTCATTTATTAACGATCCTCTATAATGGGCATATCTAGACCCTTCACAGATCACTCGACCATCTATCTTGGGCATATTTTAACCCAACATATGGTCATTTAACCAGATCCTCTATGATGGGCATATCTCAACCCCATCATATATAACTCAACCCTCTATGTTAGACATATTTTGACCCCACCACATGGCCATTCAACTCGATCCTCTATGATGGGTATATATTGAACCCCATCATATGACACTCGACATTATGTGTTGGGCATATTTGACCCCACCAACATGGTTATTCAACCAAATACCCTATGATGGGCATATATCATCCCCATCATACGATCACTCATCCCTCGTATCGGGCTTATTCAATCCCTACCACATGACCATCTAGTCTTCTCCCCTTCAGGTAATGTCGCCTTCCCTTTAGTATTGATCCTCTATATTGGGCATATTTTGACCCCACCACATGATCACCTGCTAGTGCTGGATAATAACCTTTAGGAACCCACCCTACTATCCACTCAACTTTGATTTACCTAAGATTTATATTTCTCTTTCACTAATCTTGATGGCTTGAATCAATGTTTGAACTAACCCTCATACTCATACACAAGGCAATGCATGAACCACATAAACACATTCAATACCAAATCTAGGAGAGCCTTAGACTAAGGTGGTGTGTGCACCTTAAGCATGCCAATCAAGTTAAATCTTAATTAATTAAAAGAATTAATCAATGAATAATTATAAAATTAATTATCCACTGATTAACACCATTCCCCATTGAATTCATGTAAACACAATAAAGCTCCATTTAAAATTTCAAATGAATGTTTGAATGCAATACAAGCTAATTTAAATTCATCATTACTTTAATTTTAAATACCTTTACACTTTAAATCTTAATAACTATTAAAATATAGGTTAAATAAATCTGAGAAAATTACTGGAGATCAAAAACAAGTCTGAAATAACTCAAGCCAAATTTTGGACTTAACATGGGTTTTACTTATTTAAATATAAAATAAAAATAAGAAAACATATTAATAAAATTAATTTTAAACTATACAATACTTTTATTTAAAAATAATTTTAGAAAATAGAGGATGAAAAACTGAACAAAATGAGCTATTACACTCATTTTTTGGTTCAGTATTTAATTTACTATAATTTTCCAAAGTTTCTGTAATTAAAATCAATTAAAACACATTTTTCCTTAATTAAACGGCGGCGGTCAGACACGCGGCGCGCTCGGATTGGCTGGATCGAAACCGCGTGACGGCGGGGACACGCGTCGGCCGCGGGCCGCTTCACGCGGTTTTCACTTAACCACGTCAGCGGCTCTTGCCAGCCGTTGGATTAACCCGCGGGTTCGATCTAACGGCTGAGATCAGATCCCGCGGTTTGATCTCACCAGGAGAAGATCGAACGGCGGAGATTCGATCCCGCTGTTCCGAATGGACGGCCCTGATCTCGCCGGACGGCTGACCGAACGACAGATCGAATGCGCGGTCGGATCAGACCGCGGAAGGGCTCGATCTGGACCGTTGATCGAGCGATCAACGGTCCAGAAAACGTACACTCACCGGAGACCGTGAGTGACGCCCTAGAGAACGTATTTCGCCTCGTTCTTTCGATCGGATCGATCATTTTCACTTGAAATTTTAAACGCAAAGAGTAGGCATGAACAGAAAATAATGGGAATAGTTTGTTTTAGCTAATACCCTAAAAGCATAAAGCTATTTAGATCTAACTAATGTGAACTAGATCTAGGGTTTTAGGGAGTATACCGTTAGATCTTCGAAATTTCTGGATGGATGAGCTTGTAGATTGTCCAAGTGAAGATCCCCAGCAGAAATCCGAGCTCGAACACGTCTGGATCGACTGCTATAGGCTTGGGACGGTCTAGGTGGTGGGTTCGCCGGAGAACTCGCCGCCGGTGACGTGCAACCACTTGGATTTTGTAGTGGGGAGGTAGAGGAAGCTCTGGAGATTCAAAACGAACAGGGGACAGGACTTGAGAGGGCTTGAGTAGTGAGAGATGATTAGGGTTAGAGTGTATGGCATTAAGGCCTTTTCCCCCTATTCAAACGCCCCCAGGCCAAACGGATGGCTGGGATTGACTCACCAGGTCCTCAGATGTTGCCAAGTGTCCCTGGGACAGCCAGAAGGCTGACCCAAAGGCTGGGCACGCCTCAATCCTATTGGGCGGCTTTGGGATGAGTGGAGGAGACATTGCCATTTAAGGCTAAACCAGACCCTGAGCCTGGTTAGGAGAGCTCCAAGTGAGCTTTAGGACATTAAGGGGTCGGCCTAAAGCAGCTTAAATCAAGGGAAAGGGGCTTAGCATGTGATAAAGCCTTCTAGAAGAGGTTTAAGCTTGGGTTTGACCAGGTTGACCAGTCAACTGGTCAATGGGGCTGATGTGGCATCCAAGCAGGTCATGGAGTCTTTCCAAGTGGCTGGATGGGTTGGCTTGAGCTAGGTTCAATGGGTTGAAAGGTTTGACCATACAAATGGTCCCTTAAGCCTTGAGTTGACTGGTTGACCAGTCAACTCCATCAAGGGTTATGAAATTTTTATTTAGGTAATTCAAATGAGTTGATTAGGTGGATTGGAGGGTGGTTCCAAGAGCCATGCATGTCAAATGGATTAAGGAGGCTTAATGGCCTTTAATGGGCTTCTAGGCCAAAACTGGTTGACTTGGTCAACCAGTTGGGTTCAGGGGCTAGAAATGGATTCAACAAATTCAGAACGTCATCCTGAGTCTATTGGATGTGGTCCCAGGGTTTGGAGGGGTCGATTTGGTCAAAATCACCATTTGAACCCTTAAGGGCTTGTTTGGTCAACCTAGGTTGACTTGGTCAACCAGGTTGACCTAGGGTCTGGGTTTGGGCTCAACAAGTTTGAAAAGGCATTTGGAGACCATTGAGGGTAGTTCCTGGGTCTGGGAGGTCAAATTGATCAAAATCCCTATTTGAGTCCCTAAGGGCCTGTTTGGTCAACCTGGGTTGACTTGGTCAACCAGGTTGACCCAGGGTCTGGGTTTGGGCTCAACAGGTTTGAAATGATATTTGAAATTTGTCAAAGGTGGTTGCATCCCATTTGGAGCTCATTTGGTTTGAAATCCCCATTTGAGCCCCATAGGGGTATTTTGGTCAATTTTGACCTATTGGTCAACTATGGTCAAAAATGGGTCTGAAAAATGCAGTTTACTGCTCAATGGGTTAAATTCAAAGGTCTGGAAGTGATTGGAGGCTTGGATAAGGGTTCCAAGGTCAAAATCTCAAAAGGTTATGCTCAGTGGCATAGGTTGTAAATATTTGAAGGTTTTACAGCCTTTGAATTTTAATTCAGATTCTGGGGTTAGAGACCTCAGAATGGGCTCAAAATTGGAGGGCAGCCTCTAGAGACATGTCTTATCACTTTGCAAGTGATAGACCCTGAATCAGAGGCCATTTGATTGGGTTTTAAAATGTTTGAAAAATCTCTGAAAAGGGTCTTTAGGACAAGGCCTCTAGAGTTTGAATTTGAGTCTGAATTCTGGGTTTGGATTTGATTTGAAGTTTGAATTAATTTGGATTTGAATTGGATGGAGTTTGAGATTCAAATTGATCACAGGTAGGGATTAAATTGAAATTGGAGTAGATTAAATATAGGAATTGATTTAAAATTGAGGTTGATCAAAGGTGGAGGTTGATTTGAAGTTGGAGTGATCTTAGGATCTAGAAAAAATTCTAAGATCTAGGATTTAAGGGAATCCTAGGCTCTAGAATAGGCTCTAAGGTCTAGTTCTAGGAAAGATCCTAAGGTCTAGAGTGGATCCTAGGGTCTAGGATTAAATCTGGCTTCTGGAAGGGTCTTAGTGACCTCATACAAAAATGAGGTCAACAAATGGACCCCCAATGTGTGTGGTAGAAGGAACTTCTGCTGCACACATTGGCGTTGACCGAATGGAAGTAAAATTTTGGGAGTGAAAGGGAGATCATCTCCCAACCTCAAGCCTATAGGATGCTAATGGAAGGCTTACACCTATTGGATAAGGAAAACTGGTAAAACCAAGGTAGGGAATACCTAACCTTGGGTCTAAGGAAGGGCATCACCCAACCTTAGGTCTACAGGATGCTGATAGAAGACTTACTCCTAGTAGACAAGGAAACTGGAGAAACCAAGGTAGGGAATACCTAGCCTTGGGTCTAAGGAAGGGCATCACCCAACCTTAGGCCTATAGGATGCTGATAGAAGACTTACTCCAAATAGGCAAATCAACTGGAAACCAAAGTAGGGAATACCTAGCTTTGGGTCTAAGGAAGGGCATCACCCAACCTTAGGTCTACAGGATGCTGATAGAAGACTTACTCCTAGTAGACGGATCAACTGGAAACCAAGGTAGGGAATACCTAACCTTGGGTCTAAGGAAGGGCATCACCCAACCTTAGGCCTATAGGATGCTGATAGAAGACTTACTCCAAATAGGCAAATCAACTGGAAACCAAAGTAGGGAATACCTAGCTTTGGGTCTAAGGAAGGGCATCACCCAACCTTAGGTCTACAGGATGCTGATAGAAGACTTACTCCTAGTAGACGGATCAACTGGAAACCAAGGTAGGGAATACCTAACCTTGGGTCTAAGGAAGGGCATCACCCAACCTTAGGCCTATAGGATGCTGATAGAAGACTTACTCCAAATAGGCAAATCAACTGGAAACCAAAGTAGGGAATACCTAGCTTTGGGTCTAAGGAAGGGCATCACCCAACCTTAGGTCTACAGGATGCTGATAGAAGACTTACTCCTAGTAGACGGATCAACTGGAAACCAAGGTAGGGAATACCTAACCTTGGGTCTAAGGAAGGGCATCACCCAACCTTAGGCCTATAGGATGCTGATAGAAGACTTACTCCAAATAGGCAAATTAACTGGCAAACTAGGATGGTGCCACGAAGGGCGTACTCCATCACTAGCGAATGGGAATCAGGGTGGTGCCACGAAGGGCGTACTCCACCACTAATCCCCGGTGAAATGCCAGGGTGGTGCCACGGAGGGCGTACCCACCACTAGCGGGTCTAATCCTAAGGAAGGAAAGACCTAACCTTAAGGAAAGGCGAAGAGCGTTAAAAAAAAACTTAAAAAAAAGGTAGAATTAAGTTGTAAATCAAGAAAAGGAAGTTTTATTGATTGATAAAATGAGCTACATCAAGCATAGTATTTCTTAAGGAAACGCCCATTAACAGGTAGCATTGGGTGGTTCCCTTTACAATCTACTAACTGATACGAGCCTCCTTCGTAGACAGTCTCTATAACGAAGGGTCCTTCCCATGTAGGTTCAAATTTGCCTCCCAGCTTCCGATGGGCCAAGATAGGCCTCCGAAGGACCAATACCAAGTCTCCCGCTTGGAAGGTCCTAGGTCGCACTAACTTATCGTGGGCTTGAACCATACGGGATTTATACAACTCTAAACTTTGTTGAGCTTGGAGACGTCGCTCTTCAAGGCCTTCGAGTTCTTCCAATCGTAGTTTTGCATTTTGTTCATTGGTAATTTGATTCTGAACTGCAATTCTAAGCGAAGGGATTTGTATTTCCAAGGGCAGAACAGCCTCAGATCCATACACTAGTGCAAACGGGGTGGATTGGGTCGGGGTTCTATAAGTGGTACGATAAGCCCACAGAGCTTCCACCAACCGCTCATCCCACTGTCGTTTGTTATCATCAAGGGTCTTTTTGACAATTTGCACCAAGGTTTTGTTGAAGGCCTCGGCCAATCCATTTGCCCGAGGGTAATAGATCGTCGAATATCTCCAATCAATATTATGGCGCCTTACAAAACTATTGATTTTTGTAGACTTGAATGCGGACCCATTATCGGATATGATTCTGCGGGGTACGCCGAATCGATATACAATATGGTCACGAAAGAATTTTAAGACATGGTGTGATGTTACGTTTCGTAGGGGAATTGCTTCCGCCCACTTTGAAAAGTAATCAGTTGCTGCTAATATGAAACGATGACCTCTCGCGGAGGGAGGGTCAATCGGCCCAATGATATCCGTGCCCCAACTTTCAAAGGGCCACGAGGCTATCGTAGGGTGTAACACATTAGGCGGCTGATGTAAAACCACACCATGGACCTGACATTGATGACAGTGCTTTGCCGTATTCATGCAATCGTCAATCATTGTAGGCCAGTAGTATCCAAGTCTCTTAATCTTTAATTTCATTTTTGGACCCGATTGATGAGCACCGCACAGTCCTGAATGAACTTCATTAACAATTTTCTGGGCTTCTCGCTTGTTCAAACAGCGCAGCCACATGTGATCGAAAGACCGACGGTACAACAGATCGTTAACTAGTGCATATGATAGGGCACGTTTCCTAATCTGGTTGGAGAGTGATTTATCCTGGGGAAGCTTCCCTTCTTTAAGGTAATCGACTAAGGGTCGTCTCCAATCGCCTTCTTCGTCAGTTGTCGAAGAGGCAGAGAGGATCTGAAGGGGAGTCTTATTAATGTATTCCAAATCTATAAGAGAAAGAGTCTTACGACCCTGTATCTCTATAGGGATGGAATCCTCCTCAGGACATGCAAATTCCTTTGCAAGTTTTGCTAAGGCATCCGCCGCAGAATTGCTTCCACGGGGAACCCTATACAAAGTAGCAATGGGGATTTGTTCCAACAAGTGAAGCGTGTACTGGTGATATTTTAGGAGATTCGGATTCAAGACTTTATAAGTTCCGGCGACTTGGTTAATAACTAGTTGGGAATCTCCAAAGATCTTAATCTCTTTAATCTCCATTAGAATTGCAAGTTCCAAACCAGTTATCAGAGCTTCGTATTCAGCTTCGTTGTTTGTGCAAGGCTCCGATAAGTGGTAGGAAAAATGCATCATTCCTTTTTCTGGTGTAATAAAAATTAGACCGACTCCAGCCTTTCCAGGAATTACAGATTGTTGGGTCGCAATCCTACAAGAGGATGCTGCCCCATCAAAATATAATTCCCAGATGGCCTCGCTAGATTCCCCCAAACTCATGATTTGTTCGTCGGGTAAGTCATCATTCAGAGGAGAATCTGCTGGCAGCGGGTGTGCTGCCAGAAAGTCGGCAACAGCCTGTCCTTTCACAGCACGGAGAGGAGTGAAAGTAATCTCAAATTGCAACAATATCATAGACCAACGGGCTAAACGTCCTGACAACGTAGGTCGGGTCATAAGATATTGCAAAGGATTAACTCTTGAAATCAGACTGATTGAGTGGGAGAGCATGTAATGCCTCAGTTTCTGAGCTGCAAAAACTAAAGCAAGACAATGCTTCTCAATTGACGGGTATCGAATTTCAGTAGGAAGGAGTCTTCGACTAAGGTAGTAGAGAGCATTCTCTTTTCCTTCGTCGTTAACTTGAGCTAACAGAGCACCTAAAGACTCATCTAGAGCTGCGGTGTAGAGGATTAATGGCTTTCCGGGAATCGGAGCTGCCAAGACTGGCGGGTTAGAAAGATATTGTTTGATATCGTCAAAAGCATTTTGACACTTCTCGCCCCATACGAATTTAGTATCCTTTTTCGCAAGGACAGAGAAGGGTTGACATCTCCCGGAAAGGTTAGAAATAAATCTCCTTATATATGCCAATCTACCTTGTAGAGACCTTAACTGAGTAAGGCTCTTAGGGGATGGCATATCTAAGATGGCTTCAATTTTAGCAGGATCTATCTCGATTCCGCGGTGCCTCACTACGAATCCTAAGAATTTTCCCGAAGCGACGCCGAAGGCGCACTTCAAGGGGTTCATTTTCAAATCGTAGCGGCGCAACCGTTCGAAAACAACTCTTAAGTCATACAGATGAGCCTCTTTAACCTTGCTCTTGACAACTAAATCATCAATATAACATTCAACTTGATTATGAATTAAGTCGTCAAAGATACGGGTCATGGCCCGTTGGTAGGTTGCTCCGGCATTCTTTAGGCCGAATGGCATTACCTTATAACAAAAGATTCCAATAGGGGTTCTGAACGCCGTATTTCTCTCATCTTCAGGGGCCATCTTGATTTGGTTATAACCCGATGAGCCATCCATGAAGGAGAAAATAGCATGTGAGGAGGCGATGTCCACCATGAGTTCTGGTATTGGTAGGGGGAACTCATCCTTAGGGCATGCCTTATTCAGATCCCTATAGTCGACACAAATCCGAATCTGACCATTTTTCTTTCGAACTGGCACGACGCTGGCCACCCAAGAGGGGTATTGTTCCTCTCGAATGAATCCGACTTCTGCCAATTTCTTAACTTCAGAAACGACTTGTTGCTCAATCTCTAAGCGCATGCGTCGAGGAGCTTGTTTAACAGGAATGGCATCATGCCGAACCCCAAGTTTGTGAACTGCTACCTCAGCAGGCAAACCTGGCATTTCATCGTATGTCCAGGCAAAGCAATCCCTGAACTCGAATAACAACTGGATTAAGTCTTGGGTTTCACCCTCGCTTAACAAAGTACTTATGAAAATCGGACGGGGGTCATCATCGTTTCCCAGGTTGATTTCTCTCAACTCATCGACTGTCGACTTAATTTCCTCTTCAAATTCAGGGGGTGCATCCCGAACTTGAAGATCATCGGGATCGTCTAAAGTCTCCAAACAGAGTCCATCTAGAGGACAAGGAGGATCTGTAGGGACATTTGGAGAATCGAGATGGTAAGTTATCATTAGGCAATACTCATCATCATCGAATGAACTAATTGTTCCAAAGCCAATACCACTTGTTGGATTTTTATTTATTTTTGTTCGCCAAATATTCTCGTGGTATCTAGCTTGACCCTTAGTCCATCGGTACGGTATAGAACCTTTAGAAAAAGTGTTTTTTACACAAACAGGGAAGTAGCCGAAAGGTAATTCCATTAATTCATTAAAATCTGCCTCCTCAAGGGTTACATCGCCTTCGTCCCTTGCGGAGGAGGAGCCAGGAAAGAATTTCTGGACTTTCTTAACTTCACCATCCAAGTTGGGGGCCACTTTGACTTCCAACCCTACAACCCTGCCTGCCGACAGTGGGGTCAGAGAAAGGGCCTCAATCCTTCTAGTGAGCTTTTCATACATTGTTAATTCGGGCTCGTCACTTTTAACTTTTGAAATATCTACCTCAGGGTCACTGTCCTGGTCTAAGGTGAGATCAAATTTTGGAGGAGTATTTATGTTTTGACAATCGAGAGAGAGGGCAGCACCTTGACTTTCTAGCTCACTATCGGAATCTGATTCCAAATCAATGTATACGGGTGCTGCTCTCCTGTCTAATGAAGCACGGCCTCGACCTCGTGCCCTTAAAGCCATCCTCCCACCTCTTTGAGGTAATGTGTTTGGAGGTCTAAGGACAACAATATCAGAGTCGTCTTCACTACTCGATTGAATCATTTCTTGATTGATATTCTTATCTTTTTCTTTCTTTTGGTTGAATTTTTGTTCAACCATTTTCTCCTCAAATTTGATCTCTAATTTAGAACGGGACGAAGACCCTTTTGGTACAAAATATGCAGCATCTTCGTAGATCCCAATTTCTTGAATTGAGAATGGTTGCAAATCACCCTTAATCACATGTTCAATGCCATCTCGTTGATACTTAATGCATTGGTGCAGGGTAGATGGAACCATTCTATATTCGTGAATCCAAGGTCTACCTAGAAGTGCGTTAAAGGACGTAGTCGAATCAATTATATGAAATTTAGCTTCAGTTTTTAAACCTCCTATTTCCAGGAGTAGAGTGATCGAACCTAAAGCTCTCTCGCCCTTCTCGTTGAACCCACGAAGCACCAACCTGTCGGTTGAAAGCTTGCTAGTATCAACTCTGAGATAAGCAAGGGTCTTTATGTTCATCACGTTGACCGATGCACCCGGATCAACAAGGACTCTTGATAACTTGAAATTTCCCACATTTACAGTAATGTAGAGGGGACGATTGTGGTCAGCAGTTCTCAAGAGTAAATCTTCGTCTGAAAAGGTAACCCCAGGGACCTCTTTGAAGTAGAGAGCCTCACCTTCTGAAGTTGCAGCCAACTGTGTTAAGCAAATCTCGGGATCGAGAAGTGCTTTAATTAGAGACTCCCTCATTTCTTTGGAAAGAAGGAGGGCGTCATAAATACTTAATTTTGCTGGCAACTTCCTAAGGTGGGCTAGAACATTATAATCAACCTTAGGAACGACAGACTCGAAACCCGGAGGAATTAGAGGGAATTCTGGTTGTTGAGGGGAATCCGGACTTAGATTTTCGAATGAGGATTGCTTGCCTTTGTCCTGAGGGGGCAACCTAGGGGGTAAGACTTTGCCGCCACGGAGTTGCACCTGTTCGACGTCTTCGGGCGGGCAAACTAGGGCAGTGTCTACACACACCATAGGTGTTGGATCATCATTTTCTGAAAGCGAGTCAGAATCTGAAAGTTCTATCAAGATAGGATTTCCTTGAAAATTGATTTGAGGGAAATCACTTTCTGATAAAGCTTCACATTCGACCTTTTCTTGAATAGTCGATTCGGGGAGGTTGGTTTGACTAACCTCAATATTTGGTTCATTAGGAGTTTGATTTGAAACAGGAGAGTCATCAATTTGCATTTGAGATTCATGGTTAATCATCAAGACAGAAGTAGAAGGATGTTTTTTATTCATCTTTTGACCCTTCGCCTTTGATGGGGCAAAGTAAAAGTCAGATAACAAAAGAGGGGAAAGGGTTTTAACACCACCATCCTCCATTCTAATACATCTCTCATCTACACACTTCCTCTCTACAAAATCAAATTTTTCTTCTTTTACATTTTTCTCAGTAGTTCCTAAGACTACTGGAGAGGAAAGTGGCTCAACATCCTTCTGCGAAGCATCCAGGTCAACCTTCCACACCGGGGCCTGGGCTATCGTAGTCAGCTGTTGAGAAAGATGAAAAGACTTGTTAATCGACTTTTTAAGTGCCCGGGACAGAGCAATGTCCCAACCATCTTCAACAAAACAAGAAGAGTTAAGAGGATTACCTGAAATGGTCTTAATTGAAGCCTTTTCTGGATCGACCAAGTATTCTTTAGGTATTATGATGTTACCTTGGGTGTAGTTCCTCTCAAGCCAATCTTTGAACACAACGCAGTCCTCAAGAGGATGACTAAGCATCCTGTGGTACGGGCAATACTTGGGATCATCTTTCTTACTCTCATCCTCAGGCCTCCTAGCCTCTGGCAACTGAAAATCCGGTTTCTTTAACAGACTCCTGAAGATCTTCTTAACTGACTCCCTTTTAAATGGATAAGGCTTTGCCAATCTCTCTCTAAAAGGGATGAAAGAAGGATCTCTAGTATGTTGAGGAACTATCTGAAAGGGCTGCTTCTGAGGCGGCTGTGGTGGAAGTGGAGTGCTAGGCTGACTAACCACTGGCCTCTTTCCTTTATCTACTGCTGAGACCACAGCTTTCTTTTCAAATGTCTTCACCAGTTTTGGACCCTTCCTTTCTTCAGACTGCTCTCGTAAGAATGGCATCCTAGGAGCCTCTTCCTGCAAATTGCTAGCCTTATTAAGAAGTTTTTCAAAAGTTTTGATAGTGAAACCCTTCAGTAGAAAAGCAACAGGGCCGTGGATATTCTTCAACAGAATCTCCACAGCATGTTGTTCTTGCAACTGGGGTTCACACTTCATCGAGAGGTTTCGCCACCTCAAGATGTACTCAACTAGAGACTCTCCCGGCTTTTGCTTTTCAACCACGAGATCGCCCACGGTGGTGCGTTGTTGCGCTCCAGAAAATCTCTTAAGAAAGAGGTTTTCTAGGTCGCTAAAGGTTCTTACTGAACCGTTGGGCAGATCGGCGTACCATTCAAAAGCAATGCCGGACAGACTACTTACAAATTGGCGAAATAGCAGAGCATCTGACCCTCCTGCGTTGCAACAGCTTGCTCGGAAGTGGGCCAGATGCTGTCTCGGGTTTTCGATTCCAGTGAAAACTTTAAAAGTTGGTGGCACAAAGCCCTTTGGGTAAGGAACTAAGTCATATTCCTCGGGGTAGGGTCTACCCTTTGAAATAGACACAGTTCCTTGAGCATGGGCTAAGGCCTCCCTTACCTGGTCCTCAATTAATTGCTTGATATCCTTCTGAGGTGGGATTGAAGGAATGGAGGAGACTGCAGGGTGAACTGGAGGTGTCTCTACTGGACAAGGGAGAGTCACAGGTGGTGACTCGAGAGGTCTGGAATTGAATTCTGCCCTTTTGGCCTTTTCTGTGAGCTCTCGAGCTGACTGGTGGATCATAAAAGACTCTTGCTGTGATTTGTCTAATTTCTCTTGCATTTCTCTAACTTGTGACATCATGCTAGCAAGCTGAGTCTCCAAGTTTTTTATGTGTTCTTCATCTCCATCTTTCACAGACTCATCTGACTCTGACTCAACAGCATGCGGATCATCATCCTTAACAAATCGGCGCTTGCTGGGCTCAGCTTCTTTATTAGATCCTCTGGTTTCGACCACATGAATGCCCCCAACATAATCATCTTCATCTCCGAGGAGATCATCCGTATCAGGGTCAAAAGAAGCCATTCCTTCTTTGTTCAACAAGATGTTTCTTATTTCTTGGACTACCTCCTCGACCGGTCTATCCCCAATTGATTTAGGGTCAAGGGGTAAGTATCCTTTATACTCAGCCATATCAAACAACTCTTCAGAATCCATAAGGGCAATGATTTCTGTAAGTTTTGGATTAGGATCTGGTTGAAATTTTGTATCTGGTTCATCTTCCATCTCTAAATCCTGGTCAATTCTCTCCTCTTCGACTATCCCAGAGCTGGTAGTCAGAAGAGTGGCATCCTCTACAGGGAGAGGGACATATTCCTCAGGAGAAGTAGGAGCTTGTAAAGTGATAGTTCCCACATCTGGTAAGGTAAGGTCCTCAGACACCTGACTAAGGGGCCTAGGAATGACACTCGAACTTTGGGGATCATTAACTGGGGTAGCAGGAACGGTGACTATTGGATCCGGGGTCAAACTGGCTGTGGCAGGACTATCAAATGAAACAACTGGAGTACTAGCCTGAACATCCATCAATTCAACTGCACTCGGAATAGGGTCGACTGAAACTCGTTGGAGCTGCAGAATGAACTTAGAAGTTCTAGGAGGTGGTGGCAGACTCTCCAACTTAGTTCTTTTTGGCACATATCTCCTTTCAGGAGATTTAGGTCTTTTTCCTTTAAGGTCCACAGACTTTTGGGCTTCAACCCCCTTTGGTTTGACAATCACAGAGGCCAATCTTACAGGTTTATGTGGGGGTACCGGGGGTCTACCAGTAGAGTGGCGGCCTCTCTCGGACCCAGTCAACACAATACCCTCTGTTTGAGAGGACAGAGGGCGTGGCACCCAGTGATATCCATCAACCAGTACCGAAGTAGCGGGCTGTCTAGCATACTTCTTATTCTTCCTAACGAATTGAGGGGTTAAATTCTTTGCTTCAGATACTTCTTCCTTCAGCACTTCTTTTTGGAAGCGATGTGAGATCACTCCCTTTAACTGTTTCACATATTCCTCTTTAGTCTGCCCAGTCTGTGCGGCGCAGGTATGAATTATATTTCTCAAAGTTCTTGTTTTTTGGAGATGTTTTTCTTTCTGAGTCTTCTTGGTCGAGTAGTCGACCGGGCATGGTGGAGAACGGGCTATCCTAGCTATCCTCTCCTCCCCTTGAGCTGAAGCCAGGGGGTAAAAGCGACTTCCCTTCAGGAGGGGAGAGGAAGCAGGAATAGGTAGCTCCTCAACAGCCTCAGGTTCTACTTGAGCCAAGGTCTTAAAGGGTAGAACTCTCTTAGCCTTAGAGATTTTCTTTCTAAGTCTCCTCAAGTAATTCTTCTTCTGATTCTTCGTGGTGAATCTAAGTCCAGAACTAGACCCTTCTTCAAAAACAGACTTAATTTCAGTGGAAGGCTCAACAACTGGTTCAGGTTGTTTCTGATCATCACTGACTACTGGCAAGGTGGGTGCATATCCCACAATTAACTCAACTACTGGGGGAGTTTCCTTACTGGCATCCAGGCTCACAATCTGGTGTCCATCCATAGAGAGCTCTAGAGTACTAAATCCCATTCCAAAAATAACAGTGCTTCCTTGGTCATTAACAGTTGAGGACAACTCTCGGTCAAAAGAGAAAATCAGTTGGCCAGCCATTTGAAATTTTCTGAAAGTTAAAGAAAATGATTGAAATTAGATTTTTTTTGAAAAGAGTAGTAAAAAGCATTTTATTATTATTTTTTTTTGAAAGTATGACATATATTGGCCCACGAGGAAATCGTATGGGGTAACATATGTCGACTTGGAGTTTAAGAAGATTTTTGAGGAAATTTTGAGAATTTGAAATGGGTTTTCTTACAAGTTCGAAAACACAACGGACAGAGTTTCCCCTTGCCCGAAGGCTTATGGAATTGTGAGAAAGCCCAAGTAAAAAGGAATAGTTCAACCCTCCCCACCCTTAGAAGTCAAAGGGGAAATGAGGGGGTTAAAACTAACAAGTTTGGAATGAAATCAAAAATTTTGAATGCTTTTCAATTTTAAGGATTTATATGTTGAACGAAAAATTTATTGACCATAAATCCATAAAATTAAAAAAGATATCCAGAGATCTGATTTGACACTGTCGCCTCACAGGCTATGCCGGGGCAGAAGGTCAAAATCAGAACAGAAATCTAAATGAAATCAAATTTAGAGGTAAAACCTCTCTTTTAATATTTTGTTATTATTTTAGATGTTGGCCACACTAACCCAAGGAAGAAATGAGTAAGGGACCGACAGAAGAAATGATAGTTAAAACTACCGATGAAACAAATTTTTGCCATTATTAAAGATGGAGAGAGAGATTTGTCCCACCGGGCGTGCCATTTTTTGTTGGTGGAATTTTGAAAATATGTTTTGAAAATATTGGTTTTCTTTGGGACTTAAAATTGAATTCTAAAATCGAATTATCTCGTTAGAAAAAAGTATATCACCTCGAGAGGTGAGAATAAAATTTCATAACGGTATTCAGATTTAGAATTATGAAATTCATCTTGAATATTATGACCGGATGCTAAAGAGAACTTCATATGGCCCCGAAGGGTCAAAATGAGGTTCAATTGAATATTCAGCTACAATATTCAAGAAGTGTGATCGTTAGGTTCACATCCAAAGCCTTATCAAAGAAAGATGTATCTCCCCGAAGGGGGGAAATATCATTCGATGATAATTCTTTGAATATGATAACAATGATCACTAATATTTTAAATTTTCCCAGAGAAATCCAATTGAGTTTTGAGAAATCAATTTTTTAAAATCAGGTGCGTGTGTGGTTCTAAATCTCCTACGAGCGCAAGCCCTCGTAGTTAATTACATCGTAAGAAAACGAGGTCTCCTACGAAAACTCTCGATTAAAATAATGGCAAAATTTTGTTAGAATTTCTAGGAGTGATATCAAAGTATGAATAGAATTATTGGAAAATCAAAAGGGAATGGATCAAAATTGAGCAGTTATTAACGGAGTCAAAGGATGAGAGGTAGGGGACACTTTGACATTCCAGAACCATCCGGAAGTGTCCCAACTTAATCTAAGTGTTGGGCTTTATGTTTTGGATTGAAATGAAGCTTTAATTAGAATTGAGCATTTTATTAGAAATTTGGGATTAGATTCCCGAAATTTGGGGTCTTATAATCAAAGATCTGCCCCGGATCCTAAATCTATTTTGGACACTGGATCACAGTCGTCCGATCCTAACTAATGCAGTGCAAGGTCTGGACTTACCCCGGCCTGGATTGGGGAGCCAGCTAACCACCTAATCGGTTTAAAAGAGATGAATCCGGTCTTTTATGAAAGAGTGGTAGGGACGTTATAATTAAAGTTTTGGGGAGGCGGGGCCGACATCTAGAGATTTTCCTACTTGGCCCCTTGGACTTATGTTGGGTGCTAAAATGCTAAGGACTATGAAATTAAAATTTTGACTCTTTAATTTGTATCTAATGCAATGCATGCTGGTTAATAACCTCAAATCAAATATGCTTGAAATTTTTTTAAAAATAGGCTTATAAAATAATTTTTTAGAAGACTGGACTTCCCCAGGTCCGGCACCTCGTCCTCATAGGTCAGACTATCCGGACTCTACCCGCAGGCGGGGAAGGGTCTAAAACAAGGAAAGAAGAATGCAAAAATATGCATGCGACCCCAGGGTCGATCCCCGGCTAATTCCCTAGATTCGTTATCTTTCTATGTTATTTAGACTCACTAAAATTTTAGACTTTTAAAATTATGAGTATAAAACTTTCACACCCTCACGAGCCTCACGTATCCAGGCGAAAACAAAGAGCGGCATGCAATCGCCAAAAAACTAGTAAAAATAAATAATCCTAAAGGCAATCAAATCATCACATCAAATACAAATTAATTAATAAATGTCCATAGGCAGAATTGCCTTGCTTATTACAAACCAGAATATTACAGAAAGTAAAGTGGCCGGGCACCACTGACAACAACCCGGATTCTAAGCCTAGTAATGACGCAAGTTATTTTGAGTGGGATATTCTCAATCTTCAAATCTTCAAATCTTCAATTTCATTCTTCTTTGGACTCCTTTTCTTCAATCTTCTTGGAATCTTCGTAGTGGATTACCCAAATGGACAAGAGGGCACTTCCCTCTAAGGGGGAAGGCCACTCTTTCCTCTTTGGGTAAGGAAGAGGTATGATCCAAATTTAGATTTCCAAATGGAAAAGGAGTGTTCCCTAAAGGGGTATCCTTTCCTCTTTGGAATCCAAGCTTTGGATCTATGTATCCCAATTCAAAATAAACTTTCACAACACTTGACACTTGCACAAATTACATTTATATCAAAATAAAAGATCTAGACTCACCTGCAGGGTTATCCTAAGCAATTAATATATATAAAGCAGTTATTCCCAAGCAGTTGTATATGAGCAAAAAAAAAGTAAACACACTGGCCACGCTCTTTTTATGATTTGGGGGCTTTAGCAGCTGAAGCACCTGTGCAAAGAGTTTATAATATTTATACATTTTTTTTGATTTGCCCCCTTTTTTTATTGCCCTGCATGGGCGTGGCCACCTGCAGAAAACTGTGTCAACATCCAGATCGTACCTAACCTAAGGGTAATCTAGTCGCCAAACACATCAATCCATCCACAGAGTACAGAAAAAAGTAAGCAAACACAGCAAAGCAATTTCATCCACAACATGCAGTGAAAACTACGAAAAACCCGGCACACAGCAGTAAAGTAAACACCGGCCTAACCTAGATCTAGAGTTGGTTATCCTAGCACATCATCTAAAGTGTGTGAGAAAGGTCGTGTGGCTGGGGTAGATCCTAAAGTGGGTTATTAATTGAAGTTGTCTAAAAGTTTGGATTTGTTAAGGCTTAAAAGGGAATTTAAATTAAAATTTAAGTATTAATGAATTAAGAATTTTAATTAAACATGTTTTAAAAGTTAATTGATTACTACCTTTGTTTCACACCGAGGCCGTGAAGTTTATTTCACCTTCCTTGGGGCTAAGCTAATAGCCTCGTAGGCCTGGGTTACCCAGTAGCAATCGGGGTTGATTAAGTTATTTAAGTTGGTTGGAACTAAAGGAGTGGAGTTAGTCGCTGATTTTTAAAGTTGATTAATTTAAGTTTTCCATTAATTGATTCGTGGCGTTGTGCCACCAGGCTCGAGGAACCAGCCTCCTTATGACACTTAGCCCCGCAGCCCGGAGTAGTCCAGCCGATAAACCAAATTAATGTAATTGAATTAGAGATTTTTTAAAATGTTAAGTAATTAAAAAAATTAATCTATTTTAAGATTTAACACCCCTTTGAATTCGTTTGTGGCGTTGTGCCACCAGGCTCGAGGAACCAGCCTCCTTAGGACACTTAGCCCCGCAGCCCGGAGTAGTCCAGCCAATAAACTTCATCTTTAGGGTGGTTGTTGTGTTTTAAAGGGTTTGTTAAGTGTTTTGGACATTAAACCAATATTTTCTGAATTTTAGAATGGTTTGAGCCTTATGAATTTTGAATATTTTAATGATTTAATTAAGGGGTTGAAAAATTGACTTTTTGATTAAGACCAAATTCTAGAATGTTTGTATTTTATTAAAATACTAGACCTTACTACGATCAGTTAGAAGGTAAGTACGTTAAAATCGGATATTTCTACATTTTATTACAAAGGTTTGAAGTTTTGAACTAGTTTTGACTTAAAGTTGACCGATTTGTTGACTTTTTAAAATATTGCAAATTTCTGGAATTTAATATTTTTAATAAATACTAGACATCAATATGAGTTGAATGCAAGTGAGTTTGGGTAATTTGGATTTTTCTAGAATTAGTTATGGATTATTGAAGTTTGGGCATTTTAATGAATTTTAGGGATTTCTTAATTAGAGGGTCTCTTTTGTGATTTTGCTTTAAACAAATTCCCAATCTCTTGAAAACACCTCCAAAGGTCAGGAATAATCTAAGGAGAGATCCCCAAGTGTTTGGGAGATTTTTTTGATTTTTTAATTATTATTAATTAATTATCTCAATTAAACATTGATTTTTTACTTAAAATTAAATTAGGGTTTAAATTGCTGTCAAATCAAGGGGCTTCCAATTATCATAGATTAAGGACTGAATTCTGGTCAGTTTGAGGGTTTATATGTAATTTTCGGATTTAAATTGGATTTATTACAATTTTTAGAAGTTTTAAAGGCTTAATTAAGGGTTTAAGACTTAGAAAATTAATTAGGGGACCTAATGATCTCAAAAATCAGTGAAAATTTCCCTAGGGGTTGAGGGTGTCACTAAGTTCAAATGTTCAAAGTTTCAACTCAAGGGAAAGTGAATCCTAATTATGGAAATTTTTCTAAGTTTTCTATACATGAGTCCTTAATTATTGTCCTTAATTATGTCACTAATCTTGATGGGCTTGAATCAATGTTTGAACTAACCCTCATACTCAATACACAAGGCATGCATGAACCACATAAACACATTCAATACCTAAATCTAGGAGAGCCTTAGACTAAGTGGTGTGTGCACCTTAAGCATGCAAATCAAGTTAAATCTTAATTAATTAAAGAATTAATCAATGAATAATTATAAAATTAATTATCCACTGATTAACCACCATTCCCCATTGAATTCATGTAAACACAATAAAGCTCCATTTAAAATTTCAAATGAATGTTTGAATGCAATACAAGCTAATTTAAATTCATCATTACTTTAATTTTTAAATACCTTTACACTTTAAATCTTAATAACTATTAAAATATAGGTTAAATAAATCTGAGAAAATTACTGGAGATCAAAAACAAGTCTGAAATAACTCAAGCCAAATTTTGGACTTAACAGGGTTTTACTTATTTAAATATAAAATAAAAATAAGAAAACATATTATAAAAATTAATTTTAAACTATACAATACTTTTATTTAAAAATAATTTTAGAAAATAGAGGATGAAAAACTGAACAAAATGAGCTATTACACTCATTTTTTGGTTCAGTATTTAATTTACTATAATTTTCCAAAGTTTCTGTAATTAAAATCAATTAAAACACATTTTTCCTTAATTAAACGACGGCGGTCAGACACGCGGCGCGCTCGGATTGGCTGGATCGAAACCGCGTGACGGCGGGGACACGCGTCGGCCGCGGACCGCTTCACGCGGTTTTCACTTAACCACGTCAGCGGCTCTTGCCAGCCGTTGGATTAACCCGCGGGTTCGATCTAACGGCTGAGATCAGATCCCGCGGTTTGATCTCACCAGGAGAAGATCGAACGGCGGAGATTCGATCCCGCTGTTCCGAATGGACGGCCCTGATCTCGCCGGACGGCTGACCGAACGACAGATCGAATGCGCGGTCGGATCAGACCGCGGAAGGGCTCGATCTGGACCGTTGATCGAGCGATCAACGGTCCAGAAAACGTACACTCACCGGAGACCGTGAGTGACGCCCTAGAGAACGTATTTCGCCTCGTTCTTTCGATCGGATCGATCATTTCACTTGAAATTTTAAACGCAAAGAGTAGGCATGAACAGAAATAATGGGGAATAGTTTGTTTTAGCTAATACCCTAAAAGCATAAAGCTATTTAGATCTAACTAATGTGAACTAGATCTAGGGTTTTAGGGAGTTATACCGTTAGATCTTCGAAATTTCTGGATGGATGAGCTTGTAGATTGTCCAAGTGAAGATCCCCAGCAGAAATCCGAGCTCGAACACGTCTGGATCGACTGCTATAGGCTTGGGACGGTCTAGGTGGTGGGTTCGCCGGAGAACTCGCCGCCGGTGACGTGCAACCACTTGGATTTTGTAGTGGGGAGGTAGAGGAAGCTCTGGAGATTCAAAACGAACAGGGGACAGGGCTTGAGAGGGCTTGAGTAGTGAGAGATGATTAGGGTTAGAGTGTATGACATTAAGGCCTTTTCCCCCTATTCAAACGCCCCCAGGCCAAACGGATGGCTGGGATTGACTCACCAGGTCCTCAGATGTTGCCAAGTGTCCCTGGGACAGCCAGAAGGCTGACCCAAAGGCTGGGCACGCCTCAATCCTATTGGGCGGCTTTGGGATGAGTGGAGGAGACATTGCCATTTAAGGCTAAACCAGACCCTGAGCCTGGTTAGGAGAGCTCCAAGTGAGCTTTAGGACATTAAGGGGTCGGCCTAAAGCAGCTTAAATCAAGGGAAAGGGGCTTAGCATGTGATAAAGCCTTCTAGAAGAGGTTTAAGCTTGGGTTTGACCAGGTTGACCAGTCAACTGGTCAATGGGGCTGATGTGGCATCCAAGCAGGTCATGGAGTCTTTCCAAGTGGCTGGATGGGTATGGCTTGAGCTAGGTTCAATGGGTTGAAAGGTTTTGACCATACAAATGGTCTCTTAAGCCTTGAGTTGACTGGTTGACCAGTCAACTCCATCAAGGGTTATGAAATTTTTATTTAGGTAATTCAAATGAGTTGATTAGGTGGATTGGAGGGTGGTTCCAAGAGCCATGCATGTCAAATGGATTAAGGAGGCTTAATGGGCCTTTAATGGGCTTCTAGGCCAAAACTGGTTGACTTGGTCAACCAGTTGGGTTCAGGGGCTAGAAATGGATTCAAAAAATTCAGAACGTCATCCTGAGTCTATTGGATGTGGTCCCAGGGTTTGGAGGGGTCGATTTGGTCAAAATCACCATTTGAACCCTTAAGGGCTTGTTTGGTCAACCTAGGTTGACTTGGTCAACCAGGTTGACCTAGGGTCTGGGTTTGGGCTCAACAAGTTTGAAAAGGCATTTGGAGACCATTGAGGGTAGTTCCTGGGTCTGGGGAGGTCAAATTGATCAAAATCCCTATTTGAGTCCCTAAGGGCCTGTTTGGTCAACCTGGGTTGACTTGGTCAACCAGGTTGACCCAGGGTCTGGGTTTGGGCTCAACAGGTTTGAAATGATATTTGAAATTTGTCAAAGGTGGTTGCATCCCATTTGGAGCTCATTTGGTTTGAAATCCCCATTTGAGCCCCATAGGGGTATTTTGGTCAATTTTGACCTATTGGTCAACTATGGTCAAAAATGGGTCTGAAAAATGCAGTTTACTGCTCAATGGGTTAAATTCAAAGGTCTGGAAGTGATTGGAGGCTTGGATAAGGGTTCCAAGGTCAAAATCTCAAAAGGGTTATGCTCAGTGGCATAGGTTGTAAATATTTGAAGGTTTTACAGCCTTTGAATTTTAATTCAGATTCTGGGGTTAGAGACCTCAGAATGGGCTCAAAATTGGAGGGCAGCCTCTAGAGACATGTCTTATCACTTTGCAAGTGATAGACCCTGAATTAGAGGCCATTTGATTGGGTTTTAAAATGTTTGAAAAATTTCTGAAAAGGGTCTTTAGGACAAGGCCTCTAGAGTTTGAATTTGAGTCTGAATTCTGGGTTTGGATTTGATTTGAAGTTTGAATTAATTTGGATTTGAATTGGATGGAGTTTGAGATTCAAATTGATCACAGGTAGGGATTAAATTGAAATTGGAGTAGATTAAATATAGGAATTGATTTAAAATTGAGGTTGATCAAAGGTGGAGGTTGATTTGAAGTTGGAGTGATCTTAGGATCTAGAAAAAATTCTAAGATCTAGGATTTAAGGGAATCCTAGGCTCTAGAATAGGCTCTAAGGTCTAGTTCTAGGAAAGATCCTAAGGTCTAGAGTGGATCCTAGGGTCTAGTATTAAATCTGGCTTCTGGAAGGGTCTTAGTGACCTCATACAAAAATGAGGTCAACAGCTATGTTTGAAGTATTTAGATGATCTTGATGCACTTCAAGTTTGGGATGCACCTGTTGAATTTAAGGAAGATATTAAATTGATAATCGATGTGTTGAGAGAAATTAACCTCGAAACAGACAATAACCCTCACCCTACTTTCATAAGTACCCTGTTGAGTGAGGATGAGTCTCAAAATTTGATTCAACATTTATCCAAGTTTAGGACTTTTTCACCTGGACATATGATAAAATGTCAGGCTTATCTGCTGATGTAGTAATTCATAAACTTTGAACTTGGCATGATGCCATCTCAATTTAATAAGCTCCTTAAAGCATGCGTCTAGAGATAGATCAGCAAGTTACTTCTGAGATTAAGAAATTGGTTGAGGCCAGATTTCTTTGGGAGGAATAATACCCCTCTTAGGTAGCTAGCACCGTACTAGTCTGAATGTTGAATGATAAAATTTAGATTTATATCGACTATAAATATTTGAATAAGGCATATCCTAAGGATGAATTTCCTTTACCCATACTTGAACTCATGGTGGACATTGACTCCTCACACATTGTTTCCTCCTTTATGGATGGCTCCTCCATTTACAATCAAATCAAGATGGCCCTGGAAGATGAGAGAAACACTGCATTCAGAACTCTTATAGGAATATTTTGTTATAGAGTGATTCCTTTTGGCCTTAAGAATACAGGTGCAACCTACTAATGGGCCATGACTTGAGTCTTAGACCACTTAATCCATAATCAAGTTGAATGCTACATTAATGATTTGGATGTTAAGAGCAATGTTAAAGTGGATCATTTATTTGACTTAAGTGTCAGCTTTAAGCGATTGCACTGCTATGACCTCAAAATGAAACCCTTAAAGTTCACTTTTAGTGTCACCTCAAGGAAATTCTTAGCATTCGTAGTGAGGCATCATGAAATTTAGATTGATCCCTCTGAGATTGAATCCATCTTAAATACTGCCTAATAAGAGCCTTACCTAGCTAAGATCTCTTTATGGTAGGATGGTTTATATAAGGAGGCTCATATCCAATCTTTATAGAAGAAGTCAATCCTTTTATGTCCTAGCCAAAAAGGATACCAAATTCATATGGTACGAGAAATGCCATAGTGTCTTTAACAACATCAAAGAATACCTTTCAAATTCGCTAATTCTAGCAGCCCCTGTTCCGGGAAAATCTTTGATCGTCTATACTACGGCCAACAATGAGTCCTTAGGTGCCCTATTAGCTCATGTGAATGATGAAGGAAATTAGAATGCTCTCTATTGCCATAGATGAAGACTTCTCCCTGCCAAAATTCAATACCCTTAGATCGAGAAGCATTATCTTGCTTTAGTTTTTATGGCCCAAAAACTAAGACACTACATGCTTTCTTATTTAATCATATTGATTTCTAGAGTCAACTCATTGCAATTATGACCCAACCTATATTTTCAGGATGTTATTCTTGGTTATCTATGATATTGCTTTAATTTGAGATCACTTTCATTCCCCTGCATGTTATGAAAGGACAAGCCATTGCCGACTTCCTTACAGCATGCCCACTATTGACATATTCTCCTTTAAATTATAATTTACTTAATGAAAAAATTATAAGTTTAAGGGAATACGATCACCCTATCTAAGAATTGTATTTTGATGGTGTGGCATCCTCTAAATAGGAAAAAACCTAGAAATATATAATCCCTAAAAAAACTGGAATTTGCCTAATTTTCAAAACACTACGAAGGGAATGATGCATTTTTTCTACCATTTAACAAAGCCTTACACGAATAATGAAGCTGAGCATGAAGATCTGATAACCGATTTGGAACTTATAATTTTAATGGAGATTAAAGATATTAAAATCCTTGGGGATTATCAACTAGTTATCAACTAGGTTACTGAAACTTATAAGGTTTTGAATCCTAAGCTTCTCAAATACCACTAATACACTGGTCACCTGTTTGAATAAATCCTCATCATAACTTTGTATAGGGTTCCCTATGGAAGTAATTCCTTGGCAGATGCCTTAGCAAAGCTTGCCAATAAATTTGCATGCATAGAAGAAAACTACATTTTAATAGAGATTCAAGGTTGTCAGTTCCTTTTGCCTATAGATTTGGAGCACATCAATTAGAATTCTTCCAAGATCATTTATGTCTCTTCAACAACTGACAAAGAAGGTGATAGGAGACAACCATTAATTGATTACCTTCAAATGGGTAAACTTCACCAGAATAAATCTTTCGCCAACCAAATCAGGAAACATGCTTTATCATATGCACTAGTTAATAATACATTATATCGTTAGTAATTAGAGAAAATGCGGCTATGTTGTTTAGGAAAATGAGATACCATAGAAATTGTTAACAAAATCCATTCCTTACTATGCGACTCTCATCAATTGGGTCCAAAAATGAAGCTTAAAATAAAATGACTTGGATACACCTAGCCTATGATGATTAATGATTACATGAATATTGCTTAATGTTGTCATCAATGCAAGGTCCATGGTGATGCTTTAATTAGCCACCTAATATGTTGCATCCCACAATATCTTTATGGCCCTATCAAAAGTTAGGGTATAGATGTTATATGGCCAATTGATTCTCCTTGTTCAAAGGGCCATCGCTTCATATTACCTACGACTGATTACTTTTCAAAGTGGACAGAAGAAATTCCCCTACGCAATATAACATCACACCATATTTTTAAGTTCATTTGTAACCTTATCGTAAATCTATTATTCATACCATATAGAATCATATCTAATAATGAGTCCGCATTCAAGTCTTAAAAATTCAATAATTTTATAAGACATCATAACATTGACTGGAAATACTAAACAATCTATTACCCTCAGGCTAATGGGTTAGTTGAGGCCTTCAACAATACTTTGGTGTAGATTATAAAAAAAAAAAAACTTGATGATAATTACCATCAATGGGATGAGAGGTTGGTGGAAGCTTTATGGGCCTATCAGACCATTTATAGAACCTCAACCCAATCAACTCCGTTTGCACTAGTGTATGGGTCTGAGGCCGTACTTTCCTTGAATATCTAGATTCCTTTACTCATAGTTGCAGTCTAGAATCAAATCATAACACAACAAAATGCAAAACTCTGGTTATAAGAACTTGAAGGCCTTGGAGAGCATCATCTCTAGGATCAACAAAATCTAGATATGTATAAGGCTTGAATGGTTTAAGCTAATGATAAGTTAGTGAGATCTACAACCTTATAAATAGGAGACTCATTCTTGGTTCTTCAGAGGCTTATCTTAGCTCATCAGAAGATTGGTGGGATGTTTGAACCAACTTGGAAAGTACCCTTCATTGTAGAGACTATCTACAAAGGAGGTTTGTATTAGCTAATGGATTGTAAAGGAAATCACGCAATATTACCTATAAATTAGCATTTCCTTAAGAAATACTATGTTTGATATAGCTAAAAATTTCAATTAATGAAATGTTTTGGTGTTTTGAATTAATTTTGATCAATCGTATTTTTCACTATATAAGCATTTTCAAATGATCATAGTCATCAATCAAACATATCCAATCCTCCTCCCTTTGGGTGTGATGCCTTACATTAGGTTTTCATCCTCTTTGATGGGTATATATTGACCCCATCATCTGATCATTCAACCCTTTGTGTTGGGCACATTTAGACCCCACCATATGATCATTCAACTTGATCCTCTATGAAGGGCATATCTCAACCACATCATAGATCATTCAACCCTCTGTGTTGGGAAAATTTTAACCCCGCCACATGGTCATTCAACCTAATTCTCTGTGATGGGCATATCTCGACCCCTTCATATAATTACTTGACCCTCTTTATTGGGCATATTTTGACCCAACCATATGGCCATTCAACTCGATCCTCTATGATGGGCATATCTTGACCACATCATGCTATCACTCGACCCTATGTGTTGGGCATATTTTCACCCCACCACATGGCAATTCAACTTGATCACCTATGATGGGCATATCTCAGCCCCATCATACGATCACTCAACCCTTTGTATTGGGCATATTTCAACCCCACCATATGGTCATTCAACCTGATCCTCTGTGATGGGCATATCTCAATCCCATCATACGATCACTTGACCCTTTGTGTTGGGCATATTTTGACCACACCATATGGTCATTCTACCCGATCTTCTATAATGAGCAAATCTCGACCCCATCACACAATCACTTAACCCTCTATGTCGGGCATATTCTTACCCACCACCTGGTCATTTAATTCGATCCTCTATAATGGGCATATCTAGACCCCTTCACATGATCACTCGACCATCTATCTTGGGCATATTTTAACCCAACCATATGGTCATTTAACCAGATCCTCTATGATGGGCATATCTCAACCCCATCATATAATAACTCAACCCTCTATGTTAGACATATTTTGACCCCACCACATGGCCATTCAACTCGATCCTCTATGATGGGTATATATTGACCCCATCATATGATCACTCGACATTATGTGTTGGGCATATTTGACCCCACCACATGGTTATTCAACCAAATACCCTATGATGGGCATATATCATCCCCATCATACGATCACTCATCCCTCTGTATCGGGCATATTCAATCCCTACCACATGACCATCTAGTCTTCTCCCCTTCAGGTAAAGTGTCGCCTTCCCTTTAGTATTGATCCTCTATATTGGGCATATTTTGACCCCACCACATGATCACCTGCTAGTGCTGGATAATAACCTTTATGGAACCACCCTACTATCCACTCAACTTTGATTTCCTAAGATTTAGTTTTCTCTTTCCTTAGTATCAAAATCCTAAATTCCATCCTTCCTTCGGGTCAAAGCCAATATGTGCACTAAAACTTCCTTCCACCATATATATTGGGGGTCCATTTTTTGACCTTATTTTTATATCAGGTCACTAGGACCTACTTGGATTTCTTTATGGTGACTTGATGATTGAAAGGTGTCCATTAAAAATTTGTATAGGTTGTTAGACCTAATGTAATTATCACAAGGCTAACCAAGAGGGGGGGTGAATTGGTAATTTTAAAATTCCTTTTGAATAAAAACCCATTTTTTTAAAATACTTTGCACTATAAAGTTTTAATCAAAATAAAACTCTTCAACCACTTAAAGAAAAAGTGCAAAAAAATAAAATTGCGGAAAAAGTAAAGAACACATAAATTTATAGTGGTTGGGTCCAACTAGACCTACGTCCACTCCCTGTAGACTCCCTCTACAGGTATTGCACTATTACGAAAGTGACTCTCCTTTTACTCCCACAACAAGGTGGACAAGTCTTTACAATTATCCTCTCTTCCACCAAACCCCGGTGCGACAGAGTACCATCATCCTTTCACATCCTCCAAGTGTCGGCAGAGTACCGTCTTCCTTTTACACGCTCTAAGTGTTGGCAGAAACTGTCATCCTTTCACACTCTCCTGGTGTAAGAAGATTACTGGTGTCCATTCACACCCTCCTGGTGTTGGCAGACAACTAGATCTTCATCAAAGATCTTCCCTCGAGTGTCTTCAAAGAAGTGAGGAAGATATTTGCTACAAACACAAAGAGATTCTCACCTTTGAGTAACCTTGTGAACCCTTCACACTCTTAATTTGCAAGAAATCTCTCTCAAACACTCTTAATTTGCAAGAAAAATGAAAGAATATTTGTCCACAATCAATTTATAGCACCTTATATATAAAAGACACTAAAAACCATCCAGAAAACTAAAAAATTCCATTTTGAACGTCCACGATCGTACATTACGATCGATGATCGTATGTATGAACATTTCAAATTTTTTTCTCGTATGATCCTATATGAAAGATTTTTGTGCATGCACATCGTACAGTATGAACCATATGTAGTTCAGTATGATTAGTTCAACCTTTTTTGTTGTTCATATGGATGATAATGTACGCGTAAATTTCATACTCTGGATTTCGTCTGTACAAACTCCAGATCAACCCAGATGAATAGTTCAAAAATTTTACCTGTTCATATAGATGAAAATATATGCATCAATTTCATACTCTGGACAACATCTGTATGAACTCAAGATCATCTTGGATGAACAATTCAAAAAAAATTCTTATTCATATGGACGAAAATATATGCATCAATTTTATACTCTGGATGTTATCTATACGAAGGCAACTTTGTTTAGTACAAATATTACTTAGAAAATTTTCCTCATATAGTATAATTAACTATTTGCTGGAGGAACTACCTTGAAAAATTGTCCCGTACGATCCAAAATCATATAGTACGATCATTATAAAAATTATAAGTTTTAACACTCACCCTGTGTGTGTGTGCACGGCTATCCAATTATAGTCACACTCTCTCAAAGTCAATAAAAACATAAAAAGTATATACTCCAATTATATTAAACCCTAATCTAATCTTTTGTGAAGTCTTCAATAGTCTGGAGTATAATTTTCCAGAAATGTTTGTACACACAAACAACAAAAACAATATATCCAATATATGTTAGGAGAAATAGTAATCAAACAATAATATTTAAAATCATCAAAATCACACATAATATGAAAATATAGTTATTAAAAACTAAGTAGCAATAATCTCCCCCTTTTTGATGATGGAAAAATAATTATTGTTTGAGTTAACATTTAAAAAAAAATCTCCTTTTCTCCCCCTAAATGAATGTCCAATTTAAATCAAAAGATTCCCATGAAGATTGAAAACAACAAACCCCAAAAACAATTCAAACAAAAAAACACTAACATGAACGAACATTCAAACATTTAACACATTTAGACATGCATTCAAAATATACACATAACACATACACACATTAAATAATACACACATCAACCCATACACATATCAAACAAAACACACATCAAATAACAATCATCAACCAATCATCAATCAAACAATATTATTACTCCCCCTTTTGATAACAATAAAAAGGGAAGTACTACTTGGATTAGAGATTGAATGATAGTGGAAAGAACACAATAACAAATTTCAATTTGGTGATATTGCGCATCTTTTTAAATATTTGGGGCACAAATTGTGCTTATTTTTCTATTTGGGCTAATTTTGTGCCTCTTTTCACTTTGCGAACTATTCCGCATCTTTTTTATTTTTGCACACATTATGAAATTTTTATATTTTACTCTTTGTGTCTTTCTAATATCAGTAATCTAAATTCAAATTTCACTAATAATAGAAATAAAATATATTTAAAAATAAGTAAAAATTAATAAGACATCAATCTTGCAAGAATTACATTTTAGATATATTTGTCTAAAAGAACATAAAATTGATCTCCTTATGTAAATCCAGTTATAATTTTAACTTAAAATTTTGAATGATTAGATTTTGTAAGAAAATTAATTTGTAGGGAAAAAAAAAGTATAACCCATTTTAACGATAAATTTCAAAAGGTTTTTCGTATTAGAGATACTAACATTTCAAGAAGCAAGAAATAAAATATGTCACCAAAACATGGCATTTTGCATTGCTATCATAAAGATCACACACATTCATTTCAAATGATATCACTCATAACAACACTTTTCATCATTATATAAAAACTAAACCATATACAGAACCACAACACTCATAAACGAAAAAATAATTAACATTAATCACAAAAACTCAGTAGAAAGAACAATAATAAAGTACACCTAGAATTCAGAGGGCTCTAATCTGGAGAAGGAGGCTGATTGAATACTAAAAAGTAGATATTCATCATAGCTATATTCATATTAACCGTGTCGAACTGACCACGGATCAAACTCATGTCCTCCTGATATCTTACATCCTATTGATTTATATGAGCCTCAATTTGATCAAAGCGTTGATCAAAATGAGTCTCCAAACAATCAAACCACTGATCTATTTCTTGAAAGTAATTTTGGTTGGGTCTAGGTGCAGGAGCTCTCCCTTCTTCCTCAAAATCATTACTAAAACTCTAATATCTCCCAAATAGTGATAAAAAAGAAGCATCGATAAAGTAAATTGGTAGTTCAATGGGAGGATCAGGATGAATCAGATTGTACTTCTTATAAAAAATGTAGTAAATAAGATGTCCTAAAGCTACATTTTGCTTCCTCTTATGCTGTGGAAGTCCAATTTCAAAAAGTTTGTATAGGTAGCCCATAATAAGTTTGGTTTTATTAAAGGTCTTTTCAATCATAATAAGATAGGTGACTATGGACAAGAGTGGAGTCATATTTACTCGATCACCAGCTTTAGGAATAATTCAAGTTCTTAAAACATGCTGGTTGATTCGGGCATTTTGGTTCAAGGTGTAGACTCAAGCTAAATGATTAACTTGGGAGACACCTCTAAGAACTTTATTAATTTCAGACTAGTCAAAATCAACTCTAGAGGTTAAAGTGTGGGCTCAAATCCCCTAGGTTCTCATATAAAGATAATTGCCTAAATCTTCCTTGGTTATTTCTATATGTTATTTTTGGACATAAGAACTTATCCTAGAGTGGTCTTCACTGACTCTCATGTTGGCCAAGAAATATTGAAAAGTTTCTTTATGATAGGCATAGATGAGAGTGAAAATGAAAGATAGTTGAGTAAAGGCAAACAAAGGCATTATAGAAAAGTGAAGATCATCCTAGATTAGAAGTCTAGATGCGGTGATCTTTGTAGTAATATACCTAAAATAGACATCCTCATATTTCATAGATAGAAAGTTAGAATCTCCAGCACTTCTTGAAGAAGAACTCTTAGAACCACACGGACGTTTACTGAAACTGGCCATTTCCTAGGCATGGGCTCTAGAGAGTTTTGAAAGGAATATGAAAGTGAATGAAAACGATTTCAAAACCCTTCTAGTTAAAGAAAAATGAACAATCATACCATGCAAAATTTTCATCGTACGTATTATTTTAAAATCATATTGTATGAAAATATTTTCATATGTATAAATAGAAATAGCAAAAGATGAAATGGCTTTTCATAAAATGCCATTTCTGAGGCATGCTTTTATACTAACATTTTGACCAATGAACGTATAGATGAGCAAGTGTTCATCCATGATGATCAAAATATTAAAGATAGTTTTAAAGACGGTTAGGTTCATCCCCCACAAAACTAAAATCTAGATCATACAGATGAAAATAACTTCATATGTACAATTAGTAATAAATAGCTAACCCTAACTGGTTAAATTGTCCCCATGCATACAGACAAAATAGTGTAAATCATTCCATATGATGATGTCATCGTACAATATGAAACCTATGAAAATCTAAGTTTTGCATGCTCAACTACAAAAACTATCATGTATATGCTACATAATTCATACAGGATGAAAAAAATATTTGTATAGTATGAATAGCACACTTAGAGAACAATACATGAAAATCAGAAAAACATCTTAAAAATTAATTATTTCAATCAAGTGACATGCTTGCACTCTGAAATATACATAAAACAAAAATGAACACACACAAACAAATAAAAATAAACAAATAGAAAAAAATAAAATAGACATAAATAAAAAACATATCAAGTTTGCAAAATTTTTAATCTAAGCATTAAGATCAATCACACCTAACCTCATCCTTAAGGTGCTAAATGTATCAAAGGCTTATTGTTTTGTAAAAATATCTATAAGTTAATTTTTCATAGTAACGTGATTCAATTCAATCTTTCCTTTGGATACATGATCTCTAATGAAGTGATGCCTTATGTCTATATATTTGGTTCTAGAATATTGGATAGGATTCTTTGAAATACAAATGGCTCTAGTATTATCACAAAAAATTGGAATTGTGCCTATTGAAAATCCTAAATTAATCAATTATCTTTTCAAACCAAAATACTTGTGCCACACAACTACCTAAGGTAATGTATTCAACTTCAGTAGTAGATAGGGCTACAGAATTCTATTTCTTACTGAACCAAGAAACTAAGAAATTTCTGAAAATTGGCAAGTTTCAGATGTACTCTTTTGCCATCAACCCTACAACCTTCAAAATCTGAATTAAAATATCCAATTATTTTAAAAGAAGAGCTGTGCTTAGGATACCTAATCCCTAAGCTTTGAGTTACCAAAAGATATCTCAAAATTCTTTCTACTGCTACCAAATATGATTCTTTTGGATCAAATTGAAATCTAACACACAAACAAACACAGAATATTATATCTAGTCTGCTAGTAGTCAAGTAAAGCAATTATCCAATAATCTCTCTAAATTTCTTTCAATTAATAGAATTTCCCTTAAGCTTCTTATCCAACTGTACCGAGGAACTCATTGGTGTAGTTTCTGGTTTAGCATTGTTCATTTAATATTTCTTGAGGATGTCCTTAATATATTTTGACTAACTAAGAAAAGTTTCCTTCTCATTTTGCTTAATGTTAAAACCAATAAAATAACTCAAATCGACTATTAAACTCATCTCAAATTCACTACTCATTATTTTTGAAAAATCATCACAAATATTTTTATTTCTAGATCCAAAAATTATGACATCAACATATACTTGAAAAATGAGTATATCTTATCCTAATTTTTTTAAAAAGAGAGCGGTGTCCATACTTCCTTTCACAAAAGATATCTCTAATAGGAAAGTTCTTAACCTCTCATACTAAGCCCTAGGTGTCTGTTTCAATCCATATAATATCTTTTTCAATTTAAACATGTGATTAAGGAATTTAAATTTTTCAAAACCTGGAGGTTGCTCAACATAAACATCCTCTTGTATCACTCCATTCAAAAAAACTCTTTTAACATACATCTGATATAATTTAAATCCTTTAAAATAGGTAAATGCTAATAAAACACTAATTGCTTCAAGTGTTGCTACAGGGGAAAAAGTCTCTTTAAAATTAATCCATTCTATTTGATTATACCTTTTAGCAACCAATCTAGCCTTATTTCTAATCATTACTCTTGAATCATTCATTTTATTTTTGAATACCCACTTAGTTTCAGCAATACTTTAATCCTTTGGCCTTTCAATCAATTACCAAATATCATTCCTTACAAATAGATTCCACTATGCTTGCATGGCCAAAAACCAAAATTCATCCTAAAGAGCTTGATTTATATTTGTGGGTTCAACCATTAAAATAAAAGTAGAATGATTCACCTCTTTGCTAATTCCATTTCTAGTTCTAACAACCTCACTGGGTTCACTTAAAATAAATTCCTTAGGGTGATTCTTAGAAAATTTTAATTCTCTGGGAAAAAGGTTTTCTATTCCAATATTCTCTTCCAAAATAATCTTTTCTATTCCTTGGGAGTTATTTTTAATATGATCCTCTTCCAACTTTGTCTCTTCAAAAATGCCAAACTCATCAAACACTACATGTGTGGTCTCCTAAACTACCAAAGTCCTCTTGTTAAAAACTATATATGATTTGCCAACATTAGAGTATCCAAGAAAAATTCATTCATCAAATTTTAGATCAATTTTTTCTAAAGGAGATTTTTCATTTTTATGAATGAACACCTTACATAAAAAAACATGCAAATGTGACAAATTTGGTATTTTACTTTTAAGAATCTCATAGGGTGTCTTATTCAATTTGGATCTAATTTTCATCCTATTTAGAACATAACAAGCTGTACTAATTGCTTCAGCCCAAAAATATTTTAGAAGTGAGTATTCTGCCAACATGACTCTAGTGGCTTCAATTAATGTTCTATTCTTTATCTCTACTATCTCATTCTGCTGAAGGGTCTTAGGTGCTGAGAAATTATGATCAATTCTTTTCTGCTTACAAAATCTTAAAATTTTTTATTTTCAAATTCACATCCATGATCACTTTGAATTGAAAAAATATCGCATCCTAATTTTCTCTAAAACCAAGTGCAAAAATTTCTAAATTCCTCAAATAATTTACTTTTATGAAATAAAAATTTAACCCAAATGAATTTAGAAAAATCTTCAATAATCATAAATCTATATATTTTACCTCATAAACTTAATGTGCTAACCAATCCAAAAACATATATGTGAATAATTTCTAATGGTTTGCTCGTCCTAAGATCCTTGATGGAATAAAAGGACTTCACCTATTTTCTAGTTGACATGCATCACACAAGTGATCCTTAGTAAAGTCTTGTTTGGTATTTCTCTAACCAGTTCTTTTTGGATAATTTTCCTAAGATTTTTCAAACTAGCGTGATAAAGCCTCTTATGCCATAACTATGATTCATCAAGAATGGTTTTTAAATAAAAGCATTATGAGATTAATACAATTCAAATCTAGCATAAAAATATTGTTTACCCTAGTTCCATGCAGTGCATCATTTTCATTTTGGCTTAAAATGTAGCTAGTGAGAAAAAATTTAACACTATAACCCTTATCACAGAGCTGACTAATACTCAATAAATTATTCTTTAAGCCTTATACAAGTAAAACATTCTCAATGAAAAATTTATTCAAATTTCTAATCATTGAAAGTTTGTTAGGGATGTTAAGCCCTATGAACTTAGTCCCAACCTAACCAAGAGGGGGGGGGGGGGGTGAATTGGTATTTAAAAAAAAACTTCTTATCACAAAGAAATAAAATCACAAACCAAATCACACCACAAGGAATTAATGCGGAATTAAAAAAATGCGGAAGCAAAAATAAGAACACAAGATTTATAGTGGTTCGGTCGACTCGACCTACGTCCACTCCTTGGAGGCACCCTCCAAGTATTGCACTACAAAACGTGACTCTCCTTTAGCCCCCACGGCTAGGCGGAGAAGCCTTTACAAGAACCTCCTTTTTGCCACCCCGGCAAGGCAGAGAACCTACCTCCTTTTGCTTCCTCCTGAAGCTGGCAGAGAACCAAAACTAAAAGCAAACTCCTTACCTCTACCGACCCTTCCACGGATGAGAAACTTTAGACGAAGACGAAGCAGAGCGATCCTTGAAGCAACCCTTGTGAATCCCCTCACAAGCTCCCCCTCACAAGATCCTCTCTCTCTCCTCTCTCTCTTTCTCTCCTCAAGGTCTTCTCAGGTCAAGACAGCAGCCAAAGGTCTTTAAAAACATTGAACAAGAGCTCTTAAATATAAGAGCTTCAAAGGAGCTCATTAATTGCAAGTTGTCGACAATATCGTCCAGGCCGATATGGATATCGGCCTGACCGATCAGTACAAATCAGAGAAGATCGGCCAGAGCATCACCCTGGATGCAAAACTGGATGATTGAAAATTGGCTTGATCGTCCAAGCCGATCTAACTATTGTCTTGGCCGATCAGTTCAAATCAGAGGAAAATCGTCCTGACAATAGCCCTGAATACGAGCTGGCCGATGTTGATCGTCCTGAAGTAACTTAAGGTTTTTGACTATATCGTCCTGGTCGGTCCTGCGATCGTCCAGGACGATATGATCGTATCAATCATCCTTAATTACTCCCTTGATTTCCTGATCAATTAAGGCATAATTTGGTAATTTTGTTCAGGCCGATACGTGGATCGTCCCGGCCGATAATTTAAAATTACAGTATACCTTAATTGACTATGGCGGCTACTTCTTTCCGTTTTGAGCTTATCGTCCTGGCCGATACACGTATCGTCCAGGCCGATATGTTAATGACGGCTTCCTTAATTAAGAATCCTTACTTAGACTTTCTATTTTAAGCTGATCGTCCCGGACGATATAAATATCGGCCAGGCCGATGTGGGCAAAAATAGAAATTCTAAGCCCCTCAAGTGTGTGTGTGAAGGGTTACCTAGCATCAGTCTCTTTGACCATTACAAGTAGACTCAAAAAGAGAGAAAACAAAAGTATAGACTGACTCAACCCTAAACCTACGCAATTCTGAACTTGGCTTCTTCATAATCGTCTGGTCTTCGATTTCTGAAAAGTTAGAAGCAACAAGTAGTCCAAAAGAAGTAATGTTTGTCAATCATCAAAACACAAGCCATGAAAAAATAGATTTGCAACAATCTCCCCCTTTTTGATGATGGCAAACACAAGTAGGAAAATTTTCATTAAAACTTCAAAGTTACAAACCTAAGACCAAATAGTTTTTTCCTGCACCCTACTCCCCCTTTTGTTATCACAAAAAGAGGGTCCAAAAACACAAGAAAAACATCACAAAAGACTAATCAAGCAAACTAAAAAGGATAGGAAACAAACAACACAAAGTACAGACTAAAAAAGCGAGGGATCCAGATCATCTGATGGAGGTGGTGGAGGTGGCTGCTGAAAGTAGGTGGCAAGTGTGGTGAACTGAGCATTGAACTAGGCGATGTCCTGGTCATGCTGCTGCTACTGCTGAGTAACGAAATTGTCAAATCAAGCTAAATCCTCAGCGCGATGCTGCTCGTAGCGGGTAATATCCTCAAAGTGTTGCTGCTCCTGTGCAGCCACGTAGGAATCAAACCGAGTCTCCCAACGATCAAACCTCTCAATCAACTGATCAACTAGAGAGTGCTGGTGGAGAGGGATAGGATCAGGAACGGGAGCAGGAGCGGGAGCCTCCTCCTCTCTCGCCCCCTGAGGTTCTTCAGGGTGGAGACGAGTACTGTGAAGGGTGCTGAAGGAATTGTTTGAGTAGAAGCGAGTTGGGAGGTTTTGTGGAATAGGATACTGGAGTTGGTATTTGGTTTCAAGGACATAGGCTATGATGTGTCCTAAGGCTAGATTGGGTTTCCTTTTGTGGCCTGGATCACGGATTGTGGTTAAGTGATCAATGTTTCGGAAAAGTAGGTCCGCAGTATTAAATTCCCTATGAGCCATGATGTAGAAAGTAGTGAGTGAAAGTAGAGGGGTGATGTGGATTCGGTCGCCGGCTTTTGGAATTACGAAGGTGCGAAGGACATGTTGGATTGTCCTAGCATCTTTGACTAAAGAGCTAGTCTCTCCAACATGGTAAGGTACATTAGTCTGGTGAAGGAAATGATTCGCCGTGGACCAGTCAAGATTAGGTGTATCGTCCAGGATGATGCACAATAATTGATCATACCGGCCGAAGTTAAAACGTTTAAAATGCTTGCCACGTGTATCGTCCAGGACGAACAGTGGATCGGCCCGGCCGATGGTCCAATAATGGGTCGTCCGGGGTCGAATTTAAAGATCAAAACGTGCTGACACGTGGATCATCCAGGACGATCTAGTGTATCGGCCAGGACGATGCACATAAAATGCATCGGCCAGACGAAAAGTTCTATCGGCCAGGACTATCACCATGAGTTCGATCAAATCGTCCAGGACGATATAGGATCGTCCAGGCCGATGAGATACACCAAGCACAGAAAAGTTCAGCAGATGGATTTTGAAGAGAATTTGTCACATCGTCCAGGACGATAAAAATATCGGCCCGGCCGATGTGACTTGAAATTAAAATCAAGAGAAGAATGGTGATGATCAAGACCCTCAAAAATAAAAAAAAAACAATCAATACACAAAAAAATTAAACAGAGAATATAAAGAAAAACAAAAGATGAATATTTTTGGATTTTAATTTTTCTAATTAATTTTTTTTTTTGTTTTATGGAGGCATCATATGAAAATTCTTTTCAAAAAGTTAAACTTTTAGAGTTCAAAGGGATCAAGAAGTTTAACAAATCCCAATTAGAAGAAGGTAGAGCATCTGATTCTGTTAACCCTAGATCAGACATCCTTTAGGGTACAAAATTCTAGGAAAACAGAAATCTAAACTCAGAATAACTAAATAGGATAAAAGATCTATTCAAGACTTGTTTACAAAGAAAATATCTCATAAATAATAAAACCAAGATAGCTTTTCTCAATCATGGAAATTGAAATCAAGTCTTTGAAGGCATCACATAATCAAAGAGTTTTATAAGTTTTAAGAATTTTACCAAAGAGAGAATAGCTTGCATCTAGTGGGCTCATTTTATGCCTCTTGTCATTTTAATTGGCCATTTTGAGCATCTTTTGATTCTTTGATACACTTTTTGTGTATATAGCATTTTTCAATTTGGCTTCATTGGCCTCTTCCCCCCCTTTTTTTTTAACTCTTGCAAGCTAGAAACTCTTTAATATAACCTTAAAGAAAAACTTGGTTGTGAGTATATCCTCTCAAATATTAGAGAATAGGAGCTCTCTCTCTAACATAGGGAAGAATAATCCACAACACAAAATCAAAATCATGTGATAAATGCAATGGCAAGATTTCAAAAGCTTGAATGATATCAAGAACTTGGGCTATTATGCATAAGATAAATTAATGTAGCAAGATAAGAAAAAGATCTTAAAAAACCATTGGTTAAACTGAGTTTAGACATTTTGTTTAGAGAAGAAAATCATACCACTAAACAAAGTCAGAAGAAGGAAAAAACATCAATAGAATACTCCCTTTAACCAATTTAGAAAAAGCTAAACACTATCTCCAAAACTCCAAAATCTAAAAGCTTTAAAAAAAAATTTATTATATGGAGGGCCAATTTTAAAGATCACATAAAAACAAAAATAATAAAAACAAAATGAAATTAAAGCAAACTAACACAAAGCAAGCACACAGACTAGCACAAAAATAAAATAAACTAATAACACAAAAAGAATTTCAAGCACGTGATAAAGCAGTGAGTTTAAGCAATTTTGAGCTGTAAGCCTCCTTATGTCAAGTTATCCTAAGCTCCCACGAGGTCTTTGGTGAGAGCACTCCTGCAAAACTCAATAACAGTCAGATTTAGGAACCCAAATAGGTTTGGGATCCTTCTTAGGAACAGTAGAGTGCAATGCAGGTATGGTATGCTGTGAAACATGCATCTTAGGTCTCCACACCCAATGTGTACTACGGTGAATGGTGCAAGTGTGTGAGATGTGTCCTAGCATGCCACATGAGAAACATCTAACTCCAAGAAAAGGATTTCTTAAATGGTTTGAGTTATAATGCCTCTTCCTAGGTTCTGGCTTAAGATCAAAAGTAGAAGTCATCCGATTTTTCTTATATGTATTAAAATTATTTTGAATCCTCAAATTTGTTCTTTTTAATGCATCAATCTCAATCCTCAAATTTTTCTCAATCTCTTTAGATTTCTTAAGATCAAAACTAAGTGAGGTGTGTGAATCTTTTAATGCATTATGTTCATCAACTAATTCTAAATGCTTTTGTTCAACTCATCAAATTCATCAAGAAGAGCCATGTGATTAGAATCAGTTGTTGCATGATCTTTAAGAAAAACTTCATGCTCTTTTTGTAGATTTGAATATTCTAATTTTAGACTAGCATGAGTCTTCTTAAGTTTTTTGTATGATGCATGGATTTTTTCACAAATTTCAAACAATTTATCATAGGTTGGTTTACATACCTCTTCCTCATCACTTTGATTTTCTCCCATGAAACACAAGTTCGTAGTCTCTTCCTCTGGTTCAGTCTCAGAGGAATCAGTACCAGATTCTGCCCAAAAACCTCTTTGGATTTTCTTCTTGTCCTTCCTTGACTTGACTTTCTCCTCACCTTTTTCCTTTTCTTTGCTTGAGTGATCTTGAAGTGTAGGGAAATCGGCTCTCACATGTCCAGGTTTCCTGCATTCAAAACAAACAACATCAGAAGATCCTTTAACATGTTTATGATCCTTACCTTTTCTCCAACTTTGATGATGCTTTTGTTTCTTCCTTAGAAAGCTTTTGAATTGCCTTGTGATGAAGGCTACTTCATCGCTTTCAGACCCGAAAGATTCAGAATCCGATTTGTGTGCCTTCAGTACGATTGTTCTCTCCTTTTTCTTCTCACCTGCATCAAGATTTCTTTGATTCACCCCTTGCTCGTAAGCAATGAGTGAGCCAAGTAAGTTTTCAATGGAATAGGTGTTCAAATCTTTAGATTCAGTGATTGCAGCAATTTTTGCATCATAAGACGAAGGCAAGCATCTTAAAATCTTGTTAACTTTTTCATATAATTTGAAAGTTCTTTTCCTAGTGCATGCAATAAAGTAACAATCTGAGTAAACCTAGTGTACATGTCAGAAATCGATTCATGAGATTTCATACGAAAAAGTTCGTAGTCATGCAAGAGAATGTTTAAACGGGATTGTTTAACTTCATTGGTACCTTTATAGGTGATGCACAATTTATCCCAAATCTCTTTACCGGTTTTGCAAGTTGAGACACGCATGTAATCCTCAGATTTCAAAGCACAGAAAAAACAGTTCAAACATTTCGCATTTAATTGAGCTAAATCACGTTCATCAAAAGTCCATTCAGTAAAAGCAACTTCAGTTTTAACACCATTAATTTCACGAGAAGGTGGAGAATAACCTTCTTGAATAAGCATCCACATGAGATAATCAATAGATTGTAAAAACTTTGACATGCGAGTTTTCCAAAAATCAAAAGGTAGGTTATCGAACAGGGGAGGTCGGGTAATGGAATACCCTTCCGTAGTGTTACGATTCCCAATGTTAGCCATGGATCAAAAATTCAAAAGCTTTTAAAAACTTATTTTATGAAAACCGCTCTGATACCACTTGAAAGTTTGTTAGGGATGTTAAGCCCTATGAACTTAGTCCCAAGCTAACCAAGAGGGGGGAGGGGTGAATTGATATTTAAAAAAAAACTTCTTATCACAAAGAAATAAAATCACAAACCAAATCACACCACAAGGAATTAATGCAGAATTAAAAAAATACGGAAGCAAAAATAAGAACACAAGATTTATAGTGGTTCGGTCGACCCGACCTACGTCCACTCCTTGGAGGCACCCTCCAAGTATTGCACTACAAAACGTGACTCTCCTTTAGCCCCCACGGCTAGGCGGAGAAGCCTTTACAAGAACCTCCTTTTTGCCACCCTGGCAAGGCAGAGAACCTACCTCCTTTTGCTTCCTCCTGAAACTAGCAGAGAACTAAAACCAAAAGCAAACTCCTTACCTCTACCGACCCTTCCACGGACGAAAAACTCTAGACGAAGACGAAGCAAAACAATCCTTGAAGTAACCCTTGTGAATCCCCTCACAAGCTCCCCCTCACAAGATCCCCTCTCTCTCCTCTCTCTCTTTCTCTCCTCAAGGTCTTCTCAGGTCAAGACAGAAGCCAAAGGTCTTTAAAAACGTTGAACAAGAGCTCTTAAATAGAAGAGCTTCAAAGGAGCTCATTAATTACAAGTTGTCGACAATATCGTCCAGGCTGATATGGATATCGGCCTGGCCGATCAGTACAAATCAGAGAAGATCGGCCAGAGCCTCGCCCTGGATGCAAAACTGGACGATTGAAAATTGGCTTGATCGTCCAGGCCGATCTAACTATCATCTTGGCCAATCAGTTCAAATCAGAGGAAAATCGTCCTGACAATAACCCTGAATACGAGCTGGCCGATATTGATCGTCCTGAAGTAACTTAAGGTTTTTGACTATGAAAGTTCGTTCGGGATGTTAAGCCCTATGAACTTAGTCCCAAGCTAACCAAGAGGGGGGGTGAATTGGTATTTTAAAAATTCTTGAGACAAAGAAATAAATTTACAAACCAAATCACACCACCAAACCAAATGCAGAATTTAAAAGTGCGGAAGCAAAAATAAGAACACAAGATTTATAGTGGTTCGGTCGACTAGACCTACGTCCACTCCTTGGAGGCACCCTCCAAGTATTGCACTACAAAACGTGACTCTCCTTTAGCCCCCACAGCTAGGCGGAGAAGCCCTCACAAGAAACTCCTTTTTGCCACCCCGGCAAGGCAGAGAACCTACCTCCTTTTGCTTCCTCCTGAAGCTGGCAGAGAACCACAACCAAAGGAAAAACTCCTTACCTCTACCGACCCTTCCACGGACGAGAAACTCCAGACGAAAGACAAGCAGAGCGATCCTTGAGCAACCCTTGTGAATCCCCTCACAAGCTCCCCTTCACAAGATCCTCTCCCTCTCCCTCTCTCTCTTTCTCTCCTCAAGGTCTTCTCAAGTCAAGGCAGCAGCCAAGGTCTCTCCAAAACGTTGAAGAAGAGCTCTTTAAATAGAAGAACTCAAGAGGAGCTCATTAATTGCAAGTAGCCGACTTGATCGTCCAGGCCGATATGGACATCGGCCTGGCCGATTAGTACAAATTAAGGAAGATCGGCCAGAGCACAGCCCTGGGAACAGTCCTGGACGATTGAAATTTGGCTTGATCGTCCAGGCCGATCTCACAATCGTCCTGGCCGATTAGTTTAAATCAGAGGTAAATCGTCCTGAGCACAGCCCTGGGAACAGTCCTGGCCGATTGAAATTTGGCTTGATCGTCCAGGCCGATCTCATGATCGTCCTGGCCGATATGATCGTATCAATCATCCTTAATTACTCCCTTGATTTCCTGATCAATTAAGGCATAATTTGGTAATTTCGTCCTGGCCGATCCTGGAATCGTCCTGGACGATAATTTAAAATTCAGTATGCCTAAACTGTCTAAGGCGGCTATCTCTTTCTATTTTGAGCTTATCGTCCTGGCCGATACACGTATCGTCCAGGCCGATATGTTAATGTCGGCTGCCTTAATTAAGAATCCTTAATTAGACTTTCTGTTTTAAGCTGATCGTCCCGGACGATATAAATATCGGCCGGGCAGATGTGGTGAAAAACAGAATTTCTAAGCCTCTCAAGTGTGTGTGTGAAGGGTTACTTAGCATCAGTCTTTTTGATTATTACAAGTAGACTCAAAAGGTGAAAAATAAAATTACAGACTGACTCAACCCTAAACCTACGCGATCCTGGACTTGGCTTCCTCTTGATCGTCCGATCTTCGATTCCTGAAAAGTTAGAAGCAACAAGTAGTCCAAGAGAGATAGTGTTTGTCAATCATCAAAACATAAGCTGTGAAAAAGTAGATTTGCAACAATCTCCCCCTTTTTGATGATGGCAAACACAAGTAGGAAAATTTCATTAAAACACCGCAAGGTTACAAAATCCAAGACCAAACAGTTTTACAAAATCCAAAACCAAACAGTTTTTTTTTCTACACCCTACTCCCCCTTTTGTCATCACAAAAAGAGGGTCTAGAAACACAAGAAAAAGACTATCAAGCACATAAAAAAGACATGAAACAAACAACACAAAATATAGACTAAAATAATGAGGGATCCAGATTATCAGATGGAGGTGGTGGAGGTGGCTGCTGAGAGTAGGTGGCAAGTGTGGTGAACTAAGCATTGAACCAGGTGATGTCCTGGTCATGCTGCTGCTGCTGCTGAGTAACGAAACTATCAAATCGGGCTAAATCCTCAGCGCGGTGTTGCTCGTAGCGGGTAATGTCCTCTGAGTGTTGCTTCTCCTGAGCAACAACGTAGGCGTCAAACCGAGTCTCCCAACGATCAAATCTCTCAATCAACTGAGCAAAGGGTGAGTGCTGGTAGAGAGGGACAGGATCTGGAATGGGAGCGGGAGCGGGAGCCTCCTCCTCTCTAGCCCCCCGATTTTCCCCATCTCCTGGGTGAAGACGAGTACTATAAAGTGCAGTAAAGGAATTGTTTGAGTAGTAGGTAGGGTGAAGGTCAGGATGATTAGGGTATTGGAGATTGTATTTGGTTTCAAGGACATAGGCAATGATGTGTCCTAAGGCTAGATTGGGCTTTCTCTTATGGCCTGGGTCGCGAATTGTAGTTAGGTGATCGATGTAGCGAAAGAGTAAATTAGCAGCATTGAATTCTCTTTGGGCCATAATGTAGAAAGTGGTGAGGGACAGTAGAGGGGTGATGTGAATCCGGTCCCCGGCTTTTGGGATTATGGATGTGCGAAGGACATGTTGGATTGTCCTAGCATCTTTGACCAAAGAGCTAGTCTCTCCAACATGGAAATGTGTATTGGTCTGACGAAGGAAGTGATTCGCCGTAGACCAGTCAAAATCAGGATCAGTGGCTATTTGGTGCAGCTTATCCCCAGTGGTGGATAGCTGTAGAAGATCAACACAGTCCTGATATGTGATTTCGACAGGGCGTCGATTCACATAGGAGGTCATGACTGTGAAGGTGTGGTTAATGCGTAGGTTAGCAAAAAATTCAGCGAGAAGTTCGGAAGAGAAAGGGAAGGCGAGAGTGAGTATAAAACAAAGAGAGGTGTGGGCAAAAAGGTCCATTACCGGGTATGAGAGATATGCTGGATTGATTATCCGGGACAGGGTGACGCCACTTTCCTTGTAGCGATGATAGGCAGCCTGATTTTCTGCCTCCCTGAATCGAGGGTCTAGGGTCGCCCTCGAAGAACTCCCGGATGCCTGACGAATACGTTTCCCACCAGCCATCTGAGAGAGGTAGCAGGAAAACACAAAAGAGTTGAAGGAAGAGGGTGAGAAAAATGGCTGGAATTGGCCTGAATTTAAAGAAACGGCCCTATCGTCCTGGCCGATCGCAGAATTGTCCAGGCCGATAGGGTACAATAATTGCGTACAGGCCGATTGGTCAAAAAAGCGGTCCGATCGGCCGGGCCGATCAGATATCGGCCAGGCCGAATAGACACAGGCGATCGGCCCGAGGAGTCAGGCCGAACGACCGTTGAAAAAGCAGATCTTCCGGGCCGATTAGGTGTATCGTCCGGGACGATGCACAATAATTGATCGTACCGGCCGAAGTTAAAACGTTTAAAATGCTTGCCACGTGTATCGTCCAGGACGAACAGTGGATCGGCCCGGCCGATGGTCCAATAATGGATCGTCCGGGGCCGAATTTAAAGATCAAAACGTACTGACACGTGGATCGTCCAGGACGATCCAGTGTATCGGCCAGGACGATGCACATAAAATGCATCGGCCAGACTAAATATACTATCAGCCAGGACTATCACCAAGAGTTCGATCAAATCGTCCGGGACGATGAGTTATTGTTTTCAAACAAAAAAGGTCAGCAGATGGATTTTGAACAGAATTTGTCATATCGTCCAGGACGATAAGGGTATCAGCCAGAATGATGTGACTAGAAATTGAAATCAAGAGGTGAAGGCTGATGATCAAGACTCTCAAAAAATAAAACAAAAGAAAAACAGTCAAAACACAAAAAAAAAAAAAAAAGGGACACAAGGAAAAATCAAAAAAGAATATTTTTGGATTTTAATTTTTCTAAAATTTTTTTTTTGTATTTATGGAGGCATCATATGAGAATTCTTTTCAAAAAGTTAAGCCTTTTAAAGTTCTAAGAGATCAATAAGTTTAACAAATCTCAATTAGAAGAAGGTAGAATATCTGATTTTGCTAACCCTTGATCAGACATCCTTCAGGGTACAAAAATTCTTTTGGAAACCAAAAATCCAGCTTAGAATAACTAATAGGGATAATAAGATCCATTCAAAGCTTGTTTACAAAGAAAATATCTCATATTTAATAAACAAAAGTAATTTTTCTCAATCATGGAAATTGAAATCAAGTCTTTGAAAACATCACATAATTAATGAGTTTTTCTAAGTTTTAAGAGTTTTACCAAAGAGAGAATAGCTTGCATTTAGTGGGCTCATTTTATGCCTCTTGTCATTTGATTTGCTCTTTTGAGCATTTTTTGATTCTTTGATACACTTTTGTGTATATAGCATTCTTTTCAATTTTGGCTTCATTGGCCTCTTTCCTTTTTAACTTTTGCAAGCTAGAAATTCTTTAATATACTCTTAAAAAGAAACTTAGTTGTGAGTATATCCTCCAAATATTAGAGAATAGGGGCTCTCTCTCTAACATAGGGAAGAACAATCCACAACACAAAATCAAAATCATGTAAAAAAAATGCAATGGCAAGATTTCAAAAGCTTGAATGATAACTAAAAACTTTGGCTATTATGCATAAGATAAATTATTGTAGCAAGATAAGAAAAAGATCTTAATTAACAGGCTATTGGTTAAACCGAGTTTAGACTTTTGTTTTAAAGAAGAAAAAATCATACCACTAAATAAAGTCTGAAGGAGGGAAAACATCAACAGAAAACTCCCTTTAACTAATTTTGAAAAGCTAAAACACTATCTCAAAAAACTCCAAAATCTAAAAGTTTGAAAGGACTAATCATATGAGGGTCAAAATTAAAAAGCAACGTGTAAACAAAACAAAACAAAACAAAACAAATGAAAAATAAAGCAAACTAAAATCAATACAAAGTGAGCACAAAAATAAAACAAAAAAAATAAAAATAAAAAGACACACAAAACTAATGTTTCAAGCACGTGATAAAGCAGCGAGTTTAAGCAATTTTTGAGCTGCAAGCCTCCTTATGTCCAGTTATCCTATGCTCCCATGAGGGCTTTGGTGAGAGCACACCTGCAAAACTCAACAACAGTCAGATTTAGGAACCCAAACAGGTTTGGGATCCTTCTTAGAAAAAGTAGAATGTAATGCAGGTAAGGTATGCTGTGAATCATGCATTTTAGGTCTCCACACCCAATGAGTACTACGATGAACGGTGCAAGTGTGTGAAATATGTCCTAGCATGCCACATGAGAAACATCTAATTCCAGGAAAGGGATTTCTTAGATGATTTGAGTTATAATGCCTCTTCCTAGGTTTTGGCTTAAGATCAACAGTGGAAGTCATCCGATCATTTTGAATCCTCAAATTTGTTCTCTTTAAGGCATCAATCTCAATCCTCAAATTTTTCTCAAGATCTTTAGATTTCTTAAGATCAAAACTAAGTGAGGTGTGTGAAACTTTTAATGCATTATGTTCATCAATTAATTCTAAATGTTTTTTGTTCAACTCATCAAATTCATCAAGAAGAGCCATGTGATTTGAATCAATCGTTGCATGGTCTTTGAGAAACACTTCATGCTCTTTTTGTAGATTTGAATGTTCTAATTTTAGGCTAGCATGAATTTTCTTAAGCTTTTTATATGATGCATGAATTTTTTCACAAATTTCAAACAATTCATCATAGGTTGGTTTACATACCTCTTCTTCATCACTTTGATTTTCTCCTATGAAACACAAATTTGTAGTCTCTTCCTCTGGTTCAGTTTCAGAGGAATCAGTACCAGATTCTGCCCAAAATCCTCTTTGGATTTTCTTCTTGTCCTTCCTTGACTTGGCTTTCTCCTCACCTTTTTCCTTTTCTTTGCTTGATTGATCTTGAAGTGTAGGGCAATCGGCTCTCACATGTCCAGGTTTCCTGCATTCAAAACAAACAACATCAGAAGATCCTTTAACATATTTGTGATCCTTACCTTTCCTCCAATTTTGATGATGCCTATGTTTCTTCCTTAGAAAGCTTTTGAATTGCCTTGTGATGAAGGCAACTTCATCGCTCTCAGACCCGGAAGATTCAGAATCCGATTTGTGCGCCTTCAGTGCGATTGTTTTCTCCTTTTTCTTCTCACCTGCATCAAGATTTCTTTGATTCACACCTTGCTCGTAAGCAATTAGTGAGCCAAGTAAGTTATCAATGGAATAAGTATTCAAATCTTTTGAATCAGTGATTGCAGTTATTTTTGCATCATAAGACGAAGGCAAGCATCTCAAAATCTTGTTAACTTTTTCATAATTCGAAAGCTCTTTTCATAGTGCATGCAATGAAGTAACAATCTGAGTAAACCTAGTGTACATGTCAGAAATCGATTCATGAGGTTTCATACGAAAAAGTTCGTAGTCATGCAAGAGAAAGTTCAAACGGGTTTGCTTAACTTCATTAGTACCTTCATAGGTGATGCATAATTTATCCCAAATCTCTTTACCAGTTTTGCAAGTTGAAACACGCATGTAATCTTCAGATTTCAAAGCACAGAAAAAACAGTTCAAACATTTTGCATTTAACTGAGCCAAATCATGTTCATCGAAAGTCCATTCAGTAAAAGCAACTTCAGTTTTAATACCATTAATTTCACGAGAAGGTGGAGAATAACCTTCTTGAATAAGCATCCACATGCGATAATCAGTAGATTGTAAAAACGTTGACATGCGGGTTTTCCAAAAATCAAAAGGTAAGTTGTCAAATAGAGGAGGTCGTGTAATCGAATAACCTTCAGTAGTGTTTCTATTTCCTATGTTAGCCATGGATCAAATTCAAAAAGTTTTCAAACTTAATTTTTCAAATCCCGCTCTGATACCACTTGAAAGTTCGTTCGGGAAGTTAAGCCTTATGAACTTAGTCCAAAGCTAACCAATAGGGGGGGTGAATTGGTATTTTAAAAATTCTTGAGACAAAGAAATAAATTTACAAACCAAATCACACCACCAAACCAAATGCGGAATTTAAAAGTGCGGAAGCAAAAATAAGAACACAAGATTTATAGTGGTTCGGTCGACTAGACCTACGTCCACTCCTTGGAGGCACCCTCCAAGTATTGCACTACAAAACGTGACTCTCCTTTAGCCCCCACAGCTAGGCGGAGAAGCCCTCACAAGAAACTCCTTTTTGCCACCCCGGCAAGGCAGAGAACCTACCTCCTTTTGCTTCCTCCTGAAACTGGCAGAGAACCACAACCAAAGGCAAAACTCCTTACCTCTACCGACCCTTCCACGGACGAGAAACTCCAGACGAAAGACAAGCAGAGCGATCCTTGAGCAACCCTTGTGAATCCCCTCACAAGCTCCCCCTCACAAGATCCTCTCTCTCTCTCCCTCTATCTCTTTCTCTCCTCAAGGTCTTCTCAGGTCAAGGCAGCAGCCAAGGTCTCTCCAAAACGTTGAAGAAGAGCTCTTTAAATAGAAGAGCTCAAGAGGAGCTCATTAATTGCAAGTAGCCGACTTGATCGTCCAGGCCGATATGGACATCGGCCTGGCCGATTAGTACAAATTAAGGAAGATCGGCCAGAGCACAGCCCTGGGAACAGTCCTGGACGATTGAAATTTGGCTTGATCGTCCTGGCCGATCTCATGATCGTCCTGGCCGATTAGTTTAAATCAGAGGTAAATCGTCCTGAGCACAGCTCTGGGAACAGTCCTGGCCGATTGAAATTTGGCTTGATCGTCGAGGCCGATCTCATGATCATCCTGGCCGATATGATCGTATCAATCATCCTTAATTACTCCCTTGATTTCCTGATCAATTAAGGCATAATTTGGTAATTTCGTCCTGGCCGATCCTGGAATCGTCCTGGACGATAATTTAAAATTCAGTATGCCTAAACTGTCTAAGGCGGCTATCTCTTTCTATTTTGAGCTTATCGTCCTGGCCGATACACGTATCGTCCAGGCCGATATGTTAATGTCGGCTGCCTTAATTAAGAATCCTTAATTAGACTTTCTGTTTTAAGCTGATCGTCCCGGACGATATAAATATCAGCCGGGCCGATGTGGGCAAAAATAGAATTTCTAAGCCTCTCAAGTGTGTGTGTGAAGGGTTACTTAGCATCAGTCTTTTTGATTATTACAAGTAGACTCAAAAGGTGAAAAATAAAATTACAGACTGACTCAACCCTAAACCTACGCGATCCTGGACTTGGCTTCCTCTTGATCGTCCGATCTTCGATTCCTGAAAAGTTAGAAGCAACAAGTAGTCCAAGAGAGATAGTGTTTGTCAATCATCAAAACATAAGCTATGAAAAAGTAGATTTGCAACAGACTATATCGTCCTGGCCGATCCTACGATCGTCCAGGACGATATGATCGTATCAATCATCCTTAATTACTCCATTAATTTCCTGATCAATTAAGGCATAATTTGGTAATTTCGTCCAGGCTGATACGTGGATCGTCCCGGCCGATAATTTAAAATTACAGTATACCTTAATTGACTATGGCGTCTACTTCTTTCCATTTTGAGCTTATCGTCCTGGCCGATACACGTATCGTCCAGGCCGATATGTTAATGACGGGTGCCTTAATTAAGAATCCTTACTTAGACTTTCTGTTTTAAGCTGATCGTCCTGGACGATATAAATATCGGCCGGGCCGATGTGTGCAAAAACAGAAATTCTAAGCCCCTCAAGTGTGTGTGTGAAGGGTTACCTAGCATCAGTCTCTTTGACCATTACAAGTAAACTCAAAAAGAGAAAAAACAAAAGTACAGACTGACTCAACCCTAAACCTACGCAATTCTGAACTTGGCTTCTTCATGATCGTCCGGTCTTCAATTCCTGAAAAGTTAGAAGCAACAAGTAGTCCAAGAGAAGTAGTGTTTGTCAATCATCAAAACACAAGACATGAAAAAATAGATTTGCAACAATCATACCTATGCCAAGCACTTTCCTAGTGGTATTATCTCCTATTATAACATTGCCTCCATTCCAGGTTTCTAGCGATATAAATTATGTGATGTATCCAATCATATGCTTTCAACATCCACTATCCAGGTACCAAATACTCTCATGAGTTCTTATATGAAAGTATTTCTCTTCTTGATCTGATTGATCAAGCTTGTCGGCTATCAAGCACAAATTTGTAACTTTTTCCTCTACCTCTGTTTCTAAAGAGTCTAAAGCTAAGTCTGCCCAAAAAGCTCTGTGTAATCTCATCTTGCCCTTCCGCACATTTGTTTTCTCCTCCACCTTCTCCTTGCTAGGATTGGCTTTAAGATTAGAGAATTTAGATTTGATGTGTCCAGGCTTCCTACATTCATAGTAAATCACATCATTAGAAGACTTAATATTTTTTTATGAAACTTACCTTTATTCTACTGTTGGCATATCCTTTGCTTCCTCTTTAGAAAACTCCTAAATTGCCTAGTCATTAAGGCAATGTCATCTTCATCCTCAGGCTGAGACTAATCACTATCTGAGTCATCCACTTTCAATGCTATATTCTTTTCTTTTCTCTTCTCACCTGTATCAATCTGTCTTTGAGTCACTCCTTGCTCATAAGAAATTAGTGATCCAAGAAGATTATCAATAGAATAAATAGTTAAATCCTTAGACGTTGTAATAGCAGTATTTTTGCATCATAAGAAGTAGGTAAAAAACAAAGTATTTTATTCACTTTATATGTATTTGTTTATTCCCTACCTAAAGCATGCAAGGAGGTGACTATTTGAGTGAAATGTGTATATATGTCTGTGATCGATTCATTTGGTTTCATGCAAAATAGTTTATAATCATTCAATAAAATATGTAATCTAGATTATTTCACTTCATTAGTCTCTTCATATGTGATACAAAGTCTATCCTAAATTTCTTTTCCACTTTTACAGGTAGAAACAAACATGTAGTTTCTAGATTTATGTGCATAGAAAAAATTGTTCAAATATTTTGCATTTAGCTGTGCTAATTCTCATTCTTCTACAGTGCAGCCAGTAAATGGTGTTTTAGTTCTAATGCCATCTACAAGTCTATTAGCCTAGTGTATCCTTCATGTACTAAAATCCACATGCGAAAGTTAAGTGATTGAAGAAAAGTAGACATTCATGTTTTCCAAAAATCGAAAGGGATGTTATCAAATAATGGGCGTCTAGTGATCGAATACCCATCAGGTGTGTTACAATTTCCAAAAGTAGCAATAATAAATTTTCAAAAAGTAATATAAACTTTAAAATTTGAAACTAACACTGATACCACTTAAAAGTTCATATATGCTGTTAGACCAAACACAATTGTCCCAAGACTGACCAAGAGGGGGGGTGAATTAGTAATTTAAAAATTCCTCTTGTATAAAAAACTATGTTTTTAAATACTTTGCACTATTAAGGTTTTAATCAAAATAAAACTTTCAACCACTTAAAGAAAAAGTGCAAAAAATTAAAATTACAAAAAAACTAAAGAACACAGAACTTTATAGTGGTTTGGTCCAACTAAACTTACATCCACTCCTTGAAAACTCTCTCTTCAAGTATTGCACTACTACCAAAGTTACTCTCCTTTTTCTCCCACAGAAAGGTGGAGAAGCCTTTATAATTACCCTCTCTTCCACCAATCCCATGTGCGGTAGAGTACCGTCATCCTTTCACACCCTCCAAGTGTCAGCAGAGTATCATCATCCTTTCACACTCTCCAAGTGCAAGCAAAGAACTGTCATGCTTTCACACCCTCCTGGTGTTGGAAGAGTACCGACATCCTTTTACACCCTCCTAATGTTGGTAGAGAACTGAATCTTCTTCAAATATCTTCCCTCGAGCATATGCAAAGAAGTAAGGAAGAGATTTGCTACAAACACAAAGATATTCTCACCTTTGAGTAACCTTGTGAACCCTTCACACTTTTAATTTGTAAGAAATCTCTCTCAAATACTCTCCCAAATTACTCTCACACTTTTTCTCTCTAGAAAAATGAAGAAGGATCCATCCAAAATAAGTTTATAGGACCTTATATATGAAAGAACCTAAAAACCGCCTAGAAAATTGAAAATTTCCACTATCGTACAGTACGATCGATGATCGTACATACAAATAGTTCAAAGTTTTACTCATACGATCTTGTACTAAACATTTGCGTACATGCAAATTGTATAGTACGAACCATTTATCATCCATTATGATTAGTTCAACCTTTTTTGCTTTTTGTATGGATGAAAATATCACTTTTATTTCATACTCTGGATGTCGTCTGTACAAACTCAAGATCATCTCAGATGAAAAGTTCAAAAAATTTACCTGTTTCTATGGATAAAAATGTATGCATCAATTTTTTACTCTAGAAGTTGTTTGTATGAACACAAGCATCCCGGACAAACAGTTCAAAAAATTTTCTTATTCGTATGGACAAAAATATATGCATCAATTTTGTACTCTAGACATCGTCTATATGAAGGCAAGTTTATACAGTATGAATAGTACTTAGAAAATTTTTCTCACATGGTTCGATTAATTGCTTGCTAGAGGAAATACCTAGACAAGTTGTCCCGTATGAACCAAAATCATACAGTATGATTAGTTTAAAAAATTACAAGTTTTAACACTCCCCATGTGTGTGTGTGTGCATGGTTATTCAATTACAATCATACTCTCTCAAACATAAGAAAAATATAAAAAGTACATACTCCAATTACATGAGACCTTAATCTAATCTGTCTTGAAGTCTTCAACATTCTAGAGTATGATTTTTCTGAAATGTTAGTACACACAAATAATAAAAATAATATATCCAATATATTTTACGAGCAACAGTAATCAAACAATAATATTTTGAATCCTAAAAAACACACATAATATGAAAATATAGTTATAAAAAACTAAGTTGCAACATCCACTACTTAATCATAAAGGTCTCAATCAAAACTAAATCAAATCCTAATCAAATCTAATTCCATTATCAAACTCAATCTCCTATCCCACTTTAAACCAACTTTTAATCAAAATTAAGATCATATCCAATCATTCTTAATCATTCATTTCATTTCCATTGATGAGGGTTATTCAAAATAAATCAGTCAATTTCAAAATCTAGTCTTAATCCAACATTCCAAATAAAATCTGAGGGTTAAGGATCTAGGTCCTAAAAACTTTTATGCTAGTTTTTGTACCACCTTGAACACAAGTCAAATGACCTCTGATTCATGATATATTATTTTTATAGTGTTAATACATGTCTCTAGCTCTAACCCTCCAAATTTGTGCTCATTTTGAGGTCCCTAACCTCTGAAACCAGATTAATCTCTAAAGGCTATAAAACCTTCAATAATTTATAGACTATGCCACTTATTTTCCAGCTTATGGAAATTGACCCTAGGACCTTCCCCATGTTGCAACTCGAGCTTATGAGTTTATTTTGTTGATAAAAATAAATGTTGTGGCTCATATCATGTTGTCTACTTATATTTGTAATATATTTTCATTTGTGTGTGCACTAACTTTTCAAGAATACCATGCACAATCCAATAAAGTTTCAAGGCTCAAAATTGGGTAGAATAGGTTATGTTGTAACAATTTTTGTAGTACTCATTGATGTATTTTTTATTTCTTGAGTCAAGTGCTATAAGGGTGTATGATTGCTTAGTGGCCATCCTCATACACACTCAGGGGGAGTGAGATTGAGTCAAAAATAGTTATTCAAGTTTTGAACTAATCATACTGGATGATCAATATCATCTATAATCCAGGTTGTTAGCTCATAGGATAAATTGTACTGGATAATTTTGATCATCAAAGACGATTCATTATGATATTAGAAAATAGTCCCCAATGATAATTTAGGCAAGGATTTAAGATTAAAATTTTGTTCTAATTGTCCCGGATGATCTAGATCATGCTGGACAATCAATATAAATCATGCCTAAATTGATCATGTGATTAGGGGATTAATTATGGTTAAATTTTTCAATCAGATCATCCTGAATGATTTATGTATCGTACCAGATGATGTTTGCCGACATGCTTGATTTTCTTAAATCGTCCAAGATGAAATACCATAATTTTTCTTCTAATCATCCAGGATAATCCACAATATCATCTTGGATAATCTGTACAAATTTGAATTGATCATCCAGGACTATCCTGATATCATCCAGGACTATCAGGTCAAATTCTGCACATCGTACGGTGGTAAGAGTGTTGCTATTTACATGTTTTACATTCTTGCAACTTGTATAGTTTTGATGGTTTCAAATATTATTGTTTTATGTATTGATATCTCCTAACAATTTTTGTAAGATTTGTTTTTGCTCTTGTGTGTACTAATATTTCAGAAAAATTAAACTCCAGACTACGGAAGACTTCAAATCAAATTCAGCATGAGAGATTTTGTGAATTGAAGCTTGTACTTTTCTTTGAATTATGTTTTAGAGGGAGTGATTGTAATTGAGTGAATTACACACACACACACTTAAGGAGACCTTTAAAAAATTTTACTAATCATACAGGATGAACATAGTTCATACGGGACGATCAAGTCAGCTATCTCCTCTAAAGAGTAATGGAACAAAGAGGAGTCAAAGAAAATTTTTCTAAGTCCTCATCGTCCAGGACAAATGTTTAATCGTCCCATGAAGAAATGTTCACTGGAAAGTTTTTGTTCAGACGAAATTCATATTCATGGCAGGATAAAATGCTCTCTGGAAAACATTCTTCCAGACGAACACAAAATTTGTCCCAGGAAGAAATGTTCTCTGTAAAAATTTTGTATGGATGAACTCATATTAATCCCAGGACGAAGTGAACCGACTCTTCAAATTTTGATGACATTCTGCAATTTTTGGGAACCGACCTATGGTATAACTGTTCATACCGGACGAACCTAGTTCATACGGGACAATGATCGGGTACAAATTCAGTTCATACCAATATACATTTGGTTCGTTTCCACACATTTAAGTAAAATCATCCAAGATGATCCATAATCGTACGGGACGATCAACTTCATGTTGACTTGAAAATTTGTAGTTTTGGACGTTTTTTTCTTATCTTTCATATAAATAGTCCAATTTAGATAGCCACTTAATCTTTTTGCCATTCTGATCTTCATGCCTATTGAAAGAAGAGTCAAGGAGAGAGTGTAAGAGAGTGTTCAAAGGAGGATTCTTACTACTGGAGCGTGAAGGCTTAACTTGGTGTTCAAAGGTAAGAATCTTTACTTTTGATTTGTGTTTACTTCACTCTTTTCTCTCTTCCTTCTAGATTTCTTGTGAAGAAGATCTGTCAAGGAGATCCGGTTCATAGCCGAAGGGTTTTGTGCCCACACTAGGAGAGTGTGAACAGCCAAAGGGTTCTCTACCCATACTAGGAGAGTATGAAAGGACGAAGGGTTCTCTGCCCACACTAGGAGAGTGTGAAAGGATGAAGGGTTCTCTGCCTACACCAGGAGAGTGTGAAAGGATGGACGGTTCTCTGCCAACACTAGGAAGAGTGTAAAAGGACGACGGTTCTCTGCCGCACCGGGTAGTGGTGGAAGAGAGTTTGTAAAGGCTTCTCCACCTTGCTGTAGGTGCAAAAGGAGAGTCACTAGTGGTATTAGTGCAATACTCGGAGGGTGCCTTCAGGGAGTGGATATAGGTCAAGTATGACCGAACCACTATAACTCTCATGTTTTTTATTTTTTCACTGCTTTTTATTTTTCTTTTTTACTGTTTTAAAATTGTAGTTGAAAAAATTCACTAAATTTAAATTCTTGGTTTTAAATTTTAAAAGAGGGTAAAATTTTTTAAATACCAATTCACCCCCCTCTTGGTTAGCCGCTGGGACATAAGCATAGGTTTAACATCCTAATTCATAGTGAACAAGTTTCAACATACGGGACGATCATGTGATCATCTAGGATGATATTTGGTGCTAGAATTGAGTTTTTAGGGTTTTCTTAAGCCCTCTTTTTAAGCACATCATACGGGATGATCCTACGATCATCTTGGTTGATATTTGGCAATAGAATTGAGTTTTTAGGGTTTTCTAAAGCTCACTTTTTAAGCACATTATACGAGATGACCCTGTGATCATCCTGGATGATATTTGCCACCAAGATTATTTTTAGGGTTTTTCAAAGCCATTTATTTAAGCTTTGTCAAGGTAGCTATTGAAGCTTCATTCTTCTAGATAAAACTAAAAGAGAGAACTTGAAAGGGAGAGAGAAAAAGGTAGAGTTTGAGAGAGGGAGAAGATCCTTAGAGGGGGATTTCAATGAAGTGTGGAGGGGGTTTCACATAGTTTGTCTGGCAAGCTTAAACCTTAGTGCCATCAGATTCAAGGTTCATATTGAGGGAAGTTTTGGAAAAAAGAAGATCTTTTTTGTGTCAAAGGACCCGACTACTCCATCGCATCGGGGAAGGTGGAAGTGATTTTATAAGGGCTTATCTGCCTAGCTGTGGGGGCTAAAGGAGAGTCACTAAAAGTTTAGTGCAATAATTAGAAAGTGTGTCCGAGGAGAGGACGTAGGTCAAGTTGGACTGAACCACTATAAATCAGGTGTGTTCTTTCCTTTATTATTTATGTACTTTATTTTTATTACGGTTAACTACTTGGGTGAAATCTTTGATTAATCTTTTTAATATTAATTTATTTTATTTTTGCTACAAGATAAAAAAAGATATTTCTTTTAGTTAAAGAAGTTTTAAATATCCAATTCACCCCCCTCTTGATTAGCCACGGGACTAGTTTATAAGGGCTTAACATTCTTGACAAACTTTCAAGTGGTATTAGAGCGAAATTCATAAAATTAATTTTGAAATTTTTTTAAATTTTGATCAACGGCTAATTTTTGTAATTGTAATATTGTGGAAGGTTATTCAATCATCAGACCACCTTTATTTGAAAATATTACTTTTGATTTTTGGAAAATTCACATGTCTACTTTTTTGCAATCAATTTATTATTGAATTTAAAAATGATTCTAATCGGTTATTATGTACCATCATGTGTTATAGATGGAATTAAAATTGATATTTTATTTAATCAATGGAATAGGGAGTAGAATAAATCAATGCTCAATTTAATTCTAAATCTTTAAACTAATTTTTTTGTGCTTTAAATTCTAAAGATTGATTGCTAGTATCCACGTGCACTACTGGCAAGGAAATTTGGGATAAATTACACACTATATATGAAGGCATTAGTGAAATCAAGCAATCCAGGTTGAATATTTTAATGCATGATTATGAACTATTTTGCATGAAACCTTATGAGATGATCTTAGACATGTATACTAGGTTTATTCAAATTGTGACATCTGTTATGAATTTGATTTCAAGAAATATAATTTTGATGATAGCAAATATTTTTTATACTTTTGCTTCTCTACGACTGCCTTGACTACTGATGTTTCAGGCCCACTAGATCAAGTGCAACTCAAGCCAACTCAAAATTGGGCATATTAGGGCTAATTCAGTTTATAATCATTTACCTTTCTTGAGGTAATTATATCGATGTGGGTCCTGATACAAAATAACCTTGCACACACACACTTGAGGAAAAATTTCTAATTGTTTTAGAGTTCTCTTATTTTTATTACATTGTCCTGTACGAACAGTTAAAAATAGAAATCCTAATTAGGGCATCCTGGTTAAGGAAGCCATCATTAAGCACATCATCTTGGATGATGTTATCATCATCTCGAATGATGTTATCATCATCCTGGAAGATAGGCTCAAATCAAAAAGAATCAACCACCATATCTATTTAGGCATATTTTATTTTTGGACATCATCTAGAGCATCATCCTATATGATGCAGCAAAATTATGCCTAAATTAATTTAGTAATTAAAAAAAGTAATTAAGGTTTGATTGCCAGATCATATCATTCTAGATGATCGCAAGATCATCTAGGATGATCAGTTAATAAACCTTAGTTCTTCCTGGACGATCAAACATCAACCCGATTTCATTCAAGGTGATGTTCTGGATGATCTGTGATGTTTTGAACTAATCATCCTGGATGATTAAGTCAATTTTTCATTGTTTAGACATCCATTCAAGACAATGTTCTGGACAATCTGTGATGTTTTGAACTAATCATCCTGGATGATCAAGTTACTTTTTTATTGTCTAGACTCCCATCCAGGGTGATGGTATGGACGATCAAGTTACTTTTTATTATCCAGACTCCCATCTAGATAGTCCTAGATGATAAAATTAATTTGTTGCAATTAAGAGCTATTCTGAAGCTCTTCTATATAAGACCTCTTATTTTACCCAAGAGATTATCCTTTGCTGATGTCTTGACCTAAGAGAGCCTAGAGGAGAGGGAGAGAAAAGGAGAGAGAGAGAGGATCTTGAGAGGGGGCGTTTGTGAGAGGTTTCAAAAAGGTTGCTCTAAGTAAGGATCCAAGTCATCTTCTCCAGTCCACATCCCTGGTTCATTAGAGGTTCGATAGAGGTCTACTTCAGCAATTGATCGAGGTTCTTTGCCTGCTTTAGGATGAAACGAAAGGAGTTGGGTTCTCTGCCTCATTGGTGTCGGCAAAAAAGAGGTTTGTAAAGACTTCTCTGCCTTACCGTGGGAGCAAAAGGAGAGTCATTGAGTTTAGTGCAACACCCGGAGGAGAGGCTCCGAGGAGTGTACATAGGTCAAGTTGACCAAACCACTATAAATTCTTGTGTTCTTTATTACTTTTTCCATATTTAATTTCCGCACTTTGATTTTCTTTGTGGTGAACTTTGGTTTGAGTTTGTACTTCTATTTGAAGAATTTTTTAAAATACCAATTCAACCCCCCCCCCCCCCCCCCCCCTCTTGGTTAATCTTGGGCTAGTTCATACGGGCTTATTATCCCTAACAAACTTTCAAGTGGTATCAGAGTGTGATTCATAAAATCAAGTTTTTGAAAACTTTTGAATTTTGATCCATGGCTAACTTCAGTAATTGTAATATTATAGAAGGGTATTCTATTACCCGACCACCTTTGTTTGACAATATTCCTTTTGATTTTTAGAAAACTTGCATGTCTATGTTTTTACAATCAATTGACTATCGCATGTGAATGCTTGTTAAAGAAGATTACTCACGTCCGTCTAGTAAAGTTAATGGCATTAATACTCCACTTCCTTTCACATAATGGACTCTTGATGATAGGGATTTAGCTCAACTCAATGCAAAATGCTTGAACTATTTTTTTATGTGCTTTAAAATTAGAAGATTATATGAGTATTTCAACTTGTGCTACTAGTAAAGAAATTTGAGATAAATTGTGTATCACTTATGAAGGAACCAAAAAAGTTAAACAATCTAGGATGAATATTCTATTGCATTACTACAAATTTTTTTGTATGAAACCTAATAAATTGATTTCTGACATATATACTAGATTTACTCAACTTGTCACGTCACTGCATGCTTTAGGAAGAGAACTCATGAATTATGAAAAGGTTGATAAAATTTTGAGATGTTTGCCTTCTTCCTTTGATGTTAAGATTACTACAATTACTAAATCTAAAGATGTGAATACTTATTCGATTGATAACTTACTTGGATCACTCATTGCTTATGAGCAAAGGATGAATCAAATAAATCTTGATGCATATGAGAAAAAGAAGGAGAAAACTATGGCATTGAAGGCCTACAACATGGACAATGATTTTTCCGGGTTTGAAAGCGATGATGTTGCCTTAATCATAAGGCAATTCAAAAGCTTTTTAAAGAAGAAGCAAAAGAACCATCAAAAGTGGAGTAAAGGTAAGGTTAGAAAAAAATTTAAGAGTTTTAATGATATGATCTTCTTTGAATACAGGAAACCGGGACACATTAAAGCTGATTGTCCTACACTTAAGGCTCACCCAAGCAAGGAGAAGGGTAAGGAGAAACCCAAGTTCAAAAAGGACAAGAAAAGGTTCCAAAAGGCATTCTAAGTGGATTCTGCATTAGACTCCTCTGAGATTGAAGCTGAAGAGGAGACAATAAACTTATGTTTGATGGCAGATAATTATCTTGGCCAAAGTGACCAAGAAGAGGTATGTGAACTAACCTCCAAATAATTACTTGAAGTTTCCAAACAAATGCATGCATCATATAAGAAACTTATGAAATCACATGGTAGTTTGAATTTGGAGTTTTTAAATTTACAAAAAGATCATGAAATTTTACTTAAAGATCACTCTACAATCGATAGCAATCACATGTCATTACTTGATAAGTTTGATGCATTAAACAAAAAGCATATTGAATTATCTAATGCACATAATTCCTTGAAGTCATCTCATGTTGAGTTAGAAAGAGAGTTTAAGAAATTAAAAAATCTCAAAGTATTTGAAAATAACAAACCAACATTGCATGCATCACATAACTTAAAAAGGAAGCATCACCATTAGAGTAGAATAAAAAATCTTTTTCCTGGTGTTAGATATTTTTTATGTGGCATGTTAGGACACATTTCACACACTTGCACTGTTCATCATAGTACACATTAGGTGTGGAGACCCAAATTGCATGATTCACAGCATAACATTTATACATTGCATTCTTCTTTCTATAAGAAGGGACCCAAATATGTTTGGGTTCCTAAATCTAATATTTGATGATTTTGTAGGCTTGATCTCACAAAATGCCTTGTCAAAGTATGTGGTACCTGAACAGCAGATGCTTATGACACATGATTGGAGATGCTAACCAATTCATTTTACTAGAGGCAGGACTGGAGGCAAGGTTACTCTTGGAGACAATACCATCAAAAAAGTGGTGGGCGCAGGTATAATCGAAAATTCCAAGAATCTTTTGATTGAAAATATTTTTCTTGTAGATGGACTGAAACACAACTTGCTAACCATCAGTTAGCTTTGCAATAAGGGATTCATCATAAAAATCTTCACAAATAGTTCCATTATCAGCTTAAATAACAATACTATTTTGCAGGGAAAGCAAATCAACAATGTTTACATGCTTGACTTAAATAATATTGAATGTGCTGCTTCCTTTTACTAAAAACTACTGATGATGATTCATGGCTGTGGCACAGGAGATTATGTCATGCTAGTATGAAAACTCTTAGGAGAGTGACCCAAAAGGACCTATTTAGAGTTGTCCCCAAGCTTAAGTTTGTTACAAACATGTTTCTAGATTATGATTTTAATGATAGTAAACATATCTTGCTTCACTACGACTGCTTTTTTCTACTGACTTTTCAAGACTCAAAGATTGAACGGAAATCGGAATCAGCTCAAGATGGGGTAGATTAGGGTTGAGTTAGTTTATAATTTTATTTTTTCCCTCTTGAGTCAATTGTAATCATTGGTGTGACTAATGCAAAGTAACCCTACACACACACTTGAGAGACTTAGAAATTCTATTTTTACTCAACTCAGCCAGGATGATATTTATATCGTCCTGGACGATCTGGCTTAAAATAAAAATTCTAATCAGGGGTTCTTATTTAAGACAGCTGTCTTTAACAAATCGGCCTGGACGATAGGATCAACATAGAAAGAAATTGCCGCCATAAATAATTAAGGTATTCTGTATTTATGGCAATCTGTCAGGACGATATTTGATCGGTGTGGACAATATTCATAATTATGCCTTAATTAATTAGACAAATCAAGGAAGTAATTAAGGATGATTGATACGATCACATCGTCCTGGATGATCGCAGGATCGGCCAGGACGATCTAGTCAAAAAACTTTAGTTACTCCTAGACGATCTGGATCGGACAGCTTGCATTCAGAGCGATGCTCTGGATAATTTTCCTCTGATTTGAACTGATCGGTCGGGACGATCGTGATATCGTCCTGGACGATCAAGTCAATTTTTAATCATCCAGTTTGCATTCAGGGCGATGCTCTGGCCGATCTTCTGGAATTTGTACTGATCAGCCAGGATGATTTCCATATCGTCCTGGACTATATAGTCAGCAACTTGCAATTAATGAGCTCCTTTGAAGCTCTTCTATTTAAGAGCTCTTGTTCAACATTTTTTAAGCATAATTGGCTGCTGTCTTGACCTGAGAAAACCTAAAGGAGAGAGAGAGAGAGAGAGAGAGAGAGAGGATCTTGTGAGGGGGAGCTTGTGAGGGGATTCATAAGGGTTGCTCCAAGCATTGTTCCACTTCTTCTTTCCTAAAGTCTCTTGTCCTTGGAAGGGTTGGGAGAGGTAAGTTACAACAAGCGATCGAGGTTCTCTGCCTGCTTTAGGAGGAAGGTTCTCTGTCTTGCCTGGTGTGGCAAAAAGAGGTGTTTGTAAAGGCTTCTCCGCCTAGCTGTGGGGGCTAAAGGAGAGTCACGATTGTAGTGCAATACTTGGAGGGCGCCTCCGGGGAGTGGACGTAGGTCGAGTTGACCGAACTACTATAAACCCTTGTGTTCTTATGTTTACTACTTCCACATTTATTTCTTCCACACGTTATTTCTTTGTGGTGATTTGGTTTGTATTTTTGCTTTGCCTAATGATTGTTTTTAAATCCAATTCAACCCCCCCTCTTGGTTAGCCTTTGGCCAGTTTTATAGGGCTTAACATCCCTAACGAACTTTCAAGTGGTATCAGAGCGGGATTCATAAAAACTGAGTTTGAAAACTTTTTTGAATTTTTGATTCGTGGCTAACTTTGAGAATCGTAATACACCGGAAGGGTATTCTACTACCCGACCACCTTTGTTTGATAATATCCCATTTAATTTTTGAAAAACTCGCATGTCTACTTTTCTACAATCAACTGACTATCGCATGTGGATGCTTGTTAAGGATGATTACACACCTCCAACTAGAAAACTTAATGGCATTAATGTTCCACTTTCTTTTACTGAATGGGCTTTAGATGATAGGGATTTGGCTCAACTAAATGCAAAATGTATGAACTATTTTTTCAGTGCTTTAAAGTTTAAGGATTATATGTGTGTTTCCACTTGCAAAATTGGTAAAAAAATTTGGGATAAATTGTGTATCACTTATGAAGGAACCAATGAAGTAAAACACTCTCGTTTGAATATTCTTTTGCATGACTACGAACATTTTTGTATGAAACCTCATGAATCTGTTTCTGACATGTATACTAGGTTTACACAGATAGTCACTTCACTGCATGCATTAGGAAGAAAACTTTCAAACTTTGAAAAAGTAAACAAGATTTTACGATGCTTGCCTTCCTCTGTTGATGCAAAAATTACTGCTATAACTAAATCTAAGGATTTGAACACGTACTCGATTGATAACTTACTTGGCTCACTCATTGCTTACGAGCAAGGGGTGAATCAAAGAAATCTTGATGTAGGTGAGAAGAAGAAGGAGAAAATAGTTGCACTGAAGGTGCACAAATCTAACTCCGATTCTTTCGGGTCTGAGAGCGATGAAGTTGCCTTCATCTCAAGGCAATTCAAAAACTTTCTAAGGAAGAAGCAAAAGCATCATTGGAGAAAAGGTAAGGATAACAAATATTCTAAAGGATCTTCTGATGTTGTTTGTTATGAATGTAGGAAGCCTGGACATATGAAAGCCGATTGTCCTACACTTCAAGATCACTCGAGCATAGAAAAGGAAAAGGGTGAAGAGAAATCTAAGTTTAGGAAGGACAAGAAAACAATCCAAAAGGCATTTTGAGCAGAATCTGGTACTGATTCCTCTGAGACTGAACCAGAGGAAGAGACAACAAACCTATGCTTAATGGGGGAAGATCATCTTGAGCAAAGCGATGATGAAGAGGTATGTAAACCAACCTATGATGAATTGTTTGAAATTTGTGAGAAAATCCATGCATCATACAAAAAACTTAAGAAAACTCATGCTAACTTAAAATTGGAACTTGTAAATTTACAAAAAGAGTATGAAATTATTCTTAAAGATCATTCAATGATTGATTCTGATCACATGACTCTTCTTGATGAATTTGATGATTTGAACAAAAAGCACTCGGAATTAATTGATGAGAATAAAGAATTAAAAGTTTCACACACCTCTCTTCAATCTAATTTCAAGAAATCTAAAGATGAAGAGAAAATCTTGAGGGTTGAGAATGATGTTCTAAAAATTACAAACTTGAGGATTAAAAATGAATTGGATACACTTAAGAAAACTTGGATGATGCATTCTCTTGATCAAAAGCCAAGATCTAGGAAGAGGCAATATAACTCAAACCATTTAAGAAAACCTTTTCCTGGAGTTAGATGTTTTTCATGTGGCATACTAGGACATATCTCACACATTTGCACTGTTCACCGTAGTATACATTGGGTGTGGAGACCTAAGGTACATGATTCACATCATACCACACCTGCATTGTATTCTACTTTTCTTAAGACGGGACCCAAACTAGTTTGGGTTCCTAAATCTGACTGTTGTTGAGTTTTGTAGGTGTGCTCTCACCAAAGACCTCATGGGAGCATAGGATAATTGGACTTATGGAGGCTCGCAGCTCATAATTGCTTAAACTTGCTGCTTCATAAATTCTTGAAATATTTTTTAATTATTTTTGTGTTATTTTTTGTTGTGTGCTAGCTTTTTGTTATTTTAGATTGTTTTGTTTTCACTTTGCTTTTATGATTGATTTTCTATATGATTATCTTTTTAAGCTTTTAGATTTTGGAGATTTAAATGTAATTACTAAATGACAAGAGGGGGGGTGAATTGTAAAAATCTTTTTCTTAATAAAAGTAACCCTAAACAAGAGTTCTAATTTTTTTGTTGTTTTTGAAATTTTATAACAAAATTTTAAGCAAGTTTTCTTCCACAAAATTTCACCATGCAATAGTTATGAAAATTAAATGCAAGTAAAAAGTAAATGACGATAAGGAAAAAACACACCAAGAATTTTATAGTGGTTCGATCAAAATATGACCTATGTCCACTCCCCGGAGTTCTCCACTCTGGGATTTTAACTATCAAAATGGTTCTCCTTTTGCCCCCCTCGGCAAGGCGGAGAAGCCTTTACAAACCTCCCTTTCACCAACCCGGCGTGGCGGAGTGCCAAACTCTATTTTCGCCCTCCTGGCGACGGCAGAGAACCTTCTCGTTTTTCTCCCTCCTGGAGAAGGCAGAGAACCTCGAGGTAACGGATGTAGACGAGCCTTTCCCTTGGAGATCCTCCCTCAAATCCTTCTAGGGCCACAGGAGGAGCAAGATGCAGCAAGCTCGGAGCAACCGTGTGATCTCCCTCACACTTCTTCTCCCTCACAACGCTCACCTCCTCCTTCCTCTCTCAACCCTCAAGAACTTCTCTAGAGTTTTCTCCCTTGGAATCCCTCTCTAACCACGTTCACCCTCTTTGTAAATCTTACTAAAAAAGGACTTGATTGATATCTAAAAAAGGCTCCAAAAACCCTCTGAATTCAAAAGTAGTCGTTATTGTTCGTACAGTACTATTCAACATCGTACAGTACGATCTTCATAAACAGACATCGTCCTGGTACGAAGATGTACGAACAGTTTAAAAACAATTTGTACTGTACGATATAATATCGTACGGTACGATCCAACAAAATACTATTCATACAGGACGATGGTCTGGACGATCAGATGTCGTCTCTATTCATCGTATGGTACGATTACTATCGTACAGTATGATGTGATAAAAACTAAGAGATCGTCCAGGACGATATCCGGGACGATCATACTTCGTCTCTGTTCATCGTATGGTACGATCTGGTTCGTACAGTACGATGTTCAAAATTTAATTAGTCCTAGATTTCATGCACTAATCATGGGTTAATTTAAGTAAGTATTTAAAATAGGTCGTACAGTACGAACGGCGTAAAATCACTTACTTAAACTAAACTACGGCTAGGGTTTTTGATCTGAACATATCGTAGAGTACGAAGATATTCGTACAGTACGATCTATTCACAGAATCGTCCACATAGCTTGGATCGTACAGTACGAATTACAATCGTACAGTACGATCTCCAGAGAAGAATTTTTATTACATTTTGCAGTTAAAAAATAACTCTCCCCCTGTGTGTGTGCATGGTTGCTCTTACTCTTATGCATTTTGTGGCCAGACTCAATAAAGTAAAAATAAAATAAATGGAAAAATACAATATTTGACTCATACTCCTAATCTACCCGGTCTTGAGTCTTCCTTTCGTCCTAAGTAACTTGTGATCTTCCGAAAATGTTAGTACTCAATAACAATAGCAAATAAAATAATATTCAATGAATAGTTGTTCCAAAAACACTCATTATTTGGCATCATCAAAATCTCAAACTCAGGGTCATAGGTTGCAACAATCTCCCCCTTTTTGATGATGTCAAAAAATTTGTTGCAAGTAAGAACGAAAAACATTTCTTTTGTTTTTGTTTTTTTTTTATTTATATTTTTTTATTTTTTTTAATTAAACACAAGAAGAAAAAAAATAGGATACCAAAAGCAAATACAGAACAAAAGGAATACATTTAGATAACAGGCATAACAATAGGTACAACAAACTTCTCCCCCTTTTGATAGCACAAAAAGGAGGAGCAACTAAAAGCAAAAAGCAAAAGAAGAAAAATTACAATGCAAACACAAACAATCTAAGCAGACGGGTCCTGATCAGTTGGTGGTGGAGGTGGATTTGGTTGAAAATATTGAAATAGAGCATCAAAGCGGTGATCATTTGCAGTGAAACGTTTTCCAAACCATTGTATATCAGTCTCGTGTTGCTGATGTTGTTCTTGAATGTGCATGTCGAGACGAGTCTGCAGCTGGTCTAAGCGTGCGACTAAATCATCATTAGGGTATGCTGGTGCAAGTGCAGGTGCTCGGGGTGCGGCATGGCGTCGTGGTCGAGCTGGAGCTGCGGCTGGGGCATCTTCTCCTTCTTCTTCATCAAAGACTGGTTCTTCAGGCTCGTGTCCCTGATGAAAGAGAATACGGAAGGAAGCATCCGTATAAAAAATAGGAAGAATGTCGGGTTCACCAGGGTAGGACAATTGATATTCGTTGTGGAGGATATATCCTATTAGGTGACCAAGAGCCAGATTCTGTTTCTATCGAGTGGTAGGTAGATGAACAAAAGTCATGTGGCGAATATAGTTGCTAATTAAATCGACCTCATCAAACTTAATGTTGGACATAATAAGATAGGTAGCGATGGATAAGGTCGGGGTCAGATTGATACGGTCGCCACCTTTGGGTATGATTGAGGTTCGAAGAACATGTTGAATTATACGGGCATTTCGAGTTAAGGATTGAACAAGCGGTTGGTGTTGATGAAAGGCAGTATTCCTAAGGACTCTATTTACATCGCTCCAGTCAAATTCATCGGTAAGAAATGAGCGAACCATATGTCCTTCAGTGGACAGCCCAATATATTGGGCGATGTCGGCTCTAGTTATCTCAATGGTGCGGCCACAAAGAAAAGAGTGAAAAGTGGTATTGTCGACGGTGTAGGTGAGGTTGGCGAGAAATTCAAAAAGAAGTTCAGAGTTATATGGAAACGCCAGGGTGAGTAGGAATTGAAAGGTGGTGGAAGCAAAGAGGCCCATTACCTCGAAATTGAGAGCGGCCTGATTAAGCATTTTTTAAGGGGAAATTTTACAGGCTTTGTATCGGTGGTAGGCTTCCTCATTCTCACTATTCAGAAAGCGATCAGGTTGGCGACTCGATGAGGACGAGCTTCCAGCAGTCATCCAACCTCGTTTAGACATTGCAAGAGGGCACGAAAACTAAGTGAAGGCTGAGTGAGGAGAGGATTGAGTGAATTGGACAGCCTAGGCAAGGGTACTTATAGGAAATTTCAAAAATCGTACAGAACGATCTCGGATCGTACAGTACGATAGCCAATTAATATTCTGACCGGTCGTTTCGGGAAAAGGCAGTCAAATCGTACAGTACGATAGGTATCGTATAGTACGATCAGGCGAATTTCGATTGTCCCGAGGCCCTCAGTACGACTTTTGACCAAAAGTTTCATATTGTACGAATAGGTGTATCGTACAGTACAACACATAATAAATATCATACCAAACAGCTTTAACTCAAATTGGTCGTTTGTGCTGATGTGGATCGTACCGTACGAAACGGATGTATCGTACAGTACGATACTCAATAATGTCGTACCAACCGGATTTAATTCGTCCCAATCCGTTGCTGACGTGGATCGTATTGTACGAAGAAGAGATATCGTACAATACGATAGGAAATTATATGGGAAGATTATCGTACAGTACGATCAACAGAGCCGAAATCTGCTTGTTGGTGGACATTGAGATGTATCGTACAGTACAATGTATGTCATACAGTACGATGAATAGTCATTGTAGAGTTTTTGTGTGGTGAGTGTGTCATGATCAGGAGTAGCCCTAATTTTTTTTTTATATGCATTTATATCTATGACACCTAATCTAGTCCTCAAGGTGCTAAAGGTGTCGAAAGCTAAAGGTTTTGTAAATATGTCTGCCAATTGATCTCCTGTAGCGATGTGATGTAATTCTATATCTCCCTTAGCGACGTGATCTCTAATGAAATGATGTCTAATGTCTATGTATTTCGTTTGAGAGTGTTGAATTGGATTCTTAGAGATACAAATTGCACTTGTGTTGTCACACATGATCGAGATGGTTCCAACAGTAGTCCAAGATCAAGAATTTGTTGTTTTAACCATAGTACTTGTGCAACACAACTTCCTACAGCAATATATTCTGCCTCGGCTGTGGAAAGTGCTACTGATTTTTGCTTTTTACTAGACCAAGAAACTAATGATTGTCCGATGAATTGGCAGGTACCAGAGGTGCTCTTTCTATCTATCCTACATCCTGCAAAGTCAGAATCTGAGTACCCTAGGATTTCAAAGGAAGTGCTGTGTCTGGGATACCAAATTCCTAAGTTTGGGGTGCCTAGTAGATATCTAAGAATTCTTTTGACAGCAGTTAAGTGAGATTCTTTAGGATCGGCTTAGAAACGGGCATAAAGGCACACACTAAACATTATGTCCGATCTACTGGCAGTCGGGTAAAGAAGGGATCCAATCATTCCTCTATATTTTTTCTGATCTACTGATTTTCCACTAAGATCCTTATCTAATTGGATTGTCGAACTCATTGGGGTGTTCATGGGTTTTGCACTATCCATTTCATATTTCTTTAAAATATCCTTAATATACTTTGATTGGCTAAGAAAGGTTCCATTATCCATTTGTTTTACACTAAAGCCAAGAAAGTAATTAAGTTCTCCCATCATGCTCATTTCAAACTCATTACTCATTGTTTTTGAAAATTCATCGCATAAGTTTTTATCCGAGGATCCAAACAAGATGTCGTCTACATATATTTGAATAATGAGAATTTCTTCTTTGACCTTTTGTAAAAAGAGTGTAGTATCTACACTACCCTTTTTAAATCCTCTATCCAAAAGAAATGAGCTAAGTCTTTCATACCATGCTCTAGGTGCTTGCTTTAATCCATATAGTGCCTTTTTTAATTTAAATACATGGTTTGGAAATTGTGAATTTTCAAATCCGGGGGGTTGCTCAACGTAGACATCTTCTTTAATTACCCCGTTCAGAAAAGTACTCTTTACATCCATTTGATATAACTTAAAGTTCTTGAAGCAGGAAAAAGCTAAGAGCACTCTTATGGCTTCTAGTCTAGCAACTGGGGCAAAGGTTTCTTCAAAGTCTATCCCCTCAATCTGGTTGTACCCCTTAGCTACTAGTCTTGCTTTATTCCTTATTATTGTTCCTGAATCATTAACCTTATTCTTGAAGACCCATTTTGTTCCAACAACACTTTGCTCTTTAGGTCTCTTGACTAACTCCCAAACATCATTCCTGGTGAATTGATTCAGCTCTTCTTGCATTGCTAGAATCCAAAATTCATCTCCTAAGGCTTGATCTAGACTTGTAGGTTCTATCATAGAGATGAAAGCTGAGTGACTAACCTCCTTCCTAAGTCCATGCCTAGTTCTTACACCTTCTGAAGGGTCTCCAAAAATTAACTCTTTAGGATGACTAGAAGAATATCTCCATTCTCTAGGCAAAACTTCCTAAGGTTCGACCCTTTCTCCTAAGGTCATAGCTATACTCCTTGAATTGCCTCTATTTCATCATCTTCAAATTTAGTTTCTGAGGGCATATCTGATTCATCAAATACCACATGGGTGGATTCTTCTACTACAAGGGTTCTCTTATTAAAAATTCTATAGGCCTTACCTACAGAAGAATAACCTAGGAAGACACCCTCATCAGACTTGGGATCAAATTTTCCTAAGGGATGTTTACCATTATTTAAGATGAAGCACTTACACCCAAATACATATAAATGTGAAAGGTTTGGTGTCCTACCCTTAAGGAGTTCATATGGAGTTTTATTCAGCTTCGATCTAATGTTTACTCTGTTCAAAACATAACAGGCTGTGTTGACTTCTTCTGCCCAAAAGTATCTAGAAAGTGTATACTCCGCTAACATTGCCCTAGCAGCTTCTACCAAAGTTCTATTCTTCCTTTCTGCTATGCCATTCTGTTGGGGTGTTCTAGGGGCTGAGAAATTATGTTCTATTCCTATCTCTTGACAGAATGACTCAAACTTATCATTTTGGAACTCTCCACCATGATCGCTATGGATTGTTGATTATTCACAACCTAATTTTCGTTGAATCCATGTGGAGAATACTTTAAATTCCTCAGAAGACTCATTCTTGTGTGCTAAGAATCTTACCCAAGTAAATCTAGTGAAGTCATCTACAATCACAAATCCATAATTCTTTCCACCTAGACTGGCTGTACTAACGGGTCCAAATAAGTCCATGTGTAGAATTTCTAGTGGCCTAGAGGTGATCACGTCTCTAATTGAGTGAAAGGATGATTTGACTTCTTTTCCTAGTTGGCAAGCATCACATAAGTTATCCTTGGTAAATTCTAACTTAGGTACACCTCTAACTAGGTTTTTCTGAGTGATGTTTCTAAGAGTTTTCATACTAGCATGGCATAGTCTCCTATGCCATAGCCACGAGTCATCAATTATTATTTTCAAACAAAATGATTTTGAGTTATCTAGCAATCAAGGTCTAACATGTAAACATTGTTCATTCGTTTTCCTTCTAAAATTATTTCACCAAATAAACTAATCAGGCATCTATCAGTAAAAAATTTAACATCAAAACCTTTGTCACACAGTTGACTAATGCTAAGTAAATTATGTTTCAAACCATCAACTAGTAAAACATTTTCAGTTAAAAAATTCTTAGCATTACCAACGATACCTGAGCCTATCACCTTCCTGGTAGTGTTGTCTCCCAACGCTACTTTGCCTCCAATTTTGGTCTCCAATAGGATGAACTTCTTCATATCTCCAGTCATGTGTCGCGAACAGCCACTATCCAGGTACCACATGCTTTCACTAGGTCTTTTGTGAGAGCATCCCTACAATTTCATTCAAAGATTAGATTTGGGAACCCAAGTGAGTTTGGGTTCCTCCTTATGCTTGCATGAATGAGATGTATGCATGTTATGTTGTGATGGATGCAGTTTAGGTCTCCATACTAAGTGTGTCCTACGGTGAATTGTGCATGTGCGGGCTAACATGCCACAAGAGAAACACCTAACACCGGGAAATGGGTTTACTAATCTATGTGGGTGGTGGTGCCTTTTCCTAAGGTTTTGTGATGCATGTTATGTTGGGGGTTTTCTAGGATGGCCTACTGTGAGTGATGCAATTTCATTTTCTAGTTCTTTTATTTTCTCACTAAAAGTTTTATTTTGAGCTATCAATCCATCAACTTCTATCAATAGCAAGTGCTCATTATGATCTACTTCTAATGCAAGTTTGTCTAGTCTATGAAAAGCTTCTTCTAGTTCAACATGAGTGGTTTTTAAGGATTCATGCCCTTCAGTTAATTCAATATGCTTCTTATTTAATGCATCATACTCATCAAGAAGCAACATATGATCTTTATCTAAATCAGAATTTTCTTTAACTAAATTAGCATGCTCAATTTGTAAAGAACTAAATTCAATATTAAGCTTAGCATGCATCTTTTTCAATTTCTTATACGAGTCATGGATATTTTCAGAAATAAGCAGTAATTCTTCATATGAAAGTTGACATATCTCATCCTGATCCAATTGATAAAGGTTATCATTAGCCATAAGACACAAATTTGTTACCTCTTCCTCTGCTTCTTCTTCTGATGATTCTGAGGTAGAGTCGGCCCAAAAAGCTTTCTGTGTCTTTGTCTTTCCTTTCTTGTATTTAGCTTTGTCATCTCCTTTCTCCTTTGCTGGTTGACTGTTCTGATTGGGGCAATCGGCTCGAAGATGATCTGGCTTCCTGCACTCAAAACAAATAGTATCAGATGAAACCTTATTGGACCTTGAGCTCTTACCTTTATTCCAGCTGTTCTGATGACGCTTTTGTTTTCTCTTCAGGAAATTTTTGAACTGTCAGGTCATCAGTGCTATTTCATCGTTTTCCTCCCCTGCAGAGCTTTCACTTTCTAAGTTGCTAGCTTTTAATGCCACCGTCATCCGCTCCTTTTTCTTTTCACCTGCATCACTTTGCCTTTGGCTCACTCCTTGCTCGTATGCAATGAGTGATCCAAGGAGATTATCAATAGAATAAACATTAAGATCTTTGGACTCAGTGATAGCAGTTATCTTAGCATCATAGGAACTAGGTAGGCATCTAAGAATTTTATTCACTTTCTCAGAATTTGAAATTTCTCTACCTAATGCATGCAAGGATGTCACGATTTGGGTGAACCTAGTGTACATGTCAGAAATTGTTTCGCTAGGTTTCATACGGAATAATTCATAATCATGCAGTAGAATGTTAAGCCTAGACTGTTTTACTTCGTTTGTTCCTTTGTATGTAATGCACAGTCTATCCCAAATCTCCTTACCAGAAGCACAAGTAGATACTCTCATATAGTCCTCAGATTTTAATGCACAAAAAAAGCAGTTTAAGCACTTAGCATTCAGTTGGGCTAACTCCCTATCCTCATTGCTCCATTCAATAAACGGTATAGAAGTTTTCAAACCATTAGCAATTTTAAACGGTGCAACATACCCATCATTTACTAACATCCACATGCGGTAATCTATAGATTGCAAAAATGTAGACATTCTAATTTTCCAGAAATCAAACGGTATGTTATCAAAAAGTTGTGGACGAGTTATTGAATAACCCTCCGCAGTGTTACTATTACCAAAATTCGACATGATCATTTTTTTTCAAGGTTTTCTAAAACACTTTGAAAAACAAGCTCTGATACCAATTGTAATTACTAAACGACAAGAGGGGTGGTGAATTGTAAAAATCTTTTTCTTAATAAAAGTAACCCTAAACAAGAGTTCTAATTTTTTTTTTGTTTTTGAAATTTTATAACAAAATTTTAAGCAAGTTTTCTTCCACAAAATTTCACCGTGCAATAGTTATGAAAATTAAATGCAAGTAAAAAGTAAATGATGATAAGGAAAAAATACACCAAGAATTTTATAGTGGTTCGGTCAAAATATGACATACGTCCACTCCCCGGAGTCCTCCACTCCAGGATTTTCACTATCAAAATAGTTCTCCTTTTGCCCCCCTCGGCAAGGCGGAGAAGCCTTTACAAACCTCCCTTTCACCAACCCGACGTGGCGGAGTGCAAAACTCTGTTTTCGCCCTCCTAGCGACGGCAGAGAACCTTCTCGTTTTTCTCCCTCATGGAGAAGGCAGAGAACCTCGAGGTAACGAATGTAGACGAGCCTTTCCCTTGGAGATCCTCCCTCAAATCCTTCTAGGGCCACAGGAGGATCAAGATGCAGCAAGCTCGGAGCAACCGTGTGATCTCCCTCACACTTCTTCTCCCTCACAACGCTCACCTCCTCCTTCCTCTCTCAACCCTCAAGAACTTCTCTAAAGTTTTCTCCCTTGGAATCCCTCTCTAACCACGTTCACCCCCTCTGTAAATCTTACTGAAAAAGGACTTGATTGATATCTAAAAAAGACTCCAAAAACCCTCTGAATTGAAAAGTAGCCGTTACTGTTCGTACAGTATGATTCAACATCGTACAGTACGATCTTCATAAACAGACATCGTCCTGGTACGAAGATGTACGAACAGTTCAAAAACAATTCGTACTGTACGATATAATATCGTACGGTACGATCCAACAAAGTACTATTCGTACAGGACGATGGTCTGGATGATCAGATGTCGTCTCTGTTCATCGTATGGTACGATTACTATCGTACAGTACGATGTGATAAAAACTAAGAGATCGTCCAGAACGATATTCGGGACGATCATACTTCGTCTCTATTCATCGTATGGTACGATCTGGTTCGTACAGTACGATGTTCAAAATTTAATTAGTCCTGGATTTCATTCACTAATCACGGGGTAATTTAAGTAAGTATTTAAAATAGGTCGTACAGTACGAACAGGTTCGTACAGTACGAACGGTGTAAAATCACTTACTTAAACTAAACTACGGCTAGGGTTTTTGATCTGAACATATCGTACAGTACGAAGATATTCGTACAGTACTATCTATTCGCAGAATCGTCCACATAGCTTGGATCGTACGGTACGAATTACAATCGTACAGTACGATCTCCATAGAAGAATTTTTATTACAATTTGCAGTTAAAAAACAACTCTCCCCCTGTGTGTGTGCATGGTTGCTCTTACTCTTATGCATTTTGTGGCCAGACTCAATAAAGTAAAAACAAAATAAATGGAAAAATATAATGTTTGACTCATACTCCTAATCTACCCGATCTTGAGTCTTCCTTTTGTCCTAAGTCACTTGTGATCTTCCTGAAATGTTAGTACTCAAGGACAATAGCAAATAAAATAATATTCAATGAATAGTTGTTCCAAAAACACTCATTATTTGGCATCATCAAAATCTCAAACTCGGGATCATGGGTTGCAACATTAAAGCCATTGATTATCATATCTAAATCGGTTAAAGGGAGAAACACCATTGATTTTTTCCCTCCCTCTAACCTCTTTTAGTGACATAATTTTCTTTTCTAGACAAAAACTCTATCTCATATTGACAATTGGTTTTTGAAACTAAGATTTTTTTTATCTTGCTACAATAATCTATCTTGTGCATAATATCCAAAGTTCTTATATATCTTTCAAGTTAATTAAGATATTGCCATTGCATTTATCACATGATTATGATTTTGTTTTGTGGTTTGTTCTTCCCTATGTTAGAGAGAGAGCTACTATTCTCTAATATTTGGAGGATATACTCACAACTAAGGTTCTTTTAAAAGGGTTTGTTAAAGAGTTTTTTGCTTGCAAGAATTAAAAAGGAAAGAGGCCAATGACGCCAAATTGAAAAGAAAACTATATACACAAAAGTGTATCAAAAATTAAAAGATGCTCAAAGAGCCAATCAAAGTGACAAGAGGCATAAAATGAGCCTACTAAATGCAAGCTATCCTCTCTTTTCAAAACTTTTAAAACTTAGAGAACTCATTGGTTATTTGATGCTTTCAAAGGCTTGATTTCAAATTCCATGATTGAGAAAAATTACTTTCTTATATTATTTATAAGATATTTTCTTTGTAACCAAGTTTTGATTGGATCTTCTTTTTTACCCAATAAAGTTTTTCTAAGTTAGACCTTTTGTTTTAAAAAAGATAATTATTGCCCTGAAAGAAGTCCGAGCTTGGGATTAACAAGATCAGATATTCTACCTTTTTCATATTTTGACTTGTTAACTCTTTGATCTTTTGAATCTCTAAAATTTAATTGTTTGAAAATTCATCATATGCTTGCTTTACTAAATAAAAAATAAAAAAAAATTCTAAAAACCAAAAACAAGAAAATTTTTCCTTTCCTTCGTTTTTCTTTTTCTTTCTAGTTTTTTTGCTTTTTATTATTGTTTCTAGCTTTGTATTGTGAGTCATTTATTTTTAAGGGCTTTGATCATCAACATCTTTTCCTTGGATTCAAATTTCTTATCACATCGTCCTGGCCGATTCTTATATCGTCCTGGACGATAGGATAATTCCTTCAAAATTCCTTCTACTGAATCTTTTTTTGAGCTTGCTGTAATTCTTCGCCCTGGACGATAATTTAACGTCCTGGCCGATCTGATCGAACTCTATTGCAATCATATATTCATCCTGGCTGATGCATTTATGGTCATCGTACTGGCCGATATACTAGATCGTCCGGGACGATCCACGTATCAGTGCATTTAAAATCCTTAAAATTGGCCCCGGACGATGTATTATTGGACAATCGTCCTGGCCGATCCATTATTCGTCCTGGACGATACACGTGGCACAGATTTAAAACATCTTAAATTCAGCCGGTACGATCAATTATTTAGCATCATCCTAGATGATACACCTAATCAGCCTGGACGATTTGCTTTTTTCAACGGTCGTCCAGCTTGACTCCTCGGGATGATTGCCTGTGTCTAATCGTCCTGGCCGATATCTGATCGGACCATCTTTTTGATCAATCGGCCTGTACACAATTATTGTACCATATCATCCTAGACGATTCTGCGATCGGCCTGGACGATATGGCCGTCTTCTTTAAATACAGGCCATTCCAGCCATGTTTTTCACCTCACACCTCTTCTTCTCTTATGTTTTTTTACTGATTTCTTACTATGGCTGGTGGGAAGCGAGTCCGACAAGCTTCTAGAAGTTCCTCGAGGGCCAATCTGGACCCTCGATTCAAGGAGGCAGAAGATCATGCAGCTTACCGTTGCTACAAAGAATGTGGCATCACCCTTTCCAGAACAATCAATCCTGCCCACCTTTCATATCCGGTAATGGATCTCTTTGCTCACACTTCTCTCTGTTTCATTCTTACCCTCGCTGTCCCTTTTTCCTTAGAACTTCTGTTAGAGTTTTATGCAAATCTTCGTATAAATCCAACTTTCACAGCCCTGACCTCCTATGTGAATCGACGCCCGGTCGAGATCACATATCAGGACTGTGCTGAACTTTTGCAGCTATCCACCACCAGGGATAAGCTGCATATAATTGTCTCTGATCCTGACTTCAACTGGTTCGCTGCAAATCATTTTCTACGCCAAACCAACTCTCCCTTTCATGTTGGAGAGACTAGCTCTTTAGTCAAAGATGCTAGGACAATCCAATATGTCCTTCGCACCTTTATAATTCCAAAAGCCGGGGACAGAATCCACATCACCCCATTACTTTCTCTTACCACCTTTTACATCATGGCCCATAGATATTTCAATGCTACTGATCTAATCTTTCGATACATTGATCATTTAACTACAATCTATGATCCAGGCTATAGGAGGAAACCCAACCTTGCTTTAGGACATCTCATAGACTATATTCTTGAAACCAAATACAATCTTCAATATCCTGGTCATCACGACCTTCAACCTCCTTGCTATTCAAACAATTCTTTCACTATCCTTCACAGTACTCGTCTCTACCCAGGAGATGAGGAACCTCGGGGGGCTGAAGAGGAGGAGGCTCCCACTCCTGTTCCTGATCCTACTCCTCTTTGCCAGCACTCTCAGTTTGACCAGTTAGTGGAGAGATTTGATCGATGGGAGACCCGTTTTGAAGCTTACGTTGCTGCACAGGAGCAGCAAAATTCTTAGGACATGGCCCGCTACGAGCAACACTGCACAGAGGACTTAGCCCATTTTGATAGCTACATTACTCACCAGTAGCAGCAGCATGATCAGGACATGGCCTGGTTCAATGCACAGTTTACTATGCCAGCTGGCTACTTTCAGCAGCCACCTCCACTACCTCCATCTGAAGATCATGATCCCTCATTTTTCTAGTTTTTGTTTTCTATTTTCTATTTTCTGTAGTTTGTTTTAGTTTTTGTTGTGTTTTTTTTTTTTTTTTTTATGTGTGTCTAGGATCCTCTTTTTGTGATGACAAAAGGCGGAGTAGGATGTGATAGGAAAAGTTGATGCTTGTAACTTTAAAATTTTAATGAACTGCTGTTTTTATTGAGATTTTCCTACTTATGTTTTTCATCATCAAAAAGGGGGAGATTGTTACAAACATGATTTTAGATTATGATTTTGATGATAGCAAACATATCTTGCTTCACTACGACTGCTTTTTTCTACTGACTTTCAGGACTCAAAGATCGAACGGAAATCGGAATCAGCTCAAGATAGGGTAGATTAGGGTTGCGTTAGTCTGTAATTTTATTTTTTTCCCTCTTGAGTCAATTGTAATCTTTGGTGTGACTAATGCAAAGTAACCCTACACACACACTCGAGAGACTTAGAAATTCTCTTTTTACTCAACTCGGCCAGGACGATATTTATATCGTCCTAGACGATCTGGCTTAAAATAGAAATTCTAATCAGGGGTTCTTAATTAAGGCAGCCATCATTAGCAAATCAACCTGGATGATACATGTATCGGCCAGGATGATAAGATCAACACAAAAAGAAATTACCGCCATAAACAATTAAGGTATTATGTATTTTTGGACATCGGACAAGACGATATTTGATCGGCCTAGACGATATTCACAATTATGCCTTAATTAATCAGATAAATCAATGAAGTAATTAAGGATGATTGATACGATCACATCATCCTAGATGATCACAGGATCAGCCAGAACAATCTAGTCAAAAAACTTTAGTTACTCCTGGACGATCTGGATCGGATAGCTTGCATTCAGGGCGATGCTCTGGACGATTTTCCTCTAATTTGAACTGATCGGTCGGGAAGATCGTGATATCATCCTGGACGATCAAGCCATTTTTCAATCATCCAGTTTGCATTCAGGGCGATGCTCTGACCGATCTTCTGGAATTTGTACTGATCGGCCAGGACGATTTCCATATCGTCCTGGATGATATAGTCGGCAACTTGCAATTAATGAGCTCCTTTGAAGCTCTTCTATTTAAGAGCTCTTATTCAACATTTTTTTAGGATCCTTGGCTGCTGTCTTGACCTGAGAAAACCTAAAGGAGAGAGAGAGAGAGAGAGAGAGAGAGAGAGAGAGAGAGAGAGAGAGAGAGAGAGGGAGAGAGAGGATCTTGTGAGGGGGAGCTTGTGAGGGGATTCACAAGGGTTGCTCCAAGAATTGTTCCACATCTTCTTCCCTAGAGTCTCTTGTCCTTGGAAGGGTTGAGAGAGGTAAGTTCTAGCAAGCGATCGAGGTTCTCTGCCTGCTTCAGAAGGAAGCAAAAGGAGGAAGGTTCTCTGCCTTGCCTAATGTGGCAAAAAGTGGGGTTTGTAAAGGCTTCTCCGCCTAGCTGTGGGGGCTAAAGAAGAGTCACGATTGTAGTGCAATACTTGGAGGGCACCTCCGAGGAGTGGACGTAGGTCGAGTTGACCGAACCACTATAAACCCTTCTATTCTTATTTTTACTACTTCCGCATTTATTTCTTCTGCATGTTATTTCTTTGTGGTGATTTGGTTTGTATTTGTGCTTTGCTTAAATTTTTTTTTTAAATACCAATTCAACCCCCCCCCCCCCCTCTTGGTTAGCCTTAGGCCAGTTCTATAAGGCTTAACATCCCTAACGAACTTTTAAAGTTCACCAAAGACCACCTTTGTGACTCCTATCAATTAGGGAAGCAAGTCTAATCCTCTTTCCACTCCATTAAGGACATTAGCACCTCTAGACCTTTAGAAGTCCTTCACATGGATTTCTTTGGACCCATTAGTATTGCCAGCTTAGGGGGAAAAGTCTATGATTTTGTAATTATTTTTTACTACTCGAGGTTTACTTGGATTAAATTTTTGTCACATCAGAATTTGATGAGTTTAGATCCTTCTTCACTTAGATTCAAAAAAATCTAGGTTGTGAAATCTTAACCATCCATATTGACCATGGGGGGAGTTTAAAAATGAGAGATTTGGTGATTTCTGTGAGGATAAGGGGATTAGTCACAACTTCTTAGCTCCCAGGACCCCTCAGTAGAATGGGGTAGCTCAAAGGAAGAACCGTACCTTAGCAGAAGCTGTTAAAGCCATACTTGCTAAATATTCACTTCCAAAGTACTTTTGGGCTAAAGAGGTAAACACAGCTTATTATGTATTGAATAGGGTGAATGTTAGAGACAAACTTGATAAGACATCCTATGAGATCCTTAAGGGTAGGACACCCAACCTTTCCCACCTCCATGTCTTTGGCTATAAGGTTTTCATTCTTAATAATGGGAAGTCACACTTAGGAAAATTTGACCCAAAATTTGATGGAGTGTTCTTAGGATATTCAAGTGTGGGGAAATCCTTTAGGGTATTTAATAAGAGGACATTAGTGGTGGAGGAGACTACTCATGTAGTGTTTGATGAATTTGATCCTAAGAAGTCTAAAGTTGAGGATGAAGATGAAGTTGGAGAGATTACTATAGGAGTTGAAAATTTGGCAAAGAGGGTCTAGCCCCAAAACACTAAAGGAGTAGGTGAGATTACCCAAGCAGTAGAAAATGCAAATCTGGAGGAAAGGGTTGAACCTACACACACCTTACCTACAGATTGAAGATATTCTTCATCATCCTAAAGAACTAATAATAGGAGACCCTTCTGAAAGTGTTAGGACTAGGCATGACTTAGAAAGGAAGCGAACAACTCTGCCTTTATCTTAATGATTGAACCCACCAACATCAATCAAGCCCTATCTGATGAGTTTTGGATCTTAGCCATGCAAGAGGAATTAAATCAATTTATTAGGAATGATGTTTGGGAGCTTATAGAAAGACCAAAGGGACAAAGTAAAGTTGGAACCAAATGGGTCTTTAAGAATAAGATGAATGATTCTGGTGTGGTGGTTAGGAATAAGGCGAGATTGGTGGCTAAGGGGTACAACCAAATAGAAGGAATTGATTTTGAGGAGACCTTAGCCCCTGTAGCTAGATTGAAAGCCATTAGAGTGCTACTAGCATTTTCTTGTTATAAAGGATTTAAGCTTTTCCAAATGGACGTTAAGAGTGTCTTTTTAAATGGGTAATAAATGAGGATGTATTTATAAAAAAAACCCCAGGTTTTGAGAGTTTCCAATTTCCCAATCATATTTTTAAATTAAAAAAGGCCTTATATGGATTAAAGCAAACACCTAGAGCTTGGTATAAGAGGCTTAGCATATTTTTACTAGAGAGAGTTTGTTAAGGGGAGTGTAGACACCACCCTTTTTTGAGGAAAGTAGGAGATGAATTACTCATTATTTAGATCTATGTCGATGATATAGTTTTTGGATCTTCTGATAAAAGATTATGTGATGATTTTTCTTAAATAATGAGTAAGAAATTTTATATGAGTATGATGGGAGATTTGTCCTACATTTTGGGGTTTAGCATAAGATAATTGTATGATGGAACTTTTCTGAATCAATCAAAGTACTTAAAGAACATCTTAAAGAAATATGAAATGGATAAAGCCAAGCTAATTAATACTCCCATGACCTCCAGTGTTCAGTTAGATAAGGACCCAAATGGAAAATATGTTGATCAAAAGAAGTACAGAGGGATGATTGGATCTTTACTTTACCTGACTACTAGCCGACCTGATATAATGTTTAATATTTTTCTCTATACTAGATTTCAGGCTGATCCTAAAGAATCCCACCTGACTGTAGTTAAGAGAATTCTTAGATATCTCTTAGGGACTCAAATCTTAGGAATCTGGTATCCTATGCACAATATTTTTAAGAATATTGAATATTCTGATTCTGATTTTGCAGTATGTAGGGTGGATAGAAAGAGCACCTCTGGGCTGTGCTAATTCATCGGATAGTCTTTAGTCTCCTAGTCCAGTAAAAAGCCAAAACACTATTGCACTTTCCATTGTTGAAGCTGAGTACACTGCTTTAGGGAGTTGTGTGGCCCAAGTCTTTTAGTTGAAGCTGTAAATTCTAGATTTAGGATTTCCTGTTGACACAATTTCAATCTTTTGTGACAATATTAGTGTCATCTATATTTTTAAGAATCCTATCCAACATTCAAGGAGCAAGCATATTGACATAAGTCATCACTTTATTAGAGACCTTGTGACCAAAGGAGACATTGAGTTACACCATATGGCAACTGAGAACTAATTGGCTGACATCTTAACTAAACCATTGGCCTTCGACACCTTCAGTACTTTAAGGACCATATTGTGTGTGATTGACATAAATGCATGAACTTGATTCTTACTGATTTCTGAATTTTATATGTTGATTGTTATTTTCTTTTTGTAGTTTTCTTTGTTTATTTTTATTATACTTTTCATATGATTCACTTCTTTTGATTTAATTTCCTTTGTATGTTTTATTTTTCTTTTAAATCACTGCTGAATTGATATCTTATGCCTTATTTTTATTTTTGAAAATTTGTAGTCAATGTTTGCCTAAATAAGTTAAAGGAAAAACACCATTGATTGTTTCCTTTCCTCTAACTTCTTTTAGTGGTGTAATTTCATTTTCTAAACAAAAGTTTACCTCAAATTAATAGTTGGACTTTGTGATTGAGATCTTTTCGATCTTGCTATAGTAATCTATCTTATACATATAATGTTCAAAGTCTTTATATTACCTTCAGATTTTTTGTAATCTTCTCTTTATATTTATCATATTATTTTGATTCTATTTTGTGGTTTATTCTTCCTTATATTAGAGAGTGAGTTTTTTCTTCTATAATATATGGAAGATATACTCACAACTGAGAGTATTTATGAGTTTTTGAAAAAGGGCTCTAGCTTGCAAAAAAAAAAAAGCTGCCAAGGATGCCAAATCAAAAGATGTGCAATGACGCCAAATTGAGAAAGATACACAAAGTATATAAAAAAAAATCAAAGATGAGTAAAGTACGCCAACCAATTGACAAGTGGCATAAAATGAGCCCATCAAAAGCAATCTTTTTTCTCTTTCAAACATTAAATCTCAGAAGAATTCATGTGTCACATGATATTTTTTAAAGGCTTGATTTTGGAATTCATGATTGTGACTAATTATTTTGATGTATTATTCTATAAAATATATTTTTGGAACCAAGTTTTGAATGGATATCTTTTTCTTATCCAATTAATTTTTTTTTATTTAGATCTTTATTTTCAAAAGACGGTTTGCCCTAGGAGAAGTCTGAGCTAGGGCTAACATGATCAATTTTTTTACCATCTTTCGGATTTCGATGATGTTAATTCATTAATTCTTACAAATTTTTAATTCAATCACATAAAGAATTTATCATATTCGGGCTTTGATAAAAAAACTCTTTGTTTTTTCATTCCTTTTAATGTTTTTAGTGTCTTTTTGTATTTTATTTTTATCTTTATAGTTATATTTCATGTTTTTGGGCCTTCTCTGATCATCTCCATTCATCCACTAATTTTAAAAATTTTGTCACTCTTTCTAGTTACTTTCAGCCGCCACCACCCCCATCATCTCCTTTGGATGATCAGGGCCCGTCCTTCTTTTAGTTTGATTTTGTGACGTCGTCTTTTTCGTTTGATGTAGTTTACTTCTATTTTTTAGCTTCTATTTTATTTCTTCCCCACTTTTTTGTGATGTCAAAAAGGGGAGTAGTTGTACTATTTTTATGTATTGTGTTTATTTTTTAGTACAATTTAAACTTCATGATTCACTGCTACTATTTTTTTATTAAACATTTGTTTTGTGTTTGCCATCATCAAAAAGGGGGAGATTCTTACAAATCTAATTTCATGAAATATAAATTTGATGATAATAAACATTTTTTATACTTCTTCTTCCCTATGACTTCCTTGTCTACTAACATTTCAGGTCCACAAGATCGAGTGCAACTCAAGCCAGCTCAAGATTGGGTAGACTAGGACAAAGTCAGTTTGTATATATTTAACCTTTTTTGAGTCAATTGTATTGTTGTGGGTCTTGATGCAAAGTAACCTTGCACACACACACTTGAGGGAAAATTTCTAATTATTTTAGAGCTCTCTATTTTTTATTACATCATCCTGGATGATCCAAACATCAAACTAGACAATCAGTTAAAAATAGAAACCCTAATTAGGGCATCCTGTTTAAGGCAGCTGCCATTAAGCACATCATCCCAAACGATGTTATCATCATCTTGGATGATATGCTCAAATAAGAAAGAATCAGCCGCCATATCTCTTTAGGCATCTTTTATTTCTAGACATTATCCAAGGCATCGTCCTGGATGATGCAGCAAAATTATGCCTAAATTAATTTATTAATTAAGAAAAGTAATTAAAATTTGATTGCTTGATCATATCATCTTAGATGACCGCAGAATCGTTTAGGATGATCAGTTAACAAACCGTAGTTCTTCCTGAACAATCAAACATAGGCCCAGTTTCATTTAGGGCGATGTTCTAGATGATCTGTGATGTTTGAACTAATCATCCCAGATGATCGTGAAATCATCCCGGACAATCAAGTTAATTTTTCATCATCCACACATCCATTCAGGGTGATGTTCTGGATGATCTGTAATGTTTTGAACTAATCATCCCGGATAATCATGAGATCGTCCTGAACGATCAAGTTACTTTTTCATCATCCAGACTCCCATCCAGGGCGATGGTCTAGACAATATTTGACAAATTGTACTAATCATATAGGATGATATGAATAAATTACCTTCTAATAATCCCAAATTATCCTAACTAATTGAGCTAAATTTGTACTCACCGTACAATATGATATTCAGATCATTCTGGATGATAAAGTTGGTTTGTTGCAATTAAGATCTATTCTAAAGCTCTTCTATATAAGACCTCTTGTTTTACCCAAGTGAGTATCCTTTGCTGCTGTCTTGACCTAAGAGAGCCTAGAGGAGAGGGAGAGAAAGGGCAAGAGAGAGAGGATCTTGTGAGGGGGAGTTTATGAGAGAATTCACAAAGGTTGCTCCTAGTAAGGATCTAAGTCATCTTCTCCAGTCATCGTCCTTGGTTCCTTAGAGGTTCAAGAGAGGTCTACTTCAGCAATCGATTAAGGTTCTCTACGTGCTTTAGGAGGAAGCGAAAGGAGTCGGGTTCTCTGCCTCACCAGTGTCGATGGAAGGAGGTTTGTAAAGGCTTCTCTGCCTTGCTGTGGGAGCAAAAGGAAAGTCACTGAGTTTAGTGTAATACCTGGAGGAGAGGCTTTGGGGAGTGGACGTAGGTCAAGTTGATTGAACCGTTATAAATTCTTATGTTCTTTATTAATTATTATGCATTTAATTTCCGCACTTTGATTTTCTTTGTGGTGAACTTTAGTTTGAGTTTGTTCTTCTGTTTGAAGAATTTTTTAAAATACCAATTCACCCCCCCCCCCTCTTGGTTAGCCTTGTGCTTGTTTATAAGAGCTTAAATCCCTAACGAACTTTTAACATCATTACATGCTTTAAGTAAAGAATTTTTAAACTTTCAAAATGTCAATAAAATTCTACATTGTCTACTTTATAAGTTTTATGTCAAAGTTGTTGCTATTTGTGAATCAAAAAATTTGAATGATTATTCTATTGATAATTTGATTGGCTCACTCATTGCCTATAAGCAAAGTTTGGGTAAAAAACTTTTGGATGCAAGTGAAATGATAGTGCTAAAAATTAAAGACACGGATAAAAGTGGCTTAGTAGATGAAGAAAGTGATGACTTAACAAGCAAACTAGAAAGCCACTAAATCACAAGCAAAAGTATCAACAAAAGTGGAACAGAGGCAAAAATGGTGAGAATATTAATATTTTCAATAACATTATTTTCTTTGGATATAAGAAATTTGGACATATGAAAAATCATTGCCCTAATTTGAAAACTCTTCATGCAAAGAAAAATGGTAAAGCTAAGCAAACTATAAAAAGGGCAGATGATAAAAAGCAAAAAAAAAAAACTCCTAGGCATACCAAGTTTCTAAATCATCAGACCAGGAGCAAAATGATGTTTAAAGCCTTGTTTGTGTATTTAATTATTTATGTATGCGTGTTTTTTGTTTGTTGTATTTTTGTTTAATTTCTATATTTTCTTTGGGTTTTGTTTTTTTTTTCTTTTGTTGCGTTAAAATTTTAAATTAGTTTTTATATTTATTTCTATAAAGTTTTCTCTAATCAACTCTTGTATATCACCTTTTTTGTTCCATATACACTTTAGAAAAGCAAACCTTAAAAAGGATGATTTTTTCTAAAAAATAAAAAATTTACCTCATGTTTGTTTGAATTCTTATGTAAGTTATGGTTGACTTCTCTAAAAATAGTCAAATGAAGAAAACTCATGATTTTGTCTATCTATCTCTTTTCTTAAAGAGGATATTTCACTTTTGATTCAAAATCATCATCATATTATAAATTCACCCCCTCTTCATTAGCCTCGTGACTAGTTCATAATGGCTTAACATCCCTGATGAACTTTCACCCTAAGCTCATTGATCATACCCATAGCTTTCATTAAGACTTTTTGGCCAGGAATCTACACTTTCCTAGACCCAATTTTATCCAGGGTTTACTAGAGGTCAAAATGACAAAAATAACCCTTTAAGAGGAATTTTGGTCTTTTCCCCAAAATTCAATATGGTCTTCCCTCATCAACCTCTAAAACCTATCTAAGCCAACCACGGTTGACCAAAATGATCCTTAAGGGTCTAAATAACCATTTCAAACCAAATGACCTCCCCTTGACTTGGAACCACTCCCATTGAGGTCATATGATCAACTTTAACTCAATGGACCCAACACTTGATCCTAGGTCAACTTTATTGACCAAGTCAACTATGTTTGATCAAACCTTTCATACACTCGCACCTTCTCAAACTCTTAAACCAAGACCTCTCAAAACCCATGGGGTCACCCATTAGGTCCTCAAGAGACCCCTTTTGAAGACCCATGCCTTGGCTCACTTGTACTAAACATTTGGCTAGACCCAAGTGCCCAAAGAGAGGCCCCCTAAGCCAAATTTCACTCTAAACTAAATTGGTTCAAACCAATGGTGGCATTGGGTTCCCCTTGACCCAATATACCTTCCCTAATTGACTTAACACTTGGATCAACTTGGGTTGGGAATTAGGCTAACCCAAAGTGGCCAAAAACCATATTGGGATAAGCCATTTCTCAACCTAGGCTCATTTAAACTCAATCAATACTTTTATTGGGTGGCACTAGATCATTTGCATCCTCCCTAGGTAACCCAACCCTTGGGCTAACCTGAATAAAAAATTAGGCTAGCTCAAAGCTTCCAAAATTACTGTAACGTGAACCATTACTAAGCCCAGATAAATTTAGATCCAATCGGCACTAGCATTGAGTTCCCTAGGACCCAATGCATCTTATACACCAAGCACAACCCCTGATTTAAGTTGGGTCTGATCCAAATAGACCAAAAAGTGTTTGAAAATGAGTTAACCTTAACCATTTTGGGGAAATTGGGCCACCCATTAATCAATTCATCCCATGGTTGGGTTCATTTTGATCCTACCTATCTCCTCTTATATGCCCTGGCCTTGGCTTGACCCAGGTTAAGCCCAACCCAAACCATATAGTTTTTGGTCAACCTGAGCCTTCCCATTTATCCAGGTTTCCCCATGCCAAATTGAGTCTTCCATTGAGCTCAACACCTTCCCAACACCTTTTCTATATCAGTGTGACCCAACCAGTGGCCGCTAGCATCCAGAGCAAGAATAATGGAGCTCTGGTGGTCCCCCCATCATGAGCTCCACCTAAAGACTTCTAGAGCCTAGGTTTATCTATCTTGTGCTCATGAGGGCTTGGGGACATCTCCCCTTCTAGTTGGCAACCATCTAACAGCCCCTCCGATCAATCCCGATCATCTATGGCCATAGGAATGGGTTGAAAAGGGCTCCCTCACCTAAATGTCCTACTTGACTGCTAGAAATTCAAAATCATTCCCCAAAGCTCCTAGAGAATTCCCCTCTCATTTCCCATCCTCCCAGCCCTTTCAAGCTATGATCCCAAGTGAACTCTAGTGAAAGCTCTCCACCCTCCTTTGAAAGTCCTACCTTTGGCATTTTTCTAGCCTTGGCGTCTGAAGGAAAAGTCTTTGCAATCATCCAATCAAGCTTCCTGAAATAAAAATCAATTCATTGGGGCATTCTACATGGTGAGACTTTAATCTCGAGCTCTTAGCTAGGTGGTGTCGGACAAGTGTAAAATAAACTATAAACCCATCGAAATTTGAATTGATGGTTTGTAGTCACTTGATCCTTCCCATGATTTTTTTTTTTTTTGAGATCCTCTAGAGGGATCTCTCGAATCATGCCAGAAAATCCCTATGGCTTTGGCTCCTGTGGGAAGTTGAAGACATAATTCAAGTCATTGATCTCAATCAACAGCTCGGATTAGATCTCGCAAATCCATAAGCCTTTGAATCAGATCCATCTTATTGATGATTGAACAGCTATAGTTAATTCCACGTTACCCAGTTAGTTGCCAATGATTGGCTGACTAATTAGGAACTGCCTGCATGGTAAGCGCATCATACATGGTAATTCTGGAATTCAAAAAATCCAAAAATCATAAAGAATTTCAAAAATTCACATCTCCCAATCCACTTAACAGATTTAGGTGTACTTAGCCTCATTGGAAAGATCTCAGGGAGATCTTCAAAAGACTTATAGTTCCATACCTTTATCATGTTCGTGTTAGTCTCAATTTCTAGTTGAATGTTTATGGTATTTATGTATTTGTGTGCTTATTTGATGTCACCCTAGCTTGAGACTTTGGGAGAGTGAATTTGGGCATGTCTATGACATTTCCAAATTTTCTCTTCATTGTTTAAGGTGTTCAAGGGCATGTCCATAAAAATTTAGGCTTAAGGTTCATGGATTTACCCCTAAGTTCAAATTAGAGTTATGATTTATCCAATGAGAACTATGAATTAAATTTTGGTGTGTTGATTGTTCTTAGTCTAAGGAGTTTAGAACCATTGATTTCACCCTCATCCAAGCTTAGGGTAATGACCTAGGAATTTTTTAAGGTGAACTAAAGTTATATTGGGTGGATTAGTTAGCCATCTTAGAGAGCTCTACTTAGTCCCAAATTCAAACGGTTTGGACCTTTAGAAAAGGTGATCTCATGGTCCAAAATTCATTAGATTTGTTGCCCATTTAGTTCACCAACTAAGAATCTCAAAATCCTTATCTAGATTTAGCCTAGAATGCTAATTAATACATTACAAATTCATATCAAATAAAAAATTTTCACATAAGGACTCTAATTGACCCTAATTAAACTCTCAACCTATGAAAAATAAAAGCCCTATAACTTTAATTTAATTTCCAAGGAAAATCAATAATTAATTAAAAATATTTAAAAATCTAAAAAATTCTCCATATGCTTAAGAACATCCCTTTAGGTCATTCTTAACCCTTGGAGGTGATCCTAAGAGGATTGGGGTTAATTTGGATCAAAATAAAAAAAAAATCTCTTTAAATAAGTCAATTTTAAAAATTCAAAAAAAGACTTAACTTTGAAAAATCAATAATAATTCCAAAAAAATTAAATTTAATCAAACCAAAAGACATTTAACTTTAATTAAAATGTAGTATTTTAAAAAATGTCAAACCTCCAAAATTAAGTCAAAGTAAAAAAGTCAACTTTCCGGTCAACTATAGTTCAAACTTCAAAAAATCATAATTTAATTATAGAAAATTCTAAATTGAGTAAATCAAAAGTGTCATTACTTATATTAGTGTTTTATATTTGTTAAAATTTTGAAAATTTTAAAACTAACTTTAATTTTAAAAGTCAACTTTTAACCCCTTAATTAACATGTTTAAATAATTTTAATAAAATTTTGCGTTCTTGATCCAGCAGCTGATTTGAGTTTTTCTCCAGTGATCTGGCCGTCGGCGAGAGCCCTTTTCGGACTCTCGTGGCTATTATGGAGGGCAATCGTTTACCTTCCACGGAAGTGTGGGCGAATTATAAGAAAGTTCTATCTGTTCCAGCAAGGCAATCGTCTGATGTTTTCAATGGTGGATCTAAAGCAATGGATCTATTCAACAGCAAGGTTAAAGGTTTTAAAGAAAAAGCTCTGATTATCAATGAAGGAGGTCTAACAATGAAGAAAGTTCCAATTTCTGTTCCAGGTAAAGGGAAAGGGATTATGATGGAAGAATTGAATTCCAATCTGGATTATTCAAATATGAAACTCTTCAAAGGTAATTTTAAAGATGATCTTAAATTGGAGGCTTCCTCTTCATCCGGTTTGAAAATTTGTTCTAACAAATGTTTTAATTCTGTTTCACTGCCATCTTCTCCTGTTCATAAAATGAACTTTGAATCCCCTGTAACGGGAGTGAATAATGATCTTGATGACAAGCTGAATGAAGATTTGTTGCAAAAGGATTTGTTTGAGAATCCTAAGGAGAAAAATCTTGATGTCCATAACAAAATTATCCCAAAATTGAAGAAGAATATGTTGCAAAAGGATTTGATTGAGGATCCTAAGGAGAAAAATCTTGATGTCCATAACAAAATTCTCCCAGAATTGAAGAAGAATAATGCTAAAATTCTTTCAGCCTGGACGAAAAAAGAAAACATCAATGTGGAGAATCTGGACCTTGGAAATTTCTTATCTGAAAATGGCTTGGTAGTTAAGCTTCACGCTGAGAAGGAAATGGAAAATTCAAGAAGACTTGATAAGGCTATTGTGGTAAAGGTGTTTGGAGACAACACTTCTTTTCAATCTATTTGTGTGGATTTAAGAAGACAATGGAGCATGTTCGGTAATTTTCACATCACAGGCTTAGGACTTGGCTGGGTTCTTTGCTCCTTTGAAAATGATAGTGTTCCGGATAAGATCCTTACTGGTGGACCTTGGTTTGTGAAAGGTCAAGTGGTTGGACTAGATAAATTGTCAGCTAGTTTTAATAGCAATTCTTTAAAAGGCATTTCAACTCCTCTATGGATAAGGCTTCCCAATCTTCTGCTCCATTGCTGGGATGATGTGAACATCTGTAGGATAGCTTCTCTTGTGGGAAAACCTTATCTCCTAGATGGAAATATGTTCCAATGGAGTTGAAGAAAATTTGCTAGAATTTGTGTCCGTGTTCCACTTGATATGAAATTACCTAATGGAGTTTGGGTAGAAGGTTTGAAAGGCAAATTCTTTCAAAAAATTGAATATGAGGGCGTCACTAATATTTGTTCTAAATGTGGTAAGATTGGCCACATTTCTAAAAAATGCATTGAAATTAATAAGAACAAAGGTTCTTTTCCAGAAGATGTTGGTGTGGACAAATTGATTCTCAGTAAAGCAAAGGTCTCAGATGGATCTAAGCTTAATGAGGCGGCTGATGGATTTGGAAATTGGACACAAGTTAACTATAGCAAGAGAAGACACAGAGTTGATGTAATGAAGAAAAACTCTCTTAAGATGAATGCTCTTCCTATGAAGAAGATCTTTGTTCCTAAAACTGTTTTGAATAAAACTACTACCGCATTGGCTCCAGTTAACAGAACCTTGAAACAGGGATCAGAACTTCCCTTTTCCAATGTTGAAGATCCTTATTTTAAACCGCAAGTGGGACTTATTAATGTAACTTCTGAAGTTACTCAGGTGGCTGCTTCTAATAATGATCCTATTATCCTGGATCATAATAAATTTGAGGTATTATCCAGGATGGAAGTATTGAATGATGCGGGGGATGTGGAGCAAAATGCGGATGGTATGACTGATATAGAAACTGAAGAGGGTGAAATAATCTATAGCAATCTGGAATTCTTGAAGGAAACAGAAAATGTGGCTCTTATGGATGCAGATTTGGAACATGAGGTGATGAAGGACATCTATTCTCCTAAATCTGGAACAGTTAACAATCTTCTAACCAGAGATATGATTAAAATTGCAGTTCCAGAGAAAGTTTCTTCAGGTAAAAAGGTTAAACTTCTAAAAGAACAGAAGTCTCTTGGCCCAGGAAACATCCTCTCTAGAAACAGAAAATTTGATGGAATCAAATCTAAAAAGATTGGGAGTCATTCTCCCATCTTTAAACAATGACTTCTCTGGTTTTTTGGAATTGTAGAGGAGCCAAGAAAGTTGAGGCTGCTCTATATTTGAAAGAGGTTATTAAAGATAACAATGTGCTAATGGTGGGATTATTGGAAACGAAAATCACTAACTTGGATAATTCTCAGGTGCTGAATTTCTTGGGAAGCATTGGGATTACTTCATGATTCCGTCTAATGGCTTATCTGGTGGCCTGATGATATTATGGAGAAAAGATTTGGTTGTGTTCTCTGTTATTGAAGAATCTCCGCAATTTATCATTGGAACTTTGAATGTCTTCAACAAAAATAATTGGCTGGTTGCTGCAGTGTATGGAAGCACCAATGCTATAGAGAGGAAGATTATTTGGGAGAGCTTGGAGAAGCATTGTTCAAATGAAAAGCCTATGGTAGTGGGTGGAGATTTTAATTGTGTCTTATCTCAAGAAGATAAGAGAGGAGGAAAGAAATTTATTTTATCTCAAGGTGCTATAGATATGAAGAATTTTTTGATAAATAATGATCTTCATGAAGTGGAAGCTTATGGGCCCAAATTTACTTGGTGCAACAATAAAATTGGTGGAGCTCGTATTCTGGAAAAGCTTGACCGTTGTTTTATAAACTCCACTGCTCTTAACTGCATTCACATTGCTCGTGTCAAGCACTTGGCTCGTGTAGCTTCAGACCATTGCCCAATTCTTCTTGAGATCTTCAAGCCTGCTGAAGTCTTTGATAGGATCCTACGGTTTGAGCATATTTGGGCCTCTTACTATGGAGCCAAATATGTGGTTTCTAAATATTGGAAAATCGGTAATTGTGAGGATCCAGCCATTTCTTTGAATTTAAAGTTCAAAAGAACTTTGAAAGCATTATATTTTTGGAGCAAAGCAAAATTTAAGAATCTCAATATGCTGAGAGATGAATTGAAAATTGAAATCATGGAACTTCAAAAAGAGGAGCTGATGGTTGAATTTCTGATTTTAATCTCCAAATTCTCAAATTCAAGATCAATGAACTCAACATTACTCTAGCCCGGCTCAACTCTTGGTGGAAACAAAGAGCTAAAGCTAAATGGATGGAGGAAGGAGATTCAAACTCATCATTTTTTCATGCCTTTGCCAATGCTAGGAGGAACAACAACTGGATCAATATTATCAAGACTAAGTCTGGACTTATTACTGAAGATCCTATTCTAATTCAAGAAGCGTTCTCTGATTTTTTCAAATCAAAGTGGCGCCACAGAGATTGTTCTCTGGATGACTGGCCATTGCCTTGGGCTATCATTTCTAGTGATGATCAGAAATGTTTGGAAGCAGAATTCACGAAGGAAGAGATGCAGACGGTGGTTATCTCTTCAGGCAAAAATATTTCACCTGGTATTGATGGTATTACTTTCTCCTTTTTAAAATGCTATTGGGATATTATTCATAATGATGTTTGGTTAGTTGTAAACCAATTTTTTTCTACGGGCATTATGAATCATACTGGGAAGGAGACTATGATTGTGTTGATTCCTAAAGTCAAAAGTCCCTTACTTCCTTCCAATTTTCGTCTGATTAGTCTTTGCTTGACCATTTACAAGTTAATTGCCAAAATGCTTTTGAATAGATTGGAGAAAGATATTCATAATCTCATTTCTCCTGATCAAGTTGCTTTTATTAGAGGTCGCTCCTTATCTGAACATGTTCTTTTGGCCCAAGAAGTGTTTAATAAATTCCGGTACTCTAAAGCTAAAAGTTGTCTCTTGGCTATCAAAATTGATATGGAGCAAGCTTATGATAGTATGGGGTGGCAAGCTTTAAGGCAAGCTCTTATGCATGTTAATTTCCCTAATAAATTCTTAGAGCTGTTAATGCAATGTGTTTTAGACCCCAAATATTGCATTTTAATTAATGGGAGGAAGACCGATTGGATCCTAGGCAAAAGTGGATTTAGACAAGGTTGTCCCTTGTCTCCTTATTTGTTTATTTTATGCTCTCAAATCCTTTCAGATGCTCTCTATCTTCATAGATGTGGAAAGGGGATTTCTATTACTCTTAATGCTCCTAATGTTTCTCATTTATTTTATGCCGATGATATTCTTATTTTATCTAAAGCCATTGTCAAAGAGGTGAAGTTGGTTAAAAAAATTGTCTCCAAATTTTGTAATTGGACCGGAAAAACTGTTAATGCATCCAAATCCTTGGTTATTTTTGGAAAACACACTGATAGGAGAAGAATGAACATAATCTCTTCTATTCTTCAATACAAGGTTGTGAAGGAATTTTATTATCTTGGTGTTAAAATAACATTAAGAAGGAAGGTTGTTTCAGATTTTCAAAATCTGATGGAGGTGGCTTCTAATAAGTTGAACACATGGGGAAAGAATTGTATTTCTTTGGAAGGGAAGCTTGTTCTTGTAAAACATGCTTTTCTTTCTCTTCCAATGTTTTTATCTTCTATATCTCTTGTTCCTACATCAATTCTCAAAGAATTTGACAAAATGTGTAGAAGTTTTCTTTGGAACAAGAGTAATGGAAGTAATGGTTTGCATTATGTGTCTTGGGAACTTTTATGCAAATCAAAAAATGAAGGAGGTAGGGGTTTGTTCTCTGCTGTCTCCAGGATTGGTCCGCTTCAAGCTAAATTCGCTTGGGAATTTATCAAGAAGCCTAATTCCCTACTCAATCAGATTATCAAAGGCAAGTATGGTAATGATATATGGACTAAGATAGCAAAAATTAATTGCTCTCCTAGTTGGAAAGTCATTACTAATGGGGCTTCTTATCTAAAAAAGATTGTGAGATGGAAAGTAGTCAATGGGAGATCTATTAACTGGATGCATGATACATGGATTCTCGATAAAAACATTTATAAATGGCCTACGTATGTTAACATGCTGGATCCAGTAGAAAGCAACCTCAGTTTTTTCATCCATGAAGGAGAATGGAATCTCAATTCTTTAGAGTATCATTTTGGCAAGATTCTTATGGAAGTTATTCTTAAAATTCCAATAGACATAGAAGACAGTGAAGATCAAATTGAATTAAAAAGGCAGTATACGGGTAAATCAATTGCTGCTCAATGTATAAAAGCAGATACGAACAGCAATCCTGAAGAATGTCACTGGAATTGGTTGAAAGATATTAAGCTAAGACCTTCTATTGAATTATTCTGGTGGAGATTATACAACAAAGCCATTCCTTCGGGTGAATTTTTACTGAGAAGAAAAATCTCCAATCAAGCTAGCTGTCAGAGAGGGTGTGCTAAAATTGAAGATAACAGTCACATTGCTGCTAAATGCTGTAAATTACAGAGTTGTATTCTTATGCTTAACAAGTGGGGGTTCAATATTCCGGTATTTGAAGACTTTAATTCCTTCTTGGATGGATTAGTTATAGCTTCCAAAACTAATCCTTTATTGGCTAACATGTACTATACAGCGGTTTTTATAACCTAGAAGAATAGATGCAAATTGGTTCATGGGAAGAGTGAAGACTCTATTTTTTTTATGGCAGCTAATATTGTTTCCTTAGCCACTGTTAGTAACTTCATCATTACTCATCCGGAAAACTGGGATACTAATCAGCTTAGGCTGTCTTCTTCTTGGTGTCCCCCTCCAACCGGTTGGATAAAGATTAATATTGATGCCTCGTTAAAAAGCAATCTTTTAGCAGGTATTGGTTGTGTCATAAGGGATGATAAAGGCAGATTTTTATTAGCATTTGGTTACAATTATCTGCATTGGGACATTGCACATGTGGAATTATTGGCGGTTTATTACTTGAAGAATATTTTGAGAGATTGGATGCTTGAAGCACAAGGGGTAATCATAGAAGGGGACAATCTCAACATTATCAAAGTTCTTCAATCAAACATGAAGAGTTGGAAGAAATACAGAAGAATTAAGGAGGATCTTGCTTTTATTCAAGACTTTAACCAGGTTCTTTTTTCTCATTCTAGTAGACGTTGCAACAAATTGGCAGATTTTTGTGCTAATTTGGGGTGCAACAATAGTTTTATTTGGGAAGAGTTAAATAATGTGGAAATCCCACATTCCTTTTTTAGTATTTTGAAAGAGGAATCTGATGGATTAGAGTTGAGTTGAACTTTTCTTTAGCTTTGTATTTCCTTGTTTGTGTTTATTAATGCATTGATGCATTCTTTCAAAAAAAAAATTTAATAATTTTAAAAGTTCAATAATTTACTTAAAGTTCCAAAATTTTAAAAGTTAAATTTTAACCCCTTAATTAACACGTTTAAATAATTTCAAATTTTCAACAATTTACTTAAAAGTTCATGGCATAAACTTGGATCTTGATAGTTCCCCAAGTTCTTCCATTATCAAATTCCATCACCATCACCCAATCCACAAACTAGGTTTGAACTCCTTTTTTAACTTCAACTTCCCCTTCACCCATTATAAGAATATTGCTCAATCTCTAACTAACTAAAACCATTTGATTAATCAACCCTTAGAATGCATCATAAACTAAACTGTAATTTACTACTATATAAGCTCAAACATAAATTTACCCTTCAACTTTAAACAAACCTAAACATCATATAACTTTAACAAGTCACCTATTTTAGGATCTACCTCAGCCACACAACCTTCAACACATACTTTAGATTATTTGTTAGGACAACCAACTCTAGTCTAGGCTAGGCCGGTGTTTACTTTACTATAGTGTGTCGGGTTTTTTGAGATTTCAATGCATGTTGTGATTGAAATTGGCTCGATATTAGTGTTTATTTACGTTTTACTACACTCTGTGGATTGATGTGATGGGCAATAGATTACCCTTAGGTTAGGGATGATCTGATTTTTACTGAGTTTTTTACAAGTGGCCATGCTCATGCAGGGCAATACAAGGGGGCTAAATTAATAATTATAATAAAATGCAATAGGTACTTCAGCTTCTTAGCCACCAAATAAATAAGAGAGTGGCCAAATATGATTTACTTTATTGCACATATATATAAAAATTGCTTGGGATGCATTTTATTTTCAAATGCTTAGGATAACCTTACAGAAGAGTCTAGATTTTTATTTCTATATCAATTTAATTTATTTAATAGTTAAGAAATGTGTGTTATAAACTTATTTTAAGATTATGATTTTGATGATAGCAAACAAATCTTGTTTCACTATGACTGCCTTTTCTCTATTGACTTTTCAGGACCCAAAGATCGGACAGAAATCGGAATCAGCTACAGATTGGGTATATTAGGATTGAGTCAGTCTGTAATTTTCTTTTTTCCTTTCTTGAGTCAATTATAAATTTTTGAAGTGACTAATGTTAAGTAACCCTACACACACATTTGAGAGATTTAGAATCTCTATTTTTACTCACATCGGCCAGGACAAAATTATTATCGGCCTGGACGATCGAGTTCAAAACTAAAGTTCTAATCAGGATTTCTTGTTAAGGCAGCCGTAATTAACTGATCGGCCTGGACAATACTTGTATCGGCCAGGACAATAGACTCGATACAGAAAGAATTTGCCGACATAATCAATTTAGGTACTTTGTATTTTTGGAAATTGGCTAGGACGATAGTGAGATCGGTATAGACGATATCACACAATTATGCCTAAATTAATCCAGGAATCAAGGAAGTAATTAAGGATGATTGTACGATCACATCGTCCTGGACGATCGAACGATCGACCATAATGATCTATTTAAAAACCCTTAGTTACTCCTGGATGATAAATATCGGCCAGCTTGAGTTCAAGGTGATGTTCAGGATGATTTTCCTTTGATTTGAATTGATCGGCTGGGACGATCGTGATATCATCCTAAATGATCAAGCCAATTTTCAATCGTCCAGATCATCTTCAGGGCGATACTCTGGCCGATCTTCTGAGATTTGTACTGAATGGCAAGGACGATGTCAAAATATCATCCTGGATGATAAAGTCGACAACTTTCAATTAATAAGCTCCTTTGAAGATCTTCTATTTAAGAGCTTTAGTTCAACGTTTTTGAACATCCTTGGCTATTGTATTCACAAGGGGTTGCTCCAGGCATTGTTCCACTTCATCTTCCCTAGAGTCTCTTATCCTTGGAAGGGTTGGGAGAGGTAAGTTTCAGCAAGTGATCGAGGTTCTCTGCCTGCTTCAGAAGGAAGCAAAAGGAGGAAGGTTCTCTGCCTTGCCGGGTGTGGTAAAAAGAGGTATTTTTAAAGGCTTCTCCGCCTAGCTGTGGGGGTTAAAGGAGAGTCACAATTGTAGAGCAATACTCGGAGGGCGCCTCCGGGGAGTGGACGTAGGTCGAGTTGATCGAACCACTATAAACCTTTGTGTTCTTATTTTTACTGCTTCCGCACTTAAATTTTCGCATTATTTGTTTTGTGGTGATTTGGTTTGTGAAATTTGTTGAGCTTTGCTTATAGTTTTTAAAATACCAATTCACCCCCCCCCCCCCTCTTTGTTAGTCTTGGGCCAGTTCTATAGGGCTTAACATCCCTAATGAACTTCAAGTGGTATCAGAGCGGTATTCATAAAAACTGAGTTTGAAAACTTTTTGAATTTGATCCATGGCTAACTTTGGGAATCGTATTACTACTGAAGGATATTCGATTACACGACCTCCCTTGTTTGATAACCTACCTTTTGATTTTTGGAAAACCCGTATGGCAATATTTTAACAATCTACTGATTATCGCATATGGATGTTTATTAAAGAAGGGTATTCTCCACCTTCTCGTGAAATTAATGGAATTAAAATGGAAGGTACTTTTACTGAATGGACTTTTAATGAAAGAGATTTAGCTCAATTGAATGCAAAATGTTTGAACTGCTTTTTCAATGCTTTAAAATCATAAGACTACATGCGTGTTTCCACTTGCAAAACTGGTAAAGAAATTTGGGATAAATTGTGTATCACTTATGAAGGCACTGATGAAGTTAAACAATCCCATTTGAATATTCTTTTGCATGACAACAAACTTTTTCATATGAAACCTCATGAATCAATTTCTGAAATGTATACGAGATTTACTCAGATTGTTACTTCTTTACATGCCTTAGGAAGAGAACTTTCAAACTATGAAAAAGTGAACAAGATTTTAAGATGCTTGCCTTCGCCGTTTAATGCTAAAATCACTGCTATAACTGAATCTAAGGATTTAACCACCTATTCGATTGATAACTTACTTGGCTCACTCATTGCTTACGAGCAAGGAGTGAATCAAAGAAATCTTGATACAGGTGAGAAAAAGAAGGAGAAAACAGTGGCACTGAAGGCGCACAAATCAGATTCTAACTCTTCCGGGTCTGAAAGTGATGAATTTGCTTTAATCACAAGGCAATTCAAAAGCTTTCTAAGGAAGAAGAAAAAGCATCATTGGAGAAAAGGTAAGGATAATAAATATTCAAAGGGATCTTCTGATGTTATCTGTTATGAATGCAAGAAGCCTGGACATGTGAGAACTAATTGTCCTACACTTGAAGATCACTCAAGCAAAGAAAAGGGTGAGGAGAAACCTAAGTTAAGGAAGGATAAGAAGAGAGTCCAAAAGGCGTTTTAGGCAGATTCTGCATCGAATTCATTGGAGACAGACCAGAAGAAGAAACAACAAACTTGTGCTTAATGGGAGAAGATCATCTTGATCAAAGTGATGAAGAAGAGTTATGTAAACCAATTTATGATCTATTATTTAAAATTTGTGAGAAAATTCATGTATCATACAAAAAACTTAAAAAGACTCATGCTAGCTTAAAGTTGGAACTTTCAAATTTACAAAAAGAATATGAAATTATTCTCAAAGATCATTCTATAATTGATTCAAATCACATGGCTCTACTTGATGAATTTGATGATTTAAACAAAAAGCATTCAGAATTAATTAATGAGCATGATGCATTAAAAGTTTCACACACCTCACTCAAATCTGATTTGAAGAAATCTAAAGAAATAGAGCGCAACTTGAGGATTGATAATAATGCTTTGGAAGATACTAACTTAAGGCTTAAAGATGAAATGGACTCAATTAAGAGAAATTGGATGACACCCACTTTTGATCTAAAGCCAAAACCTAGGAAGAGGCGTTATAACACTAATCATTTAAGAAATCCTTTTCCTGGAATTAGATGTTTTTCATGTGGCATGTTAGGACACATCTCACAATCTTGGACTGTTCACCGTAGTACACATTGGGTGTGGAGACCAAAATTGTTTGATTCACAGCATCTCACACATGCATTACACTCTACTTTTAATGAGAAGGGATCCAAACCTATTTGGGTTCCTAAGTCTGATAGCTATTGATTCTTGCAGGATTGCTCTCACCAAAGACCTCGTGAGAAGTATATGACACTTGGACAAATAGAGGCTCGTAGCTCATAACTGCCTAAACTTGTTGCTTAATAAATGCTTGAATTGCATTTTGATTATTGCTATATTTTGTTTTTGTGATAGTTTTTGTTTAGTTGTCTAGTCGTTTTTACTTTTGTTTTCTTTATGATGATTTTTTCTTATTTTTAAACTTTTGAGATTTATGGCCAATGATTAGCATTTCTAAATCGGTTAAAGGAAGAAAACACCGTTGATGGTTTCCCTCCCTCTAACCTCTTTTGGTGATATAGTTTTCTTTTCTAAACAAAAAGTCTATCTCATTTTAACAAATGGTTTATGAAATTAAGATCTTTTTTCTTGCTATAATAGTCTATCTTATATATATGATCCAAAGTTCTTATATATCTTTCAAGTTAATTGAAATCTTGCCGTTTTACTTATCATAAGACTTTGATTATCGTTTTGTGGCTTGTTCTTCTCTATGTTAGAAAGAGAGCCACTCTTCTCTAATATCTAGAAGATATAATCATAACTAAGAACCTTTTTAAAGGGTTTGTTAAAGAGTTTTTTTAGCTTGCAAAAATTAAAAAAAAAGGGGGGGGGGGGAAGAGGCCAATGACGCCAAATTGAAAAGAAAGCTATATACACGAAAGTGTATCAAAAATCAAAAGATGCTCAAAGAGCCAATCAAAGTGACAAGAGGCATAAAATGAGCTCACTAAAAGCAAGCTATCCTCTATTTTCAAAACTTTTAAAACTTAGAAGGACTCATGGGTTATTTGATATTTTCAAATGCTTGATTTCAAGTTTCATAATAGAAACAAATTACTTTGGTATACTATTTTATAAGATATTTTATTTGTAACCAAGTTTTGAACGGATCTTCTTTTTATCTAATTTATTCTGAGTTAGACCTCTTATTTTTAAAATATAATTTTTATCCTGAAAGAAGTCCGAGCTAGGGTAAACAAGATCAGATTTTCTACTGTTTTTAGATCGTGACATTGTTAACTCATTGATCTTTCAAATCTTTAAAATTTAATTATTTGGGAAATTTACCATATGCTTGCTTTGCTAAAAAATTAAAAAACAAAAACATCTTTTTCTTTTCCTTTTTTTATTTATTTTTGTTGTTTTTAGTTTGTATTTTTGTTTGTTTGGGTTTTCTCTGATCATCTCCATCTTTCCTTGATTGTCAAATTCTTTTCACATCGTCCTGGCCGATACATCTATCGTCCTGGACGATATGATAATTTTTCTTCAAAATTCCATCTGCTGAACCATTTTCTGAGCTTTATGTAACTCATCGTCCCGGACGATCCCTTATCGTCCTGGCCGATATGATCAAACTCTATTACAATCATTTTTTTATCATCTTGGCCAATATAATTTTCATCTTGTCTGATGCATTTATGGTCATCATCCTTGATGATCCACGTGTTAGCATGTTTAGAATCGTTAAAATCGGCCCCGGATGATCCATTATTGGACAATCTTCCTAGCCGATCCACTGTTTGTCCTGGACGATACACGTGGCATAGATTTAAAATATTTTAACTTTGGACTGTACGATCAATTATTTTGCATCATCCTGGATGATACACCTAATCGTCCTGGATGATCTGCTTTTTCAACGGTCGTCCGGCTGGACTCCTCGGGACGATCGCTTTTGTCTAATCGTCCTGGCCGATATCTGATCGGCCCGGCCGATCTGACTACCTTTTTGACCAATCGGCCTGTACGCAATAATTGAACCAAATCATCCTGGAGGATTCTGCGATCATCCTAGATGAAATGGCCGTTTCTTTAAATACAGGCCATTCCAACCATTATTTTCACCTCAACCTTCTTCTTCTCTTGTGTTTACTTACTGATTTCTTGCTATGGCTGGTGGGAAGCGAGTCTGACAAGCTTTTGGAAGTTCCTCGAGGGCCACTCTGGACCCTTAATTTAGGGAAGTGGAGGATCAAGCAGCTTATAGTCGTTACAAAGAATGTGGCATCACCCTTTTCAGAACCATCAATACTGTCCACCTTTCATATCCGGTAATGGATCTCTTTGCTCACACTTCTCTCTATTTCATTCTTACCCTCGCTGTCCCTTTTTCCTCAGAACTTCTATTAGAATTTTATACAAATCTTCGTATAGAATCTACTTTCACAGCCCTGACCTCCTATGTGAATTGACGCCCGGTCGAGATCACATATTAGAACTGTGCTGAACTATTGCTGTTATCCACCACCGGGGATAAGCTGCATATAATTATCTCAGATCCTGATTTTGATTGGTCCATGGCAAATCATTTTCTTCGCTAAACCAACACACCCTTTCATGTTGGAGAGACTAGCTCTTTAGTCAAAGATGCTAGGACAATTCAGCATGTCCTTCGCACCTCCATTACTCCAAAAGTCGGGGACCGTGTCCACATCACTCCTCTGCTTTCTTTGACTACCTTTTTCATCATGGCCCGGAGAGATTTTAATGCTCAGTTTACTATGCTTGCAAGCTACTTTCAGCAGGCTCCACCACCTCCATCTGAAGATCAAGATCCCTCATTTTTTTAGTTTTAGTTTCTATTTTCTATGGATTGCTTTCTTTTTCTGTATTGTATTTTTCATTGCTTTAGTTTTTGTTTTTAGTTAACTCCTCCTTTTTGAGATGTCAAAAGGGGGAGTAGTATGTTTGTACTTGTTTTGATAAAAATTTAAAAGCTTGTTTAGTTTTTGCATTCTTTTTTAGAACTAATTTTTGATATGTTTGCCATATTCAAAAAGGGGGAGATTGTTACAAACCTATTTTTGGATTATGATTTTGATGATAGCAAATAAATCTTGTTTCATTATGACTGCCTTTTTCTCTATTGACTTTTCAGGACCCAAAGATCGGACGGAAATCAGAATCAACTATAGATTGGGTAGATTAGGGTTGAGTCAGTCTGTAATTTTCTTTTTTCCTTTCTTGAGTCAATTATAAATCTTTGAAGTGACTGATGTTAAGTAACCCTACACACACACTTGAGAGATTTAGAATCTCTGTTTTTACTCACATCGGCCAAGATGATATTATTATCGGCATGGATGATCGAGTTCAAAATAGAAGTTCTAATCAAGATTTCTTGTTAAGGTAGCCATAATTAAATGATCGGCCTGGATGATACTTGTATCGGTCCAGATGATAGGCTCAATATAGAAAGAATTTGTCGACATAATCAATTTAGGTATTCTGTATTTTTGGAAATCGGCCAGGACGATAGTGAGATCGGCCTGGATGATATCACATAATTATGTTTAAATTAATCCAAGAATCAAGGAAGTAATTAAGGATGATTGATATGATCACATCCTCCTGGATGATCAAAGGATTGGCCAGGATGATCTATTCAAAAACCCTTAGTTACGCTTAGACGATAAATATCGGCCAGCTTGAATTTAGGGCGATGTTCAGGAAGATTTTCCTCTGATTTGAACTGATCGGCCAGGACGATCGTGATATCATTCTGGATGAACAAGCCAATTTTCAATTGTCCAGATCATCTTCAAGGCGATACTCTGGCTGATCTTCTGAGATTTGTACTGATCGGCCAGGACGTTGTCCATATCGTCGTGGACGATAAAGTCAACAACTTGCAATTAATGAGCTCCTTTGAAGATCTTCTATTTAAGAGCTTTAGTTCAATGTTTTTGAACATCCTTGGTTGTTGTCTTGACCTGAGAAAACCTAAAGGAGGGAGAGGGAGAGGGAGAGGGAGGATCTTATGAGGGGAGCTTATGAGGGGATTCACAAGGGGTTTGTAAAGGGTTGGGAGAGGTAAGTTTTAGCAAGTGATCGAGGTTCTCTACCTGCTTCAGGAGGAAGCAAAAGGAGGAAGGTTCTCTACCTTGCCGGGTGTGGTAAAAAGAGGTGTTTGTAAAGGCTTCTCCGCCTAGCTGTGTGGGATAAAGGAGAGTCACAATTGTAGTGCAATACTCGGAGGATGCCTCTAGGGAGTGGACGTAGGTCGAGTTGACCGAACCACTACAAACCTTTGTGTTCTTGTTTTTACTACTTCCGCACTTAAATTTCTGTATTGTTTGTTTTGTGGTGATTTGGTTTGTAAAATTTGTTGAGCTTTGCTTAAAATTTTTAAAATACCAATTCATCCCCCCCCCCCCCTCCCCTCTTGGTTAGTCTTGGGCCAGTTTTATAGGACTTAACATCTCTAAAAAACTTTCATTGTGAAAGTTATTCTTTGAGTTGGGATAATAAATAAGAGTGTGACAAAATATGATTTACTTTATTGCACATATATATAAACTACTTGGAATGTATTTTATTTTCAAATGCTTAGGATAACCTTACAGAAGAGTCTAGATTTTTATTTTTATATCAATGTAATTTATTTAAAAGTTAAGAGTTGTGAAAGTTAGTCTTTGAGTTGGGATACATGTATCCAAAATTGGATTCCAAAGTGGAAAGGATACCCATCTGAGGGATAATCCTTTTTCATTTGGAAGCTCAATTTTGGATTTCTTCAATACCAAATGGGAAAAAAATAACCTCCTTGTCGGGGGGCAAGAGTCCTCTTTTCGATTTAGGTATCCAGGTACAATGATAGAAGGATGAAGAGTTAAAGAAAAAGAGTATCCCGCTCAAAGTTTACTTGCGTTAGTCATTGGATTAAAATTCAGGCTTGCAGTTAGTGGTGCCCATCCACTTTTAATTTATATAATTCTAGGATGTAATAAATAGGGCATTTTCCTATAGACTTTATTTTAATAAACTAATTTAATTCATTGATGTCTTTAAGTTTATTTAAATGCATATAGGATCTTGCCTACTTTTTTGGTTTTTTTTGCAATTGTATGTCATTTATTTTTTAGACTGGACTCAATTGAAGGCTCGTGAGGGCAGGTATAAAACTTTTCTACTTAAATTTAAATAACATTTTTTTAGATAAAATAGAAACTCTAATGATCTAAAAAGAAAACCCAGGGTGTTGGGAGTCTGCATAATGCATATCATTATCTTCTCTTTCTTGTTAGGCATCTCCATGCCTGCAAGTTTTAGCAGACCACCCGACCTTTGAGGGTGAAAATTTATCAAGGGGATGATATTCAATCTCTAAGGAAAAAAAATTTTAAGCCTTTTTAAAATTTTATATAATCATTTTATATATTTTATCAAGTCGATCAACATGCATTGCATTAGAAACTAATTAAAAAAGTAAAATTTTTAATTGCATTGGTCTTAAGCATTTTCATCCTACATAAGTTAAGGAACCAATTAAGACCTGCTCTAGATGTCGATCCCAAATCTCATAAACTTTAATAATATGTCCCCACCACTCTTTTAGAAAGATATGACTCATGAATTTTAAATTGACTGGTGGTTTGATGTCTAGGACGGTGTAAATCCAGATTTTACACTATATTAGTTAGGTTCAGGTCATCGTTGCTCGGTAGCCAAAATAAATTTTATATATGGGGCAAATTTTTGAATCATAGAACCCCAACCTTTGAGAATATAATCTTAAATTTCTAATAAATTCATTAACTCAAATTAAAGATTCTTTCGATCTAAAACTTAAATCCCAACACATAGTTTAGGATTGGGATACTTCTAAATTATTTCAGTATCTTAAAGTGTCTCTTACCTCTCTTCCTTTGACTCCAAAAATAAGTATTCAAAATTTGATCTAATCCTTATTTAAACTTCAAATTCATCTCCTTTGACATCACTCATAGAAAAACTCTAAATAAAATTTCTAATATTATTTTAATCAAGAGTATTCATAGGACACTTTGATTTCAAATGATGTAATTAACTATAAGGGCTAGCACTCTTTGGACATTTAGAACCCATATAAATTTTCCAAAACGCAATAAACATTTCTTTTGGAAAATTAAGTTTATAATGATCTTAATCATCATAATGAATATTGCTAATGGATGATATATTCTTCCTTCGAGAAGATATATCATGTGTTAACATAAATTTAGATGGGAAACTAACAAATTTATTCTCTTGATTATTGTAATATGATATTTTATTAAACTCTATTTTGACCCTCCAGGGTCATTTGAGATTCTCCCCTAAATCAGGCTACGACATTTAAGAGAAAATCTATAATTTTGGGTAAGAACCATTTAGGAGATTTTATCTCCACCTTCCGAGGCAGTATATTATCCCTAATGGTATGTTTGACTTCAAAATTGCAATTTAAATTTAATTTCCAATTTTCTTAAACAAAATTAATTTATATTTATTTTGCACCTCGCAAGACAAATCCACTTTTCAACACAAACAAGAACAGTTAAAGGGTAGGGGACAATTCAAGATGAAAACTAGAAAAAGATTGAGCCGTTAATAGCAAATCCCTGGATTGCAAATGATCTTAAGCCATAAGTTGTCATTTCTAAATTACAAGATACGGAGCTTTATGACATAATGGATTACAAAGGATACTTACCCATTACCCCTGAAGAAATATGGGACCAACTAGTCGATAAGGTAGTACAAGAGATTATAGATAACATAAAGAAAAAAGGAAGAAACAAAAGCTTTTGACCTAGAGTTTAATGATCTACTAATGGAAGGAGATGTGCTCATTGGAAGTATCTGCATGGTTGAGACTAGGGGATCGGCCAAAGAAACTGAGCCTAGTGAATGCCATTGTGGCAAGGAGGAAGGCTCAATGACTATTGATTCAGATTATGACGGATTTGTAAGCGCTAGAGATAAAGATCAACATATTAAAACCTTGAGGCACAAGTCATGGACATGTTGCTACAGGTTAAAGAAATGCAAGAATGGTTATACAAGTTGCAAGAACCTTTATTCAAGTAGTAATAAGATGTCGTTCAAGTAGTCACTAACCAAGAAAGGAAGCTAGAATCCTGCTCTAAGATCTCTTAGTTAGTGTCAATAGTCCCTCTAGTCCATTAACCAGTTCCATCAGTTCCCCCAGTTCAACCATTAGTTCCAACAATTCCCTCAGTCCCTCTGGTACTGACCCAAAAGGATATCAAATAAATGATCGAGGATTAGGTAAGGGAGCCCTTAACCCATTCCCAAGGAACTGCATCTATTCCAAAAGGTAGACCCTACCTCGAGAAATATGATTTAGTTCCTTATCCGAAGGGCTTTGTACCACAATCCTTTAAAATTTTTACTGGATTGAAAACCTGAGGTAGTATTTGGCCAACTTCCTAGTAATCTATTATAATACTGAGGGGTCAGATGTTCTACTCTTTTGCTAGTTTGTTAGTAGTCTTTTTAACATAGCTTTTGAGTGGTACATATATCTGCCCAACTATTCTATAAAAACTGTCATTGAACTTGAAAATCTATTCTTAAAGAGATTTTTAGGAGCACAGTTGCACACAACCATGAGCTTTCTTGTCATTGAAAAGCAAAAGCCGGGAGAGAATCTAGTTCAGTACATCTTGAAGTGGTTAAACCTTTTTATAAAGTGTGAACCCTAGCTATAAGAGCAACATGCAGTGGAGATTCTTCTGAAGAATATCCATAAGCCTATCACTTTTCTTCTAAAAGGTTTCATAATTTAAACCTTTGAGAAGCTTCCAAATAAGTCAAGAAACCGACAAGAAGAGGCTCCTCAGATGTCATTATTGAAGGATCATCCATATGATAAGAAAGCTCCAAAGCCGAAGTGTCCTTTGAAAAGAAAATAGGAATAGTGTGGGTAGTTGACAAGATAAAGCAACTAGTAACTAGCCAGCTCAGTGCTCCTCCACTACAGGCAGGTCTGAATATATCATTCTAAGTGACCACTCAGCCTATTAGAGATCTATTTTTTATCCCTTTAAAGAGAGATTGGCAAAAACTTATCCATTTAAAAGTGAAGTTATAAGGAAAATCTTTAAAAGTCTTTTGAGGAAATCAAACTTTAAGTTGTTAGAGACTAAGTGGCCATAAGATATAAGGAAAAAAAGATGATCCCAACTACTATCCTTACCACCTCATGGTGAGCCACCCGATTGAAGACTATACTATTTTAAAAACTAGCTTGAAAGGAACATCAAGCAAGGTAATATCATAATTCCCAAGGATTATTTTGTCAATCCAAAATAAGGGTTGATCAAAACCATTTAAGGTAATAATTCTGACTATTCTTTTTCAATTAAAGATGGTTGGGATATAGCCATATCCTTGGCACATATAATGTTGAAGAACAAGTCTTTTCATCTTTCTCAACATCTACCAACGAGAGCCCTGAAAGTTTGAATAGGTTATTATACATAAAGATTTGTCGCAAGGCTAACTAAGAGGGGTGAATTAATAATTTGAAAATTCTTGGTAATTTAAAAAACCAATTTAAAATTTTATACACAATGATAAATTTTCTCAAAATAAAAATTTCAACCACAAAAAGTAAATGTGTAGATAATAAAAAGCAGTAAAAAGGAAAGATAAAGAAATACCAATTTTTATAATGATTCGGTCCAACTAGACCTACATCAACTCCTTAAAGACTCCCTCTTCAGGTATTACACTATACCAAAGTGAATCTCTTTTTTCTCCCACAGTAAGACGGAGAAGCCCTTACAATAACCTTTCTTCTACTAAACCCTAGTGGGGTAGAGTGCCATAATCCTTTCTCACCCTCCTAGTGATGGTAGAGAATCGTCATCCTTTCTCACTCTCAGGTGACAGTAGAGTACCGGCATCCTTTCTCACACTCCTATTGATGGTAAAAAACCAGGGTCCTTTCTCACCCTCCTGGTGACTACAGAGTATCGGCTTCCTTTCTCACCCTCCTGGTGACGGCAGAGTACTAACGTTCTTTTTCACCCTCTTAGTGAGGGTAGAAGTACCAAATATTCTCCAAAGATCTTCTCTCAAGAGTTTTCAAAGAAGTAGGGTAGAGATTTGAAGAACGTACAATGAGATCTCACCTTTGGGCAACCTTATGAATCCTTTATAAATTCTACTTGCAAGATCTCTCAAGCCTCACTCCCAAACATTCTCATTCTCACTCTCAAGAGAAAATTCACAAAAGAAGTATCGATTGTCAATTTTTAAGCCCCTTATATAGAAAGGACAAGAAAAATCATCGAGAAAACTAAAAATTACAAGTTGGACGTACTTGGATCGTATAGTACAATCATACTCTATATATACGAACAATTTAAAAAATCCTTGTACGATCCTGTACAAATTGATTTTATACTCTAGAAGTTGTTTATACAAGCTAGCATTATAATGTACGAACATTTCAAAAATGAACAGGTTCAATCGGTACGATAATGTATGAACCCATTTTGTGTTATGATCGTCATCTGTACAAACCCAACATTATACAATACAAACTAATTAAATCAAATCATGCTTCATATGGTACGAACAGTTCAAAAAATTTACTAGCACGTATGGGACAAACTAGAACGCACCCATTACATTCTCTAGATGTCATTTGTATGAAACCAATTTCACACATTATGATCAATTCAAAAAATGGAGAGTTCATTCAGGACGAACGAGTATGTATCAATTTCATACTTTAGACGTCATATATACGAATCCTAGTTCGTATAATACAAATAGTACAAAAGAAATTTCTAAGACATCATTTAATTAACTTCTTTTTCGAGGAACAATCAAGTCAAATTGTCTAGTATAATTTAAGAATCATATAGTACGATTAGTTTTAAAAATATATTTTTTGACTCACTCCCTAATGTGTGTGTGTATGGTTACCTAATTACAATCACACTCTCTCATACTAAAAAAAAATAGAAAAAGTACCGACTTTAACTACAAGAAACCCTAATCTAATCTGTCTTGAAGTATTCAGCAGTCTGAAGTATGATTTCCCTGATACATTAGCACACACAAACAACCCAAACAAGATTTTTCTAATATGTGTTAGTTGAAAGAGTAATCAACATAATAATATTTTAGTATCATCAAAAACATACATGATATAAAAACATAGTTTGGAAAACAAAGTTTCAATAATCTCCTCCTTTTTTATGATGATAAAATAATTATTGTTTGAGCTAACACTTAAGGTAATTTTTCTCCTAAGCTCCTCCTGAATGAATCACCAATTTAAAACAAAAGGTTCCAATGAAACACAACCTTAAATAAAACCTTTAAAACTTAAACAAAAATAACACGAACAAACAAACACACAAACACAACCCTAAATAAAAACTTTAAAACTTAAACAAAAATAACAACACAAATAACAAATACACAATAAAAATGACACGAACAAACATATACACATACATACATCAAACACATTTAAACATCATATACATACATAAAAAAACATGCATAAAAAAAACAAAACATAGAATAATAACTAATAACTCCCCCTTTTGATAACAACAAAAAGGGAATTACATCTTAAAATGAAAAGTTTATATGGATAAATCAAAGTAGTTAATGAAGAAGAAGATTTTAAACTAATCCCAAATACAATATTAACTTCCTTATGCTAACAAAAAAAAAATCAAATTTAAAATGAAAGAACAACTAAGATAAGAAAAGTCAACCAGGTTCACTATTCATTCTAGACAAATTAAATAAAAAATTATTACAAAAAAGAAGAGACTAAGATAAATTAGTTTTTAATTCAATAGAGAAGATTATTATCGATTATATGTATTTGTATAAGAGATAGAATGATAAAGGAAAGAATAGTATAAATTTTTCAATTGGTGACATTGAGCATCTTTTCAATTGTTTGTGGCACACTTTGTTCATCTTTTTTATTTGGGCTAATTTTTTGCCATTTTTTACTTTGGCGAACTGCACATATTTTCAAATTTGGCACGCTTTATGCATCTTTTTGACTTTTTTTGGTCATTCCAATATCAAAAAATCTTAACTCAAATTCTAATAATTAATAAAAATAAACACATTAAAAAAGAAATAAAAAAATAAGACATCTATTTTGTAATAATTATAGCTAAGTAATACTTGTCTATAAGAACATGAAATTGATCTCCTAATATATATCCAGTCATAATTTTAATTTAAATTTTCAAAGATTAAATTTCACAAAGAAATTAATTTGTAGAGCAAAATAATTCAAAATTCTGTTCTAGAGATCAACCACAAATGATTTGTCTACAAAAACATAAACATTTCAAGAAGAGAAATAACAATACATGTCAAAAAAATATTCCATCATTTCATTCAAAATACATATCACCAATACAACATGCTAGAAGTTGAACCAATCATAACATGAAGAAACACATGAAATCACAAACAAACAAAACATCTCAAGAATTAGTACAAAAAGTCTCATCAGTAGGTACAACACAGAAGTACAACTACAAACTAGAGGGGCCTTGGTCTGGAGGTTGTTGAGGGTTGAACATTATAAAGTAACTACTGATCGTAGCTACATTACTGTTGACTGAGTTGAATTTCCCTCGGATCCAACCCAAGTCCTCGTTGTATCTAGCATCCTGCTAATTCAGGTGATTCTCAATTTGATCAAAGCATTGATAAAAATGAGTTTCCAGTCTGTTAAAATGGTGGACCATTTCTTGATAGAAATTATAATATGGTCCAGGTGCAGGTGTTAAAGCTCCTTCTCCCTTTCAATCTTCTCCCTCAAAGCTTTGATCCTGACCAAAAAAGGGCCCGAAAAGAGGCATCGATAAAGTTAATGGGAAGTTCAGTGGGTGGATCTGGATGGATTAGGTTGTACTTTTTCTCTAAAACATAGGAAACTAAGTGTCCTAAGGTCACATTTTTCTTCCTTCTGTTGTAAGGAAGTTCAATATCAAAAATTTGGAGATGCAGTCCATGATTATTTTGGATTCTTCAAAAGGAGTTTCAATCATTATCAAGTATGTGACAGTGGATAAAATAAGAGTCAAATTTATACGATCACCAACTTTGGGAATGATAGATGTTCTCAAGACATGTTGGATAATCCTGGCATTCTAATTAAGAGTATACACATGAGATAGATTGCTTACTCGTGCAACACCTCTAAGAGTCTGGTTTATTTTTGACTAATCAAAATTTGCTCTTGAGGTTAATGTGTGTGCTCTAACTCCTTGGGTTCTAAGGTGAAAGAAGTTGTCTAGATCTTCCCTTGTTGTTTCAATAAGTTGCTTAAAAATATAAGGGGTAATCCATGTGTGATCTTGGTTTACCTTCATATTTGTAAGAAAAGTTTAAAAGATTCTCAATGATAGGCGTAAATCAAGGTAAGGGTAAAGGAAAACTAGGTTGAGGAAAAAAGTGGCATAAGAGAGAAGTTGATATCACTTTAAAAGAGGAGTTGAGATGAGGTAATTTTGGCGGCAACATACCAATCAAAAGCTTCCTCAATTTCTTAGAAAGGAAGTTGTTATCCCTACCAGATCGAGATGATCAACCCTTGGAAGTGCAGGATATTTGCTACTGTTAGCCATTCCTAAAGTTTGGACTCGAGAAGGCTTGGAATTGAAGGAAAATGTGAAGAAAAAACTTATCCAAGACCTTTAATTTAAAGAAAAAATGACCTATCGTACAATAAAAATTGAAATCGTGCGTATAATTTTAAAAATGTACGGGACAAAAAATATTTCATACATACGAAAAGAAAATGCCAAAAATTAAATGGCTTTTTATAAAATTCCATTTCCAAGGCGATTTTTCATACAAGCTTTTTGACTAAACAATCATATAGACAAACACCTGTTCGTCTGGGATGATCAAAATATTAAAAATCATTTTATCACGATTAGGTTTGTCTACATGAGAAACTGATGGTAGGATCATACAAATAAAATATGATTTCATATGTACAATCTGACAAAAATAACTGAACATTTGGAAAATCATCCCCAATTATACATACGGGAAAAAAATATCATACAGATTATGATGACATCGTATAGTATGAAATACAATGAAATTCTTTATTTTGTGTGCTCAACTTAGAAAAATATTATGTACATGTTACAAAATTTGTACTATACAAAAAATTTTGTACAATACAAAGAGAACACTTAAAATAAGACATGATAAACAAAGAACATTTTCAAACACCAATCACTCAAGATTTGATGACATGGATGACAAGCTATCAGGAAAAACAAGAACTAAAAACACAAAATTAACGAAAGAAAAACATCCAAAAATAAATAAAACAAAAAATAGACAAACATATAAACTATAACGAACAACCTAAGAAAATAAACAAACACACCAATACATTATAAATCAAATTTGCAAATAAACAAATTTAAGCATTAAGATTAATCACACCTAATTTGGTACTTAAAGTGCTAAACATTTCAAAAGCTAGTAGTTTTGTAAAAATGTATGCAAGTTGATTCTCAGTAGCAAAATGATGTAATTTAATTTCTCCCTTAACCTCATGATCTCTGATGATGTGACATCTAATATCAATATGCTTAATTCTAGAATGTTAAATAAGATTCTTTGAAATGCATATGGCACTTGTATTATCTAAAAAAAATTAGAATAGTGCTAATAGAAAATCCTAAGTTAATTAACTATTATTTTAATCAAAGAACTTGTGCCACACAACTATCTAAGGCAATGTATTCTGCTTCAACAATAGAAAGGGCTACTAAATTATATTTTCTGCTAGACTAAGAAACTAAAGAGTTTCCTATGAATTGATAAGTTCTAGAAGTACTTTTTTTATTAACCTTACATCCTACAAAATATAAAAGAAAATATCCAATAATTTTAAAAGAAGAGTTGTGCTTAGGATACCAAATCTCTAAGTTTCGAGTTCCTAAAAGATATCTTATAATTCTTTTAACTGCTATCAAATGTGATTTCTTTGGATCAAATTGAAATCTAGCACATAAAGAAACACTAAATATGTATCTAGTCTACTAGCATTCAAGCAAAGCAATGATCTAATTATTCCCCTAAATTTTTTTGATCAAAAGATTTTCCCTTAGAGTCCTTATCTAACTGCACTGAAGAACTCATTGGTGTACTTACTTGTTTAGCATTATCCATTTCATATTTCTTGAGGATGTCCTTAATATACTTTGACTGGATAAGAAATGTTCCTTCCTCATTTTATTTTATGCTAAAACCAAGAAAATAATATAAATCTTGCATCAAACTCTTTTCAAATTTACTACTCATTATTTTTGAAAAGTCACCACAAAGATTTTTATTGATAGATCCAAATAATATATCATTAATATATATTTAAATAATGAGTATGTCATTTCCTATTCTTTTCAAAAAGAGAGTGGTATCCACACTTCCTTTTATAAATAACCTTTCTAGAAGGGAAGTGCTTAACCTCTCATACTAAGCCTTAGGTGCATATTTTAGTCCATATAATGCCTTTTTCAATTTAAACATATGATTTAAGAATTTTGAATTTTCAAAATTGGAGGTTGCTCAAAAGAAACATCCTCTTGTATCACCCCATTAAAAAGGCACTCTTAGTATCCATTTGATACAATTTAAAATCTTGTAAATAGGCAAAGGCTATTAAAACCCTTTGTTGCAAATCTATTTTCATGGCTTATGTTTTGATGATTGACAAACACTATTTCTCTTGTACCGCTTGTTGCTTCTAACGTTTTAGGAATCGAAGATCGGACGAACATGACGAAGCAAATTCAGGATTGCGTAGGTTTAGGGTTGAGTCAGTCTGTACTTTTGTTTTCACTTTTTGAGTCTACTTGTAATGGTCAAAGAGACTGATGCTAAGTAACCCTACACACACACTTGAGAGACTTAGAATTTTTATTTTTGCTCATATCGGCCAGGACGATATTTTACATCGTCCTAGACGATCAGGCTTAAAATAGAAAGGCTAAATAAGGATTCTTAATTAAGGCAGCCGTCATTAACATATCGTCCTGGATGATACATGTATCGGCCAGGATGATAAGCTCAAAATAGAAAGAAGTAGCCGCCATAGATAATTAAGGAATACTGTATTTTTAAATTATCGGCCAGGATGATCACTGATCGGCCCGGACGATATTCACAATTATGCCTTAATTGAACAGTCAAATCAAGAAAGTAATTAAGGATGATTGATACGATCACATCATCCTGGACGATTGCAGGATCGGCCAGGACGATCGCAGGATCGTCCAGGACGATATATTCAATATCCTTGGTCACTCCTGGACGATCGGGATCGGCCAGCATGAAAACAGGGCGATGCTCAAGACGATTTTCCTATGAATTGAACTAATCGGCCTGGACGATTGTAATATCGGCCAGGACGATCAAGCCAAATTTTAATCATCCAGCACCCAAAACAGGGCGATGCCTAGGCTGATCTTCTGAGTTTTGTACTGATCGGCCAGGCCGATGTCCATATCGGCCTGGACGATATTGTCGGCAACTTGCAATTAATGAGCTCCTTTGAAGCTCTTCTATTTAAGAGCTCTTGTTCAACATTTTGAAAAACCTTTGGCTGCTGCCTTGACCTCAGAAGGCCTTGAGGAGAGAAAGAGAGAAAGGGAGAGAGAGAGGATCTTGTGAGGGGGAGCTTGTGAGGGGTTTCACAAGGGTTGCTTCAAGGATCGCTCTGCTTCTTATTTGTCTAGAGTTTCTCATCCGTGGAAGGGTCGGTAGAGGTAAGGAGTTAGCTTTTGGTTGTGGTTCTCTGCCAGCTTCAGGAGGAAGCAAAAGGAGGTAGGTTCTCTGCCTTGCCGGGGTGGCAAAAAGGAGGTTCTTGTGAGGGCTTCTCCGCCTAGCCGTGGAGGCTAAAGGAGAGTCACATTTTGTAGTGCAATACTTGGAGGGTGGCTCCAAGGAGTGGACGTAGGTCGAGTTGACCGAACCACTATAAATTTTTGTATTCTTGTTTTCTTGCTTCCGCACTTTTAAATTCCACATTTATTTTTGTGGCGTGATTTTGGTTTATATTTTTTTATTATTTGTTAAAAGAAATTTTAAAATACCAATTCACCCCCCCCCCTCTTGGTTAACTTGGGACTAAGTTCATAGGGCTTAACATCCATAACGAACTTTCAAGTGGTATCAGAGCTAGATTCGAAAATTTAAGTTTGAAAACTTTTTGAATTAGATCCATGGCTAACCTTGGGAATCGCAACACTACGGAAGGATATTCTATTACCCGACCTCCCCTGTTTGATAACCTACCTTTTGATTTTTTGAAAACCCGCATGTCAACGTTTTTACAATCTACTGATTATCGCATGTGAATGCTTATTCAAGAAGGTTATTCTCCACCTTCTCGTGAAATTAATGGTGTTAAAATTGAAGTTGCTTTTACAGAATGGACTTTCGATGAACAAGATTTAGTTCAATTAAATGCAAAATATTTGAACTGTTTTTTCTGTGCTTTAAAATCTGAGGATTACATGCGTGTCTCAACTTGCAAAACTGGTAAAGAGATTTGGGATAAATTATGCATCACCTATGAAGGTACTAATGAGGTTAAACAATCCCGGTTAAACATTCTCTTGCATGACTATAAACTTTTTCGTATGAAACCGCATGAATCGATTTCTAACATGTAGACTAGGTTTACTCAGATAGTTACTTCACTGCATGCTTTAGGAAAAGAGTTTTCAAACTATGAAAAAGTGAACAAAATTTTGAGATGCTTGCCTTCGTCATATGATGCTAAAATCACTACAATCACTAAATCTAAGGATTTGAACACTTACTCTATTGATAACTTACTTGGCTCACTCATTGCTTACGAGCAAGGGGTGAATCAAAGAAATCTTGATGCATGTGAAAAGAAAAAGGAGAAAACAATTGCACTGAAGGCGCACAAATCAGATTCTGAATCTTCCGGGTCTAAAAGCGATGAAGTTTCCTTCATCACAAGGTAATTCAAAAGCTTTCTAAAGAAGAAACAGAAGCATCATCAAAATTGGAGAAAAGGTAAGGATCATAAGCATGTTAAAGGATCTTCTGATGTTGTTTGTTTTGAATGCAGGAAGCCTGGACATGTGAGAACTGATTGCCCTACGCTTAAAGATCACTCAAGCAAAGGAAAGGGTGAGGAGAAACATAAGCCAAGGAAGGACAAGATGAAAGTACAAAAAGCATTTTGGGCGAATTCAGCATCGGATTCATCGAAGACAGAACCAGAAGATGAGACATCAAAATTGTGCTTGATGGTAGAAAACAATCCTAATCAAGAAGAGGTATGTGAACTTTCCTATGATCAGCTTCTTGAAGTTTCAGAAAAAATTCATGCATCATATAGGAAATTAAAGAAAACACATGCTAGCTTGAAATTAGAATTTTTAAATCTACAAAAAGAGCATGAAATTTTGATTAAAGACCATCAAACAATTGATTCAAATCACATGACTTTACTTGATGAATTTGATGAGTTAAATAAAAATCATTGTGAGTTAGTTGAAAAGCTTGATGCATTAAAAGTCTCACACACATCACTTGAATCTGATTTCAAGAAGTCTAAGGAGATAGAGAAAAATTTGAGGATCGAAAATGAAGTTTTAAAAAGCACTAATTTGAAGATTCAAAATGATTTAGAAGCATGTAAGAAAACTAGGATGGCATCTCCTTTTGATCAATTTCCAAAACCTAGGAAGAGGCATTATAACTCAAACCACTTAAAAAATCCCTTTCCTGGAGTTAGATGTTTTTCATGTGGCATGCTAGGACACATCTCACACACTTGCACGATTCACCATAGTACACATTGCGTGTGGAGACCTAAGGTGCATGATTCACAGCATACCACACATGCATTGCATTCTTCTCTTCATAAGAAGGAACCCAAACCTGGTTGGGTTCCTAAATCTAACATTTGATAATTTTGCAGGAGGGCTCACACAAAAGACCTCGTGAGAGTAAGTGGTACCTGGACAGTGGATGCTCTCGACATATGACTAGTGATGCTAGCCAGTTTATTGTACTAGAGTCCAGGACTGGAGGCAAGGTGACTCTTGGAGACAACACCACCACGAAGGTGGTAGGAGCAGGTATAATTGGTAATTCCAAGAACCTTATGATTGAGAATGTTTCGCTTATAGATGGATTGAAGCACAACTTGCTCAACATCAGTCAATTCTGTGACAAAGGCTTCATCGTGCAATTCTTTGCAAATTCATGCATTGTAAGTTTAAGTAACAACACTATTTTGCAGGGAAAGAGGATTAACAACGTCTACATGCTTGATTTAAATAACATTGAATGTGCTGCTTCTTTTTGTTTAAAAACTGTGATTGATGATTCTTGGTTGTGGCACAGGAGGCTTTGTCATGCAAGTATGAAAACCCTTATGAAAGTGACCCAAAAAGACCTAGTTAGAGGTGTCCCCAAACTTAAGTTTTCAAAAGACCACCTTTGTGATGCCTGTCAACTAGCAAAGCAAGTCCACTCCACTTTTCACTCCATTAAGGACATTAGCACCTCTAACCTTTAGAAGTCCTTCACATGGATTTGTTTGACCCATTAGCACTGTCAGCTTGGGAGGGAAAGTCTATGGTTTTGTGATTGTTGATGACTACTCGAGGTTCACTTGGACTAGATTTCTTTCACATAAAAATGAGTCTTTTGAGGAGTTTAAAACATTTTCTTCTTGGATTCAAAAAAAGCTAGGTTGTGAGATTTCGACCATCCATAGTGATCATGGGGGAGAGTTTGAAAATGAAAATTTGGAGATTTTTGTGAGGACAAGGGGATTAGCCATAATTTTTCAGCCCCTAGGACCCCTCAGCAGAACGGGGTAGCTGAAAGGAAGAACCGGACCTTGGTGGAAGCCGCTAGAGCCATGCTTGCTGAGTATTCACTTCCAAAATACTTTTGGGCTGAAGCGGTTAACACAGCTTGTTATGTGTTGAATAGGGTGAATGTTAGAGCCAAATTAGAGAAGACACCCTATGAGATCCTTAAGGGTAGGACACCCAATCTTTCCCACCTTCACGTCTTTGGTTGTAAGGTTTTCATTCACAACAATGGGAAGTCTCACTTGGGAAAATTTGATCCTAAATCTGATGAAGGAGTATTCCTGGGATATTCTAGTGATGGGAAGTCTTTTAGGGTGTTTAACAAAAGAACTTTGATGGTGGAAGAAACAACCCATGTAGTTTTTGATGAGTCTGATCCTAAGAAACATGGAGTGGAAGATGATGATGTTGAAAAGATTACAAGTGGAGTAGAAAATTTGGGGAAGGGGAGTGAGCACCTAAGTAATGAAGGAGTAGAAGAAGTCACCCAAGGAGGAGAAAATTTTGATGAAAGGGGAGAACCTTCACACACTTTGCCTAGAGATTGGAGATACTCGACTAGTCACCCCAAGGATTTGATCTTAGGAGACCCTTCTAGTGGAGTTAAGACTAGACATGGACTTAGGAAGGAGGTGAACCACTCTGCCTTTATCTCTATGACAGAACCCACCACCATTAACCAAGCCCTTTCTGATGAGTTTTGGATTTTAGCAATGCAAGAAGAATTGAATCAATTTGTTAGGAATGATGTTTGGGAGCTTGTGGAAAGACCTAAGGGACAAAGTGTAGTTGGGACAAAGTGGGTCTTTAAGAACAAGGTGAATGATTCAGGAGTGGTGGTGAGGAATAAAGCAAGATTGATGGCTAAGGGGTATAATCAAATAGAAGGGATAGACTTTGAGGAGACTTTTGCCCTTGTAGCTAGATTGGAAGCCATTAGAGTGCTATTAGCCTTTGCTTGTTATAAAGGATTTAAGCTTTTTCAAATGGATGTCAAAAGTGCCTTTTTAAATGGGGAAATAAAAGAAGATGTTTTTGTAGAACAACCTCCAGGTTTTGAGAGTTCTCAATTTCCAAATCATGTTTTTAAATTAAAAAAGGCTTTGTATGGTTTAAAGCAGGCACCAAGAGCTTGGTATGAGAGGCTTAGCACATTCTTACTAGAGAGGGAGTTTGTCAAGGGGAGCGTAGACACCACCCTTTTTCTTAGGAGAGTTGGAGATGATTTACTCATTGTTCAGATTTATGTGGATGATATACTCTTTGGATCTTCTAATAAGAAATTGTGTGATGCGTTTTCCAAAATATGAGTAAAGAGTTTGAGATGAGTTTGATGGGAGAGTTGTCCTACTTTTTGGGGTTTAGCATAAAACAATTGGCAGACATTTTTACTAAACCAACTGGCAGACATTTTTACTAAACCACTGGCCTTTGACACTTTCAGTTCTTTAAGGACCAGATTGGGTGTGATTGACATAAATGCATGAAACTTTTAGATATTTTCTTTTGCTTTTTGTTTTTTTTTTCTTTGACTTTTTAGTGTGTTTTATTTTTCTTTTGTCTCTTTTTACTTAGTTTTCAAGATCATCGCTGATATGGTATTATATTCCTTGTCCTTGTTTTTTTAAAATTTGTAGTCTAGATGGTAGGAATATTTTGTGATTGTGACTCTTTCTCTAACCTATTTTAGTGGCATAGTTTTCTTTTCTAATCAAAAGTCTATCTCAAATTAAATATTATTTATGAAATTGAGATCTTTTCTTAAGCTTGTATAAGCAAATCTATCTTGTATATATAATGATTAAAGTCTTTTTGTCACATCAAGATCCCTCGTAACTCTTGTCTTTGATTATTAATTCTGCTTGTGGTTATTCTTCCTTATGTTAGAGAGAGAGCTCCTATTCTCTAATATCTGAGAAGATATATTAACAACTAAGATTTTTTAAAGGATTATAAAAGAGAATGTAGCTTGCAAAATCAAAAAAAAAAAATTAGCCAATGATGCCAACATAAGAAGCGCAAAGACGCCAAAAATTGAAAAATCTATAAAAAAGATGCGCAAAGCGCCACTAAATTGACAAGAGGCATAAAATGAGCCCACTCAAAAGCAAGTTATTCTCCCTTTTTAAATATTTTAGAACTTAGAAGTTTTGGTTCTCAAAAGCTTGATTTCGATTATCTTACGATCGTGACAAATTTACTTTACTTCATTATTTTATAAAGATTTTTTTCTTAAGACAAGTGATGGGTGGATTCTTTTTCTCATATCCAATCAAGTATTTGAGTTAGGTCATTGATTTCAAAAGACGATTCTAGCCTAAGAAAACGTTTTGAGCTAAGGGTAAATCATGAACAGATATTCTACTATTCTATAGATTAATGAGATTGTTAACTCATTAACTCACAAGTTTTTTAAATCAATCACATGGAATACTATATCATTTTCATGCCTTGGTTATAAAAAAAAAAATTCATTTGCTATTTGTCTTTTGTTCCCTCCTTTTTGATATGTAAAAATGGGGAGAGGTTAATGAGGTTCCTTTTTGTCGATCCTGAACTCTTACTACTAATTGTTTCGTAATGGTTTGCCATCATCAAAAAGGGGGAGATTGTTGCAAATCTATTTTCATGGCTTATGTTTTGATGATTGACAAACACTATTTCTCTTGTACTTCTTATTGCTTCTAACATTTCAGGAATCGAAGATCGGACGAACAAGATGAAGCAAATTCAGGATTGCGTAGGTTTAGGGTTGAGTCAGTCTATACTTTTGTTTTTCACTTTTTGAGTCTACTTATAATGGTCAAAGAGACTAATGCTAAGTAACCCTACACACACACACTTGAGAGACTTAGAATTTCTGTTTTTGCTCATATCAGCCAGGACGATATTTTACATCATCCTGGACGATCAGGCTTAAAAAAGAAAGGCTAAATAAGGATTCTTAATTAAGGCAGCCGTCATTAACATATCGGCCTGGACGATACGTGTATCGGCCTGGATGATAAGCTCAAAACAGAAAGAAGTAGCCGCCATAGATAATTAAGGTATACTGTATTTTTAAATTATTGGCCAGGACGATCACTGATTGGCCCGGACGATATTCACAATTATGCCTTAATTGAACAGTCAAATCAGGGAAGTAATTAAGGATGATTGATACGATCACATCGTCCTGGATGATCGCAGGATCAGCCAGCTGCGATCAGCCAGGACGATATATTCAATATCCTTGGTCACTCCTGGACGATCGGGATCGGCCAGCATGAAAACAGGGCGATGCTCAGGACGATTTTCCTATGAATTGAACTAATCGGCCTGGACGATCGTAATATCGGCCAGGAAGATCAAGCCAAATTTCAATCGTCCAGCACCCAAAACAGGGCGATACCTAGGCCGATCTTCTGAGTTTTGTACTGATCTGCCAGGCCGATGTCCATATCGGCCCGGACGATATTGTCGGCAACTTGCAATTAATGAGCTCCTTTGAAGCTCTTCTATTTAAGAGCTCTTGTTCAACTTTTTGAAAAACCTTTGGCTGTTGCCTTGACCTGAGAAGGCCTTGAGGAGAGAAAGAGAGAAAGTGAGAGAGAGAGAGAGGATCTTGTGAGGGGGAGCTTGTGAGGGGTTTCACAAGGGTTGCTTCAAGGATCGCTCTGCTTCTTCTTCATATAGAGTTTCTTGTCCGTGGAAGGGTTGGTAGAGGTAAGGAGTTAGCTTTTGGTTGTGGTTCTCTGCCAGCTTCAGGAGGAAGCAAAAGGAGGTAGGTTCTCTGCCTTGCCAGGGTGGCACGAAGGAGGTTCTTGTGAGAGATTCTCCGCCTAGCCGTGGGGGCTAAAGGAGAGTCACGTTTTATAGTGCAATACTTGGAGGGTGGCTCCAAGGAATGGACGTAGGTCGAGTTGACCGAACCACTATAAATTTCTGTGTTCTTGTTTTCTTGCTTCCGCACTTTTAAATTCCGCATTTATTTTTGTGGCGTGATTTTGGTTTATGTTTTTTTATTATTTATTAAAAGAAATTTTAAAATACCAATTCACCCCCCCCCCCTCTTGGTTAGCTTGGGACTAAGCATCGCCCAGTTTTTGAGCTGGCCGATATTTATCGTCCTGAAGTAACTTAAGGATTTTGAATAGATCGTCCTAGCCGATCTTGCGATCGTCCAGGACGATATGATCGTATCAATCATCCTTAATTACTCCCTTGATTTCCTGATCAATTAAGGCATAATTTGATAATTTCGTCCAGGCCGATCCGTGGATCGTCCTGGCCGATAATTTAAAAATACAGTATACCTTAATTGTCTATGGAGGCTACTTCTTTCTATTTTGAGCTTATCGTCCTGGCCGATACACGTATCGTCCAGGCCGATATGTTAATGTCGGCTGCCTTAATTAAGAATCCTGATTAGTGTCTATGGTTTTAACTCAATCGTCCAGGACGATCCAATGGATCGGCCTGGCCGATGTGAGTAAAAACAGAGATTCTAAATCTCTCAAGTGTGTGTGTGTAGTGTTACTTAGTATCAGTCTTTTGTACATTACAAGCTGACTCAAGAAGAGAAAAAATAGATTACAGACTGACTCAACCCTATACCTACGCAATCCTGAACTGGCTTCCTCTTAATCGTCCGATCTTCGATTCCTGAAAAGTTAGAAGCAACAAGTAGTCCAAGAGAAATAGTGTTTGTCAATCATCAAAACATAAGACATAACGAAATAGGTTTGCAATAATCTCCCCTTTTTTGATGATGGCAAAACACTACGAAAAATAGCAAAAATTTCAGGATTGATGAAAAAAGAACCTCATAAACTTCTCCCCCTTTTGACATATCAAAAAGGAGGGTACAAGAAAGCAAAGTAGAAGAGATCCCCTTTTTTTTAAAAAAAAAAAAAAAACCAAGGCATGAACATGATATAGTATTCCATGTGATTGATTTAAAAATTTGTGAGTTAATGTGTTAATAAGCTCATCAATCTATAGAATAGTAGAATATCCGATCATGGTTACCCTTAGCTCAGACGTTCTCTTAGGGTAGAATCGTCTTTTAAAATCAATGACCTAACTCAAGAAATTAATTGGATATGAGAAAAGGAATCCACCCATTACTTGGCTTAAAAAAAAAAATCTTTATAAAATAATGAAGTAAAGTAAATTTGTCACAATCGCAAAATAATCGAAGTCAAGCCTTTGAAAACCAACACTTCTAAGTTTTAAAAGATTTAAAAAGGGAGAATAGCTTGCTTTTGAGTGGGCTCATTTTGTGCCTCTTATCAATTTTATGGCGCTTTGCGCATCTTTTTATAGATTTTTTTTTTTCAATTTTTGGCGTCTTTGCGCATCTTTTGTTGGCATCATTGGCCAAATTTTGTTGTTTTTGCAAGCTATATTCTCTTTCATAACCTTTTAAAAAACAAAGTTGTGAATATATCTTCTCAATATTAGAGAATAGGAGCACTCTCTCTAACATAAGGAAGAGTTACCACAAGCAAAATTAATAATCAGGGACAAGAGTAACGAGAAATCTTGATGTGACAAAAAGACTTTAAACATTATAAGTATAAGATAGATTTGCTTAAGTAAGTTTAAGAAAAGATTTCAATTCCATAACCAATCTTTAACTTGAGATAGATTTTTGATTAGAAAAGTAAACTATGCCATTAAAATAGGATAGAGAAAGAGACACAATCACAAAGTATTTCTACCATCTAAGAGATTGAGTAGATAGAAACATATTGACTACAAATTTCCAAAAGCAAGGACAAGGAATATAGTATCATATTTGTGATGATTTTTAAAACTAAGTAAAGAGAGACAAAAGGGAAAAATAAAATACACAAAAAAAACTAAAGCAACAAAGAAAGGAAACAAGAACAAAAGAAAATAAAAAGCAAAAGAAAAACAAATGAAAATAAAAAAGTTTCATGCATTAATGTCAATCACACCCAACCTGGTCCTTAAAGAGCTGAAAGTATCGAAGGCCAGTGGTTTAGTAAAGATGTCCGCCAGTTGATTTTCAGTAGTCACATGGTGTAACTCAATGTCTCCCTTAGTCACATGATCTCTAATAAAGTGATGCCTAATGTCAATGTGTTTAGTCCTTGAATGTTGGATAGAATTCTTAGAGATGCATATGGCACTAGTATTGTCACAAAAGATTGAGATGGTACTTACATGTAATCCTAAATCCAATACCTGTTGTTTCAACCTAAGGACTTGGGCCACACAACTTCCAAGAGCAATGTATTCAGCTTCAGCAGTGGAAAGAGCAACAGAGTTTTGCTTCCTACTAGACCAAGAGACCAAAGATTGTCCAATGAATTGACAAGTTCCAGAAGTGCTCTTTCTATCCACCTTGCATCCTGCAAAATCAGAGTCAGAAAAACCAATAATCTCAAAAGAAGTGTTATGTCTAGGGTACCAAATCCCTAATCCTTATGTCCCCAAAAGGTATCTAAAAATTTTCTTAACAGCAGTCATGTGGGATTCCTTAGGGTCGGCTTGAAACCTAGCACAAAGGCAAACACTAAACATGATGTCAGGTCGGCTCGCAGTTAAGTAAAGTAAAGATCCAATCATGCCTCTATACTTCTTCTGATCAACAGACTTACCACTTGGGTCCTTATCCAATGGAGCACTAGAAGTCATGGGAGTGTTAATTGGCTTGGCTTTATCCATCTCATATTTCTTCAAAATGTCCTTTATGTATTTTGTTTGATTTAGAAAAGTTCCATCTTCCAATTATTTTATGTTAAACCCCAAAAAGTAGGGCAACTCTCCCATCAAACTCATCTCAAACTCTCTACTCATTGTTTTAAAAAAATCATCACACAAGTTTTTATTAGAAGATCCAAAAAGTATATCATCCACATAAATCTGAACAATGAGTAAATCATCCCCAACTCTCCTAATAAAAAGGGTGGTGTCTACACTTCCCTTGACAAACTCCCTCTCTAGTAAGAATGTGCTAAGCCTCTCATACCAAGCTCTTGGTGCCTGCTTTAAACCATACAATGCCTTTTTCAATTTAAACACATGATGTGGAAATTGAGAGCTCTCAAAACCTGGAGGTTGTTCTACAAACACATTTTCTTTTATCTCCCCATTTAAAAAGGCACTCTTGACATCCATTTGAAAAAGCTTAAATCCTTTATAACAGACAAAGGCTAATAGCACTCTAATGGCTTCCAATCTAGCTACAGGGGCAAAAGTCTCCTCAAAGTCTATTCCTTCTATTTGATTGTACCCCTTAGCCACCAATCTTGCTTTATTCCTCACCACCACTCCTGAATCATTCACCTTGTTCTTAAAGACCCACTTTGTCCCAACTACACTTTGTCCCTTAGGTCTTTCCACAAGCTTCCAAACATCATTCATAACAAATTGATTCAATTCTTCTTGCATTGCTAAAATCCAAAACTCATCAGAAAGGGCTTGGTTAATGGTGGTGGGTTCAGTCATAGAGATAAAGGCAGAGTGGTTCACCTCCTTCCTAAGTCCATGTCTAGTCTTAACTCCACTAGAAGGGTCTCCTAAGATCAAATCCTTGGGGTGACTAGTCGAGTATCTCCAATCTCTAGGCAAAGTGTGTGAAGGTTCTCCCCTTTCATCAAAATTTTCTCCTCCTTGGGTGACTTCTTCTACTCCTTCATTACTTAGGTGCTCACTCCCCTTCCCCAAATTTTCTACTCCACTTGTAATCTTTTCAACATCATCATCTTCCACTCCATGTTTCTTAGGATCAGACTCATTAAAAACTACATGGGTTGTTTCTTCCACCATCAAAGTTCTTTTGTTAAACACCCTAAAAGACTTCCCATCACTAGAATATCCCAGGAATACTCCTTCATCAGATTTAGGATCAAATTTTCCCAAGTGAGACTTCCCATTGTTGTGAATGAAAACCTTACAACCAAAGACGTGAAGGTGGGAAAGATTGGGTGTCCTACCCTTAAGGATCTCATAGGGTGTCTTCTCTAATTTGGCTCTAACATTCACCCTATTCAACACATAACAAGCTGTGTTAACCGCTTCAGCCCAAAAGTATTTTGGAAGTGAATACTCAGCAAGCATGGCTCTAGCGGCTTCCACCAAGGTCCGGTTCTTCCTTTCAGCTACCCCGTTCTGCTGAGGGGTCCTAGGGGCTGAAAAATTATGGCTAATCCCCTTGTCCTCACAAAAATCTCCAAATCTTTCATTTTCAAACTCTCCCCCATGATCACTATGGATGGTCAAAATCTCACAACCTAGCTTTTTCTGAATCCAAGAAGAAAATGTTTTAAACTCCTCAAAAGACTTATTTTTATGTGAAAGAAATCTAGTCCAAGTGAACCTCGAGTAGTCATCAACAATCACAAAACCATAGACTTTCCCTCCCAAACTTGCTGTGCTAATGGGTCCAAACAAATCCATGTGAAGGACTTCTAAAGGTCTAGAAGTGCTAATGTCCTTAATGGGGTGAAAAGAGGAGTGGACTTGCTTTCCTAGTTGACAGGCATCACAAAGGTGGTCTTTTGTAAACTTAAGTTTAGGGACACCTCTAACTAGGTCCTTTTGGGTCACTTTCCTAAGGGTTTTCATACTTGCATGACAAAGCCTCCTGTGCCACAACCAAGAATCATCAATCACAGTTTTTAAGCAAAAAGAAGCAGCACATTCAATGTTATTTAAATCAAGCATGTAGACGTTGTTGATCCTCTTTCTCTGCAAAATAGTGTTGTTACTTAAACTTACAATGCATGAATCCGCGAAGAATTGCACGATGAAGCCTTTGTCACAGAATTGACTGATGCTGAGCAAGTTGTGCTTCAATCCATCTACAAGCAAAACATTTTAATCATAAGGTTCTTGGAATTACCAATTATACCTGCTCCTACCATCTTCCTGGTGGTGTTGTCTCCAAGAGTAACCTTGCCTCCAGTCCTGGACTCTAGTACAACAAACTGGCTAGCATCACTAGTCATATGTCGAGAGCATCCACTGTCCAGGTACCACATACTCTCACGAGGACTTTTGTGAGAGCCCTCCTACAAAATTATCAAATGTTAGATTTAGGAACCCAAGCAGGTTTGGGTTCCTTCTTATGAAGAGAAGAATGAAATGCTTGTGTGATATGCTGTGGATCATGCACCTTAGGTCTCCACACCCAATGTGTACTATGGTAAATCGTGCAAGTGTGTGAGATGTGTCCTAGCATGCCACATGAAAAACATCTAACTCTAGGAAAGAGATTTCTTAAGTGATTTGAGTTATAATGCCTCTTCCTAGGTTTTGGCAATTGATTAAAAGTAGCAGTCATCCTAGTTTTCTTATATGCTTCTAAATCATTTTGAAACTTCAAATTTGTGTTTTTTAAAACTTCATTTTCAATCCTCAAATTTTTCTCTATCTCCTTTGACTTCTTAAAATTAGATTCAAGTGATGTGTGGGATATTTTTAATGCATCATGCTCTTCAACTAACTTATCATGATTTTTATTTAACTCATCAAATTCATCGAGTAAAGTCATGTGATTTGAATTAATTGTTGATGGTCTTTAATCAAAATTTCATGCTCTTTTTGTAGATTTAAGAACTCTAATTTCAAGCTAGCATGAGTTTTCTTTAATTTCCTATATGATGCATGAATTTTTTCTGAAACTTTAAGAAGTTGATCGTAGGAAAGTTCACATACCTCTTCTTGATCACTTTGATCTTTTCCCATGAAACACAAGTTTGTAGTTTTTTCCTCTGGTTCAGTCTCAGAGGAGTCAGTACCAGATTCTGCCCAAAAGCTCCTTTTGTTTTTCTTCTTGTCCTTCCTAGACTTAGCTTTCTCATCACCTTTTCCTTTGCTTGATGGATCTCTAAGCATAGGGCAATCATTTCTCACATGTCCAGGCTTCCTGCATTCAAAGCAAACAACATCAGAAGATTCTTTAACATGTTTATGATCCTTACCTTTTCTCCAACTTTGATGATGCTTTTGTTTCTTCCTTAGAAAGCTTTTGAATTTCCTTGTGATGAAGGCAACTTTGTCGCTTTCAAACCCGGAAGATTCAGAATCCTATTTGTGCGCCTTCAGTGCGATTGTTTTCTCCTTTTTCTTCTCACCTGCATTAAGATTTCTTTGATTCACCCCTTGCTCGTAAGCAATGAGTGAGCCAAGTAAGTTATCAATGGAATAGGTGTTCAAATCTTTAGATTCAGTGATTGCAGTGATTTTTGCATCATAAGACGAAGGCAAGCATCTCAAAATCTTGTTAACTTTTTCATAATTTGAAAGTTCCTTTCCTAGTGCATGCAATAAAATAACTATCTGAGTAAACCTAGTGTACATGTCAGAAATTGATTCATGAGATTTCATACGAAAAAGTTCATAGTCATGCAAGAGAAAGTTCAAACGGGATTGTTTAACTTCATTAGTACCTTCATAAGTGATGCATAATTTATCCCAAATCTCTTAACCAGTTTTGCAAGTTGAAACATGCATGTAATCCTCAGATTTTAAAGCACAGAAAAAATAGTTCAAACATTTTGCATTTAATTGAGCTGAATCACGTTCATCAAAAGTCCATTCAGTAAAAGCAACTTCAGTTTTCACACCATTAATTTCACGAGAAGGTGGAGAATAACCTTCTTGAATAAGCATCCACATGCGATAATCAGTTGATTGTAAAAACGTTGACATGCAAGTTTTCCAAAAATCAAAAGGTAGGTTATCGAACAGGGGAGGTCGGGTAATGGAATACCCTTCCGTAGTGTTACGATTCCCAATGTTAGCCATGGATCAAATTCAAAAAGTTTTCAAACTTTAATTTTTGAATCCCGCTCTGATACCACTTGAAAGTTCGTTCGGGATGTTAAGCCCTATGAACTTAGTCCCAAGCTAACCAAGATGGGGGGTGAATTGGTATTTTAAAAACTCTTTTCACAAAGAAAGAAAATTGCATAAATCAAATCACACCATAGAAATAAAATGCGGAATTTAAAAAGTGCGGAAGCAAGAAAAAGAACACAGAGATTTATAGTGGTTCGTTCGACTCGACCTACGTCCACTCCTTAGAGGCACCCTCCAAGTATTGCACTACAAAACGTGACTCTCCTTTAGCCCCCACGGCTAGGCGGAGAAGCCCTCACAAGAACCTCCTTTTTGCCACCCCGACAAGGCAGAGAACCTACCTCCTTTTGCTTCCTCCTGAAGCTGGCAAAGAACCACAACCAGAAGCAAACTCCTTACCTCTACCGACCCTTCCACGGACGAGAAACTCCAGACAAAAGACAAGCAGAGCGATCCTTGAAGCAACCCTTGTGAATCCCCTCACAAGCTCCCCCTTACAAGATCCTCTCTCTCTCCCTCTCTCTCTTTCTCTCCTCAAGGTCTTCTTAGGTCAAGGCAGCAGCTAAAGGTCTTCTAAAAACATTGAACAAGAGCTCTTTAAATAGAAGAGCTTTAAAGGAGCTCATTAATTGCAAGTTGCCGACAATATCGTCCAGGCCGATATGGACATCGACCTGGCCGATCAGTACAAATCACAGAAGATCGGCCTGGGCACCGCCCTGTTTTGGGTGCTGGACGATTGAAATTTGGCTTGATCATCCTGGCCGATCTCATGATCGTCCAGGCCGATCAGTTCAAATCAGAGGCAAATCGTCCTGAGCCTCGCCCTATTTTTGAGTTGGCCGATATTTATCATCCTGAAGTAACTTAAGGATTTTGAATAGATCGTCCTGGCCGATCCTGCGATCGTCCAGGATGATATGATCGTATCAATCATTCTTAATTACTCCCTTGATTTCCTGATCAATTAAGGCATAATTTGATAATTTTGTCCTGGCCGATAATTTAAAAATACAGTATACCTTAATTGTCTATGGCGGCTACTTCTTTCTATTTTGAGCTTATCGTCCTGGCCGATACACGTATCGTCCAGGCCGATATGTTAATGTCGGCTGCCTTAATTAAGAATCCTGATTAGTGTCTTTGGTTTTAACTCGATCGTCCAGGACGATCCAATGGATCGGCCTGGCCGATGTGAGTAAAAACAGAGATTCTAAATCTCTCAAGTGTGTGTGTGTAGGGTTACTTAGTATCAGTCTTTTGTACATTACAAACTGACTCAAGAAAAGAAAAAATAGATTACAGACTGACTCAACCCTATACCTACGCAATCCTGAACTGGCTTCCTCTTGATCGTCCGATCTTCGATTCCTGAAAAGTTAGAAGCAACAAGTAGTCCAAGAGAAATAGTGTTTGTCAATCATCAAAACATAAGACATAACGAAATAGGTTTGCAACAATTGATTCAATTCTTCCTACATGGCCAAAATCCAAAATTCATTTAACAGTGCATAATTTATATTAGTGGGTTCAATCATTGATATAAAGGCATAATAGTTCACTTCTTTGCTAAGTCCATGCCAAGTTCTAACACCCTCACTAGATTCTCCTAAAATAAATTCCTAAGGGTGACTCTTAGAAAATTTCCATTCTCTAGGCAAAGGGTTTTCAGTTCTAACATTCTCTTCCAAATTTGTCTTTTTAATTACTTGGGAGATATTTTCAATATGATCTTCTTCCAACCATGGCTCTTCCAAAATGTCAGATTCATCAAAAACTACATGTGTGGTCTTCTCAAGTACCAAAGTTCTCTTATTAAAAACCCCATAGGATTTGCTAACACTTAAATATCCTAGAAAAATTCCTTCATCAGATTTAGGATCAAATTTTCCTAAAGGAATTTGGCCATTAATATGAATGAGCATCTTACATCCAAAAACATTTAATTATGAAAGATTAGGTGTTCTACCCTTAAGAAGTTTATAAGATGTCTTATTCAACCTAGATCTAATATTCATCCTATTCAGAACATAACAACCCATACTAACCACTTCAGCCCAAAAATATTTTAGAAGTGAGTATTCTACCAAGATGGCTCTAGTGGCTTCTATTAATGTTCTATTCTTCCTTTCAACAAACCTATTCTGCTGAGAGGTTTTAGGTGCAGAAAAATTATGATCATTTCCTTGTCCTATATAAAAATCTTTAAATTCTTCATTTTCAAACTCTCCTCCATGATCACTTTGAATTGATAGAATTTCACACCTTTGTTTTCTCTGAATCCATTTAGAAAAGTTTCTAAATTCTTTAAATGATTCATTCTTATAAAATAAGAATTTAACCCAAGTGAATCTCGAAAAATCATCAACTATTACAAACCTAAAAACCTTACCTCCCAGACTTACAGTGCCAATAGGTCCAAAAAGATCCATGTGTATGACTTCCAAAGGTTTACTAGTTCTAATATCCTTAATTGAATGAAATGATGTTTTCACCTATTTTTCTAACTTACATGCATCACACATGTGATCCTTAGTGAACTCTAGTTTGGGTATCCCTCTAACCAAATCTTTCTAGGTAATCTTTTTAAGATTTTTCATGATTGCATGTCAAAGTCTTCTATGTCATAACCATGATTCATTAGTAATTATTTTGAGACAAAAATCATTATAAGATTTAAAAAAATTCAAATCAAGTATGGAAATAATATTTACCCTATTTTCATGCAACCTATCAATTCCATTTTGGCTTATAATACAACTTGTGGGAAAAACAATTAACACTATAACCTTTATCAAAAAGTTAACTTATACTAAACAGATTATGCTTCAAACCTTATACTAACAAAACATTTTCAATGAAAAAATTATTCTTGTTAATGATCAAACCTATACCTACAACCTTCCTAGTGGTATTATCTCCTAGTGTAACCTTATTCAATTGTTGGCTTCCAACGATATGAATTATGTTGTGTCTCCAGTCATATGCTTCAAACATCTACTATCTAGGTACCACACGCTCTCATGAGGTCTTGTATGAGAGAGATTTTTCTCTTGATCTGAGTGATCAAGATTAACTGCTATTAAGCCCAAGTTTGTGACTTCCTTCTCTGCATCTATTTTTGGAGTATCGGATGCTAAGTTCACTCAGAATGCTTTTTACAATCTTTTCTTTCCCTTTTTAACATTGGTTTTTACCTCAACTTTCTCCTTTCTTGGATTAGCTTTGAGATTAAGTTAATTAGATTTAATGTGTCCAGGCTTCCTGTATTCATAAAAAATTACTTCATTAGATGTTTTTGCATTTATATGGAACTTACCTTTATTCCACTACTGATGTCTCCTTTGCTTTCTTCTTAGGAAACTTTTGAATTTCCTCATCATGAGTGCAATATCATCTTCATCCTTAGGCTATGACTAATCACTTTCTGAGTCATCCACTTTCAACTTAATAGTTTTCTCCTTCCTCTTGTCACCTGCATCAATCTTTCTTTGTGTCACTCCTTGCTCATAAGTAATCAGTGATCTAAGTAGATTGTCAATAAAAATAAATAATTAGGTCTTTAGATTCAGTTATGTCAACAATCTTTGCATCATAAGATGTAGGTAAACAATGAAGTATTTTATTGACTTTCTTAGAATTTGTTAGTTCCCTACCTAAAACATGCAATGAAGTGATTATATGTATAAAACAAGTACACATGTTAATGATTGATTCATTCAGTTTCATATAAGAAGGTTCGTAGTTGTGCAATAGAATATTTAATCTAAATTTTTTCACTTCATTAGTCCTTTCATAAGTTATGCAAAATCTATCCCAAATTTATTTTTCAATTTTACAGGTTGAAACATGTATATAATCCTCAGGTTTAAGTGTACAAAAAAATCTGTTTAAGCAATTAACATTTAACTAAGCTAATTTTTTTCCTCTATTATCCAATTAATAAATGGTGTTTTAGTCCTAACACCATCAGCAAGTCTAATGGGTCTAGTGTAACCTTCCTATACTAAAATCTACATGCGATAATCAAGCGATTGAAGAAAAGTAGACATACAAGTTTTCTAAAAGTAAAAAAGGAATGTTTCAAAAAGTGGACTAGTGAATGAATATCCTTCAGGAGTGTTACGATTTTTATAAGTAGCCATAATCATTTTTAAAAAGTTGTCAAAACCTTAATTTTTGAAAATAGGCTCTGATACCACTTGAAAGTTTGAATAGATTGTTAGGCCTAAAGATTTTTCCCAAGGCTAACTAAGAGGGAGGTGAATTGGTAATTTAAAAAACTGATTTAAGATTTTATGCACATTGATAAATTTTTCAACCACAAAAAGTAATTATGTTGATAATAAAAGCAATAAAATTTTGGTATCATTAAAAACTCACATGATATAAAAAATATAATTTTGAAAACAAAGTTGCAACAAGCCTGAGGATCAATCTGGGAGGTTAACCTAGAGGTTTCATAGGAGGATGTTGAGCCACTTTCCTCTTCAATAGTTATAGGGACTACTTTTTTAAATATAGGAAAAGAGTAAAAATTTTATAGGGTGGAAAATTGTTAATGAGAGATGTATTCAAGTGGCAGTTAGTGGTATAAAAACCCTTTCTCCGCTCCTATATCTGACTTTTACTTTTGCTCCGTCAAAGGCATGGGTTACTAAATTAATAAAAAAGATCCTTCTACATTAATTTTTATTATTAGGCATAAAGATGAAATGTAAATTGATAACTCTTCAAAAGAAATTCAAAGTTCTATCCAGATAGATCCAAATATTCAAAAACTCGACCATCCATATTTGACCTTTAAAGGGGAAGTTGAACATGAGATCATATCATATAGAGACCTCCCTGAAATTAATTTTCAGAGGAGTCCTATCATGATAGATTTTTTAGATTCTGACACCCACTCAAATGACAATCTAGCACCTATGGAGGGTGTAGACTCCACTATAGTTTGCCCTCCCAAGGATGTCGTGCAGGTGCAGCTTTGTGACGGTAAAGTCTTACCTCCTAGGCTTTCCCCATAGAATAAAGGCAAACAGGTTATCTCCAATGATCTAATCTAAGTCCCACTCAACTATCCAATCCTCTTTCCACTCCATTGGGTCCTAATACCGATGTCTCTAAGGTTGACTACAATGTTCTAGCTCACCATAAAAAGTATCTATCTATGTTGAGCATCTAAGATGCCCTCATCCTGTCAAAGGAAATGAGGGAGTCCTTAATCAAAGCACATCTCGATCCAAAGGTTTTCCTAGCTCAATTGTCTTCAACCTCAAAAGATGAAGCCCTCTACTTGAAGGAAATCCTAGGAGTTATCTTTTTAGATGAAGACCTACTTATGGGTATTACAGACTATAATCCCCCTCTTTACATTATTGTAAATGTAGGGAACTTCAAGTTATCAAGACTCCTTATTGATTCGGTTACATCGGTCAATGTGATGAATGTAAACAACCATGCCTATCTTAAGGTTGATAATAGTAAGCTTACCACTAACAAGTTGGTTGTATGAGGGTTCAATGAAAAAGGAGAGAGGGCATTGTATTTGATCACCCTCCTGTTGGAAATTAGAGAACTCAAAATTAACGCAAAATTTTACATAATCAAATCTGTGATGTCTTTTAAAGCGCTTTTAGGTAGGCCATCGATCCACAAATATAGGATGGTTCCATCTACCCTACACCAATATATCAACTAATAAGGATAAGGCATTAAATATGTGATTAAGGGTGATTTACAACCATTCTTAATTCAAGAGATTATAATCTGTGAGGACATTGCATACTACATAATAAAAGAGTTCTTTACTTGTTCTAAGCTTGAGATCAATATTAAGGATAAAACAAGTTATCAAAGCTCCATCCAAATCAAGAATCAAAAGGATCAAAAGAAGAAGAAGAAGAAGAAGAAGAAGAAGAAGAAGAAGAAGAAAATGAAAAAGATCAATAGGTGCAAGAATTAGATAGTGAATACAACCTCAAGATCGTGGTCGTTAAGCTTCCAAATGTGTTACCTCAAAGAGAAGGGAGGATGTCCCAAAGGGTACATGGTCGAGGCCATGTTTTATTTGAAAGAAGAACCACCCTAGTATATACTGATCCAGAATTAAGTTCCGATGAAGAACCAGAAAAATGACGTATTGTAACTCCTTTTTATTACCATAAAAGTAACCCTTATCCAAAGTTTTATCTCACTTTAGAATAAAATATTGACTCAGAGGTTGATGCTCCAAAAGTTTAAAGTGACAAGCTTAAATTGACCATGTATGAAAAGCTAAGTAGGCAATTGAGGCCTTAACTTGAACCCCTCTGTCTGCAAGTAGGGTTGTAAGGTTAGTGATTAAGGATTTTCTTAACCTAGATAATGAAGTATGGAAAGTCCAAAAATTCTTCCCCAGCTTCTCCTCCTCAAGGGACAAAAGTGATGTAACCCTCGAGGAGATAGATTTTAATGAATTAATGGAATTACTTTTGTACTACTTTCTTGTCAATATAAAGAATTCTTTCTCCAAAGGTTCTCTATTGCATTGATCTTCTAAGGGTCAAGCTAGATACCATGAAAATATTTGGCAAAGAAATCATGAAAAATTTTATAAGTGTTATCGGCCTTAGTACCAATAGTTCATTTGATGACGACGAATACTATTTAATGTTAACTTATCATCTTAAATCTCAAAATATCCCTACTAAAGTCATTGATACCCTTAACAGACTCTATTTGGAGACTTTAGATAATCCTAATGAACTTCAAGTTTGGGATGATTCCTCTGAATTTGAGGAAGAGATTAAATTGACAGTTGATGAATTGAGAAAAGTTAATCTAGAAATAATGATGACCCTTGCCCTATATTCATAAGTACCCAATTGAGCGAGGATGAATCTAAGGATTTGATTCAACTCCATTCTAAGTTTAGAGACTACTTTGCCTGGATATACGATGAAATATCGAGCTTGTCTACTGATGTTGCAGTTCATAAACTTGGAATCTGGCATGATGACATTCCTATTAAATAAGCTCCTCGATGCAAGCGCTTAGAAATTTAGCAGCAAGTCATTTCTGAAATTAAAAAACTCATCGAGGCTAGATTTATCCAAGAGGGATAATATCTCTCTTAGGTATCCAGCGTTGTACCAGTTCCAAAGGAGAATGGTAAAAGTCAGATTTGTGTTGACTATAGTGATTTGAATAAGGCATGTCCCAAGGATGAATTCCTTTATTCATACCGGAGCTTATGGTGGACATTGCCTCCTCACATGCTATTTTCTCTTTTATGGATGGCTTGTTTGGTTACAATCAAATCAAGATGGCCCTAGAAGATTTACAATTACATTAATTTTATAAAACTTTGTCATCATTACCAGATTTATAGTGTGGTTTTATATCAGCCACATAATGTGTTGCATCCCATGATAGCTTCATGACCCTTTAAAAGTTTGGGGATAAATGTTATCGGGTCAATTAACCCTCCTTCAAAGGATCATTCCTTCATATTAGTTGCAGCTGACTACTTATCAAAGTAGGCATAATCAATTCCCCTACGCAATGTAACATCACACCATGTTTTGAAGTTCTTTCGTGACCATATCACATATATATTTAGCATACCCCACATAATTATATCCGGTAATGGATCTACATTCAAGTCTATAAAAATCAAAAATTTTGTAAGATGTAATAATATTGATTGGAGATACTCAACAATCTATTACTATCGGGCTAATGGATTGGCTGAGGCCTTCAATAATATTTTGGTGTAGATTTTTCAGAAGACTCTTGATGATAATAAATGACAATAGGATTAGAGGTTGGTAGAAGCTTTGTGGACATATCATACCACTTATAAAACCCCGACCCAATCCACTCCATTTTCACTAGTGTATGGTTCCAAAGCCATTCTTCCCTTAGAAATACAAATTCCTTTGATAAGAGTTGCAATCAAGAATCATATCACAACTAAGTAGAATGCGTAACCCCTGTTAAAAGTGCTCGAAGGCCTTGAAGAATGCCAACTCTAGGTTCAATAAATTTTATAATTTTATAAGGATTGAATGGTTTAAACTCACAATAAGTTAGTGTGACCTAAAACCTTCAACGTAGGTGACTTGGTCTTGGTTTTTGTGAGGCCTATCTTAGCTCACTAAAAGATTGGTAAGAAGTTTGAATTGACTTGCAAAGGACCTTTTATCATAGAGACAATATATGAATGAGGCTCGTATTAACTAGTTAATTATAAAGGAAGACACCTAATGTTGTATGTATATGGGCATTTCCTTAAAAAATAATATTCTTGATGTAGCTCAACTTTTAAATAAAAAAAAAATCTATAAATTTGAATAAATTTAATATATTCTCACGCGTCTCTCAAATACCAAACTTACTCATCTCTTCCTTAGGTTGGGTCCTCCCTCGTCTTAGGATTAGATATATTGGTGATGGAGTACACCCTTTGTGTTACCATCCTAATTTCAACCTAGTTTCAATCATCTGTGTGAAGCAAGCTTGCTCCCAATAAGATCATCCAAGTTAATCTGTCTATTAGCTGTAAGTCCTCTATCGACATCCTATAGACCTAAGGTTGGATGATGTCCTTCCTTAATCTTCTAAGTTAATATATCTATTAGGTATAAGTCCTTTATTGGCATACTATAGACCTAAGGTTAGGTGATGCCCTTCCATAGACTTCCTAGTTAATTTTTCTATAATAGGTGTAAGTATTCTATCAGCATCTTATAAACCTAATGTTGGGAATTCCTTAGATCTTCCCAGTTAATCTATATATTAGGTGTAAACCCTTTATCGGCATCCTATAGACCTAAGGTTGGGTGTTGCCCTTCCTTAGACTTTTTAGTTAATTTAGTTATTAGGTGTAAGTCCTCTACTGACATCCTATAGACCTAAAGTTGGGTGATTCCATTTCTTAGACTTCCTAGTTAATCTGTCTATTACTTATAAGTCCTCTATCGACATCATATAGATCTAAGGTTCGGTGATGCCCTTCCTTAGACTTCTCAGTTAATATGTCTATTAGGTGTAAGTCTTTTATTGGCATCGTATAGACCAAAATTTGGGTGATTCCCTTCCTTTGACTTCCTAATTAATCAATTTATTAGGTTTAACTCTTCTATCGGCATCCTATAGACCTAAGTTTGTATGATGCCCTTCCTTAGACTTCCATGTTAATCCATTTATTAGGTGTAAGTCCTCTATCGACATCCTATAGACCTAAAGTTGGGTGATGGCCTCCCTTATATCTTCCCAATTAATACGTCTAGTAGGAGTAAGTCCTCTATCGGCATCTTATAGACCTAAGGTTAGGTGATGCCCTTCCTTAGACTATCTAATTAATATATGCTTTTTGTGTAAGTCCTCTATCTGCATCCTATAGACAAAAGGTTGGGTGATGTCATTCCTTAGACTTTCTAGTTAATTTATCTATTAGGTATAAGTCCTCTATCAGCATCCTATTAATTTAAGGTTGGGTTATGTCCTTCCTTATACTCCAGTTAATTTGTTTATTATATGTAAATCCTCTATCAGCATCCTATAGACCTATGGTTGGGTGATGCCCTTCCTTAGAATTCCTAGTTAATTTTTTTATTAGATATAAGTCCTCTATCAACATCCTAATAGGCCTAGGGATTAGGTAATACCTTTCCTGGAATAAATATTCCACTTCAATCTTTCATTCGGTCAATGCCAAGTGTGTAGCAGAACTTTATTCTACTATATATAATGGGGATCCATTTATTGACCTAACTTTTGTATGAGGACATGTAGGCCAATCTAAATCTCCCTTTTGTGATTTAAGGGATAATAATTATCCACCTGTTAGTCGTAGAGGTCTCACCAAAATTCTAGCCCAGATCCCTGATCAAATCCCCATCCAAATCCCAGCTCAATCCTCTATTCTAGATCCTAAGTTAAACTTCAGCAAGACATCAATCACACTTAGATCAATCCCAATCATACACTTGATTTTTATTGGTATTAACAACTCAAACTTAACTAATGAAGTCCAAAATCCATCTCAAACCCAAAATTCCTAAGTCTAAATCTAAGGCCAAAAGCCTAAGTCCTGATAAATATTCTAGGTGAATTTTTCTATGACCTAGAAACCTAGTCAAATTACCTTTGCTTCATAATCTATTAGGTTCATATTGATTAGACATGTCTCTAATGTTAATCCTCCAAATTTTAGCTCTTTGTGAGATTTCTAACCCCAGAAACTAAATCTATTTCCAAAGGCTAGAAAACCATTAAATATTTATAACATATGCAACTAATTAACTTGTCATCAAATGAGATTAGACCTTAGGACTCTCCCAAAAACCTCTAATCACATCCATGTCATTTAATATAACTTATTGACCCGTAATCCACACTTTGTTGGATCTAGTTTAACCTATTGTTAACTATGGGTCAAAATGACCAAACTACCCTTTAAGGATATTTTTGGACTTTTTCCCAAAATTCAATATGGCCTAGGCATATCAAACCTCAAAACATATTCCAATGAATCATAAATATCATTAGAAACACATTAGGTTAAAACCCATCCTTTGGTTTGACCTAGTTGACCAAGTCAATCATGTTTGACCAAAATGCCCTTTAAGGATTTAATGGACATTTCATACCAAATGAGCTCTTCTTGACTTAAGACAACTTCCCTTGACTTCATATCATCAATTTGAACTCAATATACCTAACCCTTGACCCTAAGTCAACTTATTTGACTAAGTCAACCAAGTTTGACCTAACCTCCTATACACTTCTACCCCTTTCTAACCTCTTAACCAAGGCTTCTCCAAACCCATTCAAACTCATGGAATGATCCATTGGGTCCTTAAGAGACCCATCTTGAAGACCCAAGACTTAGGTTCACTTGAGTTGGCCATTTTGCTTGTTCCAAGTGTCCAAATAAGGATCTCCCATGAATTAAACAACAACTTAAGCCAAATTGAACCAAGCTAATTGTTGCATTGGGTCCCCCCAGACCAACACCCCTTCTGTTGTTGGTCCATCCCTTGGGTCAACTTAGGTTCGGAATTAGGCTAACCCAAAGTGTTCAAAACCACTAAGGGTTGAGCAATTTCCTAACTTAGGCCTCATCAAACCAAACGAACACCTCGATTAGGTGGCCATACGTCTAACATATGTACCATAGCCAACCCTGTTACGGATCTATGGTTTATGATTTTGATGATAGCAAACATTCCTTATTTCTCTACGATTGCCATATGTGCTAACGTTTCATGTTCACACGATCGGACTGCAATTTGGAATCAGCTCAAGATTGGGTAGACTAGGTCTGAGTCAGTTTGTAATCTTTTTCCTTTCTTGAGTCTGTTGTATTTGGTGTGGGACCAGTTGGATTGTAAATTGGAAGATCTCCTCTTGTTCCCTATAAGATTTCTATTTTTGGTAATATCGGCCGGGACGATATTTATATCGTCCTGGACGATATGTCCAAAATCAGAAACCCTAATTAGGGCATCCTCATTAAGGCAGCCGTCAACAGATCGGCCTGGATGATACTTGTATCGGCTATGACGATAATCTCAATTCAGAAAGAATTAACCGCCATAATCAGTTTAGGAATTCTTTGTTTTAGGAAATCAGCCAGGACGATATTATTGTCGTCCAGGACGATCTAACTCAATCATGCCTAAATTGATCTGGTATCTTTGGAAAGCATTAATGGTTGATTGATACGATCACATCGTCTGGGACGATCTCATGATCGGCCAGGATGATGGCCTGGACGATCTACATCGGACAGCTTATATTCAGGGCGATGATCAGATGATTGAAATCGGTTTTAAACTAATCGGCCTAGACGATCGTGATATCGGCCAGGACGATGTAACCAATTTTCTTCTGATCGTCCCAAATCGTCCCAGGCTGATGAGCTGAATTTGTACTGATCGGCCTGGACGATATACCTATCATCCTGGATGATAATGTCAGCAACTTGCATTAATGAGCTCGTTTTGAGAGCTTCTATTTAAGCTTGGCTTGACACTTTGTAAGTGTCTTTGACAGCCATTGTAGCTTCGTTCTTATGGGGGAAACTTGAAGAGAGAGCTTGAAAGGGAGAGAGGAAAGGGTGGAGTTTGAGAGGGAGAAGATCCTGTGAGGGGGAGGAACTCAAGGGAGTGTGGTGGGGGATCCACATGGTTGCTCCGGCGAACTCTCACCTAAGTACCATCGGATTCAAGGCTTGTCTCGAGGTAAGTTCACCAAAGAAGAAGATATCTTTGGTGTCAAAGGACCCGGCGACTCCGCCGCACCGGGGAAGGTGGAAGTGATTTTGTAAGGGCTTCTCCGCCTAGCTGTGGGGGCTAAAGGAGAGACACTTTTGTAGTGCAATACTTGGAGGGTGCCTCCAAGGAGTGGACGTAGGTCAAGGTTTGACCGAACCACTATAAATCCGGTGTGTTCTTTTCTTATTATCACTTCTGCATTTATTATTTCTTCCGCACTTATTTTTCTATGTGGTGATTTTGGTTTGAGTTTTAACTAAGGTTTTAAAGATTTCCAATTCACCGCTCTCTTGGTTAGCTTGGGACTAATTTCATAAGGCTTAACATCCCTAACGAACTTTCAAGTGCCATCTGAGCACTTTCAAACCCAACCCCTGGTTGGCTTGGGTTTACACCCAAGATAACCCAAATTGGTCAAAACCCCTTTGTCATGAGTCCATTCTCACTATATATAAATACAAGCCCAATTTCCACCTATATTAATTGCTCCTTAACTCATCACACCTCCCATATCAAAGCCACCCCCTATCTTGACCCAAGTTGCACCCAAGTTGACTCAAATCGTACAGGTTTGGGTCAACCCGGGCTCTATTGTTCAATTGGGCTACCACTTGCCCAATTTAGCTCCTAGTTGGGCTCACCTGGCCTCCAAACATCGTTTCACTAAACCCTGACCTAGTTAATGGTCGATGGTGGCCGCAACAAATCAAAATGAACTCTAATGGTCCCCCCTTTTTGAGCCCTTACTAGAACCTTCTCCAAAGTATGAATTCACTTCTTTTGAGCTTAGGAGGTCTCCCTAGCTAGGTTGTCCCCTCCCAATTGACAACCATCCAACGGCTAGCTAGATCAACCCTTATCTTCCAAGCTCATGGTCACCACTTGAATAGGGCACTTCTGAATAGGGCACTTCAAACCAAAGTGCTTCACTCACTCACAGGCTTTCAAAAATCCTCCCTAGAGCTCTATAAGCATTCCCCTTTTTTTCCCCAACTTCCCAGCCTCTTCCAGCTATTATCCTGAGAAAACAAAAGTGAAAGCTCTCTATTTTCCGCTCAAACTTCTACTTCTAGTGATCCTTCAGCTAAGGCATCTGAAGGAGAAATAATTGTCATCATACCCTGAAGCTTCTCGATAAAAAAACCCATTCTTTAGGGATTTCTATATTATAAGAATACATCCTTGAGCTCCCTTGTTAGGTAGTCCAGTTAAGTGTGAAGTAAACCTTCATACTAATGGATATCACCATTGGATTTTTTTAGATGCCCAGATGCTCTCTAAGAAATTTGAAGAGGTTTAATTGGAGGGATATCTCAGATTATGCCTGGGAAGTTCTTTGGTTATGTGATCCCGTAGGAGGTTGTAGATATAATCAAACTTGTTGATCTTAATCAACAGATCTTATTAGATCCAGTGGTATTATAGAAGGTTTAATCATAGCCGCTCAATTTTCCATTAGATGACTATGGTTAATATCATGTTATACAGTCACCTGCCAATTATTGGCTTCCATATCGCATGCTACCCACGTGGAAAAGTGCAGCAAGCTAGGTAATTCTATATTTAATTTTTTTTAGAAATTCAAAGAAATTTTGAAAAATATTATCTCTTCACACACTTGGCTAATTTATATGATCTTAGGTTCATGAAATAGGTCTTATGGAGACTATCAAAGCCCTATAGTCCCAAGCCATAATTCTGCATGTGTTTATCTCAATTCCAATAACAGCATGTATTATAATTTAGCATTTATGATTAAATTAGATGTCCCCATGGCTTGGAACTTTGGGATATGGGCATGTTAAACACATGCCCAAAATTCATCCTACATGTTTGAATTGAGTAAGGGAAATTTTGAGTTGAATTGAGCTTAAGGGTCATGGTTTGACCCTTAATTTCAAATCAAAGCATATACATATTCAATAAGACATAGGATTTGAGGATGTGTGTTGATTATTCTAAGGATTGGGAGTTTCGATCCACTGATCGAAAGCCCCCCCCCCCCCCCCCCCCGCGGGAAATTTCCCTAGGGAGTGAGCTAAGATTTTTTTAACGGTTACCTTTGGTGGTTTTGTTAACAAGCATAGGGGATTAAACTTAGGCCCAAATCAAATGGGCTTGGACCTTGAGATCAAGTGATCTCATGCCCAAGTTTTAATGGAATTGGTGACCATTTGGCCCACAAACAAGGAACCCCAAAATCCCCTCCTAGAATTAACATATTGCCCTAAATAATTCCTAATCAATTTATATAAAATTGTAAAAATTCACATAAGCCCAATAATTGTTCATAATTGAACCCTTAATCCATGAAAAATAAAAGCATTTTAAATTAATATTAATTTAATTTCTAATGAAAATTATTAATTAATTAAAAAAACTTAAAATTACCAAAAAAATTACAAAATATTTGAAAACATCCTCTTAGGTTATTACTGACCTTTAGGGGTGATTCCAAGAGGTTGGGATAGATTTGGATCAAAATCTAAAAATCCCCCTAATTAAGTAATTTTAAAAAATTTAAAAATAATTGAATTTTAAAAAATCACCATTAAATCTAAAAAAATCCAATTTAATCAAACTTTATGTCATTCAACTCTAATTAAAATCTAGTATCTTCTAAAAATGTCAAACTTCCTAAATTAAGTTAAAGTCAAAAAATTCACTTTTCGGTAAACTGTAGTACAAAATTAGGTCAAAACTTTAAAAAAATCATAACTTAATTTAAAAAATTTTCAAATTGAGAAAACTTAGAGTCTAATTACTCACCTTAAGGTTTAATATCAAAAAAATACCAAAATTTTAAAAATAACTTGAATTTTAAATTTTAACTTTTGGCCCCTTATTTAATATAATTAAATCATTCAAAAAATTCTAAAAATTTAATAATTCATTTAAAATTCTAGAAAATTCTAATTTAATCATTTAAACTAATTAATTAATTAAAATTTATGAACTCTTAACCCACAACCAATTAAATCAAGTTAAGTAACACCGATTACTACTAGGTAATTGGGCCAACAAAACTATTAGTTTAGACTAAAGGAAGGTGAAATAAACTTCATGGCCCCCGGTGAATAATAAAGGTAGTAATCATATAACCATTAAAAATACCTAAATTAAGCTTTAATTCACTAATATTTATACTCGAATATAAATTTCCCCCTCATCCTTTAACAAACTCGATCACTAGATAACTTCAGCAAATTGCCCAAGTTAAGACATACCCAAGCCACACATCTTTCCTCACACAATTTAAATGGTTTGCTAGGACTATCAACTTTAGTCTTGTCTAGGTCGGAGTTTATTTTTTACTTATATATGCTAGATTTTTAGAGTATTCATGACATGCTGTAATTTAAAATAGATTGATGTGAGTGTTTTCTTACTTTAACTATAATTTATGAATTGATGTGTTGGATGATAGTTTACCCTTAGGTTATGACCGATCTAGTTACTCACAGGATTTTCTATAGGTGGTCTTACTTGTGTAAGATAATAAAAGGGGCTAAATTAATAATAAAAATAAATACTAAAAGTGCTTCTACTGTTTAGCCCCCAAATAAATAGAAGTGTGGCCAAGACTGATTTACTTTTTTTTACTTTGTGTGTGTGTATATATATATAATCTTCTTGGAATTTATTTGATTTCAAATGTTTAAGATAACTTTGTAGGAGAATCTAGAAATTTTCATTTCTAATACTAATGTAATTTGTTTAAAGTATTGATTTGTGAAAGTTAATCTTTGAGCTGGGATATAGCTATCTAAATTTGGATTCCAAGGAGAAAATGATACCCCTTAGAAGGATAATCATTTTCCATTTGGATGCCCAAATTTGGATAATTTTAATACTCAAAGTGAAAAGAATAACTCCCCTTTAGGGGAAGAGTTTTCTTTTTCATTTGGGTATTCAGATACAACGAATCCAAGGAGCCCAAAGAATTGAAAATCAAGAGTATCCCACTCAAACTCAACTTGCGTCAATTCTAGGAGTAGAATCTAGGTTTATTATCAGTGGTGCTCGATAATGTTTAATTTATGTAAATTTGGCATTATAATAAAAGTGAATTTCACATATGGACATTATTTTATGAACTTAATTTGATTAATTGATGTGTTTGATTTATTTTGATTGTGATTATGATTACCTGCTTTTCTTACTTTTTTATCGATTTGCATGTTGTGTTTTGTTTTATCCTGCAATCTAATTGAAGGCTCATGAGGGCACAAATAAAAAAACTTATTTTACTATAATCTAAATAAAAATCTTTAGTATAACATAGAAATTCTAATGATCTAAGAAGTCAGCATGGGACCGTCGGGAGTTAGCATAAGTATATTATTAATTTTGTCTTCCTTGTTAGACACCTACCCACCTGAGGGTTATGGTAGACCATGTTAAGAGAGTTGCTACTTAGCTTTTGCATGTTGTATATTCTTGCAACTTATTATTTTGATGATTCCAAATATTATTGTATTGATTATTAATTTCTCCTAATACATTTTGGAAGAAAGATTTTTGGCTCTTGTGTGTACTAACATTTCAGAGAAATCATACTCCAGATTGTTGAAGACTTCAAATAAAGAAATGATTATAATATTTTGTAATTTGGAGTTTGTATTTTGTTCATTTTTGAGTCAGAGAAAGTGTGATTGTAATTGAGTAACTTAGCACACACACACTGGTGGAGATCTTTAATAGTCAAAATTTCTTATACTGATCATACGGGACGAACCATGTTCGTATAGGACGATCAGGCCAGTTATACCCCTCAGAGAGCAATGGAATGAGCAGAAAGTGAGAAAATTTTTCTAAGTTCTGATTGTCTAGATGAATTTACCCAGTTCGTCCCTAGATGATGTCCTCAAATTTCTCACTTTGAACTATTCATCTAGATGAATTATCCTATTGTTCCCAGGATGATGTCCTCTGGACCCATGACTTGAACTAATCATCCAGACAATTTTACCCTCTTTGTCCCAGGAAGACGTTCTTTGGACTCATGCTTCGTACTGTTCATTCAGCCGAACTTGTATATTCATCCTCAGATGATGTCCTCTATTCCTTAAACATATTGACCGTCCTGCAGTTTCTTTTCAATGAAGCTTAGAAATAATCATTCATACCGGATGAACTATGTTCGTACAGGACGATGATCAGGTACAAAGTCATTTCGTACCAATGCACATTGAGTTTGTATGCAATGGTTTTTACAATGTTCGTACGTATGAATTTCGATCGTACGAGACTTATAATCTTTTTGTCCATTATTCTTCATACAAACTGAAGAGAGATTAAAGGAGAGAGTGTAAGAGAGTGTTTAAAGAAGGATTTTTACTATTGGAGCGTGAAGGGTTCACTTGGTACTCAAAGGTAAGGATCTTTGTTTGTAAATTATGATTGCTTCACTCCTTTCTCTTGTCCTTCTAGATTTCTCGTGAGAAGATCTTTCAAGGAGATCCGGTTCTCTACCGACACTTGGGGAGTGTGAACAGTCGAAAGGTTCTCTGCCTACACTTGGAGAGTGTGAACAGCGGGAAGGTTCTCTGCCTACACTTGAAGAGTGTGAACAGCGGGAAGGTCTCTGCCAACACTTGGAAAGTGTGCACAACGGGTAGGTTCTCTGCCTACACTTAGAGATTGTGAATAGCGAGAAGGTTCTCTGCTTGAACTTGAAGAGTGTGAATAGAGGGAAGGTTCTCTGACTATACTTGGAGAGTGTATACAGCGGGAGGTACTCTGCCTACACTTGGAAGGTGTAAAAGGATGACGGTTCTCTGCCGCACTAGGTAGTGGTGGAAGAGAGTTTTTGTGAAGGCTTCTTCGACTTACTCTGGGGGCAAAAGGAGAGACACTAAGGGGTAATAGTGCAATACCTGAAGTGGGAGACTTCAAAGAGTGGATGTAGGTTGTGTTTGATCAAACCACTATAAATATTGTGTCTTTTTATTTTTTGCTGCTTTTTACTTTAGTATTTATTTGTGATTTATGATTGAAAAATCTTTTTCATAAAATTCCACTATAAGATTTTTTATTGGTTTAAAATTAAAAGTGAGAAATTTTGAAATTACCAATTCACCCCCCCCCCCCCCCCCGCGCCCTCCCTCTTGGTTAGCCGCTGGGACATAAGCTTAGGTTTAACAACCAAATTTATATTTAATAAGTTTTAACAAGTGGTATCAGAGCTTAGTTTCAAAATCATAAGTTTAGAATACGTTTTGATTAATGACCATGGCTATATTTGGAAATCGAAACTCACCTGAAGGTTACTCTATAACTAGACCTCCATTGTTCAATAATATTCCTTTCGATTTTTGAAAAATAAACATGTCTACATTTTTACAGTCACTTGATTATCATATGTGGATCTTAGTTCATGAAGGATATACAAAACTAACTAAATTAGTTGATGGAGTTAGAATTGAAACACCCTTTGCAAACTGAACAGTAGAAGAATGTGACTTAACACTACTTAATGTCAAATACTTGATAGTTTCTTTTATACTCTTAAACCTGAAGATTATATGAGGATTACCACTTGCAAGAGTGGAAAGGACATATGGGATAGACTATGTATAAATTACAAGGGGACTAATGAAGTTAAATAATCCAGACTTAATATCTTGTTGCATGACTTTGAACTGTTTCGCATGAAACCCAATGAATCCCTTTCTGATATGTACACAAGATTCACACAAATAGTCACTTCTTTACATGCATTAGGTAGGGAACTAAAGAATGCAAAAATGGTTAATAAAATACTTCATTGTTTACCTACTGCTTATGATGCTAAAATAACTACGATTTCAGAGTCTAAAAATTTAAACATCTACTCTATTGACAATCTTTTTAGATCACTAATTGCCTACGAACAAGGGGTGAGTCAAAGAAAGATTGATGTAGGAGAATAATTAAGGGAGAATAACATAGTACTAAAAGTTGAAGAGTTAAAGAGTGATCTCTCACAACCTGAGGATGAAGATGATATTGCACTGATGACCAGACAGTTCAGAAGCTTTCTAAAGAGAAAACAAAAGAGATGCCAGCAATAGAATCGAGATAAATTTAATAGAAATATTAAGATTTTAAATGATATTTCGGATATGTACACAAGATTCATACAAATAGTCACTTCTTTACATGCATTAGGTAGGGAACTAATGAATGCAGAAATGGTTAATAAAATACTTCATTGTTTACATACTGCTTATGATGCTAAAATAATTATAATTTCAGAGTCTAAAGATTTAAACATCTACTCTATTGACAATCTTCTTGGATCACTAATTGCCTACGAGCAAGGGGTGAGTCAAAGAAAGATTGATGTAGGAGAACAATTAAGGGAGAAGAACATAGTACTAAAAGTGGAAGAGTTAAAGAGTGATCTCTCACAACCTGAGGATGAAGATGACATTGCACTAATGACCAGATAGTTCAGAAGCTTTCTAAAGAGAAAGCAAAAGAGATGCCAGCAATAGAATCGAGATAAATTTAATAGAAATGTTAAGATTTTAAATGATATTATTTGCTATGAATATAAGAAACTTTGACATATTAAGTCAGACTGCCCAAAACTCAAAGCCACTCCTAGCAAGAAGAAGGTAGAGGAGAAACCAATTGTGAAGAAGGGCAAGAAGAAATTCCAAAGAGATTTCTGGGCGGACTTAGCTTCAGACTCGTCAGAGACTGAAAAGGAAGAGGAAGTCACCAATCTGTGCTTAATAGCTGATAATCTTGATCAGTCAGATCAAGAAGAGGTATGTGACTTGTCTTGTAATGAAATTTTTGATGTCTCTAAACACATACATGATGCATATAGAAAGTTCAAGAAATTGCATGCTAGTCTGAACTTAGAATTTCAGGAATTATAAAGAGAACAAGATATCCTTAGGAAAGATCATGCTTTAATTGATAACAACCACATAAAATTGCTTGATGAGTTTGATGATTTGAATAAGAACCATGAAAATTTTAAATCATCCTATGTAGAACTTCAAAAAGAAATTAGAAATAATAAGGATGAATTTGAGAGTAAGATGTATCGAGTAAATTATACAAATCATATTTTGAAAGATATGAATTTATTTTATAAACTGAAAATAGAAGCTCTCGAGGATAATCAAATGCCACCAAGACTTGTAGATTTCACCAATCCTATTTTGTATCCTAAATTTATACAATCCATAAATAGACAGAAAAACTATAGAAGATTAAGAAACCCTTTTCCAGGAGTTAAATGTCATAATTATAGATTGATTGGACATATAGCACACACCTGTATATTGAAGAAGAAAACTTATTTTGTGTGGAGACCTAAGATGCATAAACTTAGACATATCATATATACATCTATTTATAATTCGCAAAAAGGAGAACCCAAACTTGTTTGGGTTTCTAGGTCTAACGTTTGATGATTTTGCAGGATTGCTCTCACACAAGACCTCGTGAGAGCATATGGTACCTGAACAGCAGTTGCTCAAAGCATATGACTGGAGATACTGGACAATTCATATTGATGGAAGCCAGGGGAGGCAAGGTTACACTTGGAGATAACACCACAAGAAAAGTGATAAGGTCTGGTATGATTGGAAATCTTAAAAACTTTTTTATAAAAAATGTTTTGTTGGTAGAAGGCTTAAAGCATAATCTTCTAAGTATTAGTTAGTTATTTAGTAAAGGTTATTGTGTAAATTTTTTTCCTACAAGCTGCATATTAAGCTTGAATGATAATGATATTTTGAATGATATTAGGGTAAATAATGTGTATATCCTAGACTTGAATTGCATTAAAACTCTTACTACTTTCTATTTAAAAACTATTTATGATGAGTCATGGCTTTGACATAAGAGACTTTGTCACTCTAGTATGAAAAACCTTAGGAGGATTACCCAAAAGAACTTAGTGAGAGGTATACCAAAACTGGACTTTACTAAGGACCACATTTGTGATGCATGTCAATTAGGAAAATAAGTGAAGTCCTCTTTTCAGTCCAATAAGGATCTTAGAACTAGTAAATCATTGGAGATTTTGCATGTGGATCTTTTTGGACCAGTTGGAACTGTAATTCTAGGAGGAAAGGTATACGGATTTGTGATTGTGGATGATTTTTCAAGATTCACATGGGTTAGATTTCTATTTCATAAGAGTGAATTATTTGAGGAATTTAGAAACTTTTTGACTTGGACTTAAAGGAAATTAGGATGCGAGATTATGACTATTCAAAGTGATCATGGAGGAGAATTTGAGAATGAAAAGTTTGACAATTTTTGTAAGGAGAAAGGAATTGATCATAATTTTTCTGCACCTAGAACTCTTCAGCAGAATGGGATAGTCAAAAGGTAAAATAGAACATTAATAGAAGCCGCTCGAGTCATATTGGCAGAATATTCACTTCCTAAATATTTTTGGGCTTAGGCAGTTAGCATGGCATGTTATGTTCTGAATAGGGTAAATGTTAGATCAAACTTAAATAAAACACCCTATGAATTACTGAAGGGAAGAACACCTAATTTATCATATTTTCATATTTTTGGATGTAAGGTGTTCATACATAACAATTTTAAAATTTGCCTTAGGAAATTTTGATCCAAAATAAGATGAAGAAATTTTTATATGATACTCAAGTGTTGGAAAATCTTATAGAGTATTCAATAAAAGAACTTTGATAATTGAAGAAATAACACATATTATATTTGATAAATCTGAAAATTTGGAAGAGGCAATTATTGAAGAGGATGAGGTAGAGATTAACTCCTAAAAGATTGAGAAAATAAATTTGGAAGAAAATTTAGAGATAGAAAATCAATTGCCTAGAGATTTGAGATTTTTTAAAAATCACCCAAAAGAATTGATTATAGGAGAACCTAGTGAGGGTGTTAGGACTAGGCATGGACTGAACAAAAAAGTTAATAATTTAGCTTTTATTTCAATGATAGAACCCACAAATATTGATCAAGCACTTTTGAATGAATTTTGGATATTGGCTATGCAAGAAGAATTAAATCAATTTGTAAGAAATGAAGTTTGGGAATTAATTGTAAGGCCAAAAGATCAAAGTGTAGTTGGAACTAAGTGAGTATTCAAGAACAAAATGAATGACTCAGGAGTAGTCATTAGAAATAAGGCTAGATTGGTGGCTAAGGGATATAATCAGATTGAAGTGATTGATTTTGAGGAGACTTTTTACCCCTGTAGCTAGACTTGAAGCAATTAGGGTTTTGTTAGCCTTTTCCTATTTTAGAGGATTTAAATTGTATCAAATGGATGTTAAACGTGTCTTTTTAAATGCAGTAATTCAAGAAGATATTTTTGTAGAACAACCTCCAAGCTTTGAAAATTCTAAACACCCAAATCATATTTTTAAGTTAAAAAAGGTATTATATGGATTGAAACAGGCATCTAAGGCTTGATATGAGAGGTTGAGCACCTTCCTACTTGAGTGATCTTTTGAAAAAGGAAGTGTGGATACAACTCTCTTTTTGAAAAGATTGGGAGAGGAAATACTCATTGTACAAATTTTTGTTGATGACATCATCTTTATATCTAATAATAAAAATCTTTGTGATGATTTTTTTAAAACAAAGAGTAGTGAATTCGAGATGAGTTTAATGGGAGATTTGAGTTACTTTATAGGCTTTAGCATTAAGCAAATTGAGGAAGGTACATTTCTTAGTCAGTCAAAGTATATTAATGACATCCTTAAAAAGTATGAAATGGACAATGCTAAACCTATTAATACACCTATGAGTTCCTCAATTCAGTTGAATAAGGACCCTAAGGGAAAATCTGTTGATCAAAAGAAATTTAGAGGGATTATAGGATCTTTACTTTACTTAATAGCTAGCCAACCCGATATCATATTTAGTGTTTATTTATGTACTAGATTTAAATCAGATCCAAAAAATCATATTTGACAGTAGTGAAAATGATTTTAAGGTATCTATTGGAAACTCAGAACTTAGGAATTTGGTATCCTAAGTTTAGCTCTTCATTTGAAATAATTAGATATTCAAATTCTGACTTTGTAAGTTGTAGGGTTGATAGAAAGAGTACTTCTAGAACTTGTTAATTTATTAGAAATTCTTTAGTCTCTTGATCCAGTAGAAAATAAAATTCAGTAGCTCTATTTACTACTAAAGCTGAATACATTGCATTAGGAAGTTGAGTGGTACAAGTACTTTGGTTGAAACAACGGTTGATTGATTTAGGATTAATAATAGGCACTATTCCCATTTATTATGATAACACTAGTGCTATTGGTATTTCTAAAAAGCTTATTCAACATTCAAGAACCAAACATATAGATATAAGGAATAATTTCACAAGAAATCATGTATCCAAAGGAGAAATTGAACTCATTCATGTTAGCAGACATTTTTACAAAGCCACTAGCCTTTAATACTTTCAGTACATTAAAAACAAGGCTTGGAGTGATTGATTTGAATGCTTAAATACAAATATCTGCAATGTTGATATGTGTTTTTGTTAGTGTTTTTTTATGTTTGTGATTTTGTGTTTGTGTTATATGTTTATTCGTATTTTGCTTTTGAATTTTTTTTGTTTTTGAGTTTTATTTTTCACATCAAAATTCTTATTTTTGAGCTGATCTGAAATTTTGGGTGAATAACGTCTGTATAAAATTAATTTCATATGGGACGATCTTGTAGCTTATTAAGTATCGATTTGAACAGTTTGTATGCAGTTTTTCAATTTTTATTTCACCATTCATCTGTACAATCATCCTGATCGTATGGATGATGTGTATGTAATAGTATGTATGCATGTAGACGGTTATACGGATAAGATCAATTTTATTATTCCTGAACGTATGTATAAATGTTAAGTTCGTACATACGAACATGTGGCTATTCAATGTGAGGGACGTTTCAAACCGTCATAAAAATAATCTTAAATATCTGATCGTCCCGGATGAACACCTATTCGTCTATATGATCGTTTGGTCAAAAGTCTGTATAAAAGAAAGCCTCATAATTTGCGTGTTTATGAAAAGTCATTTTATTTTTAGACTCACTCGTTCGTCCATATGAAATAAAGTTTCATACTTATGAACCTAATATCGTACGGGACAAACTTATTTTCATTTATATGAAAGTTCATTTTTTCTTTAAATTGAAAGGTTTAGAACTCAAACTTCATCACCTCAAAAACTCTTTCATTCTTCTAAATCTCTTTGATCTACTCCATGGAAAGTTCAAGCAAAAGAGATAAGCAAAAGGTACTTGCTAATGAACCCCACTCTAGAAATTCAGAAGAAAACTTTCTTTTCAAAGAAAATGAGGAGTCCTTCCCTAGGTTTGCATCCCCCAAAATCAATAGTACTTGATATAATATCCTTTATCATGATATTAATAAAAGTGATCTTATCTTTCTTTTAATTTATTTTGAAATGTGTATTAGCCTATATGATCATCCTTAAAATATTTGGTCTTACAAGTGCTATATCTTGAATTGCAACATAAATTTGAATTCATTAGAAAATCTAATTTTTCAAATTTTAAGTTGTGATTATAACTTGATCTAATTAAGAAGGTCAATCTCATGTCTCTTGTTAGACTAATATAATTTTTATATTATTATTACAATTATGATGTTTTCTTATTTCCTATTTCTCTTATCAATATAAATATTATTGTACTTAGAGAAATTTGAGATTTTAGATTATTGACTTTGGAAAGATCAATAATACACTTGAAAATATACAAATATACAAAAATTTAAAAGAATGCGCAAAAGTTTGCAATTTGAAAAAGAGGCACAAAATAAGCCCACAAGTAAAAAGAGGCACAAAATGTGCCACAAATATTGAAAAGATGCGCAAAGCGCCACAAGTCATATTTGTTCCAATAAATTCTTTTCTCAATCTTTCAATCCTTCAATTCAAATTAATCTTATGTACAATTTTTTTTTTGTATTGAATTTTAAAATATACAAATTTTACATTCATCTACTTTGCAATGATTTTGTTTATCTCATTATCTAAATTGATTCATGATTTTGATATTTTTTCTTGACTATGTTATATCTCTTATTAAATCATATGAATCCTTATATTTCTTCAATGATTTTTAATTTTATTTGCAAATATATCTTAATCTCTTTTAAGGATCAATTATCAAAGGCTTTTCATATGACTTCTAACATTTCTATAATTATTTTTTTCTTCTTCTCTTTTTGATATTGTCAAAAAGGGGAAGAAAATATTGTTAATGTCTATCGTTGCATTTGTTTGTTGCATTTTTTATCATTGTATTTTTGTTTTATTTATTCGTTTAATGTTTTTGGTGCTTTGTATTCAAGTGATAATGTGTTCAAAAATTTAAAAAAAAAAATTATGTTCAAATGCCCCTTATTCTCACATGATTATTAATTCAAGGGGAGTTTAAGAGATGCTTAGGAATTTGAAAATTATACAAACAATAATTATTTTGCCATCATCAAAAAGGGGGAGATTGTTAAGAGAGTTGCTACTTAGTTTTTTGCATATTTTATATTCTTGCAACTTATTATTTTGATGATTCCAAATATTATTGTATTGATTATTAATTTCTCTTAGCACATTTTGGAAGAAATATTTTTGTCTCTTGTGTGTACTAACATTTCAGGAAAATCATTCTCCAGGTTATTGAAGACTTCAAATAAAGATATGATTATAATATTTTGTAATTTGGAGTTTGTATTTTTTTCATTTTTGAGTCAGAGAAAGTGTGATTGTAATTGAGTAACTTAGCACACACACACTAGGGGAGATCTTTAAAAGTCAAAATTTCTTATACTGATTGTACGGGACGAATCATGTTCATACAGGATGATCAGGTCAGTTATACCCCTCAGAGAGCAATGGAACGAATAGAAAGTGAGAAAAATTTTCTAAGTCCTGATCGTCCAGACGAATTTACCCAGTTCGTCTCGACAATGTCCTATGATTTCTCACTTTGAACTGTTCGTTTAGACGAATTATCCCATTCATCCTAGGATGATGTCCTCTGGACTCATGACTTGAACTAATCGTCCAGACGATTTTACCCTGTTTGTCCTAGAACGATATTCTCTGGACTCATGCTTCGTACTATTCATCCAGACGAACTTGCACATTCGTCCCCGGATGATGTCCTTTGTTCCTTACAAATATGGACTGTCTTGCAGTTTTGTTTCAACGAAGCTTGGAAATAACCGTTCGTACCGAACGAACTATGTTCGTACGGGATAATGATCGGGTACGAAGTCATTTCTTACCAATGCATATTGAGTTCGTATGCAACATTTTTTACACTGTTCGTACGTATGAAATTCGATCGTATTGGACGATCGAGTACGTACATATTTGAAAAATTATAGTTTTTAGATGGTTTTTCATGTCTTTCTTATAAAAGGTTCACTTAAAACTGACTTGTATTCTTTTTGCCTATTGGTCTTCGTACAAACTGAAGAGAGATTGAAGGAGAGAGTGTAAGAGAGTGTTTAAAGAAGGATTATTACTACTGGAGTGTGAAGGGTTCAGTTGGTACTCAAAGGTAAGGATCTTTATTTGTAAATTATGATTGCTACACTCTTTTATATTGTCCATTCAGATTTCTCGTGAGAAGATCTTTCAAGGAGATTCGGTTCTCTACCGACACTTGAGAAGTGTGAACAACCGAAGGGTTCTCTGCTTACACTTGGAGAGTGTGAATAGTGGGAAGGTTCTCTGCCGCACCGAGTAGTGGTGGAAGAGAATTTTTGTGAAGGCTTCTCTACCTTGCTGTGGGGGCAAAAAGAGAGACATAAGTGGTAATAGTGCAATACCTGAAGTGGGAGACTTCATGGAGTGGATTTAGGTCGTGTTTGACTGAACCACTATAAATCTTGTGTCTTTTTATTTTCCGCCGCTTTTTATTTTACTATTTATGTGTGATCTATGGTTGAAAAATCTTTTTAAAAAAGTTTCACTATAAGATTTTTTATTTGTTTAAAATTAAGAGTGGGAATTTTTTAAATTACCAATTCACCCCACTCTTGGTTAGTTGTTGTGACATAAGCTTACGTTTAACAACCTAATTTACATTTAACAAGTTTTAATAGACCACCTGACCTTTGAGGGTAGATATGTTAAGGGGATGTTGTGTAACCTCTTGGGAAAAATAATTTTTAAACCTTTTCAAAAACAACTTCATATATATTTTGTGCATTTAATCTAGTCGATCGGCATGCATTGTATTAAAGATGAATTAAATGAGTCTAAAACTTTTAATTACTGATTTAAGCATTCTCACCCAACATAAGTTAAGGGACTAATTATGATCTCTTCTAAACATCGGTCCCAATTTTTAAAAATATTAAACAACATCCCATCACACTTTCAAAATGACAGGACTCATAGATTTTAATCGACTAGGTGGTAAATTGGCTCCCTAATCTAGGCCAGGGTAAGTATAGATTTTGCATCATATTATAAATGCTCGGGTCACTGTTGTATAGTACCCAATTTAGATTTAGGCTTTAAGAAAGGTTTAGGCCTTAAGACCTTATTTTTTGAGAATATAGTCCCAACATTTCTAATAAAATAATTAATCCAAATTAAAGATTTTCTCAATCTAAAATTAAAGTCTAACACTTAGCTTAGGTTGGGATGCTTCTAAATTATTTTAGAATCTCATAGTGTATCCTACATCTCCTCCTTTGATCTATAGAAATAAGTATTCAAAATTTGATCAAATCTCCATTTAAACTCCAAATTCAACTCCGTTGATATCACTCCTAGAAAACTCTAAATAAAAATTTTGCTATTATTTTAATTGAGAGTATTTGTAAGAGAATTCAACCTCCCTACAATGTAATTAACTACAAGGTCTTGCACTCGTAGAATATTTAGAACTCGCACCCACCTTTTCAAAAATTAATTTTAAAAATTCAATTAGTCTTCTTCAAGAAAATTAAATTAATAAGGATCATTATTGTCACATCGAGATGATTGACGATATATGATTTTTTCTTTCCCTTAAAAGATACATCATATATTATTGTAACTTTAAATATGAAAATATTGATCATTTATTCAAATTTCCATAGTCAAATATTTGGTAGAGAATCATTTTATCCCTTTGAGGTTATATGTAGCTCTCCCTTAAATTTGATTATTACAATCTAGGTGAAATATTTAGTTTCATTATTTGAACCCATTAAAGAATGAAATCTTCACCTCCTTGGGTGATATATTGTTCATAGCAATGTGTAAATTTTGAGACTTAAATCTTGAATTAAAATTTCCAAAGAAAACTAAACTTTTTAAAATATATTTTTCAACACTTTCAAACCAAAACACCTTGTATCAAAGTGGGATGAAGATTTGCTACCTTATAAATGATGTCAATCAACCCTTGATGGATATTGTCATGAAGAATGATAGAAGTTCTCATTGGATAATTCCTAGACTAATTTGAAGATGGAGAAGATATGGGATTATACCCTTAATGTGCTAATGCTCCAAACCCTATAGATATGATAAGAGTCTATTGACTCTCCTCTTGGGCCATCATTCAATACTGATTATGGTATGAAAAGTTCTTTGGTTATCTATGATAATCTAAAATAGTATCCATTCGACTCAAACCTAAATCTTGAAATTGTACTCTCCTCTTAATGGGGGAGATGCTTATTGTCCTCTACTTGAGTGTCATTGCACTCTAATATAAATAAAATCATTGAAACTTCCTTCAAATTCACTCTTTGACTTCCAATAATTGATGACATAGTCCCAAATTAATCCATAAAAAAGAGTTTTAAACTTCCATACACTTTTAGATAGAGAAGGTGAGACAGGACATATATTCTTGCATTAGTTACATGCATAAACTCTATTCATATAAATAAAACATTTTTTTTCTAAATAAACACAAACCTACTAATTTTACATTACATAAAGTCTAGAATAATGGTTTTAAATTTCTAGGTAGTGCTTAGCTGGCATTTCACTCTAGGAAAATATAAGTTTGATAGTGTTAGTCTTTCTTTTGAATCTTATTAATGGTTTGGAGATAGAAGTCGCATCTCACTATCCCTGCATCTCTCTAGACAAGGATCGAGTCACTACTTTAAAGTGGTTCACATTAGATATTAGTTCTAAAGGCAAACTTTAAATCATATGCCCTCATCCTTCAAGAATATAATACGAACTTTTTAATAAACTATTAAAAGTGTATGAGGCACACAAGAGAGGGGGAGGTTTGAATGCCTTTTAATAATTTTAAACTTAGCATCTAAAATATTTATAAATTTAGAGCACAAAAACATACTTAGTTCCTCTTTTCTTTCAAAATAATTTTATTATAATTAAAGCATGAGAAAATTATATTTCTAAAATTTTGTTTTTGTTAAAAAATGTAAAATAGGCAATATATATATATACTTAAATAATCAAGGATGATGCAACAAAAATTAAACTAAGTAAAAATTACATAAAAAAAATAAATAACTAAAAATAGAAAAGAAAGTGCAAACTTGATTTTTTAGTGGTTCAATCAACAGGACCGAGAAGCCCCTCTCCTTTATAGGGAAATGAAGAATATCCTGTACACCACTTCTTTCTTGAAAAGCATCCCTCCTTCACCTAGTATGGAAGATTATGCCAATAGCCCTAGCCTCTAAGATAGACCAAGAGTCTTTCCACACCAAGACTCTCTAGAGCTATTTCTCCAAGGAGCTCTCATACATAACTACCCAAGGAACCATAACATGGTCTGAGATGACTAACCTTTTTGCACTTCACTCACACAACAGTTTCTCATAATCTCCCTAAGCTATTGTATGAAGCTCTCAAGAACTCTCTCCAAGAATCTATAGAAAAGTCATGCTAAATCTCTCAATCTCTTTAAAGAGCCAAGAGACACAAGAAACATGTTCTCTTTTTCTTGTTAATTATTTATATCAGGGATTTAAATTTAAAATTAACATTGAGTTATGTGTGAGACTGATTATATTGTATAATGAATGGATCATACATTTCTTTTTTTTAATAATACCAGCTCAATGAAATAGTTTGTCTTATCTAAATGAGGTTTAACTTAATAAGCTATATATTTGATTGGATAATATAATTAGGATCATAAGTATAAATTGCTTGATGGTGTCAACTCAAAGCATATGGTGTCAAATAAGAGCATTAGATCAAACTATTTGAACATAGCTCATCTCAACAAACTAAAACTATATGATTAGGATCATACAGTATGATATCTACTCTTATTTGACTCTATGATATGTGGTTCTAAATTGGTAAATATTAACACAAGAAATAAAGTTTCATGCTATACGAACTAGTTTGTCTAGTAAAAATAGCTTAAATTTTATATTTACTATTTTTGGAAATATAAAAAATTAGTGGTTCAAATTACATAATTGATCATCAAGTGCAATATAAATTGTATCAAAGGATTTGTTATCTAAATAATTAATTTTTTGCTAATTAATCCCACTTAATTATGATAAATTACAAAATATCATTTATACCACACAATACGATTAAGATCTTACAATATTAAGTAAAGATTCAATTATTCACTAAATAATTGATCCACATCAATGAGCATTGCATCGATGCATATGCTTCAGTGCCGAGGCCCTAGTACACTTTAAGAGTGTTGGGGCTCCACTATTTATAGCATTGTTGTGCGAGACGCCTTTTTCATATTTTTCTATAAATATTTGTAATGTTATGTTTGAAGGGGAGTTTTGTCACTTATGTAAAATTTAATACTTTTTAGAGTACTTTTTTAGTTCCCTCTTTGAGTAAAATCAAAGGGAGGCTAAGAAAGTATAATATATAATCATTTAGAGTATTTAGCCTATGTTTCTTGAAACAACTCTTTAAGTTAAGGGAGGAGTGCATAGGAGAAACTTTGATCATTCCTGATGATATCACTCTCTTTTATTTTCATTCTTCTATGAGTTTAAAGCAAATGAATTTGCTTATTATTCATCATATGTCTAGCTAATTATCTTGTTTTGGATTGATAATGTAAAAAGCATGTTGCGTACTAATGAGGACTCTTGCTCTATAACTATTAAAAGATATTTTCTATATTATCCCACTCTTTATTTAACATACATAGTGGTCATATATGTAAATTCAAATTAAGTAATATTAAGGATGATTGGTTAGCATAATTGTTTGTATTTTTCTAAACTAAAATTATAGTTTTATTCTTATCCATTACTTCTAGACTATGATATATTATCCTATATTTTAATAATTTAAACTATAAATTTGTATTTTGGTTATTTGATTGATTAGAAATGTGGATTTCTTTATTTACTTTAGGACAAGCATATATTAAGTGGGGTTTTATTACTTTTTATATCAAATAATTGGGTGATTAAGTCATTAATAGGAGTACATGTTTTGTATATCTTGGGTCTATTATTCAGAGTGATGGTGAAATATATGAGGATATTATTAGTAGAATTCAAGTTGAATGGTTAAGGTGTAGGAACGTATCAAGGTTATTGTGTGATAGAAAAGTCCCTCTAAAACTTAAGAGAATATTCTATAAGATGGTATTGAAACCTTTAATGCTTTATAGTGCAGAATGTTTTCCATTAAAAGAGAAGCATAATATTAAGTTAAGTGTTGTAGAGATGAGGATGCTCACGTGGATGAGTGGCTTTACTCTTGGAGACATGATATGAAGTGAGAATATACATGAAAAGGTTGGAGTAGCTCCAATGGAAGATAAGATTAGAGAGAGTCTCCTTAAATGGTTTGGTCACATAAAATAGTAGCCTTCTGATGATCTGATTAGAAAAGTAGATATATTAGATTTGACTTATGTTAAAGAAAGACAGAGGTAGGCCTAACAAGACTTAGTTAAAAAACATTAAAAATGACCTTTCTTTATTATATTTTGATGAGAATTTAACTCTTAACAAGACACAATGGAGAAAAATGATTCATGTAGCCGACACCATATAATGGAATAAAGGCTTGTTGTTATTTTAAAGAAAACCTAAGCATTGTTTAGGGCTAATAGAACACTTGATTTTTATACAATTAAAAAGTTCACTCCAAAATCCCCAATCAATCATATACAACTAGTTATGTAAAGAATTGATTTTAAGTTTTTGTTAATAAATCCAACTTAATTTTCATAAATTACAAAAATATTATTTATATTATATAATACTATTTATCAGAGTATCAAGTATTTTTAATTAACATGGTTTAGTTTTTACCGGCCCGTATATATGTGATTGATTTTTCAACCCACTACATTTTCTAAGAATAAAAAGACTTAAGAAAAATATAAGTTGATACATTTTACTTTTTTATCTTCTTTTCTTGGACAGACTTCTTTATATTGATTTTCTTTACTTTTTTAAGTCCTCACTCTAATTCTATCACTTGTGTGCTACTTGCAATATTAGTATAAAAAGTAATCTCTTGAACATGTAACTCAACTTTTAATTAGTATAACTAAACATTACAACCCTAATGTACACTAAGATCACATGATTTTATAATTATCAATTTAAACATAAAACATCATCTCATTCCAAAGCATTAAAGCCTAATATAGGATATACCAAATCACCTCTGTGTTCCTAAGAATTGTAGTATTCCTTACCTTTTATCTTTAGACTATAGAAAGAATTGGAATCTCAAACCAATCCCATTTGAGGATTCCTAACTTCTAAACCTTGCTTAAATATTTGAAATAAAGAAAAGTTTAGCCACTATGTTAGTAGAAAGTTTTCTTAAGAGTTTCCTATATTGAGATTTAATTAACAATGAGACTTTGCCTTTATGGAAAACTTACAAACATGGTAAGAAATATCTATGATATAAAATACTTTATAAAACCTGATTTATATTCTTTAATACCGTTATAAAATATCATGTTCATCTTCCGAGATGATATGCAATTCTCTTTACAATATTTGATTATAAAAATAGTAAAATTTTTAGGGTATGCTCTTATTTTTTAAAATCATTGCAGAATATCATGTTTGCCTCCTAAGACAATATGTTATTCCCTTTATTTAGTTTGATCATAATAATTATCAAATTTGAAAATCCTAATTTTGTATTTGAATTTAATGAATGTTATGTTTGTCTCTCGACATCATATGTTATTCTCTATGTAGTATTCAACCACAAAAATAGGAGTTCACTTGAGATATGTGCGGTGGTTTTATTTTCCAACATTCACTTTTAGCTATTAAAATGTGTTCTCTCATGTAATAGTGGGACTTTAAACTTTGGTTTACTAATCTCTCATTCATCTCTTATACTCTGACTAGTCTATGAATAAAAAAGATCGTTTCTCAATTACCAGCTATTGTGCCTATCTTGGAACTACTCTTCTTCCTGGTGCATTAAAAAGAAAACCATTGTAGCTCGATCATCCATGAAAGTTGAATATCATTCCTTAGCTATAGCTACCATTGATATTATTTGGCTAAGAAACTTCAAGAATTTAAGATTCCTATATCTCAATCCCACTCAACCTTTTTTGTGTCAACATTTCGGCACTTGTCTTTGCTAATAATTTAATTTTTTGTACTCACATTATGTGCATTGAAACTGATTTTCTTTTTTATTCAAATATGTATCAAATTGAAGCATCTTAAAATTCATCACAATGCTTCTCAAGGTTAGTTGATTGATCTTTTACCAAACCACTAACTTCTACACAGTTAACAATTCATGAAAACATTGTCAACTTGAGGGGAGGTAGTAAGATATCCATCATATATGATAAGTTATTTGCTAAAGGCTCCATCACTAGTACTGCAACATACCACTTTTTAAAAAGCCTTTTCATCCTCACCATTGGATGAAATCCTCAACAATCACATTCGATGATTTATAACTAACTTTGACTTTAATATATATATATATATATATATATATATATATCTATCTATTTATGTATATATGTGTGTGTGTGTGTGTTTCTTTATTTCAATTATTGTTTCTATTTTTCTGCATGTTGCTTAGTTTATTTTCTAGTAGCTTTTATATAAGTTCAACATGACCATTCAACTATCATGCTGGTTTGAACCTGAAGTCACATGGTAAAAATTAATTAAAAGGATTCCATTTAATCCCCTATATAATCTTTCATAAAGGATAACCAAATCAATTGGCGACCATTCGTCAATCTTGTAGCTCATCCAGGAGACTTAAATAAAAAGACTTATGATTGATTTATGAATGATACACATTATAGCACGTTGGGATGATTTTTTCTTCTATGATTTTCATTTTCTCTGCAATCAATTCATGTTGGCAACTAAATGTAGAAATAAGAGTGTCTTGGGAGGCATATAAGCGGAGGGTGCAATTATTTTGTGGTTTTTTTTTTCCTTTTCACACTTATTACAATAACAAAATCTAGTGCATTTTAAAGTGGACAAAGACAATAACTGTCAAACCACTCATACACTATTCTTCTTAGCTTCTTCTATGTCAATTCTCTTTGTGCATTCTGCTAAATCAACCCAAGTAATTAACTTGGAAAACTCATTTTAAATACCTTTCATTCTTGATTTGTAAGAAAGAAATATCCAATTTTGAACCTTCATCAAGCTTTTATTAAAGACAATTGCATGTGCTTAACAAAAACAAAACCGACAAGCCTATTTTATACCTCAATATTCATACATTAAACTTGCCAAGGGACTCTATAAATCAAATGCTTAACAAAGTTATTTTTCTCGACTATATTAGCTATTTATTTAGAGTAATCAACCATCAAGAAAGGATTCTTGCGGGAGAACTTACAAAGGATGCTCACCTACTACTTGAAAGCACCCATTATTCTCACTTAGCAGGTATCTACAAGTTTGATTATAGTAAGACCTGATAATGTATCTACTTAATTAGTTTTAGATAATCTATTTAGTACTACTATCCATGATCCATGCCTATAAATGATATGTCACTTGTGGTGTCCAAAAAATGCAAATCTAGGATCTCATTTGTTACATTTTCCTCCAAATCTTATCCTTGGGAATTTTCTAAAGCTTCTTTATAAGAAATTCTTATAATCTTGATTTGACGCATCATTTCTCTCTGTGTCAATTGATTCTTTTGTAATTTCAATAAATTAAAGAGATTTTTTGACTCATTGTTTTGCTATTTTTTTTACTCTCAAGCCTCAATCTATTTTTTTTACTGCACGAAGAATATTACAACGATTTAATTTAGATTTAAGTACAATTGTTTTTCTTATAGAATAAGAATATATTTTTATGTTTATTCTAATGTTATATTATGATTTTTGCGCAATTTGAGGTATTGAGCCACTGCCTCATCTATTTTAAGTATTGTTCAATTCAACATGCAAATTCCAAAAAAGGCATAGGGCATGGTGGTAATTTGACAATATGCAAATTATCCGGTTAAACGGCCGGTTGAGGACGCTCGTGCGTTGGATCTAGGTTGCCATTTCGCACACAGAGGAGAATCAGAGCGCAAAACCTCTCTGACGTCGTATATAAACCCAACGCCGCCACTAGGCCGCACTCCGATTCCCGGTGCCTTCTTGGCTCATCTCACTCGTATTCGTTATTCCTACTCCGTCTCTCTCGGTCGCCGTCATCACTGAATCGCGAAGTGGAAGCTTCAACCATATATTTTTCTGGGTTCTGATCTCTCATTGGACAATCGCCGGCTGCAACGATATCTTCTCCCCCTCTCTGCCCCACCGTTCCGCTCGGGAATTGTTCAGCTTTACAACCCTTTCCATGGCAACAGAGGATGTCGTGGGGAAAAGCACGGGTGAGACCGCTGTAACGACGATTGTAAACCTGGCGGAGGAGGCAAAGCTTGCGAGAGAGGGAGTAAAGGCCCCGAGTGACGCGATCTTGAGCGTCTGTAAATCGCTTGTTGCTGGAGGCGTCGCCGGAGGAGTGTGAGTTCTGTTATTTTCGAGCAATAACTTTCTTATGGAGTCATTTCTTTTTCTTGCATGCTTGAATCGGATGTTGATTTTGATTAACTAGAAATGGCAGCTATGATTTGCACTATTGCTACTTGTTCAAACGCTTCTTTGACAATGGTCGTTTGGGAATTTAAAATATGTTTTAATGGTTTGATACTGTTGACATATGTATTATTGATTGTTGATAGTAGTGTTCATGTTGCAGTAGTTTATGGTTTTATTATTTCCTATAATTCTTAAAATTGGCATTTGATGCGATCTCTGTTGTTTTTCCCTCTTTTGAACTCCATTAAAATGAGAACTGTTTGTGTAGAGTGCACTATTTTCTGTTGCACCGGAAGTTTGCCTGCTGGGTCTGAGATGTTGGTTTTTAAAATGATTTGTGAAGTTAGAGAAAGAAATTGACTGATTTTGGTGTGGGGGTCTGAGATGTTGGCTTTTCAAATGATTTATGAAGATAGAGAAGGAAATTGACCGATGTTGTCATCTATATAGTGCCATATTAATCCGTTAACGTCATGAAGTTTGCTGTGTCTTATTTTTTAACTATTATTTTGCATATACGCACCAATTTTCACCCAAAAAAATTGTACTTTGATGGTAAACATCGTTTTCTTGCTGCATGTAAGTTTGCAGCAAAACATGTTTCATTAGGGCATCTCCAGCCGAAAATCTCATTTTTCACTCCAAAATGCAGTTTAACAAAAAAATGGCGTGATTCATCTTCCAATCAAACTCCATTTTGCGCCCAGGTAACCGTCTTTCTCCTTCGCACGTCTCTTTGACAAATCCGGTAGAGACAAAAAATAACGCAGATATTGACGTCGCACTGTTCACCCGCAACCAAATATGGAGTTCGGTTGGAGTGCCCTTAATGTCATCTTTTAAATTTTAATATGAACTACCTATTAGTAGTGCTTAATTTAGTGAATGAGCAGATAGAGTTTATTGCTATGGAAATACATTTATTGTTTGTGTATGCTAATGCAATTGAAAATACTTAAAGGATGACATATCTACTGCATGCTGCAGGTAGAAATTTCAGCAGTGCTACCATGTGAATTCTTTGAAGGTTGAAATACTTAAATAATATCACTGTCGCTTACTGTCATGATGGCATTAGAGCTAAATATACAAATCATGATATGAACAAAGGTTTTCGTGGATTCAATTCTAATTTTGCCAGATTTTAAGAGCTTGGATGAAGATCTTCTGAAGTTAGGATTCGAAAGGATCACATTTCCTGCAAAAAATAAACCTGGGTTCTTCTGCTGTTTAAATAAATAAATAATTCCTTCATAGGTGTAGGAAGTAAAAGGAACTATGGTTGAGTTTAGAACATTCATTAGGTGTGTTAGGAGCTCATTGTTAGAAGTATTATTTGATGCATTCTAATTAGGAAATTTTGATGTTGTGGAATGAAGGTTACGGCTGTTGGCTTATATGGCTGTTTAAATAAGGTTAATGGCTTCTTGGACATCCATGCAATTTATGATGACACCTTGCACAAATTATTGTTTTAAATTTCTAGGAGTTGGTTTTTGTTTTTTAATTTTTAGAAGTCTTCCATTATGCTAAATCCATGTGGGCTTCATGTGAGAATTTTGTCTTTCTTTTGTCTCAGACATATGTGAGGGAGTTTTCTCTTTCTTCTGTATTTATGATGTCTGAGAGAACTTTGCTTTCTTTTCTGTGCTCTATTGAGGTATATCACTTAGTTAAGCAATAATCAGAAAGATACATGTATGATTTACATTTCTTTGGAGGGATGTATTAGATATACTCTATCTTGCTTACAAATACCACTTTAGATGGATTACTTTTTATTAGCTTGTGCTTTCTTCTTTATTCATGCATCTTCAATATGCATTTCAATAGTGAGTTTTGTCTTAAGCTGACCTTTTATTTCTATTAAATGTGAAACATGAGTACATGATTGCTATGCAGATCACGGACTGCTGTTGCTCCACTTGAGAGGCTAAAAATTTTATTACAGGTGCCATTCAAATTCTATTAGTAAAATGATTTTTATGTTGCTACTTCTTCTTTATGGATATTTCCTGCTAATTGATTGAGAATGATCAAGTTTGTTTATACTCTATTTGGTTTGTGTTGTCATTCGTTTTTTTTTCTTTTATTGTAGGAAATATCATTTTAGGAGACTTGCCTAGATATGGTCAGTGGAGTATATTTATTTTATTATACTTTGCTTATTGTATTGATTCCTTTATTATATAGATAAGTTCTCTATTGAATGATAGACAAGAAGTTATTTTCCCTCAAACTTCCTTAAAAAGCTAAGGCGTCTTTTGGAATGAGTCTTATCTTGCTTCAAATATATTAGGATGATGCTCGATATCAAGTTTTCATGTCTTGCAGAGTGTAATCATATTGATAGTATTTGGAAAAAAAAAACTTGAACATATTACTTAAAAATGGTAAATGATAAGGAGCTGTGGACAACATTGCTAGTTAGTGCACTATCTTCTTAAAATAGTTTTAAGTTTCATGTAAATGCAAAGTGAAGGGGATCACTATTTCACTTGTAAGAGATAGCGGTGGTAAAATCATTTGAGAAAGGGCATGCATGATGTAGGCCAAATTTAACAGGGCTTGTTTAGGAACAATGATGTTATTAAGAATTGACTTAAAAAGGAGTTATCAATAGAAATGATTATAGAAGGAATATAAAGTTGATTTGAAACACTTCGGTTAAGGATGGTGGCTGTAATGACTAACATGTTCATTTGAAGGCAAGGTGATGAGGACATCAGCAGCAGATCTTGGCGTGTATATCAGAGGAGGCATCAGAGATCGACGACCACGATCAGGAGCCTTTATTTTTAATGCATTTTATGTATTGTTTATTTTTTATATTTCAATTTTCCTATTTTACTTCTATGGGTAGTTAGTTTGCTGTTGTAGCCCTAAGGGCATTTTAGTCATTTTTCTTCTGTCATGTTGAGGCCTATATATAAGTGCCCCTCTATTGTTTTAAGATGATGATTTGATGAATAAAAATTTCTGCTTTTGTCTTCTTCATTATTGTGAGCTTTGAGAGAAGAAAGAGAACCCTAGGTGAGGGTGATTGTAATACCCTTCAGTCTTTGGAAGAGTCCGAGACTCGCGACTTATCTTCTCCTTTCCCCACCATACATCCGGCCACCTCCCCCATCCTCCCTACACTCGCGGGCTCCCTCCCCAACTTCCCCAGCCGGAGGCTCCACCACATTCTCCCCTCAAACCGATATCCTTTCCCCTTATCGCTGCCCCATCACTGCAAGCCGCCGGCCTCCCAAGGTCTCCAAGCTGCCGGCCAACTAGTCCCCACAAGTTTGATTTTCAATTCATTTCTCCCCTTAATCACCTTCCTAAAATTGCCCATTATTGATTAGGAAAGGTTTCGTATTTGAATTCAAATCAATATTTGAATTTAAAAGCATTTCCTTATTGATAAATCTATTTTTGGAAATCTCCTTAATTAAATCAAATTTGAAATTAAATTTTAGATTTGATTTCAATCATTATTTAAAGTCAAGGGCCCACATACATTGAAACTATATACCCTCTCTCCCTCCTCATATGGCCGGCCCCCCTTGCCTTTTTTTATCTCTCCAATTTAATCCCTAATCCCACTAAAACTCCCCATAAATACCTCCTAAGTCCCCCCCCCCCCACCCCTATTTTGGATAAGTTTTAGTTCAAATTATTCCCTTCCCTCCCTTTAGAAAAATCAGAAATTAAATTCAGACTTTCTAAATTATTTCCTTCCACCTCCCTAACCCAAAGTCCTAAAATCCCTCTAACCCTAGCCGCCCATCCCCTACTCAATTCCTCTCCACCCGCTGGCCCTTCCCTCCCTTCCTCCTTCACAAACCGCCGGCCCCCAAAGGATCCCAAGAAAGGAGTCTCTCGTATTCATGGATAACTGATCCTTAAGTCGACCACGGTTTTGCGTACGATTCTCAAGGGCAAATCGATTTTCTCCAGTCGCCGTTCTTTGACCTCGATTGGGAGCTAGAAGATTCCGTCAACAATTACGTCGACTGCATACTATTCCACCTAGCCGAGACTATCGACGAACAATGACCCTCCGGACAGTGGAAACTCGTCGGGCATCTACCTGCGTCTCCTTCTCCGGCTACCTTCCCATGGATCAAGACCGTCGGCATCCTATCTCTCTTGGTGGCGTCGTTTGGATTGCTGAAAGTCTCTCTCCGCTAAAGCCTTTCACAGAGTGTGAGTGAGAGGAAACTCTAGGTTAAAGTCTAAATATTAACCCGTGGATTCTTATTACGGCAAATTTAGTTTTACTGTATTTTTCTGATATTATTTTAGTTGTTTTGTTCTCCTAACTTGATACTGCATGCCAAAGCAAAATGTCAATTGAGAATTCTTAAAGTTAATTCTTGTCGTTCATTAATCTTAAATTGGCAAGCTTTATAATAATTTTATTAATCCCTTGTAATTCCTGTTTGTGTCACATCATAAGGGATTTATGTTATACATTATTATTTTCGTATGTTCTATATGTGATCATATTTTTCTTTTCTAGTACTTTGTTTAGGTTCAAATTGTAACAACCTTAATTGTCTTGGTTTTTTTGTCATTAAATTTATACATTACACCAGCAAATGACATCTTACATTTTAAGCCAAATGTGATGATATGTGAGCGAGGGTTGACTAGGTTTAAAATAAGACTTGTTTTGCTACATGAAAAAATTGAGTTTATGAATGGGAAGACGAGAATTGGTGAACGATAGAATGATTAGAAGAAGAATGAATATTGAATGTTTGTAAGAAGCAAAATGGAAATAAAAAAAATCTTTGGACTTTGTGAGATGTTATAAGTAATTGTTTGAATGATTAACAATAAATTTTTTACTGGGATAGTAGTTAATAGAGAGCTAAAGATAGAATTATTAAGGTGAGCGGGGTGATTATTATTAAATTAACTGTTGGTGAGGTTATTGTTATGGTGGTTTGTGCTTATGTGATGCAAAACATCTTAGGGTTTAGGGTTCATTATTCAAGTAAATGATGTAATGCGTGAAATCATACTAGTGTGATTTGAAATTCTCCATTCCAAGGCTTCCAATTAAAACAACCATTTATTCTCTTGGTCTTTAAACTTGAAAATATGAGAATTGCAAACTAAATGATAAACTAATGACAATTTGTATCAAAGAAATATATTATAAAAATTATAACCAAAAAATCATGTTGATTAAAATTCACATCATAATTTAGAAATCCAGTTGTAAATTGATTTAAGCAATGTTTAAAATTGCGTATTTGGGTATTGAGGCGTTTTTTATTCGTTAGGCGAGGCGTAAGCCTCAAAATCAAAAGATTGTGTAAACATAAAATGATAAATTCGTTATATACTAATGAGTGAATAATATAAAACATAAAAAAATATAAGATATGAAGTGAAATCAAAATATCTCAATAATAAGACAACATGAAATATAGTTCAACTCAAAATTCTATCTTTCTGAAATCCCAGTATTCTTTTCATTAACATATAATTATGATTTCCAAAAATAAATAATAATGACATATCACATAAGAGCTCATAAGTCAACAGCACTGTCATCACTAAGGGGTTCTTAATTTGAATCATCATTATGGTGAACATCTCTCTCCCCTTCCTCCTCTCTTATAGAGTCCAATGTCGGGCATTTAATTCAAGATTTATGTAAGTTTTAATATATATAGCGTGAGGCGTAAGCCTCATGGCAGTGAGTCGAGGCAGGCCTTAAGGTGGGCCTCAACCAAGTTGAAGCGCAAGCCTCATAAAAAAAACTAGAGGCGTAAGCATCGAGGCGTTTTTTATTGGAATTGTGCAAAGGCGGGCCTCAAGATGAGCCTCATATTGTGCAATTTTAAACCATGGATTTAAGTAAAGTCATGTTTGTTTGAATTGTAATTGCAATTAGTATGGATAAAAAATCTAAAGTATGAATTCACCAAGTAGAGAAAATTAGATTTCATGCGAGTACATGGAAATGATTTTCATTTGAAATTGGTTCTCACAATTTTTCTTTCTAGAAGAAATCTGCATTAAACAATTACACACAAGAGTGAAGGGAATATCGAATTTATTAAGCCAAAAGTTTAACTTTATATTTATTAAATTATTCTTTTTATAAATATCAAAATCCTAGAAACTTTGCTTCAAAATTCTGATTGGTTTATGTTTTTGTAAATAAGTATGAGATTTAAAAACCCATAATAAAATCTGAAGTGGTGGAGATGAAACAAATGGATCAAAGTTTTCATGTGATTGGCATCATTTGTGTGATTGACATTATAAATGTGCATTGTTCTTGTTGGCTCTGGATTGGCCTTGTCACGGTTGGTTTGCAACTCACAGGAGATTGTTTTGGGCTCTAGATTGGGGCACATAGCTTGCAACTTCGTGCTTGATATGAGATTGGGTAATGCTTGGGATTGTTGGTATGAGTTTTTTTCTTGTTAACTTGCTTGAATTGAAAAGAATGGCTTCAACGAATTAGACAATTGATATTTAATAAATAATAGAGAAATGTTCAACATGTTCTCATAGGAAGCATCATAGTCATGCTTATACTAGTAATCTATAATTGGTGAATAGAGATTGCTAAATAGAAATGCAAATCAAAATAATAAAAATGAAAACACTGATCAATTTGCACATTTTCTCATCTCAATGTACCCGATTTTTGTTTTGGTAAAGGTAGACTTTTAATTCTCCATCAAAGTTGATTTGCTTGAAAATAATTGACTGAGATGAATTTGACATTTGATATTCGCCAAGCAAATTAGAGCATAGTTGTTGTACTTTCTCTAATGTAATCCAAAAACATGTTAAATAGGTCTTTCACATCATTGCATAAGATATATTTGGCAACTCTTATCATTATTAAACATAATTCTATCATCTATAATTGCTTTAAGAACAAGATGTATAGAAAATTTTTGTAAGTTGGATGTGAATTCACAAGGAGTTACAACAACAACAGTAATAACAACAACAAGCCTTTATCCTATTAGGTGGAGTAGCTACATGAATTCTTTTTCTCCATTGTATTCTATTAAGAGTCGAATGCTAATTTAAATCTAATAAAAATGTCATTTTAATGCTTTTGAACTAAATCTTTTTAGGTCCACCTCGATCTTTTTTAATATTGTCTGCATCTAATACATCTACTCTCTTAACAGGGTCATTGGAAGGCCAATGTTTTATGTGACCAAACAATCTAAGGCTACTCTATCTCTATGTAATCTTATTTGTCAGTGGAGCTATTCCAACCTTTTCACATATGACTTGTTTGGCCTTCTATTTGTAAGTGTAAAGCCACTTATCCACTTGAGCGTCCTCATCTCTGCAACACTTACTTTACTTTTATGCTTCTCCTTTAATGACCGACATTTAGTGCCATAAAGTATTGTTGGTCTCACCCACATCTTATAAAATTTTCCCCTATGTTTGAGTGATATTTTTCTATTACATAATAGGTCCGACGCACAGCTTCATTTCAATCATCCATCTTGAATTCTATTAATAATATCTCCATCCATTTCACCATCACTTTGAAAATAGATCCACGATGCCTGAAATGTGCACTTTTTTATGACTTAATCACCCAATATCACAATCTCGCCGCTAAATCCAATACTACTAAAATTACACTCCATGTATTCAACTTTATATTTATTTAGATGAAAACATTTAGACTATAAGATTGACCTTCTTAATTCAAAATTTTCATCAAATCCCCTCTAGTCTTTTCAACAAGAAGAATATCATTTGTAAAAAACATACATTAAGGTACATCCTCTAGCAAATATCTAATAAGAACATTCATGACTATGCAAAAAGATATAGGTTTAAAGCTGATCCTTGATATAATCCAAATGAAGTTGGAAAATACTTGGCCAAGCCACCATATGTTTGAACACTAGTAAATATCTCCTATATTCATATCCTTAATGACTTGAGTATAAGTATTATCAACTTTTTTTCTTTTTAGAACTCTCCAGAGTACTCTTGAAACTTTATCATAGGCTTTGTCTTAAATCAATAAATATCTTATGAAGATCCTCTTTACTCTTTTTATACTTCTCCATCAAACCTTTCAATAAATGTATAACTTCCATAGTAGACCTATGAAACCCTGTTGATTTTGAGAACATTAGTATCACGTTGTTACCTATAATTTTAATGTATGACACATTAACTTCATTCTTATATAATTCACACTCTTGTGCATCACCTTTATTCTTAAAATATAAACTAACACACTTCTCCACTCATCTGAAAATAATATTAAAAAGTTTGGTAAGCCTAGAAATTTCTTGATCTCCTAAAGTTCCCACTTATGTTAGAATATCATTAGGTCCTACCACTTTTTCACATCTTTTTCTTTAAAGTATTTCCAACTTTGGTTATACTAATAGGATGATAAAAAAAGAAATATTTTTATTTAGGGTGCTAAGGTCACTAAGATAAATTGTATTTGTACAATTTTTATTTAAAAGTTTATCGAAATATCTCATCACCTATGCTGAATATTCTCTTCTAAGAAAAACACTTTTAGATCTTCATTTTTAATGCACTTCATTTGAATTAAATCTTTACTTCTCCTATCTCTTTGTTTGACTAACTTATACATACATCTTTCTCTCTCCTTAGTATATAATAACAAGGAGGTATAAAGAGAAAAATATAAGATATTGGTTGTTTAAAGGTTTATGAAATAAAGTCAAATAAGAAACTTGAAAGACTAGACCAATGTTAGAACTCTGTTGAATTTCTAATTTAGAACATTTGTCTCAATGAATTGAATGATTTTAATTGGCCTTTCTTTGCTAATTAATTTATCAAATGCTCTCATATCAAACCCTTTTTAGATTCAAATGTACCATTATCTTATCACTTAGCTTAAACATCATGGACCTCTTGTTGACATCAGCATAAAATGTGTAGTTTTTATAATTAATTGTCAAGTCTCATGAATACTTGCAAGAAAGTCATTAAATGTTGCAGAAATGATTATATAAAATCATAAGGCCTAGACTCAATAAGAAGTTCAAAAAGATTTATGAGCTTTTTAGATTAAAATTCTATAACTATTTTGAATGGACTTGCTTGCAAATCTAGTGATAGATGAATTATACCTAAACTCAATCATATTGAATATCAAATCCCAACTTATAAGCGATGAGTGCCGCAAGGTGTGAGAAGTAGAGAGAGAAGCTCCACAAATTTAGGAAGAATTTGGAAGAAGATCTTGAAGAATTCGTGTAGCATTGATTGGAGATGGAAGAAGGTGGCCGGTCATCCAATGATGACCGGAACACCAAAAATTCGCTATCTACCGCGAGTCCATTCACGTTGGATTCAAAAGGTAGAGTCTCCTTAAATCGAATCTCTTCTTTTCGGATTTTGGAATCCCCTCTTGTCATTAAAGAGGGAGGCTTAAAGGCTAATGATAAACCTTTGCCGATTTTAGGCAAAGGGAAGGAAATTATTTCGATTTTGGATAATCCTAAACCTTTGAAGGTTCCCTTTGGTGGAGCAATTGTCATGGAAGTATCTTCTTCAAAAGGTAGTTTTGCTGAAATTGTGAAGAAGGATATGGTTATTCCAATTACTTCTCCAAAATTGGATAACTCTAATGTGTGGACTAAAAAACCTCACATTAAAATTAAATTAAGTGAAATTCCTGAAATTTTGGAAAAAGAAAATGTTTTCATCTTGGACAAGGAAAAGGAATTATCTAATGTTCAAATCTTGAACAATTCCTTGGTTGTTAAAATTCTTAGAAAAAATTTTCCTTTTTCTAAGTGTTCATTGGAATTAAGAAAGCAATGGTCTAAATTTGGTAGTTTTCATATTACATTGCTTGGCCTTGATTGGCTTCTTTGTTCTTTTCAAACTCATGAAGCCATGGAGGGAGTCCTTAATGGGGGACCATGGCTAGTAGGGGGTTTTGTGGTTGGCTTAGACATTTGGTCTCCAACATTTTCTCCTTATTCTTTGAATGAAATTTCTTCTCCAATTTGGGTTCGTCTTCCACATTTACCTTTACATTGTTGGGATGAAGCCAATATCACTAGAATTGTTTCTAGGATTGGAACTCCTCTTTTATTGGATGATAATATGTTTAGATGGGGAAGGAGAGAATATGCTAGAGCTTGCATCCGAGTCAAGTTGGATTCTAAACTCCCTGCTGGAACTTGGGTAGAAGGTGTTCATGATAGATTTTTTCAGAAATTTGAGTATGAAAATCTATCTTCTATTTGCTTTAATTGTGGGAAAATCGGACACATTGATTCTATGTGTCTAAATTCACCTCAAAATCAAAATCCTACTGTCAAAGAGGTCCTCAAAAATTCATTTCATCTTGATAATACATTGGGACCTTGGATGCACGTGAAATTCAAAAATAAGAGAAGAGCTTTTTCAGATTTGAAGAAGGCTTCTACCATGAACAAACCAAACGCTGTTGGTGTTATTTCCATGGTAAATGTTGAAAATGGAGGATTATCAAAATCAGCTGTTTCGGAATTCCAGAAGGCTGCTGAAATCATGGTAGAAGATGAAGACCATCCCAAAAGCAATTTGAATTCAAATTATGAATTCAAAATTCTAGATTCTGTGGATGAAAGATTGGAAGATAGTGCTGAAGCTGTTGTTGAAAATCAGGACAATACGGAGCATCCCGTGAATGGAAACTGCTCCATTTCGGGATTTCAAATTTCAGAATTTGAAATCCCACATATCATGGAGGTACCTAAGGTTGTTGAGGAGGTTTTTCCAGATTGTGTTATATCAAATTCAATTGGACTAAATGCTGTTAGTCCGACGGGTTTGCCTAATTTAATTGAGGATTTGAAAAGTCAAAACCCACTTAAGATGGAGGCATTCAAGGAAAAGATAGAGAAAGAACAAATTTTGGATTTGGCTACTTCTACGGCTGCAAACATTCAAAGTTCAGAATTGACTCCTACAAAGGCCACCGAGACTCCTAAAATTGCTGAATTTTTGGGAGTAAAAAATTCAGCTTTGGATACATTATCTACTTTGACGGCAGATGTTAAGAGTAATGATATCATTGACTCTTCTTCTACTCCATTAGCTGTTAGCTTGAATTTCAAAAAAACTATTCTTAAGAAAGATAAAAACTTTTTTAAGAATAATGTTACATTCGGATCAAAGCATGTTTTATTCAAGGAACTTCAAGGATTGGGTCCGGTGAAAGAATTGCCTAAGGAAATTGGCTGAACGTAAGGAGAAGAACGTTTTTAAAGGTTCTTCTTCCTTTATATCCCATTAATATGAAAAAGGATTCTTCAGTGGATAGCAACAATAGAGAGATGCTTTTGAAGATGGAACACAAGGTCTTCAAGTTTGGCAAAGATTTACTAAAGTTGTGGAATTTTTCATTGAAATGTATTTTCATTATTAGTTTTTATTTTCTTTCCCTTTTTTAATTTGCTATTTTAAATTTTGCTTAATTGTTTATGTGGTCTTTACTATTTCTTATTCTCTAACTGGATGAGAACTCTGGGATACTAATCAACCCTCGGGTTGTTTTATAACTTGGTATCCCCTGCATCTCAACAGTTTCAAAATAGGTTATAGTGGACTTCATTACTGTTATAATAAGCTTAAAATAACAAATTTAAGTTTTAATAAGATACCTTTTCATGTTGAAAAAGGTATCATTAGCTTCTTTTACCTAGTTTGTATTAGGTTTTCTTTGTTTTCTTCTTAATTGCAATTTTTGCATCTTTTCAAAAAAAAAAAAAAAAGAATATCAAATCCCAACCTAAAGCGTTCTATGTAATCTAATATCTCAACATATCTTCCAATCTTCTCTTGACTTTTAGTTTTTCTATTGTTGTGATGGGTGATTGGTTATTAAAAATTTTAATTTAGTTTTGATTTATTTTCAAAGAATTCTTAAAAAATAACTCATGAATTTTATATTCCCATCTTACATGATGTGAGAATAATAAATAATTATGAAAAAATGAAATGAGCTATTTTAGAAAACTATATACTTTTGAAATGATATAATCATGCTTCGTTAAGAGGTTCTGGTAGTCCTAACATAAGTTTGTGGTAGTGTAATACTTAAAATGCATAGGAAAGATTTTGTAAAACCTAGTATTATTTCTTTTCCTCTTAGTTGACAAAATTTTAAATTATGAAATTATTTGTGTTTCATCTCTTTTCCAATTAGGTCAGTAATAATCATTTATATACTTTTATCTCTACCAAATGCCTCACATTGTCACCAACATACACTTCTAAGATCAAAAGGCTCCACCAAAGATCAATTAGAAATGCAAATATATGTTTCTTTAATTCGATGACCATCTTTAATCATGATATATTTGTTAAGAATACATAGTTATTATTTAATTTCTGATATAACTCAGCTAAAATCCTTATAGCTGGTATAATGATCTTTAATATAATCATGGTGTAAAATAATAACTCCAGTAAAATGTTGAAGGACAAAATAATACTCATATTGAAACTCTACCCATCTTATGTGCTTATGTACCAATTTTTTTTGAGAGTTTTAATATTCGAAGGCTTGATGGTTAGATTGAGGAACAAATTCTTTAGGATTATGATGTCTCCAATAATGAAATGCCTACACAATAACGTATATTTTCTTATTATAATTTGAATTTTTTTCTTAGCCTCATTTAATTTTTTATTGAAGAAAGCAATTAAACCCCTCTCTTAACTTAGGACTCCACTAATACCTCTACCAGATTCATCCCAAGTAATATCAAACACTATATTAAAATAGGCTATTTAAGCAAATGTGTATTTGTAAGTCTTTCTATAATTTTAAGAAAAGCACTATAAACAAATCTTATTCATTAATTAATTTTAAGATAATTTATATTTGGTGCTATCATAGCACTAAAACTTTTATTCTTTTTCACATGTAACAAGAAAAGTAAAGCAGGACACTCTACCTCCTAAAAATCCTAGGTAGAGAGTTTTTTTAGAGAAAGAGTTTCACACAAAAGTTATTTTCTTCCTTCAGCACCTTATAATCCTCATGTTTTTTGTGCTTGGTTTTGAGAGCCTTGTTTGATTGTTCTTGAGTGAGAACTTTTTATCTCAAAACCGACAACTTGATTACCTAGCACTTTGTGCTAGTAGTAGCTAGCTTCTCGCTTATTAGTAGAAATGTAGGTTTTCTCTATTACGCATGAAGGAGAGATGTTTCTATGCCTTGTAGCAATGAAAGAAAATAATTGAAAAATCCTGAGATGAGGATTTAGGGAGTGGACATAGGCTTGTTGGTGGCAGAACGATGATAAATTTGTTTGCGCTGTCTTTTATTTTTTGTAGTTATATTTACTATATTATTTTCTACAATCTTTTGTGAAAATGACTTGCTATACTTTGAATAAGTATTGTGGATACTTAATAATTGTAGAAAATATTTAAAAAAAAAATGGTGATCTCTCACTAAAAACCATGTGATTGGCAGTACTTATATTTTGAATCTATTATTGTATGTGCTACTTTAGATTAGGAGGAGGAAATCAATTATATCTTATATCACTTTTGAAAGAGAAAATTTCAGGTATTAAAATTATTTTTAAAATAAAACTAATTCACCCATCCTTGCCTGTGTCATAGCATTCAAATGATTATAGAAAAAGATCATATATAGTATCACAAAACAACACTTTTTTATATTCATAATACAACTTCTCAGCTCATTAAACTTCAAAAAAGTATCCTAAGATGCCCCAAAATGATCATCAAGTGACTTGTTGTTGATCAAGATGTCATCAAAATACACCACAAGAAACTTTTCAATGAAAGGATGCAAAGCAATCAATATTTATAATCCTCATAGATAATTTTACTGTGTGCTTGATTATCCACAAACATATGTCAATTACCATCTTTCTTAGGCGTCGATATGCATTAACATCACAAGGAATCTTATTTTCTCTGATAACAATCCATCTACACTTCTTTTATGCTCAATATATTCAATTGAATTCATCTCATAATAAGACAAGATATGCAATGATTATCCAAAAATTAAATGAATGGCTATTACATATTCCTAAGTGATGATAATTCATTATGCATATCTTCAAAATCTGACAATGCTTGTTTAAACTCCTTGTGTAAAGTCATATTTTTCAAGGACAAAATCAATTAGTTGTAGTCATCACTAAAGCGTAAATCATTTAGTTTAAAAGCATGTTTAGATTATTTAAATGCTTTTTTAGTTCATTGGGGGTAATATATATTTTTGTTGAATCAAACTTTTCTTTAGGTTTTATAGGTTTTAGAACTACCCTTCTCACATTAATATTGAATATAAATGTTTTAGATCTCCCAAAGTCTAAATTATACTATTTTAGTTTACCCAAAATAATATGTGCAACATGCCAAAATTTTATCAGTATAAATAGCAATTTAAATTGGAACTAAACAACACCTTTGTGTCAGTGAAATCATAGACTACTTTATATGGTTATGGATATGTAGTTTAGGTTTTGAAGTTTATATTATTAATAACAGATGACATAAAATTCATGCAACTCCCATTATTTATGATGACCTTGCAAATATTTTTCTCTTGCTTAAAATAAGTTTGAAAAGTAGCTGTTCTTTTTCATTCAGATTTAGCATTTAGGTGTAGCAATGATTCATCACACAATGTTCAAAGAATTTTCATTCAAATCATTGCAAAACATACTAATCTCTTCATTAAATTGAACATATCATCATTCTTATATTGTCCCTTACATTAATATTTAAATTCCTACTAGGACAGTCATTTAACATAATAATTAGTTTGATGAAACTTCTAATATATTTTTACATAAATTTTAGATTCGAATGCCATAAAAATAAAATTTCCTTTGTTTTGTTAAATGTGTTGTTACTTTGTTTTAATATATTGGATACATAGATTGATTTGGCTATTTTGACGAAAATATGCTTTACCAATATATGTTGCAACACTTTTAGGTATAGGTAAATTTAACATTTCTCAAAGTTACATGCATGTTGGAAAGCATGCTCTAGTCATGAAATGTGTAGTGTCATCTCTCTCCATATGAATCCTGAAATCAAATCTAATTTTAGATAGTGCGGTTTTGGGATCCTTAATGATTTAAAAATGCAATAATAAGTTTACAATTTTTTAACCATGTTATAAAGGATTAAACTCATCAAGCAACGAATCACGGCATGTTTAGTTAAATACATTTTTTAACAGTTTTTTTTCATTTCTTCCCAAGAAATTGCAAGTTTCCTTCTCAATGCTCTCTTTGTTTCTCCTTACTCATTTTGTACACTGGCTTACCTAGTTAATTTCAGTTTTCAGATCCTTAATGATTTTAAAGCACAATAGTAAATTATAATTTTTGTACAATGTTTTAAAGGATTAAACTCATTAAGAAATCAATCATGATATGTTAAAATAAATAGTTTTTTAACAAATTTTTAATTTCATCCCATGAAGTTACAGGTTTCCTACACAATTTTTCTCTTTGTTTCTCCATACCTCTTGAGCCAAATGGACATAAATATCAATCTCAATAAGAACATGACCGCAAAGAATCAAGAGAGTTTAGTGGTAGCAGCATCCACTTTTTATGAGTTGCCAAAAAGTGAACCCAATGCGTATTGTGTGGATTGATTAATGTGGAGGACCTAAAACAACAAAAATATAAAGCCTTCCTCCCTTTATGTGTGAGGACCTAGATATGAGGGAAAATAACCCAATAGAGTTAGGTAGGGGCTCCTAAGAAGTATTGAAGTATGGAAACCACTTTGGCATGCACATTTGAAGGCCATTCACTAATATATACACTAAGCGAAAGGTTTTGAATAATGTACTCCTATAAATAATTGATAAGCCAATTTTGTTCGATTAAGAAGTCCATCAAAGTACTCACCTATCAAATGAAGATTAGATGTTATGGTACAAATGATTTCGAAGGTCATGTGGCCAAAGGTAAATTACCAAGTTAGAAAGTAGAGCTATTAGGTAAAAAATGTCTTACTTTTAAAAAGTTAGAGTGTACTTGCTATCTAATTTAGTGCTCAGCTTGTGTCTTACAATATTTGATCTCTTTTGAAAGAATAAAAAATAAAAAGTAGGTAGGTTGAATTATGAGGAACCCTTACTCCTAATAGCAATTGTGGAGAAATTGGAGTAGAAGACTTGGGAAGTTGAACACCAGTTTTTGGATAGATCTAGCATGAAGGAACAAGACGACCATCTCCAACTACAAGAGCATCAACAGATAGTAGGCGGAGAAGAATGGGAAAAGATGATGCATGATGCAGAAATTCAATATGATGATTGAGAAGCAACAACATGTGAGGAGAAGCTCGAGGAAACGAGATGAAAATTGGATTCCCAAAAGAGGAGGTTTTCCATTGAAGTTACTAATTGTGCGTGAGCAAGCAAGAAATAACGATTGTTGTAGGAACAATCGCATCTAAAATTAAGAGCAGCGAGTAGTAATACACGAGATCCTGATATAATGGGTGCGTCCAGCCTTGAGCAATAACAAGCATGATAAAGCTACGAGTAGTAGTAAACATAAGCAAAATAAGCATAGCATATGTCGTGCAAAGGTTGAGATTAGCAGGAGTATCATGGTGAGCACCACTAAATACAGAGGGTGTGATGAATGCCCACTAGTGCAGGTGGGGGAAATCCTAGTTGGTCTTGATGGGTATGAATTATTTACTAAATTGATTTTCATTAGATTGCTTTGAGACCGATTTGAGATGTATTAAGATTTGGGATTCTTAACGCAGTTGAATGAATGAATGTATGAAACAACACAAGTCAAGTTTGAAATTTCAATTCCAAAAGCCATCAATTAAAACAATTATTTGCTTTCTTTTGATATGAACTCGAGAATTAGGATATCTAAGCCAATGATAATTTAATCATAGTTTAAATCAAAGAAAACAGTGATAATTTTAAAGCCACAAAAATCATGAGTTGGTTAGCAATTTAACATTCACATCATAATTTTGAAACCCAAATTTAAACAAAATTATCTAAAAGCATTTACTTTTGCAAATAAAGTACAAATAATATAGATGAAAAGGGAAGGGAAGAATTCAACAAGCTATAACATAATTGTGCCATATACCAGTACAAGGAGTTAATTTTTCTTAGAAGTTAGTAATCAGACTTGTACTTTACTTCAAGAACTCAACATGAAGAAAGCACACTTGATTGCAAGAAACCTAAAATTTATTAAGCCAGAAGTTCCCTTTTACATCTCCAAATATTTATAAGCATCAAAATAAAGGATTGTTGTTGTTGTTATTGTTGTATCAAAATAAACTCTAAAATCAAATGCCTTAAAAATATTTATGATACGTGGATAAGCTTGGGTTTTGAAACTTCATTAACACAAAGTGGAGGCTATGATGTTGAAATAGAAGGTATAAGGTTTGTGCATGATTGACATCTTCGGTCTTCTTTTGGATTGATGTCGTAGAGGTGCACGATTCTTGCAGACTTGGATTGGCCTTGTTGTGGATGTTACACCACTCTCATGAGATTGGTGCTTTACATTAGGGTAGACGACTACTGCTTGACACAAGAGATTGGATCATGTTGGTTTAGGATCAAGGGGTGTTTTTGTTTCGTATCATTATGCTTCCTAAGTTTGATTATGTGTGATGTTGCAGTAGCTTAGTTAATCTATCATTTCAATTGGATTGAAAGATAAAAGTTTGTTTAATGATTGGAGAAAAATATTTTGATATTATTATTTAAAAATAAAAGAGTTTTTTAAGATGCAGTAAATTATAGGAAAATTAAATTTGTAAGCCATACAATAAAGTTATGAGAGAGAGTGTTGAAACATAAAAAAGGTACATCAGTTTTCGATAATCAATTTCTATTCATGTTAGAAAGATTCATTATGGAAATAACTTTTGTGTTAATTATTAGCGAAGTATCAAGAGCAGAGAAAGATTTTCATATGTTATTTATTGAACTTGAGAAGGCAAATGATTGAGTGCAACAAAAAATTAATTAGTATGCTTTAAAGAAGAACGGTGTGCGCGCTAACGGTTTGTTGAAGTTGTTAAAATTATGTAAAATGTAGCTTGATTGTTATTATAAGTAATTGTACAATACCATTGGTCAAACAGTTTTCTATTGTAGAATGATTAAATCTGTGATTAGTATTGAGTTCATATCTTTTTTGAAATGATTGGAAAATTAAGTTCATATCTTTTTTGAAATGATTGGAAAATTAGAGCTTCAGAGAAAAAATTTAGAAGACAGATGACTTCAAAATAATTGAATGCTATATAATTTTAGTGGGTGTAATATTATGATTATCATCTAATATTATAAGAAGCTAAAATAATAATTAAATGTGAAAGATTTATGTATCTTGAATTTATGATATTTGGCTATATATATAATATAGTTTTTGAAGTTAAGGCTAAATTGCTCAAAATGGAAAAAATATCTTCTAAATATTATTAGATAAGAAGATAGGATGGAAACTTAAAGATAAATTTTATTAAATTGCAGTTGAATTGACTATGTTGTATGGATTACATGTTGGTTAGTAAAAATTCATTGTTAGCTAAGTTCAGTATGGTCAAATTGAGAATGTTAAGATGGATGCATAGCTACATTTAGAATGATCAATTAAGGAATGGTAATATTGGAAGGACGTTTTTTCTTTTCAAAAAATTTTTTTTTGAAGGATGGTTAAGTGTACTATATATTGAATATAAGGAAGCTAAAAATAGATTTAGGGGATTTGGATATGTACAATGAATGCTTAGAAAGTGCTCCTATTATACTTATTAATAAAATTACTATTGAAGGATTAGGAAGGAAAATGGGTATGGCTTAAAAAAACCTGTTTGCATCAAAATAATTTGTTAAAAAATAGGCTCAACACCTATTAATGAATGGAAAACGAGGATTCATTAAGACCTATGTTGCACCGATACACCTATTTATGAAGGCGTGCTGTATCCGATACACCGATACATGGATACGCATTTGATACTCCACCGCTACGTGTCGGATACGCCAAAGCCGTATCCAATTAAAATACTATTTAATTTCAAAAGGACACGCGTATTGGATACGCGTGTCCGTTGAAAAACAAAAAGAAATCCGAAAAAAAAGACGTGTCGTATTTACTTCCGCTGTTGCGAGCAAGATTCTCTCATTTCCTAGATGGATTTGAGTCTCTTGATGATATGAAAATATTAAAAATTATTAATCTTTCACTTGATGAGCCTGAATTAGAAGCTATGATATTTATTGAAGATGATATGCAAGTTCAAAGACAAACCAATGAAGAAGATAATTATATCATTCCTTCTATTGAATAGTTGAAACTTCATGTGATAGATAATTTATGTTTATGCTTTTGTTGTTGTACTAGACATTTAATACTTACTTATATTTTGATATTATAAGTTACAATGCTACAAATGATGTTGTTGCCATTTTTTTTGTAATTTCAAATATTATGTTTTGATTGCTTTCTTAATTTTTATGTATAATTAAATTATAATGCCGTGTCCGTGCCGTACTCGTATCCTGTATTTTTAAGAATTGACGTGTCCCGTATCCGTATCGTATCGTATTCGTGTCGCCGTATCCGTATCGGTGCAACATAGATTAAGACAAATCCAAATAGTTGGATTGGCCAAGGGAGTAGGATGATGATGATTGTACAATGTTAAGGACAGGTTTTAAGTTAACTTAATATAATAGTCGTAATCATGTATGATTAGTGGGAGAAGATTGTAATAATGTTACTATAAAATGAAGGATATTGTAGATAATTGTAAAGAGTATAAAGATAAATTTATGATATTTTACATAAATATATATGATTCTTTTTAGAAACAGTTTTTTTTTAAACTTTTGTGGTGTGAAAGCAACGCTTAGCCCATCCTTCGTTTCACCATAATGAATGCTGAAGTCAGTTAGTTTGGCTTTATGATCACAAGTTGCCCTAGTTGTTCTTTGTATTTGACTTGAGCTTGTCATTAATTTAACCGCCAATTCATACTTGAATAGAATATGTATGCTTGTTTAGTGCACAATATGGCCACATGAAGTTGCAATAATGGTGTTCAGGTTGATCATTGTTGGATTCCTGAACATGGATATAATAGCTACTATGTTAAATAGTGGCAGTAGATTACAATAATGTAACTATAAAATGGTACTTTAGAAAGACAAGTCTCTTTTTGACTTGTAATTTGTCATTGAAAAAACGGTGGAGATTTTTGTTAAAAATAGAACTAAATCTCTATAATTGGAAAAGCTTTGTTTTCATTATCCTTAGTGGATCAATTAATCCCTACTATGTCAAAATATTCTTGCATTACTCTTGGATGCATCATGGCATAGTGGAGCGGCTAGTTGGATTACATTTCTTGACACCGTTTGCATGCTGAGATGAATCTTAATGCAAGCACAAGGCTATTGGTTGGTTTCCAATGACAACGTCAATACTTTCAAAGGAGATTAATATGTAATTTACATAAATGATGGATGCAGCTTTTGTTAAAAAGTGAGAACTATGGTTTATCTGTTATTGGAAAAAATCTTGTATGGAGTATTCTAAACTATCATTGCATTACTCTTGTGTACATCAATGCATGAGAAGTTGACTTGGGTTTCTTGCCACCTTTTGCACATTTAGTAGCATAATCATGCAAGCATATGGCCTTTATTTAGCTTCTAATATCTATAGAATTGAATCTTACCATGATTTTCCACCGTTTGGCTTATGTCATCACCATGATCTTTTGCTTGTAGTTTTCCACCTCTCATTTATTTGTTTCCTGGCACCATAATTTCTTACTCTTGTAACCACCACCACCTCTAACATCACATCCTTTTCATTAGACCTTGGTAACCCAACCATCTTATCTCTTTTGCATGCCTTTGCATTGGATGCCTTATCTCATCTTTCTCGTTGTATCCCATGACCTTGACTACTCATTGAATTGTCAATGCAATGGCATGTGGTAGTATTACCATCTACTTATACTCATCTATGCTTGGTAATTACACCTTTATATTGCCTTCCTTTAATGCCTCGTGTTTTCCAGGAGTAATCTTTTGAGAGAATGTGGCGACCGTTCCTTATGTATTTACTAACCAAGCAGCTAGAGTTGCCTCAACAAATTTTAGCTTGAACCTGCTTAAGCATGGTCAAATTAACAAAGCTTGACTAGAGGCTATTTGAGATTTTTTAAGCCAAGTTGAGTTAATATGACCCTTTATATGTGAAGAGCTAGGGTGTAGCTATAGTTTCAGAATTTCTTTTTTTTTTTTCATGTCCGATTATAATATCATGATTATTCGACAAGTTTTATGCTGGCTGTCGACTATCTAACGCAACTTCCCACTTTTCTCATCCAGGATTTGGGACCTGGCAATGATAGTTTAGAAAGACTAACGAGAGTTTACATATGATATTTATTGATTTAGAGAAAGTATATGATAAAATTCCAATAGAAGTGCTATGGAGAGTTCTAGAAAAGAAATGTGTTAATAATGCTTATATTCAAGTCATTAGGGATATGTATGCAGGAGTTGTTACTTGTGTTCAAACACAAGGTGGTTTGACCAAGTATTTTTCTATTTCATTTGGATTACATCAAGGGTCAGTCTTAACTTATCTTTTTTGCTTTAGTCATGGATGTTCTCGCTAGACATTTGCAAGAGGATGTACCTTGGTGTATGCTTTTAGCTGATGATATTTTTCTTGTTGATAAGATTAGCGAGGGAGTTAAAGGTAAACTCAAATTATGGAGGTCAACCTTAGAGTCTAAAGGTTTTCACTTGAGTAGGTCTAAAACCGAATGCATGGAATGTAATTTTAGTAGTAATAGTTCTAGTGGGGATTTTGTAACTTTGAACGATCAAGTCATTAATAAATGCATTCGTTTTAGATATCTTGAGTTTATTGTTCAGAGTGATGGCGAAATAGATGAGGATATTATTAGTAGAATTCAAGTTGGATGGTTGAAGTGGAGGAATGATTCGGGTTTGTTATGTGATAGAAAAGTACCACTCAATCTTAAGGGAAAATTTTATAAGATGGTGGTGATACCTACAATGCTTTATGGCGTAGAATATTGGTTATTAAAAGAGAAGCATAATATTAAGTTAAGTGTTGCTGAGATGAGGATGCTCAGGTGGATAAGTGGACTTATTCTTAGAGACCGGATACAAAACGAGCATATCCAGGAAAAAGGTTGGAGTAGTTCTTGTGACAGATAAGATTAAAGAGAATCACTTTAGATGGTTTGGTTATGTAAAATGTCGGCCTTCCGATGACCTTGTTAGGAGAGTAGATGTATTAGAGTTGGCCTATGTAAAGAAAGGTGATAGACCTAAAAAGACTTGGTTAGAAAATATTAGAAATGACATTTATTAGATTTAAATAAGAATTTGACTCTTAAAAGGACACAACGGAGAAAAAGGATCATGTAGCCGATCCCACATAGTGGGATAAAAGTTTAATGTTGTTGTTGTTGTTGTAGTAGTATTCGAATGTAAAGAAGATTTTCAATTTTGGTGTTTTCATCAACTTCATTGATTGATTTCCTTGTTTATTTTTGAATAGTTACATTTTTAAATGATATTGAGATTTGTAGGATAAGCTGGCAACTAAATATCTACTAATTTTTTTTTTTCAAAATAATGGGAGCTATGAGTTTAATTATATATCTTATTATTAATATATTAGGTTTAAAATTTTACATTGTTCTAATGTATTAGGCAATTTTGATAGAAATAATGTTAGGCATTGCTGGAAACTATCCTTTGTAGTATGACTAGTAGAAATAATGTTTTATGAGTGGTAGACTAAAGTTGGATATATTTTAGGTGTTATGTATTTGACATGATGATTAGTTGATTTGTGGATATGATTTTGGTATTTAGTTTGGGTAGCGATTGAGAAGGTTACATGTCTTTTGCGTGTTGAGAACTCTTGTTATTACCTCTCTCTGACCCTCTTTCCTAAGCCGTATTTGCACTTAGGGTTTCGGTCATTAAGCCTATAACATATGAGAAAACACTCAATTTTACTTCCAAAATCACACCATCTTTTAATTCTAGCAAATAAACACATCTATACGTTTTTACATCAAAGAAAATTTAAAAGAAATGGAGGAGATGTTGTGGTGGGCCAATGAGTGGATGAGAGATGAGAAGGTAGTTACACTCAGTACCTATCATTTCAAGCACGGGTGTTCAGCCACTCTAGAGTGATAATTGGCTAATTGAATTAAATTAATTAAATTAATTCTATTTATTTTTTTCTCAAAATTTGAAAATTAGAACTCCAAAATTTTTAGATTTTTAATTAGGAAAATTCAAAAGCTCTAATTTTTTAAATTAAAAATTTCAAACTACGCAGAAACTCCTAAATTCAAAATTTCATAACATAGTTTTCCATCACAAAAACACCTAAATTAAAAAATTATAATTAAAGGTCTTCATTGGAATCCTTGTCATTTTCTTCTTACTTTGGCTTCTTATGGTTGGCCCAATTCTCTCATCATGGGCTCCATGTGCTCTTGGTGTCACATCAATTCCTCTTGACCTCAAGGAATTTTTCCTTGAAGAGTTAAAGTCAAGTTAATATTCTAGGAGATTAGGTGCAAGCTTCTCAAACTATTGTTTCGTCAACCATGTATCCTTGGTTTGTCAATGCATCTCATTTAATACTCCATGTACTACATGCTGACCTGTTGGTACTTCATCTATACATGTCCAATCTCAAAGAATAAATATTGTGTAGGTACCTGCAAAAGATGATCATATACTCATGCAAAAGTGTTATCCTACAAATTTATAAGTTGTCTTACTTTGTTACATGCTATAAAATCTTCCATACAAAAAATAGGGCATATAAACATGTCATGAGCATTAGTTCTAATGCTTCCTAATAATTTTGAAAGACTCACATCCTCTCACTTGTAATTTATTAAATATGATTGAAAGGATATCTTTTGTTGGCTACTAGTCAATATATGATCACCTCCATCGTATTCCTTAAAGCTTTTATCTTTATTCCTTTGTTCAACAATTTTGACAGTATTTTCTATTACTATACAATTTAATCAAGGCTATAAAAATCATGTGCAAAAGTAAATGCTGAACCTGAAAATGTATGAGTCGGCATGCTTGCAAGATCAATTGATTTCTTTGGATTGTACCCATGGACTTATTTCAAAACGTGTTTTATTTATAGCTTTTGAAATATTGCTATTGTATTGCAATGGCAGCAAGGAAAATCTTATATTCATTCTTTGGTCTTTCAAATACTGAAATTTGAAAATTTGACGGAGTGATTTTTAGAGATACTCTGGATAATTCTTTTTTCTTTTTTTAACCAAAAGAAAAATTCATTAAAATAAAATCAAAAAGTGTACCATGAGTACCAACTACGAAGAGGCACCAAAAGGAAGTCCTCCTCAACAAAACAAAACAAGAGAAAAGTATAAACCAAGCTAAAACCTCCTATACATGCAAAGAACACCTTAATGGGAGTCAACCCCTCCACCCTCCTTCCGCTTCCTAGGTAGATCAGTAATTGCCCCCAAGCGTTGAAGTTCCTTTGCAAAACGAGTCATAGAGAATCTGTCTTTCCTTGGGCCGGAATGCCTTGGATGCAATAGGAAAGCCTCAGTGGACAACTTGAATGGAATGTTGGAGAGATCAGCATCCCTATTAGAAGCAACTTGCTTGACTGGTTCACTAATTTCCCCACAAGTGAATCGTGAGAAAGGGGAAATAGCCTTATGTCCTCCAGAACCAACATTTGAGTACTCTGGATAATTCATATGCACGTTTTTTCTCCACTTTAGGTTAGTGTTATGGGACAATCAGTAAAATCCTTGAGGTACTTTACACTCCAGGTCTTGTTTTGGGCAGGACAAATATGCAAGTTGTTTCTTTAGAAAATATTGCTCTTACTACCACCAAAGTAGTTAGCATTGAGGCTATCACCAACTTGCAGGTTTTAGTTTGGTCAACAAGCTTTGCTCATTTAGAGTAACGTTCAAAAGTTTTATACACCATCATCCATAAACATAAAAATATAAATATTTATTTTTATTCTTGAATTGATCTTCAACTTGCTTCCTTGTGTTATGTCATTTCTCATCCGCTTAAAGAACTTTGCTTTGCAGAGTTGATTTACTGTTCATTATAATAGCAAACTCCAGCTCCTAGCTTTTTATCATTGAAGAGGTGGAATGTCTTAATGTGTAGAAAGATCATTATGTGTGCAATGTATAACATAAATCCTTTATGTCCTACAAATAGGTTAGCTTGAAAGCATTTACTAATAGATATTATTATTGGAATAATCATATATTGACCACATAGAGTTATTATAAGACAGTTGAAGGTAAGTGGGAGGTCATTAGATATAATTAAAAAAGATGTAGGGGTAATGGTAATGACAGCTATATTAATTTTAATAAGGGTTTCAAGATATATTTCTTGTTGTTTAAAATAATATTTTAAATTGTTTTGCCAGGACTATTACGTGACATTTGGTCCCTCAAATTATTTATTGAATTCCTATTTTTCTTCAAATTTTAACTAAATTCATTTTGGTGATCTACGCATCACTTCTTTTTCATATTGCAGTTGAACCATGATATCATACAGTGAAGGTAACTTATCATCATATTGAGATATTATTCTTCAAACAAAGTTTAAGAAGAATTAGTATATGACTCAAATAAATTTTAAGAAGTTTGAGGATGAGCAGTTAATTGGCTAAATGCGAAAATCCAATATAATAAGTATACTAATATTTCTCATGCCAACATTTCAAAATACGATATCTTGCTACTTTGAAATATCCAAGATTTTCTCTGATAGCAAATTGTTGGAGCCCTAGAATTTAGGGCTTATAGTTATTATAGATATGTTTCAATATACATTAGAAGCCTTAGGTTTGAGCATGCAAAGATGTGAATTCGTGTAGAAAGTGCTAGGGTTGGCTAAGCATTGTAAACCCTAGTTGGCTGAGAGAATGTCAGAGGATTTTAGGGATGCTAGAAACCAATCAACTTGAAAATACTAGGAGATGATGGAGGAATGTTTAAAAATTTGATTTTTGCTTGGTTGTCTTTTTTCCAAGGATTTTTACTTGCATAGATGATGCCAAAATTAATAAAAGGTCCTTCAAAACTATTTTAGGCGGACAACATATAGGGCTATTTGGTAATAGGATTTATGTCGGATTTGAGCAAAATTTATGCTACATCCTACCAAACAGGATTTACACTACCGTTCAAACTTACGGCTAATTAAACCAGTCGTTTGGTCTTGTTTGCGGTAAATTCCGGATTTATTAAATCCTACAGTTCTGCGTATTTAATATTCCACCACATGCGGGAGAATGGGAGAACGAACAGAAAAGTTGGCTACGAGCGTCAAGTTGTCTGAGGCGCCTTAAATCCTGATTATATTGCCAAATAGTTCCGTAGGATTTAACAAGATTTAACATTTTGATTGATCAACCAATTTGATTGAGAGGGAATTAGGATGTTTCCTAATCAAGAGGGAACTATTTAGGAAGGTTCTTAACCAAAAGGAATTTGTTTAAGAAATTTTTTAATTACAATTAGGAGGGAATTATTTAGGGAAAGAGAAAAATCTAAGAGAGAATTATTTAGGGAAAAGGGGGAGGAATTAAGGGGGATTGTTTAAGAAAGTTTTAATTACAATTGAGAGGGAATTAATTGGGGAAATAATCTGATTTCAAATATGAGAGGAATTTATTTAGGGAAAGGGAGGAATTATGGGACCCTATTTAAGGCTAACTATGGGATGATTTCAGCGGAGGTTTTTGGGAGTTTGTTGAATTTAGTTATTTATTAGGTTATTTGGGCTCTAGCCGGCAGGTAGGGATATGGGAGAGCTAGATCTTCCTCTCTAGTTGACGATCCAATTGTATCTAGCATTTCTCTTTATAGTTTTTTTTATAAATTTTTTTTTGGGGCTTTCTTCTTTCCAATTTTTAGTGTTTCATCCGCTAATTTTTTTGGAAAGTGCATCCACTTTCAATCAAATTGGTATCAGAGCCTATATCCGGGTACCTATGGTGGAAAGAAAGGTAGCAGTGTTGATAAGGGAGATTGGACAATCGAAATCTAATTTTGTAGAAATGATTTCAGGTTTCGAAAAGCAAATCAACCATCCTTGAGAACATCGACTAGAAATTTTCCATCATGGTGGAGATAATAAACAGCTACTTGAGGGCCAAACCCAACAAATAATATCGGAGGTGAGGGCATCGTTGACCGAACAAGAAAATGGGAGAAACCCTAATATAGGGATAATGAGGGAGAATCAGGAGGTGCAAATTTTGGGCGAAGAAGAGGAGATGCCATCTTCGAAACCACATCCAAGGAGGGGAAATGGTGGAGTAAGATTTCTGGTAGAGCTGTAAAGTTTGGAAGGAAAAGAAGATGGGGAGGAGATAGAAGCATCAGGCATGGTTCATCCACTCCTGCAGGAATATTATGAGGTGTTCCAGCCAGTTCATGGGTTGCTTCCTCTGCAGGAACACAAGCATGCTATCATTTGGAAGAATGGAGTCTCACATATCTGTGTTCGTCTGTACTATTCTCTCCAACTTTAGGAGGATGAGATTGAGAGATTGATCAGGGAGATGCAGGAGGCAGGCATCATTCGGCTTAATGACAAATCATTTTTCAATGTAGTGTTATTAGTCTAGTTCTTCAACAACAATTTCCTTCGTTCCACCTTAAGGAAAAGGTGACACTTTGGAAGGGGAGTATTAATGGACTGTCCGATTTGATTGGGAGGGAATTAGGAAGTTTCCTAATCAAAAGAGAATTATTTAGGAATGTTCTTAATCAAAAGAGAAGCATAATACTAAGTTAAGTGTTGCGGAGATGAGGATGCTTAAGTGGATGAGTGGCTTTTCTCTTAGAGATAGGATGCGAAATGAGCATATCCGTGAAAAGGCTGGAGTAGGTCCAGTGGAAGATAAGATTAAAGAGAGCCTCCTTAGATGGTATGGTCAAATTAAATGGAGGCCTTTCGATGACCCAGTTATAAAAGTTGAGATTTTAGATTTGACTTATGTTAAGAAAGGTAGAGGTAGACCTAAAATGACTTTGTTAGAAAATATTAGAAATGATCTTTCTTTATTAGATTTAAATGAGAATTTGACTTTTAACAGGACACAATGGTGAAAAATGATTCATGTAGTCGACCCCACGTACTAGGACAAAAGCTTGATGTTTTTGTTGTTGTTGTTCTTAATCAAAAGGAAATTGTTTAGGAAAATTTTTAAGTTCAATTGGGAGGGAATTATTTAAGGCAAGAGATCTACTTTGAATTCAAAATCTAAGAGGGAATTATTTAGGGAAGAATGGGAGGAATTAAGGGGGGATTGTTTAGGAAATTTTTAATTATAATTGGGAGGACATTAATTAGAGAAATATATCTAATTTGAATTCAAATATGAGAGGGATTTTGCAAGGAAAAGGGGGCTGCTTTGGGAGGGAATGATGTAATCCTATTTAAGGTTAACTACAGAGTGATTTCAAAGGAGGTTTTTTGTCAGTTTGCTGAATTTAATTTATTCTGAGGTTATTTGGGCTCTAGCTGGTAGCCAGGGATTTGGGAGAGTCGGATCTTCCTCTCCAACTGAAGATCCAATTGTATCTTGTATTTCTCTTTATAGTTATTTCAATAAAAATTGTTTTGGGGTATTCTTCTTCTCAATTTTTCGTGTTTCATCCATTGATTTTTTATGAAAAGTGCATTCACTTCCTATCACATTTATATTGCCAAACGATTTTTAGAATTTATCTTTAGTAGGATTTACTAAATCCGTATTTACAAGATTTACTAAATCCTATTCAAGTTAAATCCTACTTGTTTCCAAATAGATACGTTGGGTGGATTTAAACAGCTAGAGATTTTTAAGGGTAAGGATACAACAACACAACATCAAGCCTTTATCCCGCAATGTGGGGTCAGCTACATAAATCATTTTTCTTCATTGTGTACTGTTAGGAGTCAAATTCTCATTTAAATTTAATAAAAATATATCATTTCTGATACTTTCTAACCATGTTTTAAGGTCTACTTTACCTTTCTTAACATAAGCCAAATGTAATGCATCTTCTCTCCTTACCGGGTCATCAGAAGGCTGACATTTTATGTGACAAAACCATATATGGCGACTCTTTCTAATCTTATGAGCCACTTGAGCTACTCATTTCTAATGAGGACTATGGACTTAAAACCACTTGGAGATTGTGAAGAGATGTTTGTAGCTTATATTTAGCATTTTTTTTGGAACTTTCAAATGGTTCAAAAGAGGGCATTTCTGAAACTAGGTTTGGTTCGTGTAGTCTAGACTTATCTTGGTAAATTAAGCATATATTTGTATCTTCTTTTTCCTCAAAGGAAAAGGTAGGCATCTTGCAGCGAATGTTGGGGAGGAGATATACATGAACAAAATTATAGCAAAAGAAAATAAATATTTTTAGAAAATATGGCTTTTATTACTCAAGTTTTCTAATGAACCATCATCCATAAACATTAATATATAAATATTAAGTTTAATCTTGAATTGACCTTTTGTCTTTGACCCTTTCTACTTCTGCTTCCTTTATTTACTACATTATAAATTTATTATAGTATTTACTTGAATGGTTTTGTGAACATGCAGGGAACTTTAAGCAGTTGCTATTTACTTCGGCTAGGTTATGCTTCGCATTTCTTATGTATTGTTTCAGTTTGTTGGGTTTACTAGCAGCTCTTCTAATACTGCCCATATTAAAGAAGAAACGTAGTATCTTTTTGAACTCATGGTCATTGCTATTTCTCTCACAAATTTTTAATTTATTTGGAATCTAACCCAAAACTCTTTTAGCTTGTGGTATGTAGTGGGGTTTGGGGATTCTTGTTTGATTCTTCCACGATTTTTACCCGTATTCATTTTAATTAGTATCCCTGTCTTTTGCCAAACTTCATTGAAATTTAAAATAGTATCTGTTCTCTTTGTACAATCTCTCACCGAACTTTTGCATTTTTTGTTGCTTGTTATATTCACTACGAACTAACTGAACTTGCTGTTTATCAGAAACAATAATGAAGAATGCTTATTTCAATTTTATCTGTGCTTTTTTCTAAATATTTCAGAGGAACTTCTATCTTCATCCTCTTTTTGTTTAGTAGCATGTATCTTTTCATAACATGGCATTCAACACTCCAGGTCCAAAATCCTCTAAACATTAAATATAATGGAACAATTCAAGGCCTGAAGTATATTTGGAGAACCGAGGGTTTCCGAGGATTATTTAAAGGAAATGGTACTAACTGTGCACGTATCATTCCAAATTCAGCTGTCAAATTCTTCAGCTACGAGCAGGCATCCAGGTATAATTTCTATGTACTTTTAAGCTCTTCAACCTGAAGATGCACGTAATGCTAATTTTTAGCAATGCAAGCTTTAAGCTACATAATGTTTGTTTCCCTTGTGAAAATCAGTTTATGCTAATTTCTAAGCAGTGAAAAATATATTAGATTTTAAAAATGGAACTAATAAAGCTGTAAGACTAATGTGGGATATTAGCTTTAGAAGACAGTCTTAATGAAAGAGGCAGCTTCCAATCAGTAGATATGAACACACCTAATTCTGGTGATGAGATTTTTCTTTTTTGTGTCCACCTGCATATCTAGTTTTTGTCCACTCATGTATATTTTGTTGCTATGTGCAGTGGGATTTTGTGGCTTTACCGGAACCAAACTGGAAATGGTATGTCCTATCACTATTTAGTAGCTTTAAAGTTTCTGTTTTGGTACATGTCATAGTTTGTAGGGTACTATTACACAAAATTTTTGGTTTTTTATGTTTCTTAATGATTTTATATTTAAAATCTTGAGGGTCTTTTTAGTAATAATGCAATGCCTTTTCTTCCAGATTTTGTGGGTATATTATAAGCATGGTAATTTGGGCAAATATTATTTAATCCCTAATTTTTTGGCCATATTATTATTTAAAACAAGTAATAATTTTATATGATCTCCAATTAAGTTAGTTAATTGTCCTACTTTAATGATTAATTATAAATCACACCCTTTTAATAGTCTAAATAATCTTTTTTAGCAATTTATTATTAATTAGCCTTATTTATTATCATAATTATTTATTAATATATAGTTAATCTATATAATTTTTATTTAACTATGCTTCACATTACTTTTATATTGATTTGTTGTTATCAAGGTTTAAAATTGCGTAACTGCGCCTCGAGGCGGTTTTCGTCCGTGAGGCGAGGCGTAAGCCTCGAGGCGGTCTGAGGCGTAAGCCTCATGAACACAGAATTGCGTAAATGAAAAATTAAGGATTTTAGCAGGAAAATAATAGCAATAATGGAAAATAAGAAAGTAGATGCAATAAAATTATGTCCCAAAGTACAAAAACATAAAATATCAGTTTATCAAAACTCCCAAAATACAAAAAACATATAAAATGAAGTCATATGATCATATCCCATCACAAAATATCAGTCTTCAAGTGAATCTTCTTCTCCAATTGTATCTATGAATGCCATGTCATCTTCATCTTCAACATGGCTCACTTTTCTCTTCCCTGTTCATTAAAAGAAAAGATTATTAGCATATTAATTGGATGAACCACTCATTATCAAGCAGACTGGCAGAGAACATATACCTTTGCTTGCAGAGCTAGAAGATGTGTGTGGTGTGGTACTAGTGGATGTACCCGTTTGATCTGCTTCGCCCCTCAATACATCCACATTTAGATCTTCTACCTGTAAGTCTGATAATGATAAATCTGCCTCATCATCTATGAACCACTCATTATCAGACGACAGATCATCACACACCAACGGGTCCTCATCATCTTTCAACCCCTTATTCCTCAACCTCCTATCTCTTAACCTTTTGTTGTGCATTATGTATACGAGGGAGTTCATTCTGAGTGTAGATAGTCGATTTCTTCTCTTTGTTTGCACCTGACTATATGTACTCCAATTTCGCTCACACCCAGAAGAAGAACAAGTGAGGCCCAACACTCTCACAGCAAAACTCTGTAGCTCAGGGGTGGAATCACCAAATTGGATCCACCATTCAACTGTTTTCAAGAAGAAAATATAATCAAAATTCAGAATATTGAATAAAGTGTATTGCATTTACCAAATTAATTATACCTGGAGACCGTTTAGAAATGGTAGTTTTTGCTGCATTCAAACCAAAAAAACCCTCTTTATTCCGGAACAGAACAAGCTGTAAATCTGCAAGCTCCCTATCTGCCTGCTCCGGTATTAATCTTTCCATACAGTGATATAGACCAAGCTTAACTTCCGGATTTGAAGATTTTTTCTCTGAATATTGAAATTGAGGGTTAAGATAATATGCAGCTGCATGTAGATGTCGGTGTAACTGCACCTCCCACCGAGCATCAATGATATCCCAGATCTCCCTATAACTTGCCTCCTCTCCTCCCAAGTTATGTGCAATCAACTCCTTGGCCTCATCCATAGCATTATAAATAAAACCCATAGCTGGTTTCTTCTCTGCATCCACTAAGCGTAGAACTTGCACTAAGGGTCTCGTGCTCAAAATGGCATAGGTCACAGTAGCCCAAAATTTATCATTCAGAATTATCTTTCTTATCTCCTTTCCCTCACTCTTCTTCCCCCAAGCAGAGTTTAGCCATTCAGTTGATGTAAACATGGCTTCCAAAGGTTGCCTCACCTCCATCAAGCTCTGAAGTGTCAAATAGGAGGTGGCAAACCTACAATGCCCAAATGTTAAAACTATGAACATACAGTTGGAATGATTTACAATGTAAAAAATATGAACATACCTAGTGGTTGCAGGTCGAATGATTTCTTTCTTTGAAAATTTTCTCATTAAGCTTAACACCCAAGAGTGATTGTAGATGAATTTTGTAATCTTCTTCGCCCTAACAAGAGCACTCTTGTGCTGAGGTAAGTCACCAAGATCCTCCAATATGAGATCAATACAATGTGCTGCGCAAGGTGTCCAATAGAGGTGTGTCCTCTTCTCCATCAACATCAAACCAGCTGCTTTGTATGCACTGGCATTATCAGTCACTACCTGGACAACCAACTGCTCTCCAATCTCCTCAATAACTCCATCAAGTAAATTAAAAATAAATGTAGCATTCTTCACCTCATCAGAAGCTTCAACAGATCTTAAGAACACTGTACCATAGGGATTGTTGACAAGGATGTTTATCAAACTCCTACTCTTCATGTCTGACCATCCATCTGACATTATAGTCACACCTGTCTCAATCCATGTCCTTTTAATCTCACCAATGGTTCGCTCGGTGTTCTGCAACTCCTCCTTTAAAATCCAAGTGCGCAACTCATACATAGAAGGTGCTTTCAACCCTCTTCCATACAATCCTACAGACCGCATCATAATGAAGTAGGCAGGCGATGTAGCAACATTAAAAGTTATTGCATTTTCAAAAAAAAACCTCCCAATGTCCATGCAAACCTGTCGCCGACCCTCTCTAGTACCACCTGCAGGGATTATATCTGCTTCTCCTCTATCTGCTCCTTCAGTAGTCATGTACTGATCCATAGGACCCCGTGCACCTCTATTATGTATAGTGGAGGAGGAGCCCTTTCCACTCTCGCTCCCAAAATAGGCACCTTGGTCGACCCTTTCATCAAATTGTTGCTGTTGTAAGTGTTTGACAGTGGTAGTTTTCTTCATGTAAGCACTTATTTCTTCCTTCACATTGTCCGGCACTTTTGCACAAGGTGCTACGTTCTTGTGAGAGCATGATAAGTGCTCCTTCATGCGGGTTACTCCACCCTTCACAACTTTCTCACAAAAGTTGCACTTTAAATATACATAGCTCTTCTCGCCGCCGCCAATGTCAACTTGTACACTATACTTCCAAGAAGGGTCCCTCCGCAATGACGTATTCGTCTTTTCTTTACCTCTAACCATGTCTCCTAAAAAAAAAAACAAATACATTCCAAAAAAATCAAAAAAAACTAAACCCTAATTTCTCTAAAACTTGCAAAAAAAATCCCTAAACTTAAAAAAATACCTAAAATCGAATGTGGAGTACTCCTAGAGGGTGGCCGGAACTTTTCTCTTCGCCGGAGAGGGGCGGCGCCGGCGGGAGGAGCGGCGGGAAGCTTCGGCCGACCGTGCGGGACGCGTCCAGTTCGCGTACAGAGAGCTGGGAGGAAAATTTTTTCGGAGAGGAGGAATGCCGTGCGGGTTCAAGGGGAGAAAAGCCAACATTTTAAGTGGGTGGGGCCGGTTCTGAATTGCGTACGCCTCACCCAGAATTGCGCAATTGCGCCTCTGAGGCGCGCCTCAGTCCAGGTGAGGCGTACGCCTCATCCAGGAACATAATTGCGTAAGCCTCGAGGCGTTTTTGGGTGAAATTGCGCAAAGGCGCGCCTTGAGGCGCGCCTCTAATTGCGCAATTTTAAACCATGGTTGTTATCATATTCAAAAGCTAAATTAAAGGGGAATTTAAACCCCTTATACTTAGAATGAGAAAAGCCCACATGATCATTCATATATTGCCAATTTTGTCTCTGAATATCACATTTCTCCAACCCTTTATTATATGAAATTGATCTCAAATAGCCCTGTTGACCTCTGATATAAAAAAAAGGGGGAAAAGAAATCAAATCCTCACTTGCCCCACCCCATCTCGCACGTCGTCGAAGCAGGTCGCGCGTCGCTCGCACGATCGATGTCTTTTCTTCCCACGACCTTCGCATAAGGCTCGCACGACTCATTCGAGTCGTTAAATACTAAAGGAAATGAGAGAGCAAAGCTCTCGCTGCCTCTCTCCCTCTCTGATTCCTTCTTGCTGCCCGACCGCTCCTTCCACGGCTTCCTTCCAGTCAGTCGGAAGTTGCGACACTTTGGTCGGAAGCAACAACAGGCGCTCGCTTGCCGTGGAAATAACCTCCTCCCTGTCGCGTGCCTCTCCAGCCGCCTGCGTGGCCGACCGACTTCGCCCCTTTGCACGACTTTCCACTCCCGCCGGATCGGAAGTTAGGACATTTTGATCGGAAGCACAAGCAGGAGCTCGCTCGGCCGTGAAGATAACTTTCTCCTTTCTCGCCGCTGCTCCGACTCCGTCGTGGCTGACCGACCTCGCTTCCTCCAACGACTTTCCCTCTCTGTTGGACCGAAAGTTCAACATTTTGATCGGAAGCTACAACAGGGAGCTCGCTGGAAGTGAAGGTAACTTCCTTCCTTTCACGCATTTCTTCGGCCTAATCCGGTAAATCCGTCTAAAAAAAAAAAGTTTTCTTATATTAATTTTGATTAATTGTAATTATTTTTAATTAATTAAATTAATTATATTTTAATTATAATTAAATTATGATTAATTAAAAAACAATTTCTAATTAATTATGATTAATTAAATTTAATCATAATTAATTATATTTTTTTAATTAATTATTGTTAATTATAATTAATATTAATTAATTAAAATTAATTATTATTAATTATAGTTAATTAAGATTTAAAAAAAAAAGAAAAGAAAGAAGATGCTCTCCCGCCTCGGTCCACGAGTCGCCGCCGATCCGCCAGCCGACCAAGGTATAATTTCTGGAACCTAGGCTTTCTTTCTTACCTCGTCCTGCATGTCGAGTCGGCGGTCTGCCTATACACGCTTTTCTTAGCGTGGTGGGAGGGGCAACCGGCGCGACACCTACGACAAGGTAGGCGAGCGAGCCTTGGTTCCAAATCCTTCTTCGAAGTTCGTAACGCACCGGAAAACCACCTATACACGCTTTTCTTAGCGTGGTGGGAAGGGAACCCGGTGCGATGCGTACGACGAAGTCGGGATACACATAAGTACCCGCTTGCGGGGAAACAACTACTTTTTTTTTCCTGCAACAGGTACCGATAGAAGACCCATACACGCTTTTCTTAGCGTGGTGGGGACAAAGAAATTACACGGCCGCGGTGTCCTCGAAAGAGGGCACCTACCATACACGCTTTTCTTAGCGTAGTGGGAAAGGCCCAGTTTCTAAACGGGGGAGACGCCGGGAGGCTGCCGAAATTTCGGGTGAAATACTACTGCACTTGGACCTGTTTTGAACTCAAAAGAACAAAAAAATTTGGACCAAATAAGAAAGAGCAGTGGACTTTTGAACTTGATTGAACATGTGCAGAGGACCTGAACAAATTCAAATGATTTTTAAAGACCAAAATCCAAATGAAATAAAATCAAAGTTTGGACCAAATTCAAATCAGTTTAAACAAAAATGAACCTGCAAATACTCCAGAAGACTTTGAACAATCATTTGAACATACATTTGGACTCAAATTCAAAGGAACTAAGTGTGAAAGGCACTAAAATTGAACAAGACTCAGACTACAGAGGACATAGAACTGAGCTTGCACATTAAGCTCATGAACTTGATTTAAATTGATCCTGAAAGGGCTCGAACTTGAGCCTGGTTTGAGCATCATCGCCCTCTCACATTCAACGCCAGTCAAAGCAACCACCTGAGATTGGTGAAAGGTGGAGATGGCAATGTTGACAACGACCCCCCTACAAGAACTCCTAGAAGCTCGTAGTGGATACAACGGGTCCCTGCAAATAATTACAAACCACTTGTGGATAACAACAGTGTGTACATCGTAAGCATATCGAGCCACTGTGGGCACAAGTACAAATATCTCCTACGACAATCCCTATGATCGTTTGTTGATTGAAAGGGCAATACTGGAGACCAGCAATTAAAGACCCATTCCTACAAACAAATGCAGCCCGACAAATCCCACCTGAGATTGGTGACAGGTGAGCATGATGTAGGAAACAATGGGTCTCCTACGAACAGTTCCAGGTGCTCGTAGTGGATACAATGGGTCCCTGCAAACAACTACAAATCACTTGTGGATAACAACAGTGAGAGTTTCGTAAGCATAGCGAGCCACTGTGGACACAAGTACATCTCCTAAGACAATTTCTACAACCGCCTGTTGATTGAGAAGGCAATATTGGAGATCAGCAATCAAAGACCCGCCTTCCTACAAACAAATACAATCGATAAAACCCACCCGAGATTGGTGAAAGGGTGGATCACCTGAGATTGGTGAAAGGTGGACACAATACTGATGTCAATGAGTCTCCTACAAATACATTCAGGAGGTCGTAGTGAGTATAACAGTCCCCTGCAAATGGCTTCAAACAGCTTGTGGATAACAACAGTGGATATATCGTAGGCACGACGAACCACTGTGGGCACAAGTATGAATATCACCTACAGCAACGATGATCAAAATCTCCAAGTACGCCGGGTACAAAGGCAGCCCGATGTACGAAGAACACCTCTAACAGAAGAGAGGAGATGTTTGAACAAATTAGAACCAAACTTCCTGGTGTTCCAAAGCTTCTTCTTGGTTCTACACATTAGAAGAAAAGCAATTCAGGTGCCCACAAACACCGGAAATAGCAAGTCTACTACGCCGAAGAGCTTAAAAGGAGTTCTTTCCAAATTAAGTAGTCTTTGACTCCAAAATCCAGAAGATCTTTCCCCGGTGAATGAGAAAGGGGAAGTCAATATCAAGTCCAATACTCCAAAGTTCTGGAAGACCCTTCCCCGGTGATTGAGAAAGGGGGAGTCAACATCAAAATCCAATGCCACCGGATTTGCGACACTAATACAAGCAGACAGAAGGCGTCTACGATCTACAATGCAACGCCACCGGATATGCAACATTCGTACTAGCGGACAGAAGGCGTCTATAAATACTTCCAAAATACCCCTGCACATGCACTAGAAATTGTATACGCATGGGTACACAAAGGGGTAAAAGCAATCATACAACCCGCATGGGTCCCGGCAAGCATGTTATTGGTACACACGTGACGTTTAGGGATGCTGCGCGGGTCAATAAGTGAATTCAGGTTCGAACCTGATCCTTCTATACGGATCAACAAAAGTCGACAGGGTTCGAACCCCCAAACAAATACAAGGCTGTGGCGACCAGCCGACCAATGTATTTGTTTCAATACATTCATATTAGGCCTTCACGGCCTACAACAATATGAATTAACTAACAAAGGCATGAAGCCTATAGAACCCGATCCTTCTATACGGATTAATATAAGTCGACAGGGTTCGAACCTTTAAACGAATACACGGTTGTAGTGACCGGTGTATTTGTTTAAATACATTCTTTTTAGGCCTTCAATGCCTAAAATCAAGAAAATTCATAAACAAAGGCACAAAGCCTACGAGAAACCCGATCCCCTACCGATAAGTTGATAGGGTTGACAAGGTTCAATCAACAAATGGAAATGACCCCAAACACCCCGAGGATGGCCGTGTTGAATGCAGATCTCAACCGGAGGGGTTCCCAAATGTTTTCAAATGACTCCCAAACATCCAAAAATCTAAAGCTCCACCCAAAACCCCAGAAAATTCCAAAATTCTCAAAAATCTCAAAAATATTTAAAATTGAAATAAATCCATCAATATCTTAAATCAAAATACATCCACCCTCCGCAACAGTTTGGCGGGGCCGATAAATTAAAGTTTACTTTAGCTCACAAAGAGCTAAATGCCTAGTCGAAAATATCACTAGGATCCATTCTCAAACAGTCTCCTGCCATTAAGGACGTGGTACGTGTCCTCTAACCGGCGGTCAACCGCCAAATGGCATCGCAGGATAAACGGTTACAACGACCCGGGGCCCTCTGAACCGAGTGGTTTTGCCGCCAAATGGCACCACGGATACCGGTTATGGCCAGAGCCAATACGCTCCTTATTGGCATCAAATCCTTGAGATATGAATCAATAGGATATGATTGATAGGGCACAAAGCCCTCTGTCAGTTAAGGTGGATTCAAATTTGTCCCCTTAGGCAAATATCCCTCCAGGTCTACAAGGTCCCCTTGGACGAAGCAACCCATGGCTGCCGACAAGGATCCTTCTGTCAGGTTGGGTCGACTACCTCCTCTGACTAAGTAGACCAGGGACCACGATGGCCCGGGACGACGGAACCATGGGATCTTGATCGGGCCCATCATCCATTCCCCCACCATCCGCTTTAAGTGAACGATGGTGCAATTTCTATTTTAAATATAAAATTTTCCCAAATCTTCCAAACTAAATTCTTCAATTTCCAAATCCAATTTCTACAAACATCCTAAACCTATGCTGCTACTATATGCCAGATAACACGTATGTTCTACATATCTGATTGACGACTAGCCTTAATCGAAAGTTCTCTCTCGTGATCGGGAGGGGTAATTAACTATAGGGGCTTGCGCCTATAGGAAACCAGAACTCAGATCATAAAGTCCTCGCAAAATGAGGGCGAAATCTCTGGGTAGTGTCTTATCTACAAACCCATCTGCCTTCCAAAATTTACCCCGGAACTTAATTCCGTTAAAACTCCCTCGCTCGAATAAAAGAAGAAATCGCGCGGCGGGGAGGCCGGGGCCGAATTTTCGGAGCCCACAAGCCCCTTAGATAAAAAATGAATGCAAGTTAGGATGCAAAATTAATCACTTTTTAGGCTCTCTATTATTCAAAATTGATCGCAATTTAGTTCTTGAGGTATTACTTGGTTTTGTATAGTTGAGGGGTTAAATTGGAGAAATATGATATTGAAATGCTTAATTTATCGCAAATAAATAATCGGCAAATTATTTTGAGCTTTTGTACCTAATTTAAATTTGCTTCCAACTTTAGTGCATGAGTTCCAAAAATAGGATCGCATTTTCTTTCATTATAATACAAATGTTTGAGCTCAAATACACAATTACTTGAACTAAATTATGCTACTGAGATCCAAGCACTTCTCGACATTTTCCTTAGAACAAATTGCCCCTAAGTGATGCCTCAGTTAAATCAAGTACAACCCATTTTATGTTTATTTAATCTACTTGTGTAAATATAATGGAAGATTTATTTATTAAGAACATGCTAGTTTAATTTATGCCAAAAAGTTAAGTTATTATTTTAGATAAACTAAATAAAACAATGATAAATTATTGTGAAGCTTGAGAAGAAGCTTCTTGATGGGCACAACATAGCTAGCAAGTATAAAATTGATAAAATAAATAGTGTCTAAAAACTAAGATTTTGCTTGCATAAAAAATAGTGCAAAAATATACTAGATAGGGAATTCGACTTTATATATCCCATCATAGCCTAAAAAATATGCTCTTGTATATTCTCTTGTATAAATATATCTGAAGTTTCATTCAGACTAAAATTCTCTTTCTATGCCTTTATCCTTGATGCTTACGAAGGAGGACATTTCACCCTTCGACACCTCAACGTTCAAGCACGATTCAGACATGGTTTGAGCTCAAATTTTGCTCAAATCTTGTTCTTTGTGCTTTGCTTTTAACAACATTATTTCTTAGAATAAGATGCTCTTGGGTTGCAAATCTGTTTGTAATTCTCATGAAACAAAAAAAAAAAAAAAAAGGATGTTGCCAGATTCTTGAAGATGGCTTCAACTTTCAATTTTTTTTTATAAATATTTTGCATGTGTCTATTGTTGGAACTTTTAGTTTGGCGATTAGAAAAGTAATAATGAATAGCATTTACTATATGTTTAGAGAACGTCTCTTACCTTGTAGAGTTTTGTAATTGATCTACTTATTAGCAACTCGATATGTTTATGATCTGTTTTATAGATCTGTGTGATATAACATTTTTTCTTTGATTTCGTTTTTCCTATTCAAGATATTATCCTATACGAAGCATGACGACAATATGGAAATAGGGATAAGATTTACCACACAGGATACATTGTCAAGATATTTGTATTTAGTAATATAAATAATAAAAATGGTTCAATATTACGAATCCGATATTCTATATGTAATGTATAGTTGTAGGCACCTAGAAAGACTAATAGAAGTATCATATGAAACTTACCCATAAAAATGGATCTTATATGCAAGAGCATGTGAAGTTAGCTAGAAATTATTCTAATAAATAACAAAATTCCTATAAGATAGCTAATATACCAGTATCATAAGCCATTTTGTACTAGTATCAGTATTATCATAGTTTTAAAGACTTGGATTGGTATTACCTGTTGATAGGAAATACTTGAGTTCACAAGAAATCCGAACGGATTTACTAGTTCGCAAGCAACCCTAGCAATAATTGGCTCAAAATAGCGAGAAGAAACAAGAAACTTGGATAAATCAAACTAGAAACGATAGATTGCGATAGCGTAAACAAATCAAAGCGAAACTCAAAGCAAGATACAATTGATCCTCAATTCGAGAGGAGGATCGTCTCTCCCAATCTCTAGATTGTAGATCTAGAGCCCAAGACACTAAGGAAATCTCCAAAAGAACAAACAATACCAGCATGCCCTAACCCTGGCCTCTTATCATCTTTAAATACCTCATTCCTAATTCCAAGCTTCTTAATATAAATTATTTCAAATCGCTCTCTTGCATGAACCGCCCCCTCTTTCAATTTGCCGCCCAAGGAGGTGGGACCCACCCACTTAAACGTGGGTTTCAAGAGGAGGCGGTTTAGTCTGCTTCCTGTAGGTCCAAATTGGCCCTTCCTGGGCCGGTTTAGGCTGCTGCGTAACAATACCCCCTTCCCAAAGAATCATCTTGTCCTCAAGTTGGAAATTAGAAAATTGATGTTTCACACTCTCATAAGGTTCCCATGTGGCATCGTATTCTGGAAGGTTTTTTCCACTTGATTAACACTCTTTAGCTCTCTCCTTTTTGGCGAACCCCCATCAACTCTAAAGGTTCCAGAATCACGTCTAAATCCTCCGTGAGTGTCACCGGTAACTCTGGGCTAGTTGTATAATCTCTAATGGCTCTTCCCAGCTTGAATACTTGAAAAATCGGATATATAGTCGTTGTTTGATGCAATCAAAAATTTGAGAGAGGGACCCAAATTTTTGATCACAAAAACATTACCTTTCTAAGAACAAAATAAAGACATAAAATGCTTAAAAGAACACAAATACTATAAAACACAACTTTATATAATAAAAACGACTTACAAACTTTTGACTCAAATGACACTTACAATTTGGACGCTTACAAACTTTGACACCAACAAAATGACACCCTAAACTTGCTTACTTTGAGAAGAGGGATACATGTGAGGTGGCACTTATGGATAGAAGAAAGAGATTAGGAGACGAGACGAAGGTTGGAAAGAGCCCGCAGGATTCCCATAGGAGGAGGGGAAGAAGATTGGAAAGAGCCCGCAGGATTTCCAAAACAAAAACCTCTCAGGTTTTCTCTCCAAAAATAACTCACATCATCTTTCATATTCTCCTAAAAACAGCCACAAACATCAATATTTATAGGCACAAAAAGGGCAGCCAAACAGCCCAAATATTAGGGAATATGGAAGGTTAAAAGACACCTAGAAGAAGGCTAAAAGACACAAAAAACTGCAGTAGAAAAACTGCATAGAAAACAGTAAAAAGCTCTTGGAATTCCTCCCAAAACAGCCACCAAAAACTGATCCAATTCTGTCCAAAAACTGTCTAAAAACAGCCCCAAAAAGAACTTCAATTCCCCAAGAAAAGCCAAAAGACTTCCCTGCTGAAATCCCAAGAGACACATCAAAAATCCAATGAATAAAGCCACGGAACCAGCCAGCACAAGCCACGGTTTCAGCACAGGAAACCAGGAGGCGAATTGGAGTTCCAATAGGAAATTAAATCACGGTCAAAAAGAGGAGTCAGAGCAGTAAATTAGGCAGCCACCCGAAGAGGCAGCCTCAAACCCGAAGAGCAGCAGCCCGTGAGAGAAAAAATCCAGAGAAGAAAAGCTGCAGAAACTCCACTCCAAGAAGAATATGAAAGAACAAATTCCACTCATCTAATCTAGCTCCCAAATATTAATTTTATAACTAAACATCAGCTCATAATGAGCTACTCTTCTACTAGATATTAATGAGCTTGCACCAACTAAAAATTCAACAACTAAAGCTCAAAATCGAAAATAGCCAAGGCCCATATGAAACCAACAAGCAACCCAAAAGACAAGATGGAAGATGAAAGGATAAGATAATGAAGAAAAGGAGAGGGGAAAGATGAAAAGACACAAGGCAAGAAATTACAAGAAAAACTCAACTTGTGTTGACCCCCCCCCCCCCCCCCCCCCCCCCCCCCCTAGCATACATCATTGTTTGTGGTAATTTCAAGCGGTATGCTACTGCTCCTATTTTCTCCAATACCTCATAAGGTCCAAAGTACCTAGGGGCCAGCTTCTCATTCCGCTTATTAGCTATTGTCTTCTACTTATACGGTCAGAGCTTCAAGAACACCCTCTCCCCCACTTTAAACTGGATGTCATTCCTATACCCAATTAGCTTGTTTCTTCATAATCTGTTGAGCTCTCAGCAAATGTCTCTTCAACTCTTCTAGCACTCGATCCCTCTCCTTCAAGTACTCATCTACTGAAGAAACTGGAGTACTGCTACTCCCAAAGTGCACCAAGTGGAGAGGGTCCCGTCCGTACAACACTTTGAATGGGGTCATCTGTAACGTCGAGTGAAAAGAGGTGTTGTACCAATACTCCGCCAATGATAGCCACTTAGCTCATAGCTTGGGTGCCTCTGACATAAAGCACCTCAGGTAAGTCTCCAAGATCCTGTTGATAACTTCTATTTTTACATCCGTCTGTGGGTGGTATGCTGTGTTCGTCTTCAAAACAGTTTCCTGTAATTTGAACAACTTCCTCCAAAAGTTGTTGAGGAACACCTTATCTCTATCTAATACTATCGCTTCTGGTACTCCATGTAGTCTGACCACCTCTCTAATGAAAATTGAAGCATTTGTCACTGCTGTGGAGGGGTGTTGGAGGGGAATGAATTGTGCATACTTGGTCAGCTTGTCCGCCACCACAAAAATCACCGTGAAGCCTTCTGAATGGGGAAACCCATCTATGAAGTCCATGGATATCTCCTCCCATACTTGTCTCGGTAGAGCCAATGGCTGTAGTAGTTCTCCTGGTGACATGGCTAGTATTTGTTCCTTTGACATATCTCACATCTAGCCACCATCTCTTCTACATCTTTCAGCATCCCCTTCCAGTACAGCTCCGTAGCTAGCCTCCTATATGTCTTCTATATGCCTGAGTGACCCTTAACAGCGCTTCCTTGAAACTCCTAGAGTAAGTTTGGGATATGAATCAAGGTCCGGGGCATCACCAATCTCCCATGATATAGTAGTTTGTCCCCCTCCAATGAGTACCTTGGATGGCTACCCTCTTCCTTTAGTAAAGATGACCTAATATTTCCCAAACCTTCATCTTTAACACTTTTTTTTTTGATGGCCTCCCAATTAATCATCAAAGGAACAGATAGTGCTCCTGTCTGCAGCTCTCTCATACATCTGGACAAGGCATCTGCCGCCTTGTTCTCCACCCATGGCCTATACTGAGTTTTAAAATCGTACCCTAGCAGCTTAGACAGCCACCTTTGATGCTCCTCTGTCACCATCCGTTGTTCCAGCAGGTATTTCAAGCTACACTGATCTCTCCTGATAATGAACTGCCTCCCCAGTAGGTAGGGTCGCCACTTATGGATGGCCAAAATAATGACCATTAATTCTCTTTCATAGACTGACTTTAGCCTAGCCCTAGCGGTCAATACCTGGCTGAAATAGGCAATGGGCCTACGACTCTGCATAAGCACTGCACCTGGACCGTATCCAGATGCATCTGTCTCCACAATGAAGGTCTGAGTGAAATCTGGCAAAGCTAGGACTGGTACCATAGTAATCGCCTTCTTCTGGCTCTCAAATGCTGATGTGTCCGCCTACCCCCATAGGAACCCGTCCTTCAACTATTTAGTGAGTGTCCATGCTATGGTGCTGTATCCCTTTATAAACCTTCTGTATTACCCTGTCAGTCCTAGAGATCCCCTCATCTCCTTCAAAATTTTTGGCACTAGCCACTTTAGCATTGCCTTGATTTTGGATTGATCTTTTGGCACCCCTTCTTTTGATACAACATGGCTCAAGTACTATACATTGACTTATGCGTAGCAGCATTTCTTCAAGTTGGCCCTCAGCTGGTGCTCCAGTAGCACCTCTAACACCTTTTTCAAATGCTCTCAGTGCTCTTCTGTCTTGTTGTAGACCAGGATGTCGTCAAAGAATACCAATATAAATCGTCTAAGATAAGGTTTGAAAACCTTATTCATAAGTGCCTGGAAAGTAGTGGGAGTATTGGTGAGGCCAAAAGGCATCACCAGGAACTCATATTGTCCCTCATGAGTTCTAAATGCCATATTGGGTACATCCTCTTTCATCCGTATGTGATGGTAACCTGATATCAAGTCTATCTTGCTGAAGATCACTGTTCCACTCAATTCATCTAACAACTCGTCAATGACTGGTATAGGAAACTTGTTAGATACAGTTTTCTTGTTGAGTGCTCTATAGTTCACACAAAAATGCCAGCTGTCATCCTTCTTTTTCACCAATAGAACTAGACTAGAGAAGGGACTGATGCTAGGTCTGATAATTTCTGCCTCCAAAATTTCTCTAATCAACTTTTTGATTTCATCTTTTTGGAACTGAGGGTAGCGATAATGTCGTACACTGATGGGTGACACTCTCTCCCTTAATATGATGGCATGCTTCTACTCCCTCTGCGATGGCAATCCCCGAGGTGGCTGAAACACCTCTTGAAATTGTTGAATAAATGGCTGAATGGACAGGGGTATGTCCCCTCCCTCCAATCTAGCTCCCTCTAGACGGTGCAACTCCACCAAATACCCTCCGCCAGCCAACTGTATATCCCTCACCATCGTTTTAAGAGAAACCATGGATTTGGGTAGCCCCGCATCTCCCTTAATCACCACCTTCCTTCCGTCTACCGTCAACTCCATCTTGAGTGCTCCCTAATTCACTTTGGTGTCTCCCAAAGTTTGCAACTATTTCATCCCTAGGATGACATTTGTACTCCCAAGCTCTAGTGGAAGAAAATCTTCCCTCACCTGCATCCATTGGATCGTCAGTCGCACTCCTCTGCAAATCTCTTGGCCTTTCTCCACTGTCCCCGTACCCATCATCATCGCGTAACTATAGGTATCTACCAATCTCACTCCCAATTGGTCAACGATCTGGGTGGAAATGAAATTGTGAGTAGCCCACTATTAATCAACATCATCACCTCCCTATTCTCTATCTCTCCCTCACCTTCATCGTATGATTCATAGTGAATCCTAACACTTAGTTCAAGAAAACCTCGGCCAGATCCAAATGCAGCTTCTCCTCCATCTCCTCCTCACCTCCCTCAGTTTCCTTGTCGTCGCAGACGGTGATAACTTGAAGAGTTTGGTCCTTGTACCGATGCCCTGGTGTGTACTTTTCATCGCACCTGAAGCAAAACCCATTAGGCCTCTTCTCCTACATCTCTTTCTCTGTCAGCCGCTTGAAATTTCCCCCACTTCCTCTTAGACCTGTCTTCTCCTTGGTGACTTCTCGACTCCCTCCTGTTGCAGGACCTTTAGGTGCTAGATGGGTGGGCATCTTCCTGTAAGTCCCCTTGTACTGCTACTCCTTGCTCCCCTCTCCAGATTCCTCTGATTTTCCACCAGCTAGGCCAACATAATGGCCTCCCCCAAGTCACGGGGCATCATAACCTTCACTGTTGCTCCGATCTCCTCCTTCAAACCCTTCATGAAATTTTCTTCCAATATTGTATCTGATAGTCGCTCCACCCTACTAGCTAAGTGTTCAAATCGCTCTTGGTAGTCTGCCACTGATCCTTCCTGTGTTAGAGCAAAGAATTGCTCATAGAAATCTCCTCCCCGATCAGTTTGGAAACGTTCTATTATGCAATCCTTGAATTACCTCCAGTTCCTAATAGGCCTCCTATGGTCTCTCCACTGATAACACCAGGGCTTTCCCTTCTAAGCACAAGCCCGCTGCTATCAGCTTCTCCTCCGTCAGCCCATTGACGACGAAGTATCGCTCCACTTTATAAATTCACCCATACGCATCTTCTCATTTGAATATGGAATCTTCAACTTCATCATCTTCTGGTCGCCACCATTCCCCCTGATTCTTCCATAGTTTCCCCTCTCCCAAGTGCTAGGCCCTCCCCATATTACTCGGTCTTCCCTTGTCCTGCCATAGTCCAAACCCCTTCGAAATCCCCCCTTCTTTCTTCAAAATCAGGATCTCGGTGGCCATAGTATCTCTCCTGGCGCTCCCCATATCACCCTCTTTCTTCCCTCTGTACAGGCTCCAGATTGGGCCTTCTTCTTTCTCTTTCCATGATTTCCACCTCATCTTACTCTCTACAAATTTCAGAATTTGTACTTTTTCCTTCCATCCCTTTTGCCGTAGAAGACGCCGTTTGGTTTTGAATTTTCAACATTTTCTTCATCATGTCTCAGAGATCGACGACTTGTCCCTCCATGGAAGAAATCCTTTTCTCCACCATTGTTTTGATTTGATTCATCTCCCCTTCAAGCCTTTCCTCTGAAGCATCCACCTTTTTGGCCGCCATCACAATCCGGGGTTTGTAGATTCAAAAATTTGAATTTTGAAGTAAAAAAATAGCAACTTCCTCTTTTTCCGGGCAAAAAAGTGCTTCTGGAATTTGCCATAAACAACCCTCCACCAATCCCAATGCTTGCTCTGATACCAATTTGATTGGAAATATTTGAGTTCGCTAGTAATCCAAACGGATTTACTTGAGTTCGCAAGCAACCCTAGCAACAATTGGCTCAAAACAGCGAGAATAAACAAGAAACTTGGATAAATCAAACTAGAAACAATAGATTGCGATAGTGGAAACAAATCAAAGCGAAACTCAAAGCAAGATACAATTGATCCTCAATTTGAGAGGAGGATTGTCTCTCTCAATCTCTAGATTGTAGATCTAGAGCCCAAGACGCTAAGGAAATCTCCAAAAGAACAAACAATACCAGCATGCCCTATCCCTAGCCTCTCATCATCTTTAAATACTTCCTTCCTAATTCAAAGCTTCCTAATATAAATTATTTTAAATCCCTCTCTTGCATGATCCGCCCCTCTCCTCTCCCTCAATTTGCCGCCCAAGGAGGTGGGACCCACCCACTTCAACGTGGGTTTCAAGAGGAGGCGGCTTAGTCCGCCTCCTGTAGGTCCAAACCGGCCCCTCCTGAGCTGGTTTAGGCTGCTGCGTAACACCGATTTGACTTGTTCAACTGTGAGCTGATGCTCTTATTAGTTTGCTCTAATCTTAAAAATTATTTCTATACTTAATTGATTGGAATCGGTCAGAATTGACGGTTGAATAGTTTAGATATTCTAACAAGTTTGACCCATATCCGATTTTTATTTTTGAACTTTAAGTTGAATATTGCTTTTATTGAAAGTTGAATATCTTATGAATAATCAAAATATTGTCTAAAAATTTTTATTTAGAAATATATTCAAAATATTAAAATGTGAAGTATCCTGGTTTAGAATATTATATATTAGATTAGTAAAAAATTCATTATTACATAATCAAAATATTATGCCAAAGTAAAATAATTAAATGCTTTTTATATCATCTAGTTCAACTCCCGGTTCAACCTTTGAACCTTGAATATCTTGCTATCCTTGTTCAATGTCCGGTTTAGTTTTCAATACCTTGGCTAAACAATTGCCAACCCCACGTAGCAGGATAAAGGCTTGATGTGGTTGTTGTTGTTTAATTAAAACAATGTTGGATACTAAATCTAACTATTTTTTATTATTAATTGGTTCATTTTTTAATGTTGGATAGCATGTTTTTAGAAGCAATGAATTGGAATGACTTAATGCGCAAATTATTAGTGTTTTTGAGAAGCAAATATGGTTTATAACCACCTTGTTCACCAGTACGTTTTTGATAGATTTATTATTACTTGTGAATACCTTCAAACTTCTCATTTACTGCATATAAATTCGTATTTTTGTGGGGATGCCAATAAAGATTGTGGGCAGAACATTAGTCCATTGCTATCATTCCATGTATGGATTTACCTTGGTTTTACGGTTTAAAAATATTTTTAAATTCTTGCTAGAAGGGATTAGAAAGCCTCAATGTGCAAGGTGTTGCATTTATAGAAGTTTCAAAAGCTTTATCAACTTAGTTAATCGCTGTTCGTAATAATCTTGAATGAAAGTGAAGATTTCGTGATTTCATCTGTTTTGCCAGCTTCTTGTTTGAAAGGAGATTGTTCTTGATGATAGCACATTTATCCACGTTTATATGAGGACATTTTCTTGCTCCGCGGACAGTCTTGTTGGTATTATTTAATATGCTACATACTGACATGCTGCTATAATTCACCCTAGTTGCCTAAGTAGAAAATTTCATGATGTTAGTTTTGTTGGCATTCATTTATACTATAACTTGATGAGTAATGAACTTGTAAAATGTGATGAATCTGAATTGTTGCTTTTTTTCTTTAGAGGATGCACAGCTTACTCCTGTATTGCGTCTTGGTGCTGGAGCATGTGCTGGGATAATTGCAATGTCAGCCACTTATCCTATGGACATGGTCAGAGGCAGGATCACAGTCCAGGTATTGTTCCAACATTTTGTTATCAATTTGTTTTGGGTGGTTTAGATTATATTGAGTTTCTCTTTATTGTCTTTATAATTTTGTTAAGGGAATTAATTTGTAGGTATTCTAGATTATTTTTAGTTTGTATTACCTTCTGTGGTGCAGACTGAGAAGTCTCCTTATCAGTATCGAGGGATGTTTCATGCATTAGGCACTGTCTATAGGGAAGAGGGCTTTCGAGCACTGTACAAAGGCTGGCTTCCATCTGTTATTGGAGTTGTAAGTTCTCTCCGTTATGTAAAGTTTCTCATGGATTTTTCCTGTACTTTGAAGTGCCCTATTATGAATTACGCTTTAGCTAGTTTCTGGTTTCTCTTTATTTATTTATTCAATGAAAGTTGCGGAACCAAGTCTCCAACTTATTCAATTAAAAACATAACAGGGAAAACATTAACCCTCACTAGATCACTTTCTGCGGAAATTTTTCACTGAATAAAATTTCTTTTGAATTCTTTTTGGAGCGTTGGAGGGTTGTTTTTGTTGTAGCATGATAATGAATTCTCTGCACCAGTTTTCCATTCCAAATAACCTAAACTTTCGTAATATTTTTCATCTTTTTAACATGAGTTTTTAACTTGTTTACTATTGCAGATTCCCTATGTCGGCCTCAACTTCGCTGTATACGAATCTCTGAAGGAATGGTTAGTTTTATCTAAGCCATTTGGCCTTGCTGATGACCAAGAGCTTAGCGTGGCTACAAAACTTGCATGTGGAGCAGCTGCTGGAACAGTTGGACAAACTGTAGCTTACCCTCTTGATGTTATTCGGAGAAGAATGCAAATGGTGGGTTGGAAGGATGCTGCTTCTGTTGTGCGAGGTGATGGCAGAATTAAAGGACCACTGGAATACTCTGGAATGATCGATGCTTTCAGGAAAACAGTTCGCCATGAGGGCTTTGGAGCTTTGTACAAGGGCCTCGTTCCAAACTCCGTGAAGGTTAGTGTTCTACTCCCCGTTTGACAGGCCAAAGTTCTTTCTATTACCGGTATATGTAGTTTTGTGATATTCTTATATAACTATTCTATAAATGAGATTTAAATCTTATTTTGATGAGATTTATGTACTTAGCAAATTTATCTGCGCCTACATGGAGAAAATGTTTTGACCTAAATATATTTGAAGTGATTTTTTATAATCATTGAATTTTCTTTGAAATAGATGCGTTATAGACTAACAAATTAGTTATTGTTTTATATTCTTCTCAAAATAAATGAAATAACAAAAAAAAAAAGACTCATCTTAATTAAATTTTATTTAGGACACCCTCAATCGTATTTTTTCCACTTAAGTGTCGTACTATATAATAACAAATGGACAACAAAAAAAGAGATGACAATATCCACTGATTATTCCAAATAATATTATATTATCTAAATTAAGATAATGGCTATTTACATTGCATTTATTAGATGGAGCTGTCAACATTGAATCAAATTAATATTGTTATTTAATTGAAATTTGGTGCCCTTTTTTTACTGAATAACAGGTGGTGCCATCAATTGCTATAGCCTTCGTGACATACGAGGTCGTAAAGGATATCCTTGGCGTCGAAATGAAAATTTCAGAATGAAATGGGGACTCCTATACTGCTACTTCTTTAAAGCATGGGGGGTCCTTATTTTTGTTGGCGAATGACACGCGGGGCAAAGTTGGAGGCGCTGGTTTTCAAGGAACTTTAGTTGATATACCAATTGATTGTAGTAAGATATTCAGAGCTGCACGAAATTGGTTTCCACCTTTGACCTGAAGAAATAATGAATTCTGTAAACGGCAGAAGAGGGTGAATTTATGTAGATTACTCGCATCCTTAAACTATTTATTTTGTTGTTATCTGTTGTCATCAAAAGACCGTTTTGTACCTATTAAATATATTGGTTGTCGCTGCTCCGCGCCATCATGTGAAATCTAACTTGAACTCTAATATTGTTTGTTATAAGGTTACTTTTCATTCAAATGAATTGGATTGAATGCAAATGGATTTTACGTCACAAATTTAAATCTTGCCGTCTGGTTTCATTATAATTAACACATATTTTAGATTTATTTAGAAAATACGGATGTAATTCATTGATAATTTTCTATTTAACTATAGTAAAATAAGACAATTTTATTAGATGAACATTGAAACTCATTTTTTATTTTAATGATTATCGAGAATTTATTTTCTCATTATCTATGTAAACAACATTTTCTAACAAATAAGTGAGTAAAAATTCATTTCCATAATGTTCATTAGCCAAGTTCATTTTGTCTTTGAATTCTTTCAAGCAAAAAAGCGCATATTTTCTTTTGAATAGAATGAAGCTCTCTTACGTACTAGTAAGGACCTCATGATCAAAATAAGCACAAGAACCCTTTATCCGTTGAGGATAATTGGCAACTGCCTCAGCTGGGGTTGGATAGTTGAGTTTACGTAATAATAGTCTATGAATGACTATCAGAATATTGTATAGTTGATCCCGCCTTAACATTGGCCAAATGTGATGAATAAGTCTAGTAGATAACTGAAAACTAACTTGATTATTCATATACATTTTTTTAAATCATGTGATTTCACATATATCCTCAACAAATTCAATTGCATTATCTTCGTAAAGAAAAAAATATTTGATTTAAAATCTATTTAATGATCCATTCATATCTGACCATACAATTTTAACGAATCTTGTTGCATCTTAGTTTTTCAAAATTATGTCTTTATATCATGTGAGTTTTTTATGATACCAAAAGATTATTATGTTGATTACTATTTTTCTTAATATATATTGGATATATTTTATTTATGTTATTTGTGTGTACCAATGTTTTAGAAAAATCATACTCTAGACAGTTGAAGACTTTAAGACAGATTAGATTAGGGTTTATTGTAATTAAAGTCTATACTTTTTCTAATTTTCTTAAGTTTGAGAGAGTGTGATTGTAATTGTGTAACTGTGCATATACACACTAGGGGAGTGAGTCAAAACTTATATTTTTAAAACTAATAGTACTGTATAATTCTGGAATTGTACTAGATGATTTGACTTGAGTGTTCCTCCATTACGGAGTTAATCAAATCATGCCTTGGAAATTTTCTTTGTACTGTTCGTACTATACAAAGTTGGATTCATATAGACGATGTCTATAGTACGAAATCAATTCGTACCAGTTCATCCCAAATGAACTCACCATTTTATGAACTGATCGTACTATACAAAATGAGTTTCGTACAAATGACATCCAGACTGCAAAGTGGGTGCATACCAGTTCGTCCCATACAAACAAATAATTTTTTAAACTATTCGTACTGTACAAAATTAGTTTCGTATAGACGATGTCCAAAGTATGAAATTGGTTCGTCCATGTTTGTACCATACGAAGCATGATTTGATTTAACTAGTTCATACTGTACGATGTAGGGTTCGTACAGACAACAACCAGAGCACAAAATGGGTTCGTACACAATCATACTAGACAAACTTGTTCATTTTTGAATATTTTGTACAATACGATATATGCTCGTACATACAACTAGCATAGTACGAAAATGGGTTCGTACAGGATCATACATGGATTTTTGAACTCTTAGTATGTATGAAGTACGATCTTAATGTATAATCCAAAAACATTCAACTTGAAATTTTTATCTTTCTGAATGTTTTTCTTGTCCTACATATTTAGGAGTCCTAAAAACTAATTCACTCTAACTTCTACTGTGAATTTATTCTGAGAGTGCACTTGGAAAGTGTTTTGGGAGAGTGTCTTGGGATTGGAGAGTGAGAGATCATTTAAAAGGGATTTATGAGGGCATTCACAAGGTTGCTCGATGATGAGGATCACTTGCTTGTTCTTCAAAGTTCTTCCCTACTTTCTTGAAGACTCTTGAAAGAAGATATTCAAAGGGGGTCCGGTACTCTGCTGTCAGCAGGAGTGTAAAAAAGGATGTTGGTACTCTACCGTCACTAGGAGGGTAAAAAAAAACGATGGTACTCTATCGTCACCAAGAAGGTAAAAAAAGATGTCGGTACTTTGCTGTCACTAGTAGGGTGAGAAAGGACGTCGGTACTCTACCGTCACCAAGAGAGTGAGAAAGGATGACAGTACTCTGCTGTATCAGGGTTGGTGAAAGAGGGGTTATTGTAAGGGCTTCTCCGTCTTGCTATGGGAGCAAAAGGATAGTCACTTTTATATAGTGTAATACCTAAAGAGGGAGTCTTTAGGGAGTGGACGTATGTCTAGTTGAACCAAACCACTATAAAATTATGTTTTCTTCTATATATTTTTTACTACATTTTTATTTTTTTCTGCACATTTTTTTTTGTGGTTCAAAAATTTATTTTGAGAAAGTTTATCATTTTGGATAAGATCTAAAACTAATTTTTTTAAATTACCAAGAATTTTTCAATTACCAATTCACCCCCTTCTTGGTTAGCCTCGGGACAATTGCAATAGGTCTAATAACCTATTCAAATTTTCAAGTGGTATCAAAGCTTACTTTCAAAAATTAAGATTTAGACAACTTTTTGAAAATGATCGTGGCTATATTTGGAATCTATAACATACCTGAAGTATATTCTATCACTAGACCCCCACTATTTGATAACATCTCTTTCGATTTTTGGAAAGCACGCATGTCTATTTTTCTTCAATCGCTTTATTATCGCATGTGTATTTTAGTACAAGAAGGCTACACTAGACCAATTAGACTTGTAGATGGAATTATAACTAAAACACTGCTTACTGATTGGACAGTAGATGAAAAAGAATCAGCTTAGTTAAATGCTAAGTGTTTAAACAGCTTTTTTTGTACACTTAAGTCTGAAGACTATATACGAGTCTGAATAAGTATAATTAGAAAGAAAATTTGGGATAGACTTTGTATCACTTATAAAGGAACTAATGAAGTGAAACAATCAAGATTGAAAATTATACTACACGATTATGAACTTTTTTGCAAGAAACCAAATAAATCAATTATTGACATGTATACTCGTTTTATACAAATAGTCACTTCATTATATGCTTTAGGTAGGGAACTAATTAACTCTAATAAAGTCAATAAAATTCTTCATTGTTTGCCTACTGCTTATGATACAAAGGTAACTGTTATAATGGAGTCAAAAGACTTAAATGTTTATTATATTGGCAATTTGCTTAAATCACTAATTGCTTACAAGCAATGAGTGACACAAAGACATATTGAAGCATGTGACAAGCAAAAGGAGACAAATATTTATTTAAAAGTTGATGACTCAAAAAGTGATCAGTCTCATCGTGAGGATAAAGATGATATTGCCTTAATGATAAGACAATCCAGAAGTTCCCTTAAGGGGAAGCAAAGGAGACGTTATCAATGGAATAAGAAAAAGTTCCACAAAAATACTAAAGTTTTTAATGATGTAATTTGCTATGAATGTAGGAATTCTGGACATATCAAATCTGATTGCTTGAATCTCAAAGCTAATCCTAGCAAGGAGAAGGTTTAGGAGAAAACCAATGTTAGGAAGGGCAAGAAGAGATTACAAAGAGTATTCTGGGTGGACTCAGCTTCAGATTCCTCAGAAACAGAGATAGTGGAGGAAGTCATAAACTTGGGTTTAATAGCTAACAAGCTTGATTAGGCAGATCGAGAGGAGGTATATGACCTAACCTACAATAAGTTATTTGAAGTTTTTGAAAAAAATTATACTGCATATAGGAAACTCAAAAAGCTGCATGTTAAGTTAAACTTAGACTTTTTAAATTTATAAAAAGAGCATAAAATCCATAGGAATGATCACACATTGATTGATAGCAACCACATGACATTATTGAATGAGTTTTATGATTTGAACAAAAAGTATAAACTTTTGAAATCATCTAATACGAAACTTGAAAATAATTTTAAAGTGTTAATGGAGGAATCAAAATAAAGGGAATATGAGTTAAAATTTGATAATTTAACCTTAAAAAATACAAACTCATATCTTGTTGAAAAAGTAAATGCCATTAATGTTGGAAGGACACCCCCTACACTTGAACAATTTTATAATCCTGACTAGAAGTGCATAGATTCAAAACCTAGAAAAAGATTATATAATGCACATAGATTGGTAAATCCTTTTCTTGGAGTTAAATATTTTTCCTGTGAAATGATTGGGCATATCTCACACACTTATATAATTCATAGTAAAACTCATCTAGTGTGGAGACCTAAGATGCATAATTTAAGGCATATTAAACATGCATCTAGATTATGAAATTATGAATGCGCCAAGAGGGAGGGGGGGGGGGGGGGGGGGGGGGGGGGGGTGAATTGGAAAAAATACTGCAATAAAAAATTCTAAACAAGAATTCTAATATTTTTTATGTTTTTAAAATTTAAACAGGAAAATTTAAATAATGCGAAAGTGAGTGCTTGGTATACAATTTGCAACAACAAATTTCACAACGATTTTCACCACGTAATTATAATGAAAATAAAGTACAAGCAAAAATAAAAACCAGTAAAGGAAAAATCACACCAGAGATTTTATAGTGGTTCGATCACTTGACTTACGTCCACTCCCCGGAGTCCTTCACTCCGAGAATTTCACTACTAAACAATAGTTCTCATTTTGTCCGCTCGGCAAGGTAGAGAAGCTCTTACAAACCTCACTTTCACCAACCTGGCATGGTTGAGTGCCAAGCGCTTTGTCACCCTCATGGTCATGGAAGCATACCTTCTTATTTTTCTCCCTCCTAGAGAAGACAGAGTACCTTAGAGGACACGGATGTAGAAGAGTCTCCCCCTTAGAGAGCCTCCTACAAGATCTTTGCGGGCCATAGGAGGAGAAAAGTGTAGCAAGCTTGGAGCAACTATGTGATCTCCCTTACACTCCTCCCTCACTAAGTCCACCTTCTCCTTCCTCTCACAAACACTAAATTCTTCTCAAGAGCTCTCTCCTAAGGAATTTCTCTCTAATCACGTTCCTCTCTCTCAGTCACATCACAAAAAAATAGAAGTTTTGATACTTAAAATGGAATAAAAAAAACCCTAAAAATTTGAAATTAGTCGTTATTATCGTACAATATGGTCCAATATCGTACAGTACGATTAGTACAAAATGGCCTTTGACTTGGTATGAAGGTTTACGAACAAGCCAAAAATTTTGAATACCATCGTACAGTACGATATAAACTCGTATCGTATGATATGTGAAATTATTCTGTTCATACAGGAAGAATGCTATGATGATGAAACTCATCATTGTACATCGTAGGGTACTACCTACTTCATACAGTATGATTAGTCAAAATCAAGGGATCATACAGTACGCAGTCCAGGACGATAAAAAATAGCCTCGATTGATCGTACAGTATGAACGATATCGTACAGTACGATAACCAATCATAAATTAATCCTTGATTTATCCACTAATTATAGGGTTAATTTAAGTAAGTATTCAAAATAAATTGTATAGTATGAATTGAGTCGTATAGTATGAATGGTTATTAAACTTACTTAAATTAATCTAGCGGCTAGGGTTTTTAATTAGTAACACATCATATAGTACGACTTATTCACAGACAGTTGTTTTAGCCAGATCAGATCGTATAGTATGATATAAACTTGTATAGTACAATCAATAGAAAAAAATCTACATTTTTAAACCCTCCCCCCTATATGTGTGTATGGTTGCTCAGTCTTATATACAATTCATGGCCAAACTCAAGAAAAGAAAAAATAAAAGTAGATAAAAAATTACAATGTTATAAACTCACAAGCTACTCTACCCAGTCTTGAGTCTTCTTGTTGTCCTGAGTAACTCGTGATCTCCCTAAAATATGAGTACTTGCATATAAGAGCAAAAATCAAAAGTATTCAATGAATAGTAATTCAAAGGATATTATTTGTTATTACCAAAATCTCAAATAATGGGTCATGGATTGCAACAATCTTCCTCTTTTTGATGATGTCAAATAATATTGGTTATAAGAAAATTTGCATGGCATTTTTTTAATTAATTAAAATATCATGAAATAAACAGGAAAAGAAAAATGCATTTCATTGAACTTAAACATAATTAAACATAAGCAAAAAAAAAGAAAAAAGAAAAAAAAAAACATAAGTAGGACATACTGACTACAACAGACTTCTCCCCCTCTTGACATCACCAAAAAGAGGAGTCACAAATAACACTAAGAAAAGCAGCACAAAATAGATATACTTCAGAAAGGAGGATCCTGATCACTTGTTGGTGGAGGTGGTTGTGGTTGGAAATATTGGTGGATTGACTCGAATTGGCGATCAATTGAAGTGAAGCATTCCTCAAACCATCACATGTCTTCCTTATGTTATTGATGTTGTTCTTGTATGTGAGTGTCAAGATGACTCTGGAGTTGGTCGAATTGTTTGACCAAGTCATCGTGAGGGTAGGCTGCTGCAGGTTTTCAGGGTGGTGCACATCGTCTTGTGGAACAGGAGCAGCTTCTCCTTCTTCTTCATCAAAGTCTTATTCTTCAGGCTCTTACCCCCGATGAAATAGAATAAGGAAAGAGGCATCCGTATAAAAAATTGGGAGATTATTGGGTTCACCAAGATAGATTAATTAGTATTTATTTTGAAGGATGTAACCTATATGGTGGCCAAGAGCTAGATATTGTTTCTTACGAGTGGTAGAGAGGCAAACGAAGGTCATGTTTCAAATATAATCAATTATCAAATCTGCCTCATCAAATTTTGTGTTTGACATTATAAGGTAGGTAATGACCGATAAGATTTGGGTCATGTGGATTCAATCGTCCTCTTTGGGTATGATTGAAGTTAGAAGGACATGCTGAATAATTCGAGCATTTCAGGTTAAGGATTGAACAAGAGGCTGGTGTTGATAGAAATATACATTCTTAAGGACTAGATTTGCAGCACTCCAGTCGAAATCTTTTGAGAGGAAGGAATGAGCTCGAGGGCCTTCAGTAGATAGCCCAATATATTAGGCGATGTCAGCCTTAGTGATTTCTATGCGTTGTGGCAGACAAAAGAGTGGAAGGTTAGGGTGTCGACAGTGTAGGTTAGGTTAGCTAGGAATTTAAATAAGAGTTCTGAATTATACGGGAAAGCCAGGTTAAGGAGGAATTGGAAAGTGGTGGATGCGAAGAGGTTCATTACCTTAAAGTTTAAAGCAGCTTTATTTAACATCTGAGAGGGTGTAATTTTGCAAACCTTATATTTGCGATAGGCCTCTTCATTTTTGGGAGTCAAAAAATGGTCATTGGGATGACGAGAGGAAGACGAGCTTCCAACGATGATATGATCGCGCTTACTAGAGCTTGACATTTCGTGAAGACAGGTTATACTAAGTGAAGTGAAGGATGAATGAGTGAAACAAGCTTCAGATGTGGCGAATTTATAGAATTTTGGACATATCGTAAAGTACGATCTGGGATCGTACATTACAATGGGGCAATAATGTTGTCTAACTGACCAGTTCAAAAAAGATGGTTAACTCGTACAGTATGATGCGTATCATATAGTACGATCAGAAGGATTTTGATCATCCCGAGGGTCGTCGGTACGACCTTTGATGAAAAGTGTCATATAGTACAAACAGGTATTCGTATAGTATGAAAAGGCTATTATATAGTTCCAACTACCTTTAAGTCATCCTCATCGATTTCGCTGATGTGGATCGTACAGTACAAAGAGGAGGTATCGTACATTACAATGAGTCATAAATGTCGTAACGAACGGATTGATGACCATAGACCTATATCATACAGTACGATGGTGATCGTACAGTACGATCAACAGAGATGATATTTGAGTCTAGGTTATGATTTCTGTAGTTTTGATAAATCGTAAAGTACGATAGTGGATCGAACAGTATGATAAAGAAAATGTCAATCTTTAATTTTTGTGTAGTGAGTGTGTGATGATCAGGAACAACCTTAGAAGAAATTTTTTTTTTTTTTCTTATTTTATTTTTATTTTGTTTTGTTTTTTTTTGTTTTGTTTTTTTGGAATTATGCATTAATGTTTATGACTCCAAGTCTTATCCTCAAAGTGCTAAAGGTGTCATAGGCTAGTGGTTTAGTGAAGATGTCTGCCAATTGATCTCCTATAGCTATGTGATGTAATTCTATATCTCCTTTAGCAATATGATCTCTTATGAAATGGTGTCTAATGCCTATGTGTTTTATTCGAGAGTGTTGAACTGGATTTTTAGAGATGCAGATTGCACTTATGTTGTCGCACATAATTGAGATGATTCCTACATGTAATCTAAGATCAAGAAGTTGTTGTTTCAACCATAGTGCTTATGCAACACAATTTCCTATTGCAATATATTCTACCTCGACTGTGGAAAGGGCTACTGAATTTTGCTTCATACTGGACAAAGAAACTAAAAAATGTTCTATGAATTGGCAGGTACCAGAGGTGCTTTTCTATCTACCCTATATCTTGCAAAATTAGAGTCTGAGTACCCTAAGATTTCAAAGGAAGTGTTGTGCCTAGGATACCAAATTCCTAAGTTTGGGGTGCCTAGTAGACATCTAAGGATTCTTTTGACAGCAGTTAAGTGAGACTCTTTAGAATCAGCTTGAAAATAGGCATAGAGGCACACACTAAACATTATATCCAGTCTACTAGCAGTCAGGTAGAGGAGAGATCCGATCATTCATATATATTTTTTTTGGTCTACTGATTTTCTATTCGGGTCTTTGTCTAGTTGAATTATAGAGCTCATTGGAGTGTTCATGGGCTTAGCATTATCTATTTTATATTTTTTCAGAACATCCTTGATGTATTTTGTTTGGCTAAGAAATATTTCATTATCCATTTATTTTACACTAAAGCCAATAAAGCAATTAAGCTCTCCCATCATACTCATTTCAAACTCATTACTCATTATTTTTGAAAATTCATCACATAAATTTTTATCTAAAGATCAAAATAGAATGTCATCCACATAAATCTAAACAATGAGAATTTCATCTTTAACCTTTTGTAAAAAGAGTAGTGTCCACACTACCCTTTACAAATCCTCTATCCACTAAGAATGAGCTAAGTCTTTTGTACCAGGTTCTAGGTACTTGCTTCAACCCATAAAGTGCCTTGTTTAATTTGAATACATGGTTTGGAAATTGTGAACTTTTAAATCTGGGGGATTGCTCAACATAAACATCCTCCTTGATTACCCTGTTCAGAAAAGTACTTTTTATGCCTATTTGATATAGTTTAAAACTTTTAAAGCAAGCAAAATCTAAGAACACTCTTATGGCTTCTAGTCTAGCTATTGGGGGCAAATGTTTCTTTAAAGTCTATTCCCTCAATTTGGTTGTACCCCTTAGATACTAATCTGGCTTTATTTCTTATTATGGTTCTTGAGTCATTCACCTTATTTTTAAAGACCCATTTTATTCCAATTATACTCTATTATTTAGGTCTCTTAACTAACTCCCAAATATCATTCCTAGTGAATTGGTTTAATTCTTCTTATATTGCTAAGATCCAGAATTTATCTTCTAAAGCTTGATCTATACTTGTGGATTCTATCATAGAGATGAATGCTAAATGACTAACCTACTTCCTAAGTCTATGCCTAGTTCTCACATCTTCCGATGGGTCTCCTAAAAGTAATTCTTTAGGATGAGTAGAAGAGTATCTCCATTCTCTAGGAAAATCTTCTTGAGATTTTACCCTTTCTCCTATGGTATAGTTTCTACTCCTTGAATTGCCTATATTTCATCTTCTTCAATTTTAGGTTCAGAGGACTTATCTGATTCATTAAATACTACATGGGTGGACTCTTCTACTTTTAGGATTCACTTATTAAAGATTCTATAGGCCTTACCTAAAGATGAATAACCTAAGAAGACACCCTCATCAGACTTGGGATCAAATTTTCCTAAGGGAAGTTTGCCGTTGATTAAGATAAAGCACTTGCAATCAAAAACATGTAAGTATGAAAGATTTGGTGTTCGACCCTTAAGGAGTTCATAAGGAGTTTTATTCAGCTTCATTATAATGTTCACCCTATTTAGGACGTAACATGCCATATTAACTGCTTCTGCCCAAAAATATCTAGGAAGGGTGTACTCAGCTAACATTGCCCTAACAGCTTCTACCAAGGTTTTATTCTTCCTTTTTGCTATTTCATTTTGCTGAGAAGTTCTAGGGACTGAGAAATTATGCTCTATTCCTATCTCTTGATAGAATGATTTAAATATTTCATTTTGAAACTCTCCAACATGATCACTATAGATTATCAAGATTTTACATCCTAATTTTTGTTGAATCTAAGTGGAGAATATCTTAAATTTCTCAAACGACTCATTCTTATGTGCTAGGAATCTTACCCAAGTGAATCTAGTGAAGTTGTCTATAATCACAAATCCATATTTTTCCCACCTAGGCTAGATGTGTTAACGGGTCCAAATAAGTCCATGTGAAGGATTTCTAATGGCCTAGAGGTGATCACATCTTTGATTGAATGAAAGGATGATTTGATTTGTTTTCCTAGTTGGCAGGCATCGCATAGATGGTCCTTAGCTAAGTTTAACTTAAGTATACCTCTAACTAGGTTCTTTTGAGTGATGTTTCTAAGTGTTTTCATACTAGTTTGGCATAGTCTCCTATGCCATAGCCATGAGTCATCTACTATTATTTTTAAGCAAATTGAATTTGAACTGTCAATACAATCAAGATCTAACATATAAATATTGTTCATTTATTTTTTTTCTAAAACAAGTTTGTTATTTAAACTAATCAGGCATTTGTTAGAAATAAATTTTATGTTAAAATCTTTATCACATAATCGACTAATGCTTAGTCAGATATGATTTAAACCATCAACTAATAAAATATTTTCAATTAAAAAATTCTTAGCATTACCAACAATACCTGTGCCCACCACTTTCCTGGTGGTGTTGTCTCCTAATATTACTTTGCCTCTGGTCCTGGTCTCTAGTAAAATGAACTTCTTCATATCTCCAATCATATGTCATGAGCAGCCACTGTCCAGGTACCACATGCTCTCACTAGATCTTTTGTGAGAGCACCCATATAATTTCATTTAAGGGTTAGATTTGGGAACCCAAGTGAGTTTGGGTTCCTCCTTATGCTTGCATGAATGAGTTGTATGCATGCTATGCTATGATGGATGCAATTTATGTCTCCATACTAGGTGTGTCCTACGGTGAATTGTGTATGTGCAGGCTATGTGACCTAGCATGCCATAAGAGAAGCACCTAAAATCGAGAAATAGATTCACTAACCTATGTGAGTGATGATGCCTCTTCCTAAAGTTGTGTGATGCATGCAGTGCTGTGGGTTTGCTAGATTGGGCTAATGTGAGTGATGTCTTCTCTTTTTCTAGTTCCCTGATTTTTTCTTTAAATGTGTTATTTTAATATGTCAATCCATCAACTTCCCATTTCAATAGATACTCATCATGATCTAACTCCAAATTAAGTTTGTCTAGTTTATCAAAATCCTTTTCTAGTTTAATATGCGTTGTTTTCAAGGATTCATGTGCTTTTATTAATTCAATATGCTTCTTATTTAATGCATCAAACTCATCAAGTAGGGACATATAATCTCTATCCAAATCAGATTTTTCTTTAACTAAGTTAGCATGCTCAGTTTGTAAAGTACTAAAATCAATATTAAGACTAACATGCATCTTTTTCAACTTCCTATACGAGTCATGGATTTTCTCAGAAATAAGTAGTAAATCTTTATATGAAAGTTGACATACCTTATCTTGATCCGATTGATTAAGATTATCGTTAGCCATTAGAAACAAATTTATTACCTCCTCATCTGCTTCTTCTTCTGACGATTCTGAGGCAGAGTCAGCCCAAAATACGTTTTGTGTCTTCATCTTCCCCTTCTTATATTTAGCTTTGTCCTCACCTTTTTCTTTAGCTGGTTGACTCTTTAATTGGGGCAATCAGCTTGGAGGTGACCTGATTTCCTGCACTCAAAGCAAATTATGTCAAATGAAACTTTAGTAGTTCTCAAGCTTTTACGTTTATTCCAGTTATTCTAATGACATCTTTATTTTCTTTTCAAAAAGTTCTCGAGCTATAAGATCATCAAGGCAATGCCATCTTCTTCCTTTGCTGCAGAATTTTCACTTTATGAGTTGTTTAGTTTCAATGCCACCATCCACTCCTTCTTTTCACCTGCATCACTTTTCCTTTGACTCACCCCTTGCTCGTATGCAATGAATGACCCATGAAAATTGTTAATAGAATAAATATTTAGATCTTTAGATTCAGTGATAGAAATAATTTTAGCATCATAGGAATTAGGTAAGCATATAAGAATCTTGTTAACTTTTTTAGAATTTGAAATTTCACTACCTAATGCATGCAAGGATGTCACGATTTGGGTGACCTAGTGTACATGTTTGATATTATTTCACTAGGTTTCATAATCATGCAATAGAATGTTATGTCTAGATTGTATAACTTAACTAGTTCCTTCGTACATGATGTACAATCTATCCCAAATCTCCTTACCAGTAGCATAAGTAGACACCCTCATATAGTCCTCAGATTTTAAAGCACAAAAGAAACAGTTTAAGCACTTCGCATTTAACTGAGCAAAATCCCTATCCTCATTACTACATTCATTAAAAGGTATTTGAGTTTTCACTCCATTCACAAGTTTAAATGGTGCAACGTAACCATCATTGACCAACATCCACATATGATAGTCTATGAACTGTAAAAAAGTAGACATTCTAATTTTTCAGAAATAAAATGGGATATTATAAAAAAGAGGTGGATGGGTAATTGAATAACCCTCCATGGTATTACGATTACCAAAATGAGACATAATCAATTTTCAAGGTTTTCTAAAATGCTATTTTTGAAACCCCACTCTAATACCAATTGAAATTATGAGATGCGCCAAGAGGGCCGGGGGGGGGGGGGGGGGGGGTGAATTGGAAAAATTGTTGCAATAAAAAAATCCTAAATAGGAATTCTAATATTTTTGTGTTTTTAAAATTTAAACTAGAAAATTTAAATAATGCGGAAGCGAGTGCTTGATACATAATTTACAACAACAAATTTCAGAACAATTTTCACCAAGTAATTATAATAAAATAAAGTACAAGCGAAAATAAAAAGTAGTAAAGGAAAAATCACACTAGAGATTTTCTAGTGGTTCGGTCACTTGACCTACATCAACTCCCCAGAGTCCTCCACTCCAAGAATTTTACTACTAAATAATAGTTCTCCTTTTGCCCCCTCGGCAAGGCGGAGAAGCCCTTACAAATTTCACTTTCACCAACCTGGCGTAGCGGAGTGCCATGCACATTGTCACCCTCCTGGCAATGACAGCGTACCTTCTCATTTTTCTCCCTCCTAGAGAAGGAAGAGTACCTTAGAAGATGCAGATGTAGAAGAGTCTCCCCCTCAGAGAGCCTCCCATAAGATCTTCTCGGGCCACAGAAGTAGCAAAGTGCAGCAAGCTTGGAGTAACCGTGTGATCTCCCTCACACTCCTTCTCCCTCACCAAGCCCACTTCCTTCCACTCACAAACCCTAAAATCTTCTCAAGAGCTATTTCCCAAGGAATCCCTCTCTAATCACGTTCCTCTCTCTCAGTCACATCACAAAAAATAGAATTTTTGATACTTAAAATAGGCTAAAAAAACCATAAAAATTTCAAATTAGCAATTATTGTCGTACAGTATGATCCAATATTGTATAGTACGATTAGTACAAAATGGCCTTCATCCTGGTACGAGGTTTATGAATAGGCCAAAAATTCTGAATACCATTATACAGTACGATATAAACTTGTACCGTATGATATGTGAAATACTTCTGTTTGTACAGGATGATTACCGAGATGACAAAAATTCATCTTTGTACATTGTATGGTACAACCTACTTCATATAGTGTGATTAGTCAAAATCAAGGGATCGTCTAGTACGAAGTCCGGGACAATCAAAAATAGCCTCAATTGATCGTACAATATGAACAAAATCGTATAGTATGATAACCAATTAGAAATTAATCCTTGATTTATCCACTAATCATGGTGTTAATTTAAGTAAGTATTCTAAATTTTACAGTACGAATTGAGTCGTATAGTACAAACAATTATTAAAGTTAATTAAATTAATATGGCGGCTAGGGTTTTTGATTAGTAACACATCGTACAGTATGATATCCATTGTAAAGTATGACTTATTCACAGATAGCCATTTCAATTAGATCAAATCGTACAGTATGATACCAAAATCAAGGTGTTAATTTTAAAATGATAATTCATTTAGGGGGAGCTTACAAGAAAATTTGCCTTAAATGTTAACTCAAATAATAATTTTTTTGCCATCATAAAAAAGGGGGAGATTATTGCAACTTTGTTTTTCAAAACTATATTTTTATATCATGTTTGTTTTTTATGATACCAAAATATTATTGTGTTGATTACTGTTTCTCCTAACATATATTGGATATATTTTGTTTGTGTTGTTTGTGTGTACCAATGTTTCAAGAAAAAAATACTCCAAATTGCTGATGACTTCAAGACAGATTATATTAGGGTTTATTGTAATTTAAGTTTTTACTTTTTCTATTTTTATTATTTGAGAGAGTGATTGTAATTGGGTTACCGTGAACACACACACACACACACACACACACACACACACACACTAGAAGTGTGAGTTAAAACTTATATTTTTAAAACTAATCATACTATACAATTATGAAATCATATAAGATGATTTGACTTGAGTGTTCCTCTAGAATGGAGTTAATCAAATCATGCCTTAGAAATTCTCTTTGTATTATTCATATTATACGAAGTTGGATTTGTACAGATGACATCCAGAGTATGAAGTGAATATATACCAGTTCGTCTCAAATGAACTCACTATTTTTTGAATTAATCATACTGTATAAAATGAGATTCATACAGACAAAGTCCAAAGTACAAAATGGTTGTGTACCAATTTGTCTTATATAAAAAGATAAATTTTTTAAATTGTTTGTATTGTACAAAATTAGTTTCGTACATATGAAATCTAGAGTACAAAATGGGCACGTCCATGTTCATACCATACGAAGCATGATTTGATTTAACTAGTTCATATTGTATGATATAGGGTTCATACAGACGACCACCAGAGTATGAAATGGGTTCGTACGTAAATGTACCAGACGAACTTGTTCTTTTTTGAACAGTTCATATAGTAAGATGTTAGTTCGTATATATAACTGACAGAGTATAAAAATAGGTTTGTATAGGATCGTACATGGATTTTTGAACTGCTCGTACATATGAAGTATGATTGTATTATACGATCTAAGTATGTTTAACTTAAAATTTTTAGTTTTTTGAATGGTTTTTCTTGTCCTACATATTTAAAAATCCTAAAAAAATAGGCTGACACTAACTCCTACTATGAATTTCTTTTGAGAGTGCTCTTGGAGAGTGCTTGGGAGAGTGTCTTGGGATTGAAGAGTGAGAGATCTATTAAGAGGGATTTGTGAGGGGATTCAGAAGGTTGGCCAATGGTGAGGATCTCTTATTTGCTCTTCAAAGTTCTTTCATACTTTCTTGAAGACTCTTGAAAGAAGATTTTGAAAGCAAGTCTTGTACTCTACCGTCACCAGGAGGGTAAAAAAGAATGTTGGTACTCTCCCATCACTAAGAGGGTGAAAAAGAATGTTGGTACTCTACCATCACCAAGAGGGTGAAAAATGACATCATTACTCTACCGTCATTAGGAGGGTGAGAAAGGACGTTGGTACTGCTATCACCTGAGGGGTGTGAAAGGATGATGATACTCTACCACACCAGGGTTGGTGGAAGAGATGTTATTGTAAGGGCTTCTCCATCTTACTATGGGAGCAAAAGGAGAGTCACTTTAATATAGTGTAATACCTAAAGAGGGAGTCTTCATGGAGTGGACATATGTCTACTTGGACTGAATCACTATAAAATTCTGTGTTGTTCTGCCTTTATTTTTATTACATTTTTATTTTTCTGCAATTTTTTTTTTGGTTGGAAATTTTATTTTGAGAAAATTTATTATTTTGGATAAGATCTAAAATAAGTTTTCTAAATTACCAAGAATTTATTAAATTACCAATTCATCCTCTCCCCCTCTTGGTTAGCCTTAGGATAATTATAATAGGTCTAAAAACCTATTATAACTTTTAAGTTTGACTAATGCAATGAAATCATAACAAATTGAAATTAATGAACTATCTACAGGCATATATTGTAGTAGCTACTGTGTGTGGAAAGGAAGATAAGCACTACCTCCAAAGATGGAGAGAGAAATCATTCCCTAGTAGTGTTGCTAAATTTTTGTCGGCCCTACAACTTTATAATAAAGGGCTTACCATAAATATATTGATACACTCCATAGGACTACGAGGATTAATGGAAGGTAGATTGATTTTATATTCTAGAGGTTTTTACTATAAGGAATGTAACTTTAAATAGGGTTTATTTTATTTATGAGGATGAAGGTTTGTTAATGGATGTTGCAAATTTGGATTCAAGAATTATAATTTTAATGATAACAACTATTTTTGTTTCTTTTATTTTTCTATGACTACCTTGCCTACTAACATTTCAGGTCCACAAGATCAAATTACAAATCAAACTAGCTTAAGATTGGATAGATTAGGACTAACTCAGCTTGTATTGTACATCAAGTCTCTTTTACCTTTTCTTGAGTCCATTGTTATAATATGGGTCCTAATACTAAATAACCTTGCACACACACACACACTTAGGGGAAAAGTTTTGACTATTTTATAGTTTTCTTTTTTTGATCATATCGTATGGGACGATCCCAAATTATCCTAGATGATTCATTAAAAATAGAAACCTTAATTAGGGCATCCTGGTTAAGGAAGCCATAATTAAGCAAATCATCTTGGACGATATTATCATTGTCCAGGATGATAGGATCAAATTAGAAAGAATCAACCGCCATAACCTTTTAGACATGTTTTCTTTTTGGATATCATCCAGGACATTGTCTTGGACGATGCACTATAATTATGCCTAAATTAGTTTGGTAATTAAGAAAAGCAATTAAGGTTTGATTTCTCGATCATATCAACCTGGACAATCGCAAGATTGTCTAGGACGTTTAGTTAAACAAACCTTAGTTCTTTCTGGACGATCTGAATGATGCTCTAGATGATATGTATTAGTTTAAACTATAAAATTTGGTGTGTTCTTTTTTATTGTTTGTCTGCATTTAATTTTTGTGGCAATTATTTGGTTGTGTTTGTGATTTTATTTGAAGAAAATTTTAATTGCCAATTCACCCCCCCTCTTGGTTAGCCTCGGGCTAATTCACAAGGGCATAACATCCTTCACGAACTTATAAGTGGTATCAGAGCTGGATTCATAAAAATGAATTTTTGAAAACTTTTAAATTTCGATCAATGGCTAACTTTGGTAATTATAATACTGCGGAAGGGTATTCTATTATCTAACCACCTTTGTTTGATAATATACCTTTTGATTTATGAAAAACTAACATGTCTATATTTTTACTATCGATTGACTATCATATGTGGATGCTTGTTAAAGATAGATATTCACCACCAACTTGTGAAATTAATGGCATTAAAACTAAACTTCCTTTTACTAAATGGACTTTTGATGATAGGAATTTAGCATAATTGAATGCAAAATACTTGAACTATTTTTTTTGTGCTTTGAAATCAGAAGATTCTGAAAGTTCATCACAGATGTTAAGCCCTTATGAACTAGTTCCGAGGCTAACCAAGAGGGGGGGGGGGGGGAATTGGCATTAAAAATTTCTCCGAACAAAAACATAATCTTAAATCAAACAAAGATTCACCACAAGAGAAATGAAGTGTGGAAATTAAATGTGGAAGAATAATAAGAAAGAACACACCATATTTTATAGTGGTTTAGTCAACTTGACCTACGACCACTCCCCGGAGCCTCTCTTATAAGTATTGCACTAAACTCAGTGTCTCTCCTTTTGCCCCCACAGTAAGGTGGAGAAGCCTGTACAAACACTCCTTTCCACCAACCCCGGTGAGGTAAAGACCAACTCATTTTGCTTCCTTTAGAAGTAGGCAGAGAACCCAACTCCTTTTGCTTCCTCCAGAAGTAGGCAAAGAATCCAACTCCTTTTGCTTCTTCTAGAAGCAGGCAGAGAACCTAACTCCTTTTGCTTCCTCTAGAAGCAAGCAGAGAACCTTGATCAGTTGTTAAAGTATACCTCTCTCAAACCTCCAAGAAACTAGGGAAGATGACTGGAGAAGATGACTCAGATCCATACTTGAAGCAACCTTTGTGAAACCCCTCACAAACTCCCCCTCATAAGATCCTCTCTCTCTCCCTTGCTCTCCCTCTCCTCTTGGCTTTCTCAGGTTAGGATAGTAGCAAAAGACTATCTTTTGAGATGCTTTAAATAAGATCTACAAATTAGCCCTAATTATCAACTAATCATTAAATATCATCCAGGACGATCTTTCGATCATCCTGTACGACCATTTCAAATTTAGCTCAATCGGCTAGGATGATTTGGAAGAGTCTAGATGATTAGAAGGTTACTTTGTTCAGATCATATAGTATGATAGGATATCATCCTGCTTGATTAGTTCTAAAAGTTCATTAGGGATGTTAAGCCCTTATGAACTAGTCCCGAGGCTAACCAAGAGGGGGGGGGGGTGAATTGATATTTTAAAAAATCTTTTAATCAAATCACGAACTTAAACCAAAAGACAATCCCCCACAAAAAAAAATAACGAGTGCGGAAATTAAATGCATAAGTAAAAATATAGAAAGAACACACCGGATTTATAGTGGTTCGGCCAAACCTTGACCTACGTCCACTCCTCGGAGGCACTCTCCAAGTATTGCACTAACTTAGTTTCTTTCCTTTAGCCCCCACAGCTAGGCAGAGAAGCCCTTACAAAAACTCATTTCCACCAACCCAGTGCGGTAGAGAACCGACTCCTTTTGCTTCCTCCTAAAGCTGGCAGAGAACCCAACTCCTTTTGCTTCCGTCTGAAGCAGACAAAGAACCTCAATCAGTTGCTGAAAAAGACCTCCCTTGGGCCTCTAAGAACGAGGAATGATAATCGGAGAAGATTCCTTGAAACCTTGCTTGGAGCAACCCTTGTGAAACCCCTCACAACCTCCCCCTCATAAGTTCCTCCCTCTCTCTCCCTCACTCTCCCTCTCCTCTAGGCTCTCTCAGCTCAAGACAGTAGTAAAGGATCGTTGGAGCTTGCAAAAACATGAGTCCTTTAAATAGATTTTCAAGAATTGACTTTATCATCCATGATGATATTTCTATTGTCCGTACGATCAATATAAATTAAGCTTAATCAGCCTGGACGACTTGGGACGATTAGATGATTTTTTGTTTATATCATCTAGGATGATAATATATCATGCAGGAAGATAATATATTGTCCTGTACGATTAGTAAAAATCAGGGAATATCATCCTGAACATTTCCCTAGTTGGGAGTCTGGACAAAAATAAAATGACTTGATTGTCTAGGCGGATCTTGTGATCGTCCAGGCCGATTAGTTCAAATCTGCGCAAAATCATCCTGAGCATCGCTTTGAATAGATAATGTACGATTTTTGTCATCCAGGAGCAATCAAGGTTTTTGAACTGATCGCCTTGGCCGATCTTGTGATCGTCCCAAACGTTATTATTGAATCAATCAACCTTAATTACTTTTCTTAATCACTAGATTAATTTAGGCATAATTGAGCCCCATCGTCCAGGCTGATGTCCTGGATGATAATTAAAAAATAAAATTTCCTAAATAGATATGGCGGTTGATTCTTTCTGATTTGAGCATATCATCTTGGCTGATACACAAATCATCTAAGATGATATGCTTAATGACGACTGCCTTAACTAGGATACCCTAATTAGAGTTTCTATTTTTGATCGATCGTCCAGGATAATTTTTGGATCGTCTTGGATGATGTTAGCAAAATAAAAAACTTTAAGTCAGAACGAAAAAGTTCACCCAAGTGTGTGTATGTAGGTTTACTTAGCATCAAGAACCACAAGTATTACAAATAGGCTCAAGAAAGAAAAAGGTTTACAAACTGAGTCGGACCTAGTCTACCAAATCTTGAGCTGGTTCAAATTGCGGTCCTGATCCTATGGACCTAAAATATTAGTTGGCAAGCCAGTCGTAGTAAAAAAAAAGTGTTTGCAATCATCAAAATTTATTTCTAAAAATCAGATACACAACAATCTCACCCTTTTTGATGATGGCAAACACACAAGAAAATTTAAGCAATGAAGATAGTGAACTAGAAGCAGTGCATAAATAATGAACTAGAAGTAGTGCAAATAATAGATTCAAATTTTAGAATAGAATACACTACTCCCCCTTTTGACATCTCAAAAAGGAGGAGGAAAACAGACACAAAGCATAAATTAAACAAACAAAGGAAATTTTTTTAATCAAGGCATGAAATATGAGATAATTTCCATGTGATTGATTTTAAAGATTTGTAAGTTAATGAATTAACATCGTTAGAATCCAAAAAATTGGTAACACCACCGATCCTGTTATCCCTACCTTGAACTTCTCCCAGGGCAAAACTTTCTTTTAAAAATAAAGATCTAAATCAAAAAAATTAATTGGATAAGAAAAAGAAACCCATTCAAAAATTGGTTTTAGATAAATATTTTATAATATAATATATTAAAGTAATTAGTTACGATCAAGAATCCCGAAATCAAGCCTTTGAAAAATTATCAAGTGACACAAGAATTCTGGTAAGATTTAAAATTTTTGAAAGGGAAGGAGCTTGCTTTTGACGGGCTCATTTTATGCCTCTTGTCAATGTAATTGGTGCTCTTTGCACATTTTTTGATTTTGACATCATTGGCCACTTTTTTTTTTCAATTTGGCAATATTGTGCATCTTTTGATTTTGGCATCATTGGCCACTTTTTTTCATTTAATTTTGCAAGCTAGGTCCCTTTTCCAAAATTCTTAAAAGCTCTTAGCTGTGATTATATATTCCAAATATTAGAGAAGAAAAACTCACTCTTTAATATAAGGAAGAATAAATCATAAAACAAAATAAAAAATCATATAATAAATGCAACAATAAGATTTCAAAAAATTTGAAGGTAAAATAAAGACTTTGAATATTATAAATATAAGATTGATTATTGTAGCAAGATTGAAAAGATTTCAATTGCATAGTCCAATTTTTGATTTGAGATAGACTTTTGTTTGGAAAAAAAAATTACACCACTAAATGAAGTTAGAGAAAAAGAAACAATTCAACGGTGTTTCACTTTTTAACTATTTAAGAGGTGTAAAACATTGACTACAAATTTTAAAAAAATAAGGCATAAAATATCAATTTCAATGATGATTATAAAAAATTTAAAGCATACTAAAAATAAAGTAATAAAAACAACAACAAAAATAAATAGAAGAAAAAAAAAAACAACAGATAACAAATCAAAAAATTAGTGGAATCAAGTTCATGCATTTATGTCAATCACACCCACTCTGGTTCTTAAAGTGCTAAAAGTGTCGAAGGCCAGTGGTTTAGTAAAGATGTCAGCTAGTTGATTTTTAGTTTCCATAATGCGTAGCTCAATGTCCCCCTTGGTCACATGGTTTCTAATGAAGTGATATATTATGTCAATGTACTTGGTCCTTGAATGTTAGATAGGATTCTTAGAAATACAGATGGCACTAGTGTTGTCACAAAGGATTAGAATTGTGTATACAGGTAATCTTAAATCCAGAACTTGCTGCTTCAACCAAAGGATTTGGGCCACATAGCTTTCTAAAGTAATGTACTCAGCTTCAGCAGTGGAAAGTGAAACTAAGTTTGCTTTGTACTATACCAAGAGACTAAAGATTGTCCTATGAATTGGCAGGTTCCTGAAGTGCCTTTTCTATCCACCTTACATCCATCAAAGCCAGAATCAGAATATCCAATAATCTCAAAAGAAGTGCTGTGCTTAGGGTATCGGATTCTTAGGTTTTGGGTTCCTAAAAGGTATCTAAGGATTCTCTTAACAGCAGCTAGGTGGGATTATTTAGGATCATCTTAAAATCTAGCATAGAGACAAACACTAAATATAATATCAGGTCAGCTAGCAGTTTGGTAAATTAAAGATCTAATCATCCCTCTATACTTCTTCTAATTAACTGATTTTCCATTTGGGTCCTTGTCCAACTGAACACCTGAGGTTATGGGAGTATTAATTATCTTGGCTTTGTCCATTTCATATTTCTTCAAGATGTCCTTTATGTATTTTGATTGACTTAAAAAAGTTTCATCTTCTAATTATCTTATGATAAACCCTAAAAAGTAGGACAATTCTCCTATCATACTCATCTCAAATTTCTTACTCATTATTTTAAAAAATTCATTATATAATCTTTTATTTGAAGATTCAAAAAGTATATCATTGACATAGATCTGAACAATGAGTAAATCATCTTCTGCTTTTCTCAAGAAAAGGGTGTTGTCTACGCTCCCCTTAACAAACTCCCTCTCTAGTAAGAATGTGCTAAGCCTCTCGTACCAAGCTCTGGGTGTCTGTTTTAATTCATATAAGGCCTTTTTAATTTGAAGACATGATTTGGAAATTGGGAACTCTCAAAACCTGGGGGTTGCTCTACAAACACATCCTCTTTTATTACCCCATTTAAAAAGGAACTCTTAATGTCATTTGAAAAAGCTTCAATCCCTTATCACAGGAAAAGGCTAATAGCACTCTAATGGCTTCTAATCTAGCTACAGGGGAAAAGATCTCCTCAAAATTAATCCCTTCTATTTGGTTGTACCGCTTAGCCACTAATCTTGCCTTGTTCCTAACCACAACACTAGAATCATTCATTTTATTCTTGAAGATCCATTTGGTTCCAAATACACTTTGTCCCTTTGGTCTTTCTACAAGCTCCCACACATCATTCCTAACAAATTGGTTCAACTCCTCTTGCATGGCTAAAATCCAAAACTTGTCAGAAAGGGCTTGATTGATGTTGGTGGGTTCAGTCATTGAGATAAAGGTATAATGGTTCACTTCCTTTCTAAGTCCATGCCTAGTTCTAACACCTTCAGAAGGGTCTCCTATGATCAATTCTTTTGGGTGATTTAAAGAATATCTCTAATATCTAGGCAAGGTGTGTGATGGCTTAACCCTTTCTTCCAGATTTGCATTTTCTACTCCTTAGGTAATCTCACCTACTCCTTGGGTTTCTACCTTATTCTCCAAAATTTCACCTTCTCCAATTTCATCTACATCCTCAACTCTACTCTTCTTAGGATCATATTCATCAAACACTACATGGGTAGTCTCCTCTACCACCAAAGTCCTCTTATTGAACACCATAAAGGATTTCCCCACACTAGAAAATCCCAAGAACACTCCATCAGATTTTGGGTGAAATTTTCCTAAGTGTGACTTCCCATTGTTATGAATAAAAACCTTACAACTAAAGACATGAAGGTGAGAAAGATTGGGTATCCTATCCTTAAGGATCTCATAGGGTGTCTTATCAAGTTTGGGTCTAATATTCACCCTATTCAACACATAACAAACTGTGTTTACTGCTTCAGCCCAAAAGTATTTTGGAAGTGAATATTCAGCAAGCATGACTCTAGTGGCTTTAACTAAAGTCTGGTTCCTTCTTTCAGCTACACTGTTTTGCTGAGGGGTCCTAGGAGCTGAGAAGTTGTGACTAATCCCCTTGTCCTCGCAAAAGTCTCCAAATCTCTCATTTTTAGACTCTCCCCCATGGTCACTATGGATGGTCAAGATCTCATAATCTAGCTTTTTTTGAATCCAAGTAAAGAATGCTCTAAACTCATCAAAAGACTCATTCGTATGGGACAAAAATCTAATCCAGTAAACCTCGAGTAGTCATCAACAATCATAAATCCACAGACTTTCCTCTTAAGCTGGCAGTGCTAATGGGTCTAAACAAATCCATGTGAAGGACTTCTAAAGGTCTAGAGGTATTAATGTCCTTAATGGAGTGAAAAGTGGAGTGGACTTGTTTTCCTAATTGGAAGGCATCAAAAGGGTGGTCTTTTAAAAACGTAAGGTTGGGGACACCTCTAACTAGGTCTTTCTGGGTCACTTTCCTAATGGTTTTCATACCGGCATGACATAATCTCCTATGCCACAATAAAGAATCATCAGTAGCAATTTTTAAGCAAAATAAAGAAGTAACTTCAATATTATTTAAATTAAGCATGTAAATATTGTTGATCCGCTTTCCTTACAAAATAATGTTTTTATTTAAGCTTATGATGCAAGTGTTTGCCAAGAATTTTATGATGAAGCCTTTATCGCATAGCTGACTGATGCTGAGTAAGTTGTGTTTCAATCCATCTATAAGCAAAACATTTCAATCAAAAGGTTCTTGGAGTTTTGAATTATACCTGTGCCCACCACTTTCCTAGTGGTGTTGTCTCTAAGAGTGACCTTGCATCCAGTCCTGGCCTCCAGCAAAACAAATTAATTAGCATCTCTAGCCATGTGTCGTGAGCATCCGTTATCCAAGTACCACATGCTCTCATGAGGCCTTTTGTGAGAGCAAACCTAGAAAAAAATCAAATGTCAGATTTAGAAACTCAAACAAGTTTGGGTCCCTTCTTATGAAAAGAAGAATGCAATGCATGTGTGTTATGTTGTGAATCATGCAATTTGGGTCTCCACACCCAATGTGTACTACGGTGAATGGTGAAAGTGTGTAAGATGTGTCCTAGCATGCCACATAACAAACATCTAACACCAGGAAAAAGATTTCTTAATTTATTCGGGTAGTGGTGCTTCCTTTTAAAGTTATGAAATTCATATACTGGTGGTTTGTTATTTTCAAGCATTTTTAGATTTTCTAATCTTTTGCATTCTTTTTCTAAATTGGCATGAGATAATTTTAAGGAATCATATGCATCGGATAAATCAGTATATTTTTTGTTTAATGCATCAAATTAATCAAGTAAAGACATATTATTGTTATCAATTTGGGAGTGATCTTTTAGAAGGATTTCATGCTCTTTTTGTAAATTTAAAAATTCCAATTTTAGACTAACATGTGATTTTTTGAGTTTTCTATATGTTGCATGAATTTTCTCACAAATTATAACAAATTGATCATAGGTTGGCTCACATACTTCTTCTTGATCAGATTGTTCATGTTAATTATTGGCCATTAAATGTAAGTTTGTGGTTTTCTCCTCTGTTTCAGTCTCAGAGGAGTCAGATGCAGAATCTTCCTAGAAAGCTTTTTGGGATTTCTTCTTGTCCTTCTTATATTTGGGTTTCTCCTTATGCTTCTCCTTTCTTGGGTGCTCTTTAAGAGTAGGTCAATCAGCTTTAACATGTCCAGGCTTCTTGCATTCAAAATAGATTGTATCATTAAAATTCTTAAAAATTTTTCTACCCTTACCGCTTTTCCACTTATGACGGAATTTTTGCTTCTTCCTTAAAATTTTTTTGAATTGCTTAGTGATGAAGGCAACATCATCGTTCGCAGATCTGGGAGAATCATTGTCCGAGTCGTTAGCCTTAAGCACCACCATTTTCTCCTTCTTCTTCTCACCTGTATTAAGATTTCTTTGGTTCACCCCTTGCTCGTAAACAATTAGTGAACCAAGTAAGTTTTCAATCGAATAAGTATTTAAATCTTTAGATTCAGTAATTGCAATAATTTTGGCATCAAAAGAAGAAGGCAAGCATCTTAAATATTTGTTCACTTTTTTCATAATTGGTGAGTTCTCTTCCTAAGGCATGCAAGGAGGTAATGATTTGAGTAAACCTTGTATACATATCAAAAATTGATTCAGAAGGTTTTATACGAAAATGTTTGTAGTCATGCAAAAGAATATTCAATCGAGTTTGTTTAACTTCATTGGTTCCTTCATAAGTTACATATAATCTATCTCAAATTTCTTTACCAGTTGCACAAGTTGAAACACGCAAATAATCTTCATATTTCAAAGCACAGAAAAAATAGTTCAAACATTTTGCATTTAGTTGTGTTATATCTCTTTCATCAAAAGTCCATTTAGTAAAAGGAATTTTAATTTTAATGTTATTAAGTTCATGAGATGGAGGAGAATAGCCTTCCTTAACAAGCATCCACATGCGATAATCGATAGATTGTAAAAATATTAACATGCAAGTTTTCCAAAAATCAAACAGAATATTATCAAACAAAGGTGGTCGGGTAATAGAGTACCCTTCTACAGTATTACAATTTTCAAAATTAGCCATGGATCAAAATTTAAAAGTTTTCAAGAACTTAATTTTATGAATCCCACTCTAATACCACTTGAAAGTTTGTTAGGGATGTTAAGCCCTTATAGACTAGTCTTGAGGCTAACCAAGAGGGGGGGTGAATTAGTATTTTAAAAAATCTTTCAATCAAATCATGAACTTAAACCAAAACACAATCCACCATAAAAAAATAACGAGTGCAGAAATTAAATGCGTAAGTAAAAACAAAAAAAGAACACACCAGATTTATAGTGGTTCGGTCAAACCTTGACCTACGTCCATTCATCGGAGGCACCCTCCGAGTATTGCACTAACATAGTGTCTCTCCTTTAGCCCCCATAACTAGGCAGAGAAGCCCTTACAAAAACTCCTTTCCACCAACCTCGGTGCGACAGAGAACCAACTCCTTTTGCTTCCTCCTTAAGAGGACAGAGAACCCAACTCCTTTTACTTCCTCCTAAAGCAGGCAGGGAACATTAATCAATTGCTGAAGAAGACCTCCCTTGAGCATCCAAGAATTAGGAACGACAATCGGAGAAGACACCTTGGAACCTTTCTTGGAGCAACCCTTGTGAAACCCCTCAAAAGCTCCCTCTCATAAGTTCCTCCCTCTCTCTCCATCTCCTCTAGGCTCTCTCAGGTCATGACAGTAGCAAAGGATCCTTAGAGCTTGAGAAAACATGAGTCTTTTAAATAGATTTTCAAGAACTGACTTTATCGTCCAGAATTATATTTCTATCGTCTTGTACGATCAGTACAAATTAAGCTCAATCAGCCCGGACGACTTGGGAGTATTACAAGAATTTTGTTCATATCATCCAGAATGATAATATATCATATTGTACGATTAGTACAAATCAGGGAATATCATCCTAAACATCAACTTGGTTGGGAGTCTGGACAAAAATAAAATGACTTGATCGTCCAGCCCGATCTCGCGATCATCCTGGCCGATTAGTTCAAATCTACACAGAATCGTCCTGAGCATCGCTCTGAAGAGATGTTGTATGATTTTTGTTGTCCATGAGCAATCAAGGTTTTTGAATTGATCATCCTGGCCGATCCTGCAATCGTCTTGGACGATATGATTGAATCAATCAACCTTAATTACTTTCCTTAATCACCAAATTAATTTAGGCATAATTTAGCCCCATCATCCAAGCCGATGTCCTGTATAATGATTAAAAAATAAAATTTCCTAAATAGATTGGCAGTTAATTCTTTTTGATTTGAGCATATCTTCTCGGTCGATACACAAATCATCTAGGACGATATGCTTAATAACGGCTACCTTAACCAGGATGCCCTAATTAGGGTTTCAGTTTTTAATCGATCATCCAGATGATTTTTAGATCGTCCCGGACTAGGTTAGTAAAATAAAAAAACTCTAAGTTAGATAAAAAAAATTCACCCAAGTGTGTGTGTGCAGGGCTACTTAGCATCAGGAACCATAAGTATTACAAATAAACTCAAGAAAGAAAAAGGTTTACAAACTGACTCAGACCTAGTCTACCTATTCTTGAGCTGCTTCAAATTTCGGTCTTGATCCTCTAGACCTGAAATGTTAGTTGGCAAGCCAGTCGTAGTAAAACAGAAGTGTTTGCAATAATCAAAATTCTATTTCAAAAAATTAGATATGCAACAAGTTCAAGTTGTCGAATATTATTTAGACCATCGCCCTGGATGGATGTCTAGACGATGGAAAAAAAAAACTAGATCGGCTAAGATGATCTCACAATCATCTGGGCTGATTAGTATAAAATGACAAATATTATCCAAAACATCAACCTAAATGGATGTCTGGATGATGAAAAAATAACTTGATCGTCCAAGTCGATCTTTCGATCATCCTGGATGATTAACTCAATTCAGTAAATATTGTCTAAAGCATCGCCCTGAATGGAGCCATACCGATTATGGATCATTTAGGAAGAACTAAGGTTTGTGAACTGATTGTCTAAGATGATCCTATAATAGTCCAGGTTGATATGATCGAGCAATTAAACCTTAAATACTTCCCTTAATTATTAAATTAATTTAGGCATAATTACACTACATCATCCAAGATGGTGTCTTTGATGATGTCCAAAAATAAAATAATCCTAAATAGATCTGGCGACTGATTCTTTCTGATTTAAGCTTATCATCCCTAAACTCTAATATCATCTAGAATGATTTGCTTAATTGTGTCTGCCTTAACTAGGATTCTCTAATTAGGGTTTCTATTTTTAACTAATAAGCTAGGATGATTTTTGGTTCATCCCGGACAATATGATCAAAATAGAAAACACTAATCAAACATAAATAATTTTTTTCTCAAGTGTGTGTGTGTGTGCAAGGTTACTTAGTATCAGGACCCACAATATTATAATGGACTTAAGAAAAGGTAAAAGACACTTGACATGTATTACAAGCTGACTCAGTCCTAATCTATCCAATCTTGAGCTAGTTTAATTTGTAATTTGATCTTGTGGACCTGAAACATTAATAGTCAAGACAATTGTAGAAAAATAAAAATATTTACTATCATCAAAATTATATTCCTTGAAATTAGATTCACAATAGATTATATGCGTCTTTCAACTTATGTAATTGGTAAAGAAATTTATGATATATTGCATGATACTTATGAAGGAACAAATGAAGTTAAGCAATCTAAGTTGAATATTTTATTGCATGACTATGAACTTTTTCATTTGAAACCTACTGAATCAGTTTTTAACATGTATACTAGGTTTACTCAAATTGTCACCTCATTGCATGCCTTTGGAAGAGAGCTAACTAACTATGAAAGAGTCAATAAAATTTTGAAATGCTTTCCTTCTTCATTTGATGCTAAGATTACTGTAATTACAGAATCTAAGGATTTGAATACTTATTATATTAATAACTTACTTGGGTCACTCATTGCTTACGAGCAAGGAGTGAGCCAAAGACAACTTGATGTAGGTAAAAAAAAGAAGGAGAAAACTATGACGCTTAAGGCTAATGATACATTTACAAATTCTTTCAGGTATGAAAGCGATGATGTTACCTTAATCACTAGGAAATTTAAAAGCTTTCTAAGGAAAAATCACCAGTACCATCAGAAGTGGAAAAAGGTACGGATATAAAAAATTTTAAAAGTTATTCCAATATGGTTTGTTTTGAATGCAAGAGGCCAGGACATGTACGGGCTGATTGTCCTACACTTAAGGCTCACCCAAGCATGGAGAAGGGTGAGGAGAAACCTAAGTTTAGAAAAGACAAGGATAAGAAGCAGTTCCAAAAGGCATTATGGGTGGATTCTATATCGGACCCCTCTGATATTGAACCTGAGGAGGAGACAACAAACTTATACTTGATGAACGGTGATCATCTTAGTCAGTCTGAGCAAGAAGAGGTATGTAAACTAAGCTATGAAAAATTACTTGAAGTTTGTAAGAAAATTCATGCATCATATAGGAAACTTAAGAAATCGATGCTAGTTCGAAATTGGCATTTTTAAATTTGCAAAAAGAGCATGAAGTTATTTTTAAAGATCACTCCACACTTGGTAACAATCATATTTCTTTACTTGATGAGTTTGATGACTTAAATAAAAAGCATTCTAAGTTAGTCATTGAGCATGATTCATTGAAAGCATTCCTCACAACACTTGAAAATGATTTTAAAACATATATTAATGAATCTAAGCAGAGGAAGTACTATTTGAGAGTTACTAATGCAATTTTAGAAAGTGCTAAATCAAGGTTTAAAGTTGAATTAAATGCACTTGAGAAAAATAAGATTACACCCATACCTGAACAAATTTTCAATCCTGATCCAAAGCCAAAAGTTCTTAAACTTAGGAGGATACACTATAACCCGAGTAGATTAGTAAATCCTTTTCTTGGTGTTAGATGTTATTCATGTGGCATACTAGGGCACATTTCATACACTAGTATACATTGGGTGTAGAGACCCAAATTACATGATTTATAGCATAATACACATGCATCCCTTTCTTCTTACCCTAAGAAGGGACCCAAACTTATTTGGGTTCCTAAATCTAATGTTTGATAATTTTGTACGGAGTGCTCTCATAAAAGGCCTCATGAGAACATGTGGTACCTGGACAGTGAAGGCTCATGACACATAATTGCATGAATTTGTTGCTTAATAGATTCTAATTTATATGTTTTCTGATATATTGCTCGTTGTTATTTTCTATTCTTTTTTTTATTTTGAGTGTTAATTTTTTATTTGTTATTATTTTGTAGTGTTTTCATCTATGATATTCTCCTTTTGTTTTTCTTTTTGGTCATAGCTGAAATGATATTTTATGCCTTATTTTTGTTTTTAAAAATTTGTAGTCAATGTCTAACATCCCTAAATCAGTTAAATGGAGAAACACCGTTGATTATTTTCCTTCCTCTAACCTCTTTTATCGATGTCATTTTCTTTTCTAAACCAAAGTCTATCTCAAATTAATAACTGAACTTAGTGTTTGAGATCTTTTCTATCTTGCTACAGCAATCTATCTTATATACATAATGTTCAAAATCTTTATATTACTTTTAAACTTTAATAATCTTGTCGTTGCATTTATCATATGAGTTTAATTCTATTTTATGGTTCATTCTTCCTTATATTATAGAGTGAGTTTTTTTTCTCTAATATCTAGAAGATATACTCACAACTGAGAGTATTTAAAAGTTTTGAAAGGGATCTAGCTTTCAAAAAAGTCAAGGGCATAAAATGAGCCAAAAAAGAAGAAAAACTAAAAGATGTGCAATGACCACCAAAAAAATTGAATGATACACAAAGTGTATCAAGAAATAAAAGATGCACAAAATGCATCAATTAATTCACAAGAGGCATAAAAGGAGCCCATAAAAGGCAAGCTTTCTTATCTTTCAAATATTTAATTCTTAGAATTAAAGAATTCATATGTCACTTGATACTTTCAAAGGCTTGATTTTGAATTTCGTGATTGTGACAAATCACTTTGGTATATTATTCTATTCTATAAGATATTTTTCTAGAACCAAGTTTTGAACGGACCTCTTTTTCTTATCTAATTGGTTTTTTAAGTTTGGTCTTTTATTTTCATAAGACAATTTGCACTTAGAGAAGTCCGAACTAGGGCTAACAGGTTCGACTATTCTACCATTTTTCATATTTCAATGATGTTAACTCATTGATTCTTATAATTTTTTAATTCAATCACATGAAGAATTTATCATAAAAAACTTTGCTTTCATTATTCTTTTTCGTCTTCTATTATGCTTTTATTTTATGGTTTCCTGCTTTTTATGATGTTAAAAGGGGGAGTAGTGGGTAATATTTGAGTTATTTCATCATACTATACTATTTTACTTTTATTTATATTTTATTTAATTTTGAATATTTTCCATCATAAAAAAGGGAGAGATTGTTGCAAATCTAGATTCAAGAATTATAGTTTTGATGATAACAAACATTTCTATTACTTCTATTTTTCTATGTCTGCCTTGCCTACTAATATTTCAGGTCCATAAGATCAAATTGCAAATCAAACCAGCTCAAGATTAGATAGATTAGGACTAAGTTAGTTTGTAATGTATGTCAAGCATCTGTTACCTTTTCTTGAGTCTAGTGTAATAATGTGGGACCTGATGCTAAGCAACTTTGCACACACACACTTGAGGGAAAAATTCTGACTGTTTTAGAGTTTTCTATTTTTGATCATATCATCTAGGATGATAACAAATTATACTGAATAACTCGTTAAAAATAGATACCCTAATTAGGGCATCTTGGTTAAGGAAACCATAATTAAGCAAATCATCCTGGATGATATTATCAATATCCCGGACGATAGGCTCAAATAAGAAAGAATCAGTTGCCACAACCTTTTTGGCATGTTTTATTTTTGGACATCGATCATGACATCATCCTGGAAGATGCACTATTATTATACCTATATTAGTTTGATAATTAAGGAAAGCAATAAAGTTTTGATTGCTCGATCATGTCATCCTGGACGATCGCAGGATCATCTGTGATGATCAATTAAACAAACCTTAGTTCTTCTTAGATGACCTGAACGATGCTTTGGATGATATGTATTGATTTGAACTAATCATCTGGGATGATCCAAAATCATCCTGGATGATCAAGTTATTTTTTCATCATCCAAACATCCATCCAGGGCAATATTCTTGATGATATGGATGTTTTATACTAATCAGCTTGGACGATCGTGAGATCATCCTAGATAATTAACTTACTTTTTCATCATCCAGATATTCATCCAGGGCAATGTTTTGGACAATATTTGATGACTTGAACTAATTATATAGAATGATCAGAACAAAGGAACCTTCTATTCGTCTGGACTCTCCCAAATCATCCTTGCTGATTAAGCTAAATTTGAACTTATAGTACAAGATGATCAGTTGATTGTCCTGGATGATGTTTGACAATTAATTAAAAATTAGGGCAAATTTGAATCTCTTTATTTATAAGATCTTCTATTTTCTAAAGAGAATATCTTTTTACTATTTTCATGAACTGAGAGAGCTAAGAGGAGAGGGAGAGAAAGGGAGAGAGAGAGAGAGGATCTTATGAGGGGGAGTTTGTGAGGGGTTTTGCAAAGGTTGCTCCAAAAAAAGATCTGAGTCATCTTTTTTGGTTGTCATCCTTTGTTCCTTGGAGATTTGAGAGAGGTCTACTAAGTAACTGATTGAGGTTCTCTCACTGCTTTAGGAGGAAGCAAAAGGAGTTGGGTTCGCTGCCTACTTTAGGAGAAAGTAAAATGAGTTAGGTTCTCTGCCTGCTTCGGGAGAAAGCAAAAGGAGTTGGGTTGTTTTCCTCATCGGGGTCGGTGGAAAAGAGTTTTCGTATGGGCTTTTCCGCCTTGCTGTGGGGAAAAAAGGAGAGACACTAATTTTAGTGCAATACCTGGAGGAGAGGCTCCATGGAGTGGAGGTAGGTCAAGTTGACCGAAATACTATAAAATTTGGTGTGTTCTTTCTTATTGTTTGTCTTGATTTAATTTCCACACTTTAATTTATGTGATGATTGTTTGGTTGTGTTTGTAATTTTGTTTGAAGAAATTTTTAAATACCAATTCACCCCCCTCTTGGTTAGCCTCGGGCTAGTTCACAAGGGCTTAACATCCCTAACAAACTTTCAATGAAGAAAGTTCCTAAGGTTAGTTACATCTCGAATGTACCCAAGAACACTCACAATTAAGGAATCAATGCTTGTGTTCAAATTATATAGGAATGATTGATGTTTAATGAGGTGAAAGTAAAAATGGGTTAACAAACTAGAAATATGGAGTAACTTACTATGTTTGTAAGACACCATCGATAAATATCCCATGGTTCCATCATCATGGGTTTGTCATTTCCCTTTATTTACTAGTCAAGTGGTGACTAGAAAATCCTTATTAGCAACCACGTGTTACCTCATCCTAGGGGACCATATAGACCACATTTGTCGAGCATGCCTTAAGATTACATATAAGAATTACACTCCACTATCACATGAGAAAGCAACCCATACTAGACATGTATTATATTTTGGTGGTACATGCCAAGGCTAATTGTGCTTCCTAGGCTCTAGAGCTAATGGGCAATAAAGAAGGTATTATTTTCGTGTGGTTGAAACAACACCCAAAAAGAGGCTTATAATTCAACCATATGTTATCGATAATGCTAAAAAATTTTGAACATCCCCTAAATATTGTAGAGTATATGAAACAACTACAAACATTATCTCTATGTGATAGAAAAGATGTCCCAGGAGTGGAATCTTGAATATCTCATCAGTTAAGTTCATGTGAATAAATAAGTCTTGACATCTCCTTATTATGTTAGAGGAGATGTCCACAATGGGACTTATAACCTAGATGTTCTCTCAATGTGGTAGAGAAGACACCAGAGAAGTGACATAAACCCTAAGTATCCCCTAATGCGATACATAAGGCATAAAAGGGAGGAACTGTTGTGAAATGATGAAAATAATGGGGCATACTGCTTCATAGGTATGGTATCAAGAAAGACTAATCATCCTCTCAATATGGAAAAGAAGACATCAAAAGTGAGACTTACATCTCAGTCTTATATTACCTAAAGCCCAAACTATTTTCTAAATGTGGTAGAGAAGATAATATCCTAGACTTACATCTAGCCTGGGTTAGGTGCCAATCAACCCATCCTAGACTCATAAAATATGCAAGGTGCAAGGTCTTTCATTCCTAAGAAAGAGAAGATGGTCACATCCTAAACTGACTAAATGAAGAAAGTGCCAAAGTGTATATGTAGTGAACCTATGTTTACATTGTGTATCCTAGGGTGTCAATCCTAGACTATATGCAGAGTCACAAAATATCATAATATTTTGAGCATTAGCGTAGAGGCTGACCAAGTAGAGTTTCAGCAACAAATATTAACTGTAGTCATGAATATGAGTATGTACATCAAATACTTCCAAACTCTATTTATAACTAAGTAAACACATGATTAAGCACATTAAATTACAAGGAGTTGAAATGAACAAATAAAACTTATAATAGATGCATAATGGCAGCCAAAAGATGATTAAAAATTATATTTGAAGTTAAATAATTCCATTACAATTAGAATATTAAATAAATTTACTATTAAAACATTAATGGGAAAATTTTTGATTTAATATAATCACATTAAAATGCACTTGAACAATTTATGATACCTTGTGTACTTATTAAACTAATTATCTTTCTGAAGAATATTTAAATATTAAGTTTATAAATAGATTAAAATTTGGTTTTCTAATCACCAAATCTCAATATATAAAAAAAAATCTCAATATATATATATATATATATATATATATATATGATTATAAAAATTTTCTATTTGCTATCATTGTTAAACTAAATTCCATAATTCACTTTTAATTATTCTTAATAATATTTTAACTTTAACCAATCTAATGGATTTTTTTATATAAAATATTTGACTATTAGAACATGCCAAATTTGTATAAATTCTATTTATTAAAACGCTAAAAGGAAACTTTAAAAATTTAAGAATCAATAATAATTAGAAGCATACCTGTGCTTAGTTGATGCAAAGCTACAAATTTTTTAAATGTGCAAATTAGCATGTTTGATATATTTTTGCATGTTTCTTGAATAAACAAATATGTATACCAAAAGGGTTAGGAAATGAGTTAATTTATCAACTTACCAGTTCAATATGTTAATTTACATATGAAGTTTTGAAAAGTGATTTCCTCAAATTTTTAACTCTCAAATAGAAAATTTAAAACAAGTCATTATAGAGATATATGAAAAATAAAATGCATCCACAGACCATCCTTACCTTGGTCTCAAAGAAGCCATTTTGCTTGACATTAATAGCAATGATGAATAATGGTGTAGCTTTTTTTTTTTTTTTGAGAAAAGCATAAGCTGCATAAATGAAAAAAAAAAAAAAAACGGAAAAAAAACAACCACAAAATAGATTCCTCCTTCATTATCTTAACAAATTAAGGAGGAACCTTATCCAAGTATAAGTCTTCCCAAATAAAATTAGAAACAAAAGCATAGCAAGCACACAAATCTGCTAGCTTATTCCCCTCCCTCGTTATGCACTTGAAAATAACATTATTAAATTCCTTAAAGAATTCCAAATCTTCCATACCTTTGAAATCTTGGTTCATAGCACGGTGTATAGCTTTAATCACGTTTGAATTGTCGCTTTCTATGATTTCTCCTTTATACTTGAACATCCAATCCTTGATTACCTCTTTGAAGGATTTAATAACAAGAAGTTCCACTTGATTTATGTCCCAATAGTACAAGATTTGCCAGATGCCAATAAAAATCTTCCTTTGCAATCTCTAGCAACACCACCAACACTTGCTCTATATGAAAAGCAAAGAGAAGCATCTACATTAATCTTTAACCAACCGGGTGGTGGGGGATGCCAAATATTGGACAGCCAATGTGACTGATTAACATCCCCATTTTCTGGACAAAGGTTAAAAATCAATTTAGAGAAGGATGACAAGCTAATTGCATTAGCTGCTATGAAGTTTGCACTTTCAACAATTCCATCGTGTAAGAATTTGTTCCTAGCTTTCCAAGAGAGGTACACAACATTGTAATAAAGGTTAATAAACATACCATTAAACTTGGATGTTGTATCTAGCTATTTGCAGCAGTCTTCAAAACTTCTGAATATAGGAATTTGGAATCCCCAAACATTCAGTAATGAAATCACCTCTCTTACTTTTATGCATTTGACAATAATGTGTTCGATGTCTTCTATTCCCGAAGCACATCTGGGACATGTTTCATTCTCTTGTAATCTCTAGTGAGAAAGGAACTAATATGAAGGCAAAGCATTCTTGAACAGCCTATAACAGAAAACTTGCACCCTTGGATTAACTTTCGCCTTTTTAATCCAATCATTCCACCTGATAACTTCTTGATGATGATAGAAGGATTCAATGATCAATCCTGTAGTTGTCTTTCCCGAATATTGATAGATAAGCTCCCTCTCATCAACATTTTGTTCTTCGTTGATTCTGATTTTTAAAATCAGATTAATCAAATCAATCCCAAAGACCTGCTTCAGATCATCTACTTTCCATCTACTATCTTCAATAAACTTGCTTAATTTGATTTCTTCATCAGTTTGTGGAACAACAAATGTAGGTCATTTTTCAATTCTCCTATCCAAGATCCAACAGTCTTTAAATACATCAATGGCTGAACCATCAGCTATACTCCATTTAATCAAAGGATTAAGAACTCTTCCTCCATCACATATAATATTCCAAGAAGAAGAGGAACTCTTCTTGACAACTTCATTATCTGCTCTCATACCGTATTTAGGTGCCATAATTTTCTGTAGAAGAGAATTTTTGTTAGAGAAATACCTCCAAGTGATTCTAGCTCTCAAAGGAGCCACTCTAGAAGTAGGAGAGAATAAGCCCCCACCACCACAGCTTTTGGGTTTGCATAAGTCCTCCCAACTGATGTAATGCATTCCCATTTTACCACCAGATTTATTCCAAATAAATCCCCTGCATAGTTTTTCAACCTCTTTCAAAATCATTACAGGGATCAATGAATAGGTATTGTAAAAATTTGGAAGAGCTAAAATAACTGATTTGATCAGCGTAAGTTTTCCAGCCAAGGATAACTCCTTACTCCCCCAAATGTTAAACCTCTTAAGAGTCCTCTCAATGATAAAATAGTAGTCACTTGCTACCAATCTTCTCAAGGCCATTTTTATACCCAAATAGAAAAGCTCCTTAACTTGTTTAAAGCCCACCGTTCTTGAGATACTTTTCTTCTTTCTTCTATTCACATTTTTTCCAAAAATCATTACCGATTTCTCTGAATTAATGGATTGGCTGGTCCAATTGCTGTAGTTTGAAAGAATGTTCTTGACTTCACGAGCAGCTTTTTTGGGGGCTTCCAAAAAAATGAGGATGTCATCTGCATAAAGAAGATGAGAGATGCGAATACCATTCATGCTTGAAGTGATTCAAAATGAAGACTATGCAAAAGCATTAGATAAAATCTGGGAGCAAAGAATGAACAACAACGAAGACAAAGGGCATCCCTGACGAAATCCACTATCAGCTTTTATCCATTCTAAAAATTTGCCATTTATGATGATGGAAAATCTTGGATTCAAAACAAATTCCATAATCAGATTTGAAAACTTGGGAGGGAATTCAAAATAATTCAAAATTTTCATAAGAGTAACCCAACTCATTGAGTCATATGCTTGCTCCATGTCTACCTTGTAAGACACCATCCCTTTGGCTGCCTTTAAAAATTTGAGCTTATGAAATAACTCTTGAGCTATCATTAGATGATTGGATATAGATCTACCTTTAATAAAGGTAGCTTGTTCATTTGAAATAAGAGGAGGAATCACCTGTACCAATCTATTCAAAATAATTTTTGCAGCCACCTTATAAACGGAATTACACAAGCTTCTGGGCTTGTATTTTGATGGAAACATGGGATTTGAAATCTTTGGGATGAGAACAATCAACGTATCACTCCAATTCCTGTCCATCTCTCCATGATACAGGAAATGATTTATAGCTTTCATAAAGTCTTCTTGAATGATTTTCCAGTAACTTTTGATGAATGAATAAGTAATTCCATCGCAACCAGGAGTGATATTCTATCCTAATTGCTTGATGACAACTTCAATTTCTTCTACTAAAAAGTCTCTGGAAAGCAGAACTTTATCTTCATTCTTCAATACAGTACCAGATTCCGGCCAACCTTCAATAATGCCTTGTCTTCATTTCCATTTTGATTTAAAGAAATTACAAATTGCCTCTTCTATATGATTTGAATCTTCCACCACCATGCCAAGTTCATTTATAATTTTGATAATTTGGTTTGAGCTTCTTCTGGCATTTGCAAAATGATGATAGAATCTAGTGTAGCCATCTCTATCCGAAATCCATTTTGTTTTGGCTCTCTGATTCCACCAACCATTCAGACGTGCTAATGTAACATTTAATTCATCAATTTTTGCTTTTAACAACCAGCTCTCCTCATCAGTAAGCCTTCCCTTATCAGATTCAGAAATCTGAAGTTTAAGAATGTCTTCCAAAAGACAATCTTTGAGCAAATTAAGATTCTTCAATTTTTCTTTACTCCAATAAAAAAGGGATTTTAAAGATCTTTTAAATTTTAAATTCAGCACATGAGAAGGACTACCCGAGTAGTTCTTGCTCCACTCCTTTTTAACCACATTCATAGAAGCCGGGTAGGATGCCCATATATCCCCAAATTTCAAATTTCTTCTTAATGAACCAACAGGGGAATTAATATGAAGAATAATTGGGGTATGATCTAAAGAAATTATAGCAAGGTGTCTCAAAACCAAGTTAGGAGAAAAATTTATAGCCATAGAATTTAGGAAGCACCTGTCAAGCCTTTCCAATATCCGAGCTCCTCCAATTTTGTTGTTGCACCATGTGAACCGAGGGCCAATGAAACCGACCTCATGATAATCATTATTAGTGATGAAAGCCTCCATTTCTTTAGGAACTTGAGAAAAATGAAACATTCTCCCACCTCTTTTGTCTTCCATGGAAGTGAGATAATTAAAGTCTCCTCCTATCACCATTGGATAATCTTCCAAAGAGTACATACCCAATAGACCCAAAGTTCCCTTCTTTTGATCAAGTCTTTACTTCCATATACAGAAGCCACTCTCCATTTATCTTGGCCATAAATGGATTAATCCCCTATGATACATTGAGAAGTAGAACCAAGTAATGAAAAATCTGCCAAGTTTGAATTCCAAAAGGCAATAATCCCTCCCGATAGTCCAGCCGAAGGAACCAATACATACTTCCAACCATCTCCTAACAACTTATTTGCTTCTTCAATATTAAAAGAAGAAATTTTTGTTTCCAACAACCCCAAAAACACTACATTATATAATTTAACAAACTCTTTTATGTATAGAGAAGCACCTTTTTTCCTTGCTCCTCTACTATTCTAGAATGCCAACGAATTCATGGTCGAAGACTTGTGGGGGAGGTGCCCACATTGCCTTTCGCTTCTAGCTCCGATCTTCTATTTCTTGTGCTGTTGTTAATAGGCCCAAGATCTCTAAGTTGCTTAGATTTCTTCTTCTTAACAAAACTAGAATCCTCTCCATTATTTTCCTCTGTAAATACACCCTCCTTGTTCAGATTATCAACAGCTATCTCCTTCATAAGTATCTCCTTTGCTAGAAGGAAAGTATCATCACCTTGAACTATTTCCCCATCTTCAATTAATTCATTAAGAACATCAAATTTGTTCTTAATATAAGGAAGAGAAACATTATTTGTAATGGCTACTGCTTTGGGAGAATCAGCCAAAGGATTGATTCCAGAATTTGCACAGTTTACCCTGTTACAAGGTTCTTCTCTTGTAGTCACACCCAGTTTATCATTCATAATTCTTTCATTAGCAGTATTGATTTTTGTTTCTGATTTTCTCCACACCTTTTTCATCAAAGGATTTTGATTTTCTTTTTTGAAAACACTAGCAGGTGTCTTCCTTCCACGATTTACAACAAGCCATGAACCGTATTTAAGATCTCCAATTCTGTCTTCTTTAGTTTCCTTATCTTGTATATCATTTTCTTTAGCTGTGATAGGAACATCATCATTATTGTCTCAGATTTTTGAAGCAGCTTTCACCTCTCTGCAGACCTCCTGACCATGGCCAATTAAGCCACATTTGAAACAAAAGCTTGGAATGCGTTCATATTCAATTTTTTGGAAGAATTTACCAGAAGTTCCTTCCACCCAAACACCAATTGGGAGCTTCATATCAAGCCTGATTCAGACACATACCCTTCTGAATTCTCTCCTTCCCCATTGGAACATATTTCCATCCAACAAAATTGGTTTTCCAACCATAGAGACAATTCTACATATGTTTATGTTATTCCAACAATGCAAAGGAAGATTTGGAAGTCTTATCCAAATAGGTGAAGTTAAGCCTTTTAGAGTTGTCGGAGAGAAGCTTTTGGACAATTTTTCCATCCCAATAATTTTACCATAGACAAACCACAGACCGTTAATGAGGACAGATTCCAAAGTTTGAGGTTCATGAAAAGAACAGAGGATCCTTCCCTTGCTGAGCATAGTAAGATAAAACTTACCATATTGTGCCCATTGCCTCCTGCGCTCCAAACTAATAATTGGCAGTGGAGCTTCTCCTCCAAATATTTTAATTACCAAAGAGTTAATGAGTCTCTTGGTGTTCTCCATTTCATTCTCTTCATGCAATTTCACAGTAATTCCATCCTCTGCTATGAAATTTCCCAATTCCAGTTCTGAAACTGGAATGTGTTCTTTCTTCCTCCAAACATTTGTTTGATTAGCATCAGTGAAACGCTCAAGAATCAGAGCATTTTCCTTACCACCGTTACTTTCAGCAGAATCTACTTCTCTCACTTTAATGAGATCACCATGAAGGACTGAGTTTTGCTTCCCAGTTTCAAGAGCAGATTCTTTAGCTTTTGAGGCTTCCTCTATAATCCCAGTCATTTCTACAGTTGGAGATGATAATACCTTAGTGTTTTGCACATTATTAATTGCTAGCTCCTTAGCAAACTCCCCTTCGAAAAGAACGATCTTCTGAATAGGTAGCATATTTGACCGTGAAGCTTCAAAATTATTTTTGATCAACAAATCTGAACCAAATTTGACTTTCTTGGATTTCTCTTCCATACAAACAACCTTGCCTTTTCCCAAAACTGCTGGTTCCTATTTAGCAATCAATCCTCCTTCATTAATGACCAAGCTCGTGCCTCTAACTTTTGAATTGTTTGCCTGATTCAGAACAACCTTTCCATCACCAAAAGATGGTGGAGAAGACGAATAAGATTGGGTGGCCATAGACAGATGCTTAGAACTTGAACGGCGATCAATCTGAAAGCTTCCGGCCATAGGATTCCGACGAGAATCCGCCTCCATCTGGATTCCACCAAACCCGTGAAGAACAAAATTTGAAAAATTCTAATCGTTTCTCTTCGTTTCCTCATAATTTCTCTCACTACTTTCTTCTCATTCTAAACTTACCTCATAAGATTGGTGTAACTGAAGGGTGAAATTATTCATTACGAAATCCAGGCATTCCTCTGCATTCAAACGCCAATAAAATTGTGACTCGTGGATAGCCGCTATATGGAAATTGCCGATGTGGATTACTTAGTTGAATTATAACATGGCTTCAGCACATAAATCTCTATAAAGATTAAAAGTGAAAATGGTGGTTGAATTCCACATTTTGAGAGGCTCCTTTTTGGTTTTGAACATCTGACGTTCCTTCTCCAAAGAAAAACCCCTCCTTCGTAAATTCTCTCTTATTATAATCCAACGTTCACCTCTGAAGTTCCTGTATTCTCTTTGAAGGCGTCACCTTCTCCACCTGAAAAAATAAAGGTAAGTTGCTAGTGTACTTTATGCTTATGCTCTACAGATTTTATGTTCATGCTATGTGTATTTTATGCTCATGCTATTCATATTTCATGCTCATGCTATATGTATTTTATGCTCATGATATGCTTATTTATATTTGATAATTGCATAAATGTTTTATGGCTAGTTCTGACCTATCATATTTTCACTATTTTTAGGATTTATGGTGAAACCTAAACCCTAAAAAACTTTTAACAAATGAACTCTTTGGATATTAGAAATAACAAAAAAGTAAATATATAAACTTTTTAGCATAGGTTCTGAGTAGTTTATTTGTAGGTGGTGCGTAAGTTGTGCGTAATCACTTCATATGTTGTGTGTAATTTGTGCATATTTTGTACATATGTTGTGCATATATTGTGCGTATATTATGTGTATGATAAGCGTATATTGTGCGTACGTTGTGCATTTCAATGGCTATTTTTTTACTTATTTTATGTGTATTTTAACCTTAATTTTTCAAATTTATGTTCGTCCTATTACCTATTTTAATACATGTACATCTTGTAATAAATTTCAATTATAAAGAGTAAGAATTTACTAATATATAATTTTTTTGTAGATTTTTTATGTCTTCTAGGGAGTTACCCAGGATGAAATTAATCAGCATAACATCAAGAAATATCTATCATACATCCCTCCAACCCATCCAGGAACCTCATTCTCCCATTCAATCCCCCCATCATGCCCAACAACCCCCCTACTAATCTCCCAATTATACCCCCTCCTCCCAAGAAAGCCCCCCCCCCCCCCCCCCCCCCACCAATATCTTCAACAACAACACTTAATGTTTACTGGTCAAGCACTTGATTTTCTTCAAGAACAAATAAGTAAATATGTCCAAGATTACTGTACAAAAATCTTTCTTGAGTTTGAAGGTAGATTGAGATGGAAGTTTGAATAATTAGTTGAAAGAATTGAGGTTATTGATGAGAAGCTTAGTTATTTTATTGGTCAGAGCCAATTTTATACTTAAAAACAACCATATTCCTCCTCCTCATCTTCCAATAAGAAACAAAAACATTCCCAATCTCCAATGATATCAGATATCCCTCCCCTTTATAAATAAGATATCACTCCCCAAGAACAACAAGATATCCCTTCCTAAGAAAGGCAAGATATCCCACCCCAAGAATAATAAGATATCCCTCCTCAAGAACAACAAGATATCCCTCCCCCAGAACAATAAGATATCATAACAACCCCAACCATATAAAAACTAATTTCATCCCATGAAAAAAAGATATCACTCTATAGCGAGATGATATTAGAAAGTATCAGATAGTGAATTATCAAAGGAAAAATAAATTAATTATTCCTGGGAAGAATTTATCGAATATTTTTGTCTCACACCAAAATGAACCCATTCCAGATTAAAATAAAGCCATCTCAGTCGATGAAATTGTAGCCACTCGTAAACTTGTAAAGTAAATAGTGAATTATGAAGGAATTGAGAAGTTGACTTTAGAGGAGAGAAAATTTATGTATGAATGCTTTAAGAAGTTCAAATAGAGGTAAACACTGAAACTATTATAAACTAACAAATTTTTTGGTTAGTCGAATGTGTTGCATATTTTGTGCATATATTATGCTTATTTTGTGTGTATTTGGTGCGTATGTGGTGTGTATGTTTAACATCTGTGGTGCATATGTGTGTATGTTGCATATGTGGTGCTTATGCTATGTGTATTATGAGCGTATGTTGTGTGTACATTGCATATGTTGTTTATATTTTATTTATAATTACTTCTTAAGTATTTTATCCTAATTACTTCTTAATTTATGCTTTAATTATGTTTATTTTATTTTTGTATGGGTTAAACAATCTTTTAATGTGGAAAATATTGTTGTTTCTAGAGCCGACATTGATGAATTATTAAGCAATCAATATTTAGGCAATGATCATGTAGATGTCTTCACACTTTTATAAAGTGAGAAGTGTAAACTTATACCTGACAAGTATCATAATTTTTTATATATCTCTCTAGTGTATTGGGTTAGTATTTGGTATTAACAGTAGTTATAATCTTTATAGCTTTTTTATTTTACATTTCCTATATTTACTTCTTAATGAATTATAAAGGATGCGAGAGATTGTTCAAGTTATATATCGACCATAATACCAATGTTGTTGTTAAGGCATGCAATATTTTACTTCAACCAATCCTTGAGTCCTCGTACTGGACCCTTTTGGTTGGGCTGCTAAAAGAACATAAGTGACAATTTTATGATTTTTTGCCCAACCGCTGACATAGATATATTGTTCCAAAAATCATAAGTGTGTGAGATCATCTGTTAAATTTTTCAAAATTTAAATAATTATTTTTACTCTTTTTTTTTAGATTAGAAGCCTATTTATTAACACGTAACCAGCTTTTAATAGAGATATTAGAAAATGAAAGATTTCTACACTAACTGTTGTGCCAATTTAGACCAATTATATAGATTACAGAATATTTGTTTGTAAATATGTGGAAACATTTGTCTTGAAGGTAGCACCACATGGACTAATAGTACAAACTAAGAAGAAATGCCAAAATATATGGTGGAATTTGCACAAGAACTTTTTTTAAATTAAAAAAAATGATAAATATTTGTTCATTATTTTCTTCAAAATGTTTGATATTAGTGTACGTTAGTGTATATAGTTTAAATTTTTGTGTGCATATTTTTTATTAATCTTAAAATTGTTTTCTTTACTCATATAAATATGCATACCTTATGCATACAATACACATACCATACATAAAGAATAAGCATATCGTACGCACAAAATATGCATACCTTACGTAGAGAATATGCATATCGTACATAGAGAATTTTGTGAATAAGAATTTTAATATATAATAAAAAGTTACCCAAAATTTTACAAAAAAATATTTATAACAAAAATATTCCCTTATAAAATAATTTCAAGATTGCCTATATACATTCAATGGAAAAATGGCAACAAAAATGTTTTGAGTAAGGGATAAAGATGCCTTGCTTTCTTGCGGAGTCATGATTATACAAACAGAAGTAATGCAACCATAGAAAAAAAGAATATTTTTTTACTTTAGAACTAAGTCTATGGTTGCTGTTAGTTTGTGATTATTTTGAGGATGAGGATTAAATTAGTAGAATGCAAAATTTTAAGAATAAAAAACTAACATAAGCCACAAACTTAGCTCTAAAGTTAAAAATCTTTCTTTTTTCTAAGGCTGCATTTCCTTTGTTTACATAATCTTGAGAACACTAAGCCAATCATTATGTATTTCCTGCCTTATATAGAATATTGAACTGGTGAAAATAATAAAAGCAGTTAATAAAAGCTCATAAAACTTCAACCAATAACCATCCCAAGCATATCTTCCGCCTGTCAGTCAATAACTAACAAAACTTATTACACATGCCAGGGCCCCCATATTTTAACTTAATGTAATAAAGGATAGAAATCAAAGCTTGAACTTTTTTAATGATATTTTTTAATTATAAAAAATTACCCACAACATACATACACATGATATGCATTAAATACGTACAAGATACACACAAATTACGCACAATATATACACAACATATGCATTCATTTTTATATATTAAGTTTAATTAATGAGATTATTTTTGTTAATTAAGGTTGATAATTTTATGTTTTAAAGTTATTTAAATTTTATTGTTGAAGAATATATTTTTTTTTATTTAGTTTTTTATTTTTAGGATTTATGCCATTGTATTCATTGTTGTTTTTTAGTTTTTAGTGTCAAAGTACAAGAATATGTTGAAAGGGATTAGGATTCTTGGTGACTAGTATTTAAGGTTGGGTAAAAAGTAATAAGATCAATATTTATTTTATGTTTGCACTTAATGTAAATAAATGGTTAATTTTGTATGAAAGAATGGACATTTTTAATAAAATTTTAAATTATTTAAAATTATGCATTAAATATGCACAATATACACACAACATATGCACAACATACACATTCATTTTGATTAATTAATCAGATCATTTTTATTAGTTAAAGGTGATAATTTTATGCTTGAAGGTTATTTGAATTTTATTGTTGAAGAATATATTTTTTGTATTAAGTTTTTTTTAATTTTTAGGATTTGTGGCATACTATTCATTGTTGTTTTTTTAATTTTTAATGTTAAAATTTAGGAATGTTTTTTTTTTAAAACATTTAGGACATTTAAGGAAAACTCACACACACAATGGATACACAAAGACTGGAACCCATGACCTCATAATTGGAAGCCTATGCTCTCAACCAACATGCCAAGGAGAGTTGTGTGTTAAAGTATAGGAATATGTTCAAAGGAATTAGGATTCTTCATGACTAGTATTTAAGGTTGACTAAAAAGGAATAAGATCAATATTTTTTTATTTTGTTTTATGTTTGCACTTTATGTAAACAAATGGAGAATTTTGTATGAAAGCATGTACCTTTTTAAGGATTTTTTTAAATTATTCGAAATTATGCATAACATACGCACAAGATACACATAAATTACGCACAATATATATACAACATATGCATTCATTTTGATTAAGTAAGATTAATTAATTCGATTATTTTTGTTGATTAAGGTTGATAATTTTATGTTTTAAGATTATTTGAATTTTATTGTTGAAGAATATATTTTTTGTATTTAGTTTTTTATTTTTAAGATTTATGTCATAATATTCATTGTTGTTTTTTAGATTTCAGTATTAAAGCATAGGAATATGTTTGAAGGGATTATGATTCTTGGAGACTAGTATGTAAGGTTGAGTAAAAGGGAATAAGATCAATGTTTTTTCTTTATATTATTTTATGTTTGCACTTTTTTTAAACAAATGGATAATTTTGTATAAAAGCATGAATCTTTTTAATGATTTTTTATATTATTCAAAATGACACATTAAATACGCACAAGATACGCACAAATTACACCCAACATACACACAACATATGCATTTATTTTGATTAATTAATATTAATTAATGGGATCATCTTTGTTAATTAAGGTTGATAATTTTATGTTTTAACATTATTTTAATTTTATTGTTGAAGAATATGTTTTTTGTATTTAGTTTTTTATTTTTAGGATTTATGTCTTGGTATTCCTTTTTTGTTTTTTAGTTTTTAGTGTTAAGGTATAGGGATATGTTCAAAGGGATTATGATTCTTGGTGACTAGTACATAAGCCATGTCTCAAGGATGAATTTATTTTACCCATACCAAAACTTCTTGTAGACATTGCCTCTTCGCATGTTGTTTTCTCCTTTATGGAGGACTCAACTGGTTATAGTCCAATAAAGATGACCCCAGAAGATGAGAGAAAACAACATTCAAAAGTTCTATAGGGATTTTTTGTTATCAAGTGATGCCATTAGGCCTTAAAAATACTAATGCAACCTACAAGCAAACTATGGCTCAAATCTTTAATGAATTAATCCATAATCAAGTTGAATGTTACAATTATAATTTGGTTATAAAGAGAAAGAATTATCTTCGAGTAGTTATGCTACCAAGACCTTAAGATGAATCCCTTGAAGTGCACTTTTGGCATCACGTTAGAGAAATTCTTAGGTTTTGCAGTGAGACAACATAGAAATGAAATTGATCATGCCAAAATTAAAGCTATCTTAAATATGATGCCTCCTAAGAGCCTTACTTAACTAAGGTCTTTTTAGGTCAGGGTGACGTAAATATAAAGATTTATTTTTACCACTTTAGAAGATGTCAACAATTATCTGTTCTTGCTAAAAATGATGCCAAATTCATATGGGACGAGAAATATTAATCTTCTTTAAAAAATGTCAAGTAATACCTTTCAAATCCACTAGTTTTGGTAGCCCCTTTCCAGTAGACCTCTAATCCTTCACATTATGGACCTCGAAGAGTCTCTTGGTGCCTTACTAGCTAAAGTCAACAACGAAGGGAAAGGGAAAGCTCTCTATAAACTAAGTCAAAGATGTCTTCAAATAGAAAATTGCTATCATTAAATTGAGAAGCATAGTTATTGCTTTAGTTTTTACAGCAAAAAAACTAAGGCATTATATGCTTTCTCACCAGGTAAACATGATTTTTAGTATCAAACTCCTGCAATACTTTATGAACTGACCTACATTGTTAACAAGTTTAGAATGGTGGTCTATGATATTACTTCAATTTGAAATAACTTTCATTCCCCTGCGTGCTATGAAAGGATAGACCATTGCCAATTTCCTTGTAGCACACCTACTACCGGTAGAGTCTCCTCTAAATGATGATTTACTTAACAAATAAATCATGAGTTTTGAGGAATATAGTAATCGAGTTCGAGAAGTATATTTTGATGATGCAGCTTCCTCCTAGTGAGGTAATGAACAATAATCTACTATTCTCAAAACAGTTAGAATTGGCCTTATTTTCATAGCACTAGATAAGGGAATGATAAACTTTTGCTACCATTTATCAGAGCCTTGCACAAATAATAAGGTTAAGCATGAAGCTTTGATAACTAGTTTGGAATTTATAATCTTGATGGAAATTAAAGAGATTAAAATCTTTGGTGACTCTCGACTAATGATCAACCATATTATAGGGGCCTATAAAGTTTTGAATCCTAAACTCCTAAAGTACCACCAGTACACCAGTCACTTGAGCAAAATCTTATTGTAACTATGTATAGGATTCCCCATGGAAGAAATTCTTATGTGGATGCCCTAGTAAAACTTAGAAAGGAGTTTGCCTATCTAAAAGAATACTCCTTTCCTATAGAGGTTTAGGGTCATCAAGTCCTATCTTCTATAGATTTGGAGGACATCAACAAGAAACCTTCTAAGGTCCTTTCTGCCTCTTCAACAAATAATGAAAAAGGTGATTGGAGATAACAGTTGATTGATTTCCTTTAGGAAGGCAAGCTTCCTCACAATAGATCACTTGCTAGTTAAATCAACAGACATGCCCTATCGTATGCACTAGTTAACAATAAATTACATCTTCAATCTTTCAATCAGATGTGGCTCCATTGCTTAGAAAATTGAGAGGCCCAAAAGATTTTAATGAGGTCTTTACTGGACTTTGCGGTGCACATAATTCAGATCCTAATATGAATTTGTAAATCAAAATACTTAGTTATTATTGGCCTATGATGATTGATGATTCCATGAATATTAAAAATATTGTCATCAGTGCTAAGTGCATGGTGTGGTATTACATCATCCACCTGATATGTTTCATCACATGATAGCTTCATGTCCCTTTGAAAGTTGGGGCATAGACATTATCGAGCCAATTAACCCTCCCTATGTGTGGGGTCATCACTATATCTTAGCCCAGATTAATTACTTTTCAAAGTGGGCAAAAGCAGTTCTCCCATAAACTATAACATCACCCCATTTCATGAAGATCTTTTGTAATCATATCATGTATAGATTTGGCGTGCCACATAAAATCATATTCGATAATGTGTTTGCCTTTTAGTCTATGAAAATCAACAAATTTGCAAGTTAACATAGTATTAATTGGAGATACCCAACAATCTATTACCCATAGGCTAATGGATTGGCTAAGTCATTCAATAAAATCTTTGTTTAAATCATCAAAAAGACCTTGTATAACAATAAATGTTGGGATGAGAATTTGGTGGAAGCTTTATAGACCTATCAGACCACTTACAGAACCATAGCCCAATCCATGCTATTTGCATTGTTGCAAATCTGATTTTATAGATTAGAATTTTGATGATAGCAAACATTTATGTTTTTTCATGACTGCCATGCCTGCTAACATTTCAAGTCCATAAGACTGAATGCAATTCAAGCCAACTCAAGATTGGCTAGATTAGGTCTGAGTCAATTTGTAATTTTTTTCCCTTTCTTGAGTCTATTATAAATGAGGTGGTTCCTGATATTGAGTAACCTTACACACACACACATGGGAGAAAATTTTCTATCTATTGGATGATTAAGCTATTTTTGCATTATCCAGACATTCTTTCAGAGCGATTGTCTCGAAGATATTCAAGGATTTGTATTGATTGTATAGAATGATATTATATTAGCCTGAACAATATGATCAAAAATCTTTTGTTCGTCTCAAACCATCTAGGCTGATTGAGCAAATTTTATGCTGATCGTCCAAGACGATAATGTCAGTTTATATGAAATAAGAGCTATTTCAAATCTCTTCTATTTAAGAGCTCTTATTTTATCCAAGAACTCTTCTTTTGCTGTTGTTCTAACCCAAGAGAGCCAAGAGGAGAGGGAGAGCAAGGGAGAGAGAGAGAGAGAGAGAGAGAGAGAGAGAGAGAGAGAGAGAGAGAAAGAGAGAGAGAGAGAGAGAGAGAGAGAGAGGATCTTGTGAGGGGGAGTTTATGAGGGAGTTCACAAAGGTTCCTCTAAGTAAAGATCCATCGTCATCCTCTCCAGTCAACATCCTTAGCTCCTTGAGGGTTTTGGAGAGGTAAATTTTAGCATCTGATTAAGGTTCTCTGCCTGCTTCAGGAGGAAGCAAAAGGAGTTAGGTTCTCTGCCTGCTTTTAGAGAAAATAAAAGGAGTTGGGTTCTCTGCCTGATTCTGGAGGAAGCAAAAGGAGTTAGATTCTCTGCCTACTTCTGGAGGAATCAAAAGGAGTTGGGTTCTCTTCCTTACATGGGTTGGTGGAAAGGAGGTTTGTATTGGCTTCTTCGCCTTGCTATGGGGGCAAAAGGAGAGACACTGAGTTTAGTGCAATATTCGGAAGGTGCCTCCGGGGACTGGACGTACGTCATGTTGATTGAACCACTATAAATTTTTGTGTTCTTTATTACTGCTTTCGTATTTATTTTTCGCACTTTAATTTTTATGGTGAATCTTGATTTTGTTTTAAGATTATGTTTTTGGTCGAAAGAGTTTTTAAAATACTAATTCACCCCCCCCCTCTTGGTTAGACTTGGGACTAGTTCATAAGGGCTTAACATCCTTAACGAACTTTCAAGTGGTATCAGAGTGGGAATCATAAAATTAAGTTTGAAAACTTTTTGAATTTTGATTCATGGCTAACTTTGGTAATCATAATACAATGGAAGGATATTCTATTATACGTCCACCTTTGTTTGATAATATTCCTTTTGATTTTTGGAATACTCGCATGTTTACATTTTTACAATCGCTGGATTTTTGTATGTGGATGCTTGTTAAAGAAGGTTATACACCACCTTCTCATGAACTTAATGGCATTAAAATTGAAATTTCTTTTACTGAATTAACTTTTGATGAAAGAGATTTAACACAACTTAATACAAAATGCTTCAACTATTTTTTCTGTGCTTTGAAATCTAAAGATTATATGTGTGTTTCAACTTGTGCATTTGGTAAAGAAATTTGGGATAGATTGTGTGTAACTTATGAAGGAACAAATGAAGTTAAACAATCTTGACTGAATATTTTATTGCATGATTACAAACTTTTTTATATGAAACCATCTGAATTAATTTCTGAAATGTATACAAGGTTTACTCAAATTGTCACCTCATTGTATGCTTTATGAAGAGAGCAATAAAATTTTGAGATGCTTGCCTTCTTCTTTTGATGCTAAGATCACCGCAATTACAGAATCTAAAGATTTGAAAACGTATTCGATTGATAACTTACTTGGATCACTCATTACTTATGAACAAGCGATGAATCAAAGAAATCTTGATGCAGGTGAGAATAAGAAGGAGAAAACTGTAGCACTAAAAGCTAGCAACACAGACACTAATTCTTTCAGATCTAAAAATGATGATGTTTTCTTCATCACTAGGTAATTTAAAAGATTTTTAAGGAAAACAACAAGTATCATCAGAAGTGGAAAAGAGGTAAGGATAACAAAAATTATAAAAGTTCTTCTAATGTTATTTATTTTGAATGCAAGAAGCCTGGATATGTTAAACCTGATTGTCCTACACTTAAGGAGCACCTAAGCAAAGAGAAGGGTGATGAGAAACCCAAATACATGAAGGACAAGAAGCAGTACCAAAAAGCGTTCTAGGCAGATTCTGCATTTCACTGCTCTGAGACTAAAGTAGAGGAGGAAACCATAAACTTGTGTTTGATGGACGATAATCATCTTGAACAGTCTTGACCAAGAAGAGGTATGCCAACTAACCTATGATCAACTACTTGAATTATGTGAGAAAATTCATGCATTATATAAAAAACTTAAGAAAGTGCATGCTAGTTTGAAATTGGAGTATTTGAATATACAAAAAGAACATGAAGTTTTGATTAAAGATCACCACCAAATTGATAGCAATCATATGTCCTTACTTGATGAGTTTGATGAATTGAATAAAAAGCACTCTGAGTTGGTTATTGAGCATGATTCATTGAAAGCATACTACACCTCACTTGAATCTGATTTTAAGACATACATTAATAAATCTGGGCATAGGGAGCATAATTTGAGAGTTGATAATGCAGCTTTAGAAAGTGCTAACTTGAGGTTTAAAGTTAAATTGAATACACTTGAGAGAAATTGGAGTACATCAACACTTGATTTAAAGCCAAAACCTAGGAAGAGGCATTATAAGCCAAACAGATTAGTAAATCCTTTTCCTGGAGTTAGATATTTTTTATGTGGCATGCGAGGACACATTTCACACGCTTGCACTATTCACCATAGTAAACATTGGGTATGGAGACCAAAATTACATATTTCACAATATAACACAAATGCATTGCATTCTTCTTTTTATAAGAAGGGACCCAAACCTATTTGGGTTCCTAAATCTGACTGTTGATGATTTTTATAGGTGTGCTCTCACTAAAGACCTCATGAGAGCATATCATACTTGGAAAATGGAGGCTCGCGACTCATAATTGCTTAATCTTGCTGCTAAATAAATTCTGGATTTCATATTTACTACTTGTTGATTACTGTTGTTTTCTTTTTTCATGTTTGTTGATTTTTTAGTTGTTTCATCCCTGTTTTTTATTTTCCTTTGAAATAATATTTTGTTTTGGTTTTTAGTTTTTGGAATTTTTTAGTCTATGTCTAAACATCCCTAAATCAATTAAAGGGAGAAACACCGTCGATTGTTTCCATCCCTCTAACCTCTTTTAGTGGTGTAAATTTCTTTTCTAAATAAAAGTTTGTCTCAAATTAACAATTGGACTTTATAATTAAGATATTTTCTATCTTTCTACAGTAATCTACCTTATATATATAATATTCAAAAGTCTTTATATTAATTTCAAGTTCTTTGAAATCTTATTGTTGCATTTATCATATGAATTTGATTCTATTTTGTAGTTTATTCTTCCCTTTATTAGAGAGTGATGTTTTCTTCTCTAATAAATAGAAGGTATACTCACAACTGAGAATATTTAAGAGTTTTGAAAAGGGATCTAACTTGAAAAAAAAAGTGGCCAATGACGCCAAAACAAAAGATTTGTAATGTTCGCCAAAAATTGAAAAATACTTAAAGTCTATCAAAAATCAAAAGATGTGAACAGTGCGCCAATAAAATTTACAAAAGGCATAAAATGAGTGCACAAAAATAAAGCTTCCCTCTCTTAAGAAACCTTTAAATCTTAGAAGAATTCATGTGTCACTTGATATTTTTAATGGCTTGATTTCAAATTTCATGATTGTGACAAATCACTTTGGTATATTATTCTATAAGATTATTTTTATGAAACTAAGGTTTGAACAGATCTCTTTTTCTTATCCAATTGGTTGGTTCTAAGTTAGGTTTCTTGTTTTCAAAAGACGATTTTGCCCTAAGAGAAGTCCAAGTTAGGGTTTACAGGATCGGATATTCTATCATTTTCTGATTTCATCGATGTTAACTCATTGATCTTACAAGTCCTTAAATTCAATCACTTATAGATTTTATTATATTCATACCTTGTTTTTTAAACAAAAATAAAATAAAAAATGAGAAAATTACTTTGGTTTTTCATTTTGTCTATTTGTCTCTTCTTTTTTGTCTTACTTTCTATGTTAGGCCTTCTCTGATCATCTTCATCCATCTTCTGAATTTAAACCTTTTTGTCATATCGTCTTAGATGATATTTATATCGTCCTAGATGATCGTCTCAACTCACTTTGAATTCCCATCTAAACGTCTGATATGACTTTTTCTGCTTCTAATTATCCTGGATGATACTTTATCATACTGGACGATCTGATCGTCTTCTACTTCAATCATTTGTGATTATCCTGGACGATTCTCTTTCATTCTGGCTGATGTTATTCACTCTTTGCTCAATTTATGGAAAATTGTCCTGTAAGATCCACATGTTCCTCTTGGACGACACACATGGCAATATGTTTTAACACTTTAAATTTGGCCGGTACGATCAATTATTGGTGATCGGCCCGGACGATCCACTTGTTCATCTTGGATGATACACATGGCAATGTTTTAAACATTTTTTAAATTTGGCCGGTACGATCTTTTATTGTGTATTATCCTGGATGATCCACCTAATCGGCCAGAACAATCTTATTTTCAACGGTCGTCCAGCTTGACTCCTCGGGACAATTGCCTGTGTCTTATTATCCCAGATGATACCTAATCATCCTGGATGATACGAACACTTTTTTGACCAATCGACTTGGACGTCATTAATGTACCCGATCGGCCTGGACGATTCTGCAATCGTCTTGGACGATCAGGTTGATTCTTTATAAACTGAGCCTTTCAGCCATTTTTTCTCACACCCACTTCTTCTTTCAGCCTTATACTTCCTATTCTAGTGATGTTCTTGATCATGGCAGGAGGAAAGTGATCTCACCATCCTTCTGGGAGTTCCTCAAGGGCTACTCTGGACCCTCAATTCACTGAGGTGGACGATCAAGCTGCCTACCAAAGATACAAGATGGCTGGAATCGTTGTCTCTCGGTCTATCAACCCAAACATTCTCTCATATCCGATACTTGATCTATTTGCTCACACCTCCTTAATTTTTCTCCTTTCTTTTATTGTTCCTTTCAATTCTGAATTACTCTTTGAATTCTTCACCAGTCTCTGCATAAATTCTTCTTTTACTTCTCTCAGATCCTATGTGAATTGACATCCCATCAAGATCATATAACAAGACTGTGCAGAACTTTTACACCTTTCCACCACAGGGGACAAACTATATATCCTCTGTTATGATTCTGATTACGATTGGGCTCCGGCCAACCATTTATTAAGGAACACCAATGCTCACTTTCATGTTGGAGAGGCTAGCACCTTACTTAAAGATGCTAGGACAATCCAATATGTCCTTCGCACCTCTTTCCTCCCAAAAGCTGGTGATCGCATTCATATTACTCCACTTCTCTCAATCACCACCTTCTACATTTTGGCCCATCACAAATTCAATGCCACTGACCTGATCATTCTTTTTTTTTTGAAGAAATGCTAATTGCATTAAAAGAAGAAAAACCTAATACAAATAAGAAAGCAAAAGCAACCCTTTAAAACTACCATAATGGATATGCGATTCACTAAGTTTCATTTTAGATCCATTGGGGTGATGGGGATACCAAATAATAAAACAACCTAAAAGGTTGGTTAGTATCCCAGCTTTCCCAAAAGATGGAAAATGAAACCTAGTAAAAATCTCATATTTCATCATAATGGTTTTAAAAAGGTATAATGAACCTATTAGCAAAACAACCAAAAAATAATATGTTTTAAGAAAAATAAACACAACTACTAAACCAGCTATCCAATCGTCAATCAAAACCCCATCAATCTTAGGGTCCAACAAGCTCCAATCAAGAGTAGAAACCTCTGATGTTTCATCAACACAGCCAACAACAACCACCAAGAACAAACCAATCAGCAACGACAAAGCAAAAACACCAACTGTCTCCTTAATAGTCCAAGAGTCAGCCTCTTCATAAGCAAAGTCATGTAGACTAAAAATCACCCCCATATCCATCATACTGGAAAGAACAATACCAGTAATCTTCTAATGTAAAGCCATAACACCGACAACCACCTCAAAAAGCCAATATCCGGCCTCATCAATGCCAAAGACAACTGAACTGATAATCTTCACCACTCTCTTCACATTAATGAGGGGAAAACCAAAAAACTTCAAATCCTTCAAATCTTTAACCAATAAGATTTGATCTTCAAGGAGCAACTGAAAAACAAGTGACCAAACAACCAATTTGTCATTAAAAACATAAACCAACAACTTCTTCAATCTGATTGATCCATGGGCAGAACATTTTGATGTTCCAGCCAAAGTTGACAAAGCAAAAACAACAGTTCCAAATTCATTACGTCCGTTTATGGATTCAAGAAAATCCATAAATCCAGGCAATCATGAACTCCATCTAACAATCATAAACAAGAAATTTTCCCTAGCAATGCCACTACGACAATCCAAAACAAAAATAGAACAAGTAATCACTTCCAGGATTACCTCAGAACTTTCACCAAAAATTTTCAAGAAAACATGTGTCGAATTGGACTTGATCAATATCTTCTTCAAAGAATCTTCGCGATTCAAATTACTTAGAATTTCCAAGATCATTTTTGCAAAAATTGACAAAAAGCCAAAATCATGTCATCTCAGAAATTGTTCCACCAAATCAAATTCAAATCGATCACGTTCACAAAAACAAGCTGAAGAAGATCTCTAGGCCAATATAAATCAACTGAAATCCAAAGCATCACAAAAACACCAAAATCATAGTGGTCAGACAAAATCACCCAGAGCGCCAAGATCTTTCTCCGCTTTTCACCTCTCATTATGTTCTTCATTCCTTCATGAACTATAAAGACGCACTAATGAAATTAAACGGCCATACAAGGCCAACGGAGCTCCGCCGATCACATAAGTTCGGTCAGAATCGCTCTTCTTTCTGACATTTTATGAACCTCAGGCAGATGGAGATCTACAGGACTCCAAAGCACCACTAATACACCAAGATCAAAATGATCCAAAAAAATTGCCAAGAGCGCTGAGAATGATCTCCGCTCTTCTCCGCTCAACCAGTTCTTCTCTCCATCAAGAACGACAGAGACATACCAAGGACCTCCGTCGGCCAAACAAGGCCGACGGAGAACCACCGATTGCCTACGTTCTATCAAAACTGCTATGCACCGCTCGCTCCGCTCTACCTGATCTTTTGTTATATTGAGAATTTAACTATTATTTGAGATTCAAGACATAGGAGGAATCCCAATCTATCCCTAGGACATATCATTGCATATGTTCTAGAATCAAAATACAATTTCCAATTTCCTGTACCACCTAACTTTCATCCTGATTTCTACTCGAATAATTCCTTCAACGCTCTTCACAGTACTCATCTCTACCCAGGGGACGAGGAAGCCGAAGGAGCTACGGAGGAGTCAACTTCTTCACCTACTCCTACACATATTCCTACACTACTCCACTCTGCCAGCACTCTCAACTAGATCGGCTGGTGGAGCAATTTGACCAGTAGGAGCTTTGCTTTGAGGCATACATTGCTGCACAGGAGTAGCAACATACTGAGGATATTATTCACCTACAGCACCAGCATAACCAGAATATATCCTGGTTTGGAGAGCAGTTCACCACCCTTTCCAATTACTTTCACCTACCGCCACCACCTCCACCTCCATCAGATGATCATGGGCCATCTTTCTATTAGTTTGTTTCTTTTATGCTTTTTTATTATAGTTTGTTTCTATTTTTAGTCTATGCTTTGTTTCTATTTTACTTTCCTCCTCCTTTTTGTAATGTCAAAAGGGGAGTAGTTTGTTGTACTGTTTATTCTATATTTTGATTCTATTATTGGATAGTTGATCTGTTTCCATTAAACTGCCTTAAACTACTTAGATTATTTTTTGATTTACCATCATCAAAAAGGGGGAGATTGTTGCAAATCTGATTTTATGGATTAGAATTTTGATGATAGCAAACATTCATGTTTTTCTATGACTATCCTGCCTACTAACACTTTAAGTTCACAAGATCAAATGTAACTCAAGCCAGCTCAAGATTAGGTTTGAGTTAGTTTGTAATTTTTTTCCCTTTCTTTAGTCTATTATAAATGATGTAGTTCCTAATACTTAGTAACCTTGCACACACACACATGAGGAAAATTTTCTATCTGTTGTTAGAGTTCTTTATTTTGATCACATCGTCTGGACGATCCAAACATCATCCTGGATGATCTGTTAAAAATAGAAACCCTAATTAAGACATCCTAGTTAAGGCAGCTGTCATTAAGCACATTAGCCTTGATGATATTCATATCGGCCGTGATGATAGGCTCAAATAAGAAAGAATCAACCACCAGATTTATTTAGGTATTCTTTATTTTTGGACATCATCCAAGACATCGTACTGGACAATACAGCATAATTATGCCTAAATTAGTCTGGTAATTAAGGAAAGAAATTAAGGTTGGATTGCACGATCACATCATTCAAGATGATCGCAGGATCTTCAAGGATGATCTCTTTAATGATTGACATTGGCCAGCTTCTATTCAGGGCGAAGCTCAGGATGAGTTTCATAGATTTGAACTAATCATTCAAGATGATCATGAGATTATCCTGGATGATCAAGCTATTTTTGGCATCATCCAAACATTCTTTCAGAGCAATTATCTAGACTATATTCAAGGATTTGTATTGATCATACAGGATGATATTATATCAGCTTGGATGATATGACTAAAATCTTCTGATCATCTCAAAACATTTGGGCTGATTGAGCAAATATTACGCTGATCATCCAGGATGATATACCTATCAACCTGGACGATAAAGTTGGATTGTATAAAATAAGAGCTATTCTAAAACTCTTCTATTTAAGAGCTCTTATTCTACCCATGAGCTCATCTTTTACTGCTGTTCTAACCTGAGAGAGCCAAGAGGAGAGGGAGAGCAAGGGAGAGAGAGAGAGAGGATCTTATATGGGGGAGTTTGTGAGGGAGTTCACAAAGGTTTCTCTAAGCAAGGATCTATTGTCATCTTCTCTAGTCATCGTCCTTAGTTCCTTGGGGTTTCTAGAGAGGTAAAATTTAGCATCTGATCAAGGTTCTCTACCTGCTTCAGGAGGAAGGAAAAGGAGTTGGGTTCTCTTCCTGCTTCTAGAGGAAGAAAAAGGAGTTGGGTTCTCTGCCTGGTTCTGGAGGAAGCAAAAGGAGTTGGGTTCTCTGCCTCACCTAGGTTGGTGGAAAGGAGGTTTGTATAAGCTTCTCTGCCTTACTGTGGGGGCAAAAGGAGAGACACTAAGTTTAGTATAATACTCAGAGGGCGCTTCTCTGGGGAGTTGACGTAGGTCATGTTGACCGAACCACTATAAATTTCTTTGTTCTTTATTATTGCTTCCGCATTTATTTTTCACATTTAGATTTCTGTGGTGAATCTTGGTTTTTGTTTTAAGATTGTATTTTTGAACAAAAGATTTTTTAAAATACCAATTCACCCCCCCTCTTGGTTAGCCTTGGGACTAGTTCATAAGGGCTTAATATCCTTAATGAACTTTCATGCACTATTGTATGATTGTGAGGCCATACTCCCTCTTGAAGTTCAAATCCCTGCACTTAGAATCACAATTAAGAACAATATTATAATAGAACAGAATGCACAATTCTATTAGAAGAGCTTGAGGTCCTTGAAGAACATCGTCTCCAAGATTAATAAAACATAGAGTTGTACAAAGCCCAAATGGTTTAAGCTCACAATAAGTTAGTATGACCTTGAGCCTTTCATGTAGGATACTTGGTCCTTGTTCTTCAGAGGCCTATCTTATCTCATTGAAAGATTGATAGGAAGTTTGAATCTATCTACGAAAGATCCTTCATCATAGAAATAGTTTATTAAGGGGGCTCGTATTAGCTAGTCGACAGTAAAGGAAATCACTCAATGTTTAAAGTTAATAGACATTTCCTCAAGAAATACTAAGCTTGTTGTAGCCAAAATTTCAAATCAATAAAAAAAGTTCTTCAAGTTTTGAATTCAAATATAATAATTTCTTTTAAGTTTCAAATTCAAGAATCATATTTTATTCTCCTCACTACAAGAAAATAAGTCATTAGCGGCCAAAAAAATAGAGACAAAAAAAAAGGTTGCTAATAATATCTTTTAGCGACAAAAAAAAGTAAGGCCTCTAATAATAAGTAAACTTGATATTAGCTACCAAAAAAAATTTGGCTGCTAATTTAATTTGTCGCTAAAAGTTTAGAGAGATTTTTTTTCACTAATAATATAAATGTTAATTTAGTGATTAATTATTAGTATTTTATAAATATCATTAATATTTTTATATAATGACAATTATTTTTAATCAAATTTTAGATTAAAGAATGAATGATTTTGTTTTACAAAAATCAAAATGATGTAATTGATTAATCATTCAATTTTTACAAAATATATGTTGGAATTTTCTTAATTTTGGCTCAACCCCTATTTGTCCATATCCTTAATGTTAGGAAAGTTGCTATTTGCATGTTTTACATTCTTGCAACTTGTATAGTTTTGATGATTCCAAATATTATTGTTTTATGTGTTGTTATCTCCTAACATTTTTGGAAGATTTGTTTTTGCTCTTGTGTGTACTAATATTTCAGGAAAATTGAACTCCAGACTACGAAGACTTCAAATCAAATTCAGCATGAGATACTTTGTGAATTTGAAGCTTGTACTTTTTATTTGAATTAAATTTGAGAGGGAGTGTTTGTAATTGAGTGAATAAATTCATACACACTAAAGGAGATCTTAAAAAAGTTTTTGTACTGATCGTACGGGATGAACATTGTTCGTACGGGACGATCAGATCAGTTATCTCCTTGTAAGAGCAATGGAATGGACAGGAACTGAACTGGAAAATTTTTCTAAGTCATGATCGTCCAGACGAAATCATTTTCGTCCCAGGATGAGTTTCTCTCTGTAAAAATTTCGTCCAGACGAAGTCATGTTCGTCCAGGACGATGGGATCCGACTATGGCAGTTTCTGGCAAATTTCTGCAGTTTTCAGAACCAACTTTTGATATAACTGTTCGTACAAGACGAAATTTTTTCGTACGGGACGAACCTATTTCGTCCATGATGAAAATTGGTTTGTACAGATGTACAAATGGTTCGTACGGGACAGTTTTTTACACAGTTCGTCTGTACTAACTCAATTTCGTACAGGACGATCCAGTGCGCAGAAAAACATGTTTTTAGTAGTTTTTTGGGCGATTTTTCATGTCCTTTCTATATAAGGAGTCCTAGAATCTATTACATGTACCTTTGGAGTTGTTTTCTCTTGAGAGGGATCATTGAGTATGAGAGTTTGGGAGAGATTGTAAGAGTGAAGAGTGAGAGATCAAGTGAGGGGTTTGTGAGGGATTCACAAGGATTACTTGAAGAAGAAGATCTCTTTATTTCTTCCCATCTCCTTTGAAGTCTCTCAAGTGAAGTTCAACAACATCAGTCCGGTTCTCTGCCGACACTTGGAGAGTGTAAAAGGACGACAAAGTTTATCTTTGACAGCCATTGTATCTTCGTTCTTTGGGAGAAAACTAGAAGAGAGAACTTGAAAGGGAGAGAGGAAAGGGTGGAGTTTGAGAGGGAGAAGATCCTTGGAGGGGATTTCAAGGGAGTGTGGAGCGGATATTCACACGGTTGCTCCGGCGAACTTGCACTTCAGTACCATCGGATTCAAGGGTCGTCTTGAGGGAAGTTTTGGCGAGAAGAAAATCTCTTTGGTGTCAAAGAACCCGGCTACTCCGCCGCACCGGGGAAGGTGAAAGTGATTTTGTACAGGCTTCTCTGCCTTGCTGTGGGGGCAAAAGGAGAGTCACTTTGTGGTATTAGTGCAATACTCGGAGGGTGCCTCCGAGGAGTGGACGTAGGTCAAGGTTTGACCGAACCACTATAAATCTGGTGTGTTATTTCTTATTTTTCTTTCGCATTTAATTTCATTGCAAGTTGTTTACTCTGGTTAAAAAATTTATTTTTTAAATTTTAAATTTAACTTGCATTAATAATTAAAAATGTTTTCTAAAAATCCAAGAGTAGAAGTATAATTTTTAAATTACCAATTCACCCCCCTCTTGGTTAGCCTTGGGACAATTAATTAGGCTTAACATCCTAATTCTCATTTTTAAACTAGCCCCAACAAGTGGTATCAGAGCTTTGTTTCAAAATCATAAGTTTAGACTACTTTTTGAAAAATGAGTATGACTAATTTTAGAAACCGTAAAATGTTTGAAGGATATTCGATTGTTAGACCACCTTTATTTGAAAATATTTCTTTTGATTTTTGGAAAATTCGAATGTCTACTTTCTTGCAATCAATAGATTATCGAATGTGGCATATGATTCAAAATGGTTATTCTGTACCGTCACGTATTATAGATGGAATCAAAACTGATACCCCTTTTTCTGAATGGAGTAGAGTAGAACAAATTTATGCTGAATTAAATGCTAAATGTATGAATTGTTTGTTCTGTGCTTTAAATTCAGAAGATTATATAAGAATCTCTACATGTACTTCTGGCAAGGAAATTTGGGACAGTTTATGCATTACATATGAAGGTACTAGTGAAGTCAAGCAATCTAAGTTGAATTTTTTAATGCATGACTATGAACTCTTTAGCATGAAACCTTATGAGACATTTTTAGACATGTATACTAGGTTTATTCAAATTGTAACATCATTGCATGCTTTAGGTAAAGAATTTTCAAACTTTGAAATAGTCAATAAAACTCTACGTTGTTTACTTGACAAGTTTGATGCCAAAGTTGTTGCTATTTGCGAATCAAAAAATTTGAATGAATATTCTATTGATAATTTGATTGGCTCACTCATTGCTTACGAGCAATATTTGGGTCAAAGTCTTTTGGATGTAGGTGAAATAATAATGCTAAAAGCGGAAGACATGGAGAAAAGTTGCTTAGTTGGCGAGGAAAGCGATGACTTAACAAGCAAATTGAAAAGTCCACTAAAGCACAAGCATAAGCATCAACAAAAGTGGAATAAAAGTAAAAATGGTAAGAATGTTCAGATTTTTTCAAATATTATTTGCTTTGGATGTAGAAAATCTGGACATCTGAAAAGCCAGTGCCCTAATTTGAGAACTCTTCCTGCTAAAGAAAAGGGCAAAGCTAAGCAAATTATAAAATGGGAAAATAATGAAAAGCAAAAAATCTCCTGGGCGGATCTAGCTTCTGAATCATCATACCAGGAGCAAAATGATGTTTAAACCCTTTGTTTATGTGTTTTTGTGTGCATATTTTTTATTAGTTGTGTTTTTATTTTTGTTTGTTTTATGTGTTTTTCTATTTTTAATTTTTGTGTGTTTTGTATGATTTTGAGATATTTTCATATCGAATTTTATGTTTCTTGTTGTGAGACATTTGAAATGTGATATGAAGATTTTTATAGTTTGTGTACTTGTATTTTGTTTAGTGTTTTTATATTCTTTTATTGCTTTAGATTTTTTTTATTTAAGTGTTTTTGTTCTGTGTTTGAAATGTTCGTTAGCCTATATGAAAAACCCTTAAATTTTTTATCTTACAAGTGCTATACTTTGAACTGCAACATAAAATTGAATTCATTAGAAAATCTAATTTTTTTAAATTTAAGTTGTGTTTATAACTTGATATTATTAAGATTGTCAATTTCATGTCTCTTATTTAGACTACATTAATTTTAATATTATTATTGCAATTGTGATGTTTTCTTATTTTATATTTCACTTATCAATTAATATTTATGCACTTAGAAAGATTTAAAGTTTTAGATTATTGATTTTGAAAAGAATACAATTACTCTTGAAAATTATACAAATGTATAAAAATCAAAAGAAATGTTCAAAGATTTGCAATGTGGAAAACAGGCACAAAATAAGCCCAACAAGTGAAAAGATGCACAAAAATGTGCCACAAAATTGAAAAAAATGCGCAAAGCGCCACATGTGGTAGTTATTTCTTTCCTTAATTTTTTAATCTCTTAATTCAAATTGATCTTAATGTACATTTATATTACATATTGAAATATAAAATATAAAATTTTTATATCATCATTTTTACAATGATTTTCTCTATCTTAAATGTCTAAATATACTCATGTTTTGATAAATTCTTTTTAGTTTCTATGTTATATCTCTTCTTAAATTCTATGAATTTTATGATTTAGCTAATGTTTTAATTTTATTTGCATACCTTATGTCAATCACTTTAAAGGTTAAATTTTCAAATGATTTTCATATGTCTGCTTACATTTCTACTCTTTTTCTTCTTCACTTTTTGATGTTGTCAAAAAGGGGGAGAAATTGTTTGTTGTGTCTTGTGTATTCGTATCGTTGTGTGTATGTTTTGTTTAGTGTATGTGTGTTTATTTTGTTTTGTATTTCTAAAAATTTTGAAAACAAAAATAATTTTAATGCCTCCTTATTTTCATATGTTCATTAATTCAGGTGGAGTTTAGGAGATTCTTAGAATTTAAATTTATACAAACAATAATTATTTTGCCATCATCAAAAAGGGGGAGATTGTTAGGAAAGTTGCTATTTGCATGTTTTACATTCTTGCAACTTTTATAGTTTTGATGATTCAAAATATTATTGTTTTATGTGTTGTTATCTCCTACCATTTTTGGAAGATTTGTTTTTTCTCTTGTGTGTACTAATATTTCAGGAAAATTGAACTCCAGACTACGAAGACTTCAAATCAAATTCAGCATGAGATACTTTGTGAATTTGAAGCTTGTACTTTTTATTTGAATTAAATTTGAGAGGGAGTGTTTGTAATTGAGTGAATAAATTCATACACACTAAAGGAGATCTTGAAAAAGTTTTTGTACTGATCGTACGGGACGAACATTGTTCGTACGGGACGATCAGATCAGTTATCTCCTTGTAAGAGTAATGGAATGGACAGAAACTGAACTGGAAAATTTTTCTAAGTCATGATCGTCCAGACGAAATCATTTTCGTCCCAGGACGAGTTTCTCTCTGTAAAAATTTTGTCCAGACGAAGTCATGTTCGTCCAGGACGATGGGAACCGACTATGGCAGTTTCTGGCAAATTTCTGCAGTTTTCGGAACCAACTTTTGATATAATTGTTCGTACCGGACGAAATTTTTTCGTACGGGACGAACCTATTTCGTCCAGGATGAAAATTGGTTCGTACAGATGTACAAATGGTTCGTACGGGACAGTTTTTTACACAGTTCGTCCGTACTAACTCAATTTCGTACAGGACGATCCAGTGCGCAGAAAAACATGTTTTTAGTTGTTTTTTGGGCAGTTTTTCATGTCCTTTCTATATAAGGAGTCCTAGAATCTATTACATGTACCTTTGGAGTTGTTTTCTCTTGAGAGGGATCATTGAGTATGAGAGTTTGGGAGAGATTGTAAGAGTGAAGAGTGAGAGATCAAGTGAGGGGTTTGTGAGGGATTCACAAGGATTACTTGAAGAAGAAGATCTCTTTATTTCTTCCCATCTCCTTTGAAGGCTCTCAAGTGAAGTTCAACAACATCGGTCCGGTTCTCTGCTGACACTTGGAGAGTGTAAAAGGACGACAAAGTGTATCTTTGACAGCCATTGTATCTTCGTTCTTTGGGAGAAAACTAGAAGAATGAACTTGAAAGGGAGAGAGGAAAGGGTGGAGTTTGAGAGGGAGAAGATCCTTGGAGGGGATTTCAAGGGAGTGTGGAGGGGATATTCACACGGTTGCTCCGGCGAACTTGCACTTCAGTACCATCGGATTCAAGGGTCGTCTTGAGGGAAGTTTTGGCGAGAAGAAAATCTCTTTGGTGTCAAAGAACCCGGCTACTCCGCTGCACCGGGGAAGGTGAAAGTGATTTTGTACAGGCTTCTCCGCCTTGCTGTGGGGGAAAAAGGAGAGTCACTTTGTGGTATTAGTTCAATACTCGGAGGGTGCCTCCGAGGAGTGGACGTATGTCAAGGTTTGACCGAACCACTATAAATCTGGTGTGTTCTTTCTTATTTTTCTTTCACATTTAATTTCATTGCAAGTTGTTTACTCTGGTTAAAAAGTTTATTTTTTAAACTTTAAATTTAACTTGCATTAATAATTAAAAAGGTTTTCTAAAAATTCAAGAGTAGAAGTATAATTTTTAAATTACCAATTCACCCCCCCTCTTGGTTAGCCTTGGGACAATTAATTAGGCTTAACATCCTAATTCTCATTTTTAAACGAGCCCCAACAAGTGGTATCAGAGCTTTGTTTCAAAATCATAAGTTTAGACTACTTTCTGAAAAATGAGTATGGCTAATTTTAGAAACTGTAAAATGTTAGAAGGATATTCGATTGTTAGACCACCTTTATTTGAAAATATTTCTTTTGATTTTTGGAAAATTTGAATGTCTACTTTCTTGCAATCAATAGATTATCGAATGTGGCATATGATTCAAAATGGTTATTCTGTACCGTCATGTATTATAGATGGAATCAAAACTGATACCCCTTTTTCTGAATGGAGTAGAGTAGAACAAATTTATGCTGAATTAATTGCTAAATATATGAATTGTTTGTTCTGTGCTTTAAATTCAGAAGATTATATAAGAATCTCTACATGTACTTCTGGCAAGGAAATTTGGGACAGTTTATGCATTACATATGAAGGTACTAGTGAAGTCAAGCAATCTAAGTTGAATTTTTTAATGCATGATTATGAACTCTTTAGCAGGAAACCTTATGAGACAATTTTAGACATGTATACTAGGTTTATTTAAATTGTAACATCATTGCATGCTTTAGGTAAAGAATTTTCAAACTTTAAAATAGTCAATAAAATTCTACGTTGTTTACTTGACAAGTTTGATGCCAAAGTTGTTGCTATTTGCGAATTAAAAATTTTTAATGAATATTCTATTGATAATTTGATTGGCTCACTCATTGCTTACGAGCAATATTTGGGTCAAAGTCTTTTGGATGTAGGTGAAATAATAATGCTAAAAGCGGAAGACATGGAGAAAAGTTGCTTAGTTGGCGAGGAAAGCGATGACTTAACAAGCAAATTGAAAAGTCCACTAAAGCACAAGCATAAGCATCAACAAAAGTGGAATAAAAGTAAAAATGGTAAGAATGTTCAGATTTTTTCAAATATTATTTGCTTTGGATGTAGAAAATCTGGACATCTGAAAAGTCAGTGCCCTAATTTGAGAACTCTTCCTGCTAAAGAAAAGGGCAAAGCTAAGCAAATTATAAAATGGGAAAATAATGAAAAGCAAAAAATCTCCTGGGCGGATCTAGCTTCTGAATCATTAGACCAGGAGCAAAATGATGTTTAAACCCTTTGTTTATGTGTTTTTGTGTGCATATTTTTTATTAGTTGTGTTTTTATTTTTGTTTGTTTTATGTGTTTTTCTATTTTTAATTTTTGTGTGTTTTGTATGATTTTGAGATATTTTCATATCGGATTTTATGTTTCTTGTTGTGAGACATTTGGAATGTGATATGAAGATTTTTATAGTTTGTGTACTTGTATTTTGTTTAGTGTTTTTATATTCTTTTATTGCTTTAGATTTTTTTTATTTAAGTGTTTTTGTTCTGTGTTTGAAATGTTCGTTAGCCTATATGAAAAACTCTTAAATTTTTTATCTTACAAGTGCTATACTTTGAACTGCAACATAAAATTGAATTCATTAGAAAATCTAATTTTTTTAAATTTAAGTTGTGTTTATAACTTGATATTATTAAGATTGTTAACTTCATGTCTCTTATTTAGACTACATTAATTTTAATATTATTATTGCAATTGTGATGTTTTCTTATTTTATATTTCACTTATCAATTAATATTTATGCACTTAGAAAGATTTGAAGTTTTAGATTATTGATTTTGGAAAGAATACAAATACTCTTGAAAATTATACAAATGTAATAAAATCAAAAGAAATGTTCAAAGATTTGTAATGTGAAAAACAGGCACAAAATAAGCCCAACAAGTGAAAAGATGCACAAAAATGTGCCACAAAATTGAAAAAGATGCGCAAAGCGCCACATGTGGTAGTTATTTCTTTCCTTAATTTTTTAATCTCTTAATTCAAATTGATCTTAATGTACATTTATATTACATATTGAAATATGAAATATAAAATTTTTATATCATCATTTTTACAATGATTTTCTATATCTTAAATGTCTAAATATACTCATATTTTGATAAATTCTTTTTAGTTTCTATGTTATATCTCTTCTTAAATTCTATGAATTTTATGATTTAGCTAATGTTTTAATTTTATTTACATACCTTATGTCAATCACTTTAAAGGTTAAATTTTCAAATGATTTTCATATGTCTGCTTACATTTCTAGCCTTTTTCTTCTTCACTTTTTGATGTTGTCAAAAAGGGGGAGAAATTATTTGTTGTGTCTTGTGTATTCGTATCGTTGTGTGTTTGTTTTGTTTAGTGTATGTGTGTTTGTTTTGTTTTGTATTTCTAAAAATTTTGAAAAAAAAAATAATTTTAATGCCTCCTTATTTTCATATGTTCATTAATTCAGGGGGAGTTTAGGAGATTCTTAGAATTTAAATTTATACAAACAATAATTATTTTGCCATCATCAAAAAGGGGGAGATTGTTAGGAAAGTTGCTATTTGCATGTTTTACATTCTTGCAACTTTTATAGTTTTGATGATTCCAAATATTATTGTTTTATGTGTTGTTATCTCCTAACATTTTTGGAAGATTTGTTTTTGCTCTTGTGTGTACTAATATTTCAGGAAAATTGAACTCCAGACTACGAAGACTTCAAATCAAATTCAGAATGAGATACTTTGTGAATTTGAAGCTTGTACTTTTTATTTGAATTAAATTTGAGAGGGAGTGTTTGTAATTGAGTGAATAAATTCATAAACACTAAAGGAGATCTTGAAAAAGTTTTTGTACTGATCGTACGGGACGAACATTGTTCGTACGGGATGATCAGATTAGTTATCTCCTTGTAAGAGCAATGGAATGGACAGGAACTGAACTGAAAAATTTTTTTAAGTCATGATCGTCCAGACGAAATCATTTTCATCCCAGGACGAGTTTCTCTCTGTAAAAATTTCGTCCAGACGAAGTTATGTTCGTCCAGGACGATGGGAACCGACTATGGTAGTTTCTGGCAAATTTCTACAGTTTTCGGAACTAACTTTTGATATAACTGTTCGTACCGGACGAAATTTTTTCGTACGGGACGAACCTATTTCGTCCAGGATGAAAATTGGTTCGTACAGATGTACAAATGGTTCGTACGAGAAAGTTTTTTACACAGTTCGTTCATACTAACTCAATTTCGTACAGGACGATCCAGTGCGCAGAAAAACATGTTTTTAGTAGTTTTTTGGGCGGTTTTTCATGTCCTTTCTATATTAGGAGTCCTAGAATCTATTACATGTACCTTTGGAGTTGTTTTCTCTTGAGAGGGATCATTGAGTATGAGAGTTTGGGAGAGATTATAAGAGTGAAGAGTGAGAGATCAAGTGAGGGGTTTGTGAGGGATTCACAAGGATTACTTGAAGAAGAAGATCTCTTTATTTCTTCCCATCTCCTTTGAAGGCTCTCAAGTGAAGTTCAACAACATCGATCCTGTTCTCTGCCGACACTTGGAGAGTATAAAAGGATGACAAAGTGTATCTTTGACAGCCATTGTATCTTCGTTCTTTGGGAGAAAACTAGAAGAAAGAACTTGAAAGGGAGAGAGGAAAGGGTGGAGTTTGAGAGGGAGAAGATCCTTGGAGGGGATTTCAAGGGAGTGTGGAGGGGATATTCACACGGTTGCTCCGGCAAACTTGCACTTCAGTACCATCAGATTCAAGGGTCGTCTTGAGGGAAGTTTTGGCGAGAAGAAAATCTCTTTGGTGTCAAAGAACCCGGCTACTCCGCCGCACCGGGGAAGGTGAAAGTGATTTTGTACATGCTTCTCTGCCTTGCTGTGGGGGAAAAAGGAGAGTCACTTTGTGGTATTAGTGCAATACTCGGAGGGTGCCTCCGAGGAGTGGACGTAGGTCAAGATTTGACCGAACCACTATAAATCTGGTGTGTTCTTTCTTATTTTTCTTTCGCATTTAATTTCATTGCAAGTTGTTTACTCTGGTTAAAAAGTTTATTTTTTAAACTTTAAATTTAACTTGCATTAATAATTAAAAAGGTTTTCTAAAAATCCAAGAGTAGAAGTATAATTTTTAAATTACCAATTCACCCCCCCCTCTTGGTTAGCCTTGGGACAATTAATTAGGCTTAACATCCTAATTCATATTGAACGTACGTTTTGCACAGACTTGTCGGGGGTCCAAGGGGGCAGTGCCCTCTGTCGGGGTTCGACCTGGCCGGTCAGGTCGCGGGGTCAAGGGGCAGCGCCCCTGCGGGGGTTTTCGGGGGCAGCGCCCCCGAAACAAATTTTGGCTATAATGATATTTTTGGAATTACAATTAATAAAAAATGATGAATTAAAATCAATATTTATATTTTTAAGATGAGAAATATAATAATTTATTTATAAAATAAATTAGAATAGATGTGCTTTCTTTCCTTAATATAGACCTACTAGTGATGGAGCCCACCCTCCCAAAGATCGTCCAAGTTTCCTTTTTTGGAAATCTATTCCTCATTCAAGTTCAAATCCATTAGTGATGGAGAACACCCTCTATAACACCTTCCTAGTTCCAAACTTCAAACTCAATCTTTTATGGGGAGCCATGCCTCCTTCCCACAAGATCTTCTAGTTTTCTTTTCCATAAGGACATTTGTGAGTCATTATACCTTTTTTCCTTTCCTTAGGATTAGACTTCCTAGTGATGGATAACTCCCTCTACCACACCATATTTATTTAAAATTCTAGATCCGATCCTCTATGGGAAGCAATGCTTCCTTCCCACAGGATCTTCCAGTTTTCTCTTCTTAAGGTTAGAAGTGAGTCATCAATTTTTATTGCCTAAGGAATAGACGTCCTAGTGGTTAATAATACCCTCTTTGGCACCTTCCTAGTTTTAATTTTAAACTCTAGAATAATACTCTTTTTCTTAAGGTTAGGCACTTCATTCTCATAAGATTAGATCTACTAGTGGTAGAGTACACCTTTCATGGCACTAATCTAGTATCAATTTAAACTTGATCTTCTAATGTTTAATTTTCTCTTACCTTAGATTCAAAATTCTAGACTTGACCTTTTTCTATTCAGTCAATGCCAATATATAAAGTAAAACTTTATTCTACTACATATATTGGGGGTCTATTTATTGACCTCATTTTTGTATAAGGTCACTAGTATCCATCTAGACCCTAGATCAATCTGGATCCTAAGTAAATCTTGACATCAAGTAAATCAAGATCTCAAGTCAATCCTGACTGCAAGCCAATATATACTTCAAACCATTCCAATCTTCAAACCAAGACTTCAATTGATATTTCATCTAGCCTTTGATCAAGCCTCAATCATGTTTATTCCTTAGCAATCATCCATGTTATTGTTATTGATATGGATATTTCAAAAATAAGCAATCAAATAAGAAGCCAACTCAAACCCAGAAATTTAGATCAAAATTCAAGGTTAAAGGCATGTCTTGAAAGCCTTTTTGAGTGAATTGTCAATCTTTCCAAATTCCAATCAAATGACCTCCAAATCATGATATATCAATTGAATATTAATTTGGCATATCCCTAGGTTCAACCCTAAAAATTTTAGCACATTCTAAGGTCTCTAATCATAAAAACTAAATTTATTTCAAAAGGCTAAAAATTATTAAATATTTTCCCTCTATGCCACTAGACCTTCTACCTTGTGAAATTTGACCTTGGATCCCTTCCCTAGACCTTTTAGCATATCCATACCTTTGATTATGAAATGTTAAATATTAATATTTATTTTGGTGGACCCACTTTGACCGCTAGTTGAGCAGTGGTTAAATTGACTAAAATGCCCCTTTAGGGAAAAATTGAAGTTCCATTCAAACTTCATCATGGCCTAGTTAAATAAAGCCATGGAACCTCCTCTATTATAATGAAAATATCATTAAAAGTTCATTGGCCTCAAACCCATACTTAGTCAAGCATGTTTGACCAAGTCAACCTATTTTGACCAAAAATGCCCCTTAGGGGTTTGAATGGACATTTTAATCCAGATGACATCGTCTTTGCATGAGATCACTTTCATTAAACTCAAAATATCATCTTGGAACTTTTGGACCCAAACTCAAGCCCTTGGTCAACTTAGTTGACTAGGTCAACCTAGGTTGATCAGGTCAACTTAGGTTGACCAAATGTCCCCTAAAGGTCTAAATAGTCAATTTGTTTGAAATGACCTTTCTAACCTAGGAAAACACCTCCATCAAACTCTAAATATCAAACCAAACTTGTTGATCCCAAACTAAGGCATTGGGTCAACTTGGTTGACCAAGTTAACCTAGGTTGATCAAATCAACACTTAAACCCTTCATACACCAGATTAAGCTTCAAACTTATTCATACCTTATCAAGCCTTCTATCTTCATCACCTTTTGTAGGTAAAATCATATTTATTTTGACATGGTCAAACTCATATGTTTGGTTAATATACAAGCCATGGACAAACTTTAATCAACTCAAGCTATATATCATTTATCAAGCTTTAAACTAACTCCAAATCATAGCTTAGTTACATCCTAATTATTGATCAATCAAGCTCAAGTCAAGTTGACCAACTTAAAAAGGAATTTCTCTCCCACATGGAAGATCATTTTGAGTGGAGCTAAATTTCTTCTTCAAATTGTTAGATGGAAAGTCTCTAATGGTTATGAAATAAATACCATTGAGGATGTTTGGATTTTTTATAATTCAATTGAAAAGTGACCTATGTATGTTGTGGATATGAATGAAGATACGAAGTATTTAGCAATATTTATATGGAATGGTGAGTGGGATGAATCCAGTTTGTTGCAATTTTTTGGACAACATCTGTTGGAAGTTATCATGGCTATTCCTATTTATCCAGAATTGCAAAGTGATCAGGTGGAGCTTATTTCCAAATGTTAAGGTAAAATTATATCTACTTTAGTTGCTCACAAAATTGAGTGGAAATGGTGATGAGGACTCTCATTGGAAATGGCAAAAAAAATCTAAAGCTAAGGCCCCATGTTGATTTATTCTAGTGGCGTTTAGTCATTAATATAATTCCTTCAAATGAGTTCTTGATGTATAGAGGGCTCTTAGACTTTAATGGTTGCCTGAGAGGATGTAAGTTTGCTGAAAATTCTGAACATATTGCTATTAATTATGTGATGCTCATTAAAGTGTTTAATATTCTTATTAATTGGGGGTATGGTTCCAACTTTTTCAACACTTGAGGAGTGCTTTCTAGGGTTGGAAGCTTATATGGATTCTAACCCTTTCATTGGTAATATTTATTGTTTCACTATTTTCTTCTCTTGGAAAAGAAGGAATAAGATAAAACATGGTGGAAAAGAGGATAGTGTGGTATTCATTGCAGCTAATGCAATTAGCTTTGCTACTACTTATTTTTGTCTTAATCAAAGCAATGATTACTAGGATAACAACTAGTTGATGCAACTATCTTGTTCTACTTGACATCCTCCTCCCACCGTATGGATTAAGCTCAATATTGATGCCTATTTAATGAGAAACTATAATGCTGGTATAGGAGGTGTTTTCAGAGATCATAAAGGTATATTTTTGTGTGCTTTTTGCATTAGCTGTATGCATTGGAATTCGACACATTTGGAGTTATTTTCAATTTTGTTCATGAGAAAATTTATTCAAGAATGGATGTTTGATTATAAGGGCAACATTATTGATGGTGATAATCATAATGTCATTAATTTTGTTTAGAGGCTGTTGAATAAAGATGATGTCAAGGAGGACTACCTAAAGCTAGAAGATTTTTCTTTTATCAAAGATTTCAATCAAGTTCTATTTCATTTTACAAATAGGAATTGCAATAAGTTAGCATATTATTATGCTAACTGTGCTTATTATATAGATTTTTTTTGGGATGAATTAAGTTATAATAAGATTCCTTCTCTATTTATTTCTTTGTTGAAGGAGGAATGTGATTGTGGGTCAATCACTTAGTAGTTTTTAATTACTTTTTTAATTTAATTGCTTTATGCATTCCTTTTAAAAAAAAGTTGACCAACTTAACCCATTAAGATTTGGTCAAACACCCTTAAAATCCCTTTAACACATTTAAACTCCAACCCTTAACCTTCACCCTCTCCAGCTAACCTAACCAGCGCTCAACACTTGCCCATTTGCTGCCTTAGTTGTTAGGTTGCTTGTTGACTAGTCAGCATAGTCAACATGCAAATAAATGGGCCAAGAGTGGTCAAATTACTTAGTTTAAGTTCACCCCTCCATTCTAGCCCTCATAATCCCTCTTTAATAACTCTAAAAAAATTCATAAGCCCTCCTTAATCTTTAGATTAGGTATAAACTAGCCCAAGTGGTCCCAAAAGTTTATATGAGGATAAGAAGACCTTTCCACCTAGGTGTCCTTGGGCTATCCTTTCTCTTACCTTCAAAACCATTTGGAAACTTGGCATGTATTTAGCATCTTGCCAAACTAATCCTAGCCATTCAAATCATTCACGGCATTTGAATTGAGCCGAGGAGACCAAAACAAGCTCATTCTTAACCTTGCACTATCCTTCATGAAAGTACAAGATGTGCTAAGAGGGGGGTGAATTGGAAATTTGTTACAATAAAAAGATAATGTTAAACAGGAGTTCTAATTTTTTGTGTTTTTAAATTTTAAACATGAAAATTTAGATTGATGCGGAAGCGAATGTTTAAAACAACATTGCAATAATAGGTGGTGAAATTTTAACTTTCTCAACAAATAATTCCACTATGATTTTCACCAAGCAATTATAATGAAAGTAAAATGCAAAATGTAAATAATGTTCAGAAAGGGGAAAAGCACACAAGAAAATTTATAGTAGTTCAATCACTTGACCTACGTCCACTCCCCGGAGTCCTCCACTCTGGGAATTTTACTACTAAAATGTAATTCTCCTTTTTCCCCCACAGCAAGGTGGAGAAACCTTTATAAATCTCACTTTCACCTTCCCGACATGGTGGAGTACCACACGCTATTGCTGCAATTCTGAGTTTATAGATTAGACTTTGATGATAAAAAATATTCATAATTGTATGCGGCTGCCCTGCCTACTAACTTTTCAGGTCCACAAGATCTAGTGCAACTCAAGCTAGCTCAAGATTGGGTACATTAAGTTTGAGTCAGTATGTATTGTTTTTCTTTCTTGAGTCCGTTGTAAAAGTGGTTCCTGATGCTAAGTAACCTTGCACACACACACTTGAGGTTTTTTATGTTATTTTCTATTTTGAGTACATCGGCCTAGATGATGTCCATATCAGCCAGGACAATCCAACTAAGAACAAAAAACCCTAATTAGGGCATACTGGTTAAGGCAGCCATCATTAAGCAAATCATCTTGAATGATCCTTGTATCGACCAGGACAATTGGCTCAAATCAGAAAGAATCAGCCACCATATCTATTTAGGTAAGATTTTTTTTTGGACATCGGCCAGGCCAATCCATTACATCGGCCTGGACAATTTAACACAATTATGCCTAAATTAATCTGGTAATTAAGAAAAGTAATTAAGTCTTGATTGATACGATCATATTGTCCTGGGCGATCGCAGGATCGTCTGGGACGATCAGTTCAAAAATCCTTGATTGCTCCTGGATGATCAACATCGGCCAGCTCTTATTCAGAGCGATTTTTTGGATGATTTTCCTGGATTTTAAACTAATCATTTGAGATGATCATGCGATTGGCCCAGACGATCAAGCTAATTTTGAATCATCCAGACCTCCTTTCAGAGCGATTGTCTGGCCGATAATCTGTGATTTGAACTAATCGTACAGGATGATATGTTATCATCCTGGATGATATGAAAAAATTTCTTCTGTTCGTCCCAGATCATCCCGACGGATTAGGATTAAATTGTACTGATCATATAGGATGATAAAGTCGGCAAGTTGTAATTAATGAGCTATTTTGAAGCTCTTCTATTTATGAGCTCTTGTTCTTCACTTTGTAAGATCTTTTACTGCTGTCTTAAATAGAAAGAGCCAAGAGGAGAGGGAGAGAGAGGGAGGAACTTGTGAGGCGGAGTTTGTGAGAGGGATTCACAAAAGATTGCTCCAAGCAAGGTTCCAAGGTGTCTTCTCCATTCTTCGTCCTTTATCCTTTGGGGTTCAACGGAGGCCTTCTTCAGCAATTGGTCAAGATTCTCTGCCTGCTTCAGGAGGAAGCAAAAGGAGTTGGGTTCTCAGCCTCGCCAGGGTTGGCAGAAAGGAGTTTTTGTAAGGGCTTCTCCGCCTTGCTGTGGGAGTAAAAGGAGAGTCATGTTTGTAGTGCAATACCCGGAGGGCGCCTCCGGGGAGTGCACGTAGGTCGAGTTGATCGAACCATTATAAATTCTCTATGTTCTTTTCTTACTACGTTCTGTATTTATTTTTCTGCACGTTGGTTTCTTTGTGGTGATATTGGTTTGATTTTTATTTGTACTTTGCTTAAGAAAAATTTTAAAATACCAATTCACCCCCCCCCCCCCCCCCCCCCTCTTGGTTAGCCTTGGGATAGTTCTTAAGGGCTTAACATCCCTAACAAACTTTCAGATATGTCACCCTCCCAGTGATGGAAATAAACCTTATCACTTTTCTCCCTTCTGGGGAAGGCAGAGTACCTTATAAGATACAGATCTTTAAGGATCCTATCCTTAGAAAGCTTCCATAAGATCTTCTAGGGCCATAGGAGGAGGAACGTGCAGCAAAGTAGGAGCAACCATGTGATCTCCCTCACACTCCTCCCTCTTAATTCCCACCTTCTCCTTCCTCTCACAAACCCAAAATCTTCTCAAAAAGCTATGTCTTAAGAAATCACCTTCTAGTCACGTTCCTCTCTCACAAATTCTTCTCAAAAAATAGAAGTTTGGATATTTAAATCAGACTCCAAGAAACCTTAAATTTTCAATATAGTCTTTTATGTTTGTACAGTACGATCGAAGATTGTACAGTATGATTAGTACAAAATAGCCTTCATCCTGGTATGAAGGAGTATAAACATGTAATTTCTCTGAATAATATTGTACAGTACGATATAACATCATCCAGTATGATATGTTAAATTCCTTCTGTTCGTATAGGACAAATGCTGAGATAATGAAAACTCATCTCTGTTCATCGTTTGGTAGGATTGACTTCATACAGTACGATATATTAAAAGCTTCATATTATCTAGTACAATTTGAACATCATCCAATATGATTAGTATAAAAATTAAGGGATCATCTGGTATGATGTTAGGGATGATCAAAAATAGCTTTGGTACCTCATACTGTATGAACCATATCATACAGTATAATTACTAATCAGTAATTAAGCTTTGATTTAGTTTACTAATTATGAGGTTAATTTAAGTAAGTATTCAAAAAACTTGTAATATACCATAGGCTCATATAGTACAATCAGTTCAAAATTTATGAACTAAGAACTTACTTAAATTAATATGATAGCTAGGGGTTTTAATTAGAAACATATCATACAGTATGATTTGTTCATAGGTAGCCATTAAGTCAGAGACAATTGTACAGTATGATTGAAACTCGTACAGTACAATCGATAGAAAAAGAAAATTCTTTATTTTAAAAAACCTCTCCTCCTGTGTGTGTGTGTGTATGGTTGTGTTGACCTCATTTTTGTATGAGGTCACTAAGGCCCTTCCAAACTCTAGATTAATTCTAGATCCTAGGATCCACTCTAGACCTTAAGATCCTTTCCTAGAGCCAGACCTTAGGATCCACTCTGGACCTTAAGATCCTTTCCTAGAGCTAGACCTTAGGGCCTACTCCAGAGCTTAGGATTCTCTTATATCTCAAATTCTAGAACCCCTCTAGATCCTAGATCCTAGATCCTAGAACCCCTCTAGATCTTAGGACCAATCCAGACTCAAATCAATCCCCACCTTTGATCAACTCCAACCTCAAATCAATCCATACCTTTGATCAACTCCAACTTCAAATTAATCCCTACCCTTAATCAATTCAAATCTCAAACTTCATTCAATTCAAATCCAAATTAATTCAAGCTTCAAACACATCCAAACTTTGGCCCAATCAACTTGAGAATCCAAACTTCAATCTAGACTTTGATCTTACCTTTGATCTAGCTTTGACCCTATCCATTCATTAACAACCACCACATGATTGTAAATGATTTGGATACTTCAATATTAATCATTCAAACTTGAAATCCATTCCAAATCCAAAAATCTAGACTCAAATCCAAAGTCTTAAGACCCTGTCCTAAAGACCTTTTTCAAGGATTTTTTTGAACACTTCAAAACACAGTCAAATAACCTCTGATTCAGAGTCTATCACTTGCAAAGTGATAAGACATGTCTCTGGAGGTTACCCTTCAAATTTGAACCCATTTGGAGTACTCTAACCCCATAAACTTAATCAAACTCCAAATGTTGCAAAACCTTCGAATATTTATAATTCATGCCACTAGGCCTTTCACCTAGTGGAATTTGACTTTGGATCCCCCTCCAAATCTTTTGATCCCTCCTAATACCTTGATATTGACTTGTTAAGAAATGATCTACATCTTTTTAGATTTAATTTGACCCAGAATTGACTTGAGACCAAAATGACCAAAATGCCCTTAAATGGGGATTTTTGGACTTTTGGCCTAAACTCAACTTGATTTGACTTATGAACCTTTGATATCTTCTTCAAATGTCATTCCAATAGATCCTAAATAACTTTAGGAACACATTGAACCCAAACTTACTCTTTGGTTTGACCAAGTTGACCAAGTCAACCATGGTTGACTAAATCAACCCTTTAACCCAACACTTGTCAATTTTAACCATTCTAGTGATTTTGAATCAATTCAACCCATCAAAATTGGTCAATTATACACCCTTGACTTCAAATTCCTTGGCATGATGTCTTGTAGCACTCTTGACCTCCTCATGCACATCCTAGTCACCATTGACTAGTCAACAAGTCAATGGGTCAAAAACAACCCTTGAAATGAGACCATAGCTTGGCCACCTCATCATCCCATAAAGCAAACCCTTTCTCCAAGCCAAAATCTCCTTTTTGACTGATGGGAATATGCTTTTTTCCTCCCTAATTGATCATTAAACAAGCTCTATTAACTAAGCCAAGCATTGGTTCATCCAAATGGGGAAAAAGGTGTGGTCCCTCTTCACATGGACCAAGAGATGTCACTCTCAACCACCAACCCTATTCCATAGCTTTGGGCAGCATAGGGGACACTTGGCACTCATCCAAAACTACTCCAAATCAAATCTCAACCATCCAATCCAAAAGCCAAAGTTAAAGTGGGGGAAAACTTGACCTAAAGGGGGCATCTTCATCATTCCCTTTGATATGATCAAAAGCTCCAAACTCCAGCAGCCCCCAACCTTCTAAGAGCTCCTCCTACACACTCCAGCACATTTCAAGTCCTTCCCAAGCTTTTCCCAATCATTTCCAAGCCTCAAATCACTATTTTAGTGAGGAGAGAGCATTCTAGAGAGAGAAAGAGGACTTTCAAATATAACTTTCGATCCAGAAAGATCCGGCTTTTGGAGTCTTCAGCAACGTTGTAGAGAATTGCTGCAGCTTTCCAACAAGCCAAAAATCACAAAAATCCGACTGTTGGATTGTAAGTTATACTCATTTTAAGTTTAAATTTTAATTTGAAACTGTAGCAATTTTACAATGAATGGAGCCTCCAAACTCCAGGCATTGTAAGATCATATTGCCCTCTAGCTACAGTTCAAATTTCGTGCAATTTCGTCGAGTATTGTGAAAGATATAGGCATTTGAAATTTTTTAACTCTGGTTTAACCAGAGCCGTCCGATCGAGCCGTAACGCGATCGGACGGCCCAGAATTGGCCACATCGCCCCAAACCGCGCGGCCCTCCTCTGGGTGAAACACGGGTCCATCCGGGATCTGACACGTGGCATCATGCCACGCCGCCACGTCATCGCCAGCTGATTTGACCCAAATCTGAATAAAAAATACTTTAAATGCTTCAAATCTTTCAAAATTCACAGAAAATCGAGTTTTCCACCAAATTGGGCGTTCTTGGGCTCGTTGGAAAGATAATCGAATGTAGTATTTATTAAAATTAAAATTATATTGTTTTGATTTCTGTATTGTGAGATATTTGAGTTTATGTGAATTTCATGTATCGCAATTTTCTCACAATCCAGTGATCAAATGAATCCCAAATTTTGGTGGATAATTATTGACAATCTTAGACATGTTTCATAATTTTTCTAGGTTCAGATGCTCAATAGATTTCTGTGATATGAATTTTTAAAGTAAAGGGTCTATTTTGAACCCTAAACTTTGAAAATTCATAACTCCTTAGGGTTTTAATATTTTGCTGTGATATTTCTGTGGTATGATTGTATGTATGTCACGGTTAGACACACCAAGTTTCATGCCTATTTAAATAGTAGAGACACCTAGGAAAAATAATTAAGGAAATGTCTAGAAAACTTAGAAAATTCATAGGGGATTGTACACAAACCCAATAAGGGTGAAACTTGAACATAGTAAACTTAGTGACATCATATACCTTAGGTTTAAATTTGAGTCAATTTGGAGGTCATTATGTTAGAAAATTAAGCATGTCAAATTTCAGCCTTTTTAAGGACTTAGAAAATTCAATAAATCATCATAAATTTATATTAATTCCAAAAAATACCCATAAGACCTCTAATCAACCATATTTCAACTCTTAATCATTGAAAATTGAAATTACTTTAATTTGACATTAAAATCAATTTTAATTTAATTTTAATCAAAATCAATGTTTAATCAATGTTAATTAATTAAAAATTATTAAAAATCCCAAAAAATCTTTAAACACTTACTGATCTCTCCTTAGATCCTTTTTGATCTTTGGAGTTGATCTCAAGAAGTTTAAGACTCATTTGGGTTCAAATTGTTAAAATGGCTCTTAATTGAAATAATTTAATAATTCCAATAAATACCCAAACTTCCAAAATTCATAAATAATTGTAGAAAATTCTAAATCAATCAAACTCAGTGGCTAATGACTCTAATTAAAATCTAGTATTTTTCTAAAAATCCAAACCCTCAAAATCTGGTCAAAGTCAAAAAGTCAACATTTTGGTCAACTCTAAGTCAAAATCGGGTTAAAACTTCTAAAAATCATAACTTTTGATAGAAAACTCCAAATTGAGTGTGCTACCTGTCTAACAACTTATAATTAGGTCTAGTATTTATTAAAAATCTGAAACCCTTAAGATTAACTCTAATTTTAAAAGTCCATTTTTGACCCCTTTGTTAACACATCCGGATAACCTCTTAAAACCCATTAACCCTTTCAAACTCCAGAATTTTCTTAATAGGCTAATAAAATTCTCAACTAATCTATTAAAATCAGTAACTAACTCTCTTTAATATCAATCCACTCCTTTAATTCTAACAAATTTAAATAACTTAATCAACCCTGATTGCTGCTGCGTAACCCAGGCCTACGAGGCTATTAGCTTAGCCCCAAGGAAGGTGAAATAAACTTCACGGCCTCGGTGTGAAACAAAGGTAGTAATCAATTAACTTTTAAAATAAGTTTAATTAAAATTCTTAATTTATTAATACTTAAATCTTAACATTAACTCCCCTTTTAAGCCTTAACAAACACAGACTTTTAGACAACTTCAACTAATAACCAACTTTAGGACCTACCCCAGCCACACGACCTTTTACACACACTTTAGATGATGTGCTAGGATAACCAACTCTAGATCTAGGTTAGGCCGGTGTTTACTTTACTGCTGTGTGCCGGGTTTTTCGTAGTTTTCACTGCATGTTGTGGATGAAATTGCTTTGCTGTGTTTGTTTACTTTTTTCTGTACTCTGTGGATGGATTGATGTGTTTGGCGACTAGATTACCCTTAGGTTAAGTACGATCTGGATGTTGACACAGTTTTCTGCAGGTGGCCGCGCTCATGCAGGGCAATAAAAAAAGGGGGCAAATCAAAAAAATGCATAAATATTATAAACTCTTTGCACAGGTGCTTCAGCTGCTAAAGCCCCCAAATCATAAAAAGAGCGTGGCCAGTGTGTTTACTTTTTTTTGCTCATATACAACTGCTTGGGAATAACTGCTTTATATATATTAATTGCTTAGGATAACCCTGCAGGTGAGTCTAGATCTTTTATTTTGATATAAATGTAATTTGTGCAAGTGTCAAGTGTTGTGAAAGTTTATTTTGAATTGGGATACACAGATCCAAAGCTTGGATTCCAAAGAGGAAAGGATACCCCTTTAGGGAACACTCCTTTTTCATTTGGAAATCCAAATTTGGATCATACCTCTTCCTTACCCAAAGAGGAAAGAGTGGCCTTCCCCCTTAGAGGGAAGTGCCCTCTTGTCCATTTGGGTAATCCACTACGAAGATTCCAAGAAGATTGAAGAAAAGGAGTCCAAAGAAGAATGAAATTGAAGATTTGAAGATTTGAAGATTGAGAATATCCCACTCAAAATAACTTGTGTCATTACTAGGTTTAGAATCCGGGTTGTTGTCAGTGGTGCCCGGCCACTTTACTTTCTGCAATATTCTGGTTTGTAATAAGCAAGGCAATTCTGCCTATGGACATTTATTAATTAATTTATATTTGATGTGATGATTTGATTGCCTCTAGGATTACTTGTTTTTACTAGTTTTTTGGCGATTGCATGCCGCTCTTTGTTTTCGCCTGGACACGTGAGGCTCGTGAGGGTGTGAAACTTTTCTACTCATAATTTTAAAAGTCTAAAATTTTAGTGAGTCTAAACAACATAGAAAGATAACGAATCTAGGGAATTAGCCGGGGATCTCCCCCGGGGTCGCATGCATATTTCTACATTACTCTTTCCTTGCTTTAGACCCTTCCCCGCTTGCGGGTAGAGTCCGGATAGTCTGACCTATGAGGACGAGGTGCCGGACCTGGGGAAGTCCAGTCTTCTAAAAAATTATTTTATAAGCCTGTTTTTAAAATTTTCAAGCATATTTGATTTGAGGTTGTTAACCAGCATGCATTGCATTAGATACAAATTAAAGAGTCAAAATTTTAAATTCATAGTCCTTAGCATTTTATCACCCGACATAAGTCAAAGGGGCCAATTAGGAGAGTCTCTAGATGTCGGCCCCAACTCTCCAAAACTTTAATTACAACGTCCCTACCATTCTTTCATAAAAAGACCGGATTCATGTATTTTAAATCGATTAGGTGGTTAGCTGGCTCCCCAATCCAGGCCGGGGTAAGTCCAGACCTTGCACTGCATTAGTTAGGATCGGACGACTGTGGTCCAGTGTCCAAAATAGATTTAGGATCCGGGGCAGATCTTTGATTATAAGACCCCAAATTTCGGGAATATAGTCCCAAATTTCTAATAAAATACTTAACTCTAATTAAAGCTTCATTTCAATCCTAAAACATAAAGCCCAACACTTAGATTAAGTTGGGATACTTCCGGATGGTTCTGGAATCTCAAAGTGTCCCCTATCTCTCACCCTTTGACTCCGTTAATAACTGCTCAATTTTGATCCATTCCCTTTTGATTTTCCAATAATTCTATTCATACTTTGATATCACTCCTAGAAATTCTAACAAAATTTTGCCATTATTTTAATCGAGAGTTTTCGTAGGAGACCTCGTTTTCTTACGATGTAATTAACTACGAGGGCTTGCGCTCGTAGGAGATTTAGAACCACACACGCACCTGATTTTAAAAATTGATTTTTCAAAACTCAATTGGATTTCTTTGGGAAAATTTAAAATATTAGTGATCATTATTATCATATTCAAAGAATTATCATCGAATGATATTTTCTCCCTTCGGGGAGATACATCTTTCTTTGATAAGGCTTTGGATGTGAACCTAACGATCACACCTCTTGAATATTGTAGCTGGATATTCAGTTGAACCTCATTTTGACCCTTCGTGGCCATAAGAAGTTCTCTTTAGCATCCGGTCATAATATTCAAGATGAATTTCATAATTCTAATTCTGAACGCCGTTATGAAATTTTATGTTCGTCCTTCGGGGTGATATAATTTTTCTAACGGGATGATTCGATTTTAGAATTAGAATTAAATCTCAATTTTAAAGCTCCCAAAGAAAACTAGTCTTTTCGAAACATGTTTTCAAAATTCCACCAACAGGTTGCTCAGTTTTGCATACACTTTGTGGCCAGACTCAAGAAAAGAAAAAATAATAAAAGAAAAATTAAAGGGTTAGAGATTCCAAATTCTACTCTACCCAGTCTTGAGTCTTCTTGTTGTCCTGAGTAATTTCTGATCTCACTAAAATTTTAGTACTCACAGACAACAGCAGAAATAAAAAATATTCAATGAATAATAGTTTAATCGACATTATTTGTCATCATAAAAATCTCATAGTAGGGGTCATGGACTGCAACAATCTACCCCTTTTGATGATATCAAATAATATTATTGATAAGCAAATTAACAAAGAATTTATTTTATTTTTTTTAATTAACTAAAACATCATGAATAGAAGCAGGAACAGATAACAAAAAGCATTTCATTGGAATTAAAAATAACATGATAAATAAGAAATACTAACTAAAGCACAAAATAAACTTCTCCCCCTTTTGACATCACCAAAAAGAGGAGTAGCAAACAACACTTAGAAAAATAACATAAAATAGAGACAAGTCAAAAAGTAGGATCCTGATTAGGTGGAGGTGGCTGAAAGTAGTCGTGAATGGAAGAGAATTGCTGATCAATTGAAGAGAATCTTTCTCTGAACCATCGCATGTCCTCCTTGTATTATTGATATTGTTCTTGAATGTGAACATCAAGGAAGATTTATAGTTGGTTGAATTGTTCGACTAGGTCATCATGAGGATAAGCCAGTGTAGGTCCTTGGGGTGGTGCATTCCATCTTGGTGTAAATAGAGCTCCTGCTAGAGCAGCCTCTTCTTCTTCATCATTATAATTTAGCTCATTCGGCTCTTACCCTCGATGAAATAAAATATGGAAGGAGGCATCCACATAGAAAGTGGGTAGATTGTTGAGTTCACTAAGATTGGTTAATTAATATTTGTTTTAAAGAATGTAACCTATGAGGTGGCCAAGAGCTAGGTTGAGTTTTCTATGGGTGGTAGGGAGCCCAATTAAGGTCATGTTTTAGATATAATAATTGATTAAACTAGCCTCATCAAATTTGATATTTGACATAATATGGCAGGTAATAATGGATAAGATTGGGGCCATGCAGATTTGATTCCCATCTTTGGGTATGATTGATGTTCGAAGAACGTGTTGAATAATTCTGGCATTTTGGGTTAGTGACTGAACAAGTGGCTAGTGTTGGTAAAAAGCTATATTCCTAAGGACTAGATTTGCAACACTTTAGTCAAATTCATTTGTAAGGAAGGAATGAGCTCTAAGACCTTTAATAGATAGCCCAATGTATTGAGCGAGGTCTACCTTAGTGATTTCAATACGCTGTCAGCAGAACAAGGAGGTGAGCGTTAGGTTTTTGACATTGATAGTTAGTTTGCCAAGGAATTCAAATAGAAGTTCAAAATTTTATGGGAAGGCTAGGGTAAGGAGGAATTACAAAGTGGTGGATGTGAATAAGCTTATTACCTCAAAATTTAAGGCAGCTTGATTCAACATCCAAGATGGGGTAATTTTGCATGCCTTGAATTTGCGGTAGGCTTCTTCATCTTTGGTAGTCAAGAAATAATCATTAGGACGGTGAGAGGAAGACGAGCTTCCAAGGATGAGATGATCGTGCTTGCTGGAGCTTGCCATTTAGTGAAAACAAGTGAGAGTGAGTGAAGTGGCTAAGGAGTCAGTGAAATGATCTTAGGACTCAGCCATTTTATAGAGTTTTTGGACTATCATATAGTATGATCGAGGATCATACATTATGATGTGCAATAATGTCGTCCAGATGAATGATTGGGAAAAGGACCTGAGGGTCGTCGGTACGACCTTTGTTAAAAAGCATCATACAATATGAATGAGTGTTCATATAATACAAAATATAATTATATCATACCAACCCACTTTAAGTCATCCTCATCCATTTTGCTAATGAGGATCATACAGTACGAAGAAGAGAAATCATACAATACGAAGTTTAATTATATCATACCAAACAATTTGAATGCACAACCACGTATATCGTACAATATGATGATAATCATATAGTATGATGTGTAGAGAGGAAATTGAAGTTGGACTATTGGTCTGACAAAGGGAATGCAGTTGATAGATCGTATAGTACGAACTTGGGTCGTACAATATGATGAAAAAAATTGATAATTTTGGAGTTTTGTGTGGTGAGTGTGTGATGATCAAGAAACACCTTAAACAAAAAAATTTTGTTTTGTTTTTTTTTTAGAGTTAACTTACAATCGTGCTATACAATCATACACACTCAAAATTGAAAATTTCAGTTTACGGGATGGTTTTTTGTCTTTCATATAAAAGGTCCTTTAAAATTGACATAAATAGTGTTTTTCTTCTTGATTTTTCAAGGGAAAGTGAAAGAGAGAGTGTGGGAGAGTGTTTTAGAGAGATTTCTTATAAGTAGAGTGTGAAGGATTCATAAGGTTACTCAAAGGTATGGATCTCTTTATGTTTTTGGTTATCACTTTTCTTTTCTTCTTTGTAGTTGCTAGTGAGAAGATCTTTGAAGAAGATGTGGTACTCTACTGACACTTGGAGGGTGTGAAAGGATGATGGTACTCTGTCGACACTTGGAGGGTGTAAAAGTATGATAGTTATCTACCGACACTTGAAGAGTGTGAACAGATGACGGTTCTCTGCTGACACTTAGAGAGTGTGAAAGGACGATGGTTCTCTATCACACTGGGAATTGGTGGAAGAGAGGATTTATAAAGGTTTCTCTGCCTTGCTGTGGGGGTAAAAAGAGAGTCACTTTGGTAGTAGTGTAATACCTGAAGAGGAAGCCTTTAGTAAGTGAATGTAGGTCGTGTTTGACTAAACCACTATAAACCTTTATGTAATTTTTAATTTTTACATTTTATTTTATTTTACGCACTTTGATATTTTTGGTTGAAAAGCTTTAAAAAATAATCAAAGTTGGAAAATTATTAAATTTAGTTTTCTATTAAAAATCCAAGAGAATTTTTTAAATTACCAATTCGTCCCCTTCTTGGTTAGCCATGGGACAATTGTTTAGATTTAACAACCTATATAGAATCAACATCTCTTTCTTATTAGACACCTCCCCTACTACGATTTCTAACAGGCCACATGAGTTATTAGGGTGTAGTCCTATTAAGGGGAAGTTATGCAATTCCTATGATAAAATTATTTTTAAGTCTTTTTAAAACTACTTCATTTGAATTTAAGCATTTATCAAGTCAATTTACAAGCATTGTATTAGTAATCAATTTAAATGAGTCTAAAATTTAATTTAATTTAATTTTAAGCTTAATATCACCATACATAAGTCAAGAGAATAATTAGGATATGTTTTAGATGTCCATTCCCATTCTCTCAAAATTTAATTTAACATCCCTGCCACTCTTTCAAAATGACCAAACTCATGGTTTTGAAGTGACTAGGTGGTTAACTGGCTCCCTAATTCAGGTCGGGGTAAGTTAAGATTTGTACTATATTTTTTATGTTTCAACCATTATGTTTAATGCCCACATTTAGATTTAGGTTCTAAGGCAAGACCAGACTATAAAACCTCAACCTTCGAGAATTGAATCCCAATTTTCTAAGAAAATTAATAACTCAAATTAAATATCTTAAAATAAAAATTTAAAGCTCAACACATAGGGTAGACTAAGGTGTTTCTAAATTATTTAAGAATCTCAAACACTTTCTACTTCTCTTACTTTGACCTCCAAAAATAAGTGTTCTAATTTTATTCATTCCCACTTAAAATTTCAATCATCACTCCTTTGATATCAATCTTTGAAAATTCAAAATGAAATTTCTACCATTATTTTAATCAAGATTATTCATAGGAAACTTAGGTTTTCTATGATGTAATTAACTATGAGTGTTTTCCCTTATAGGAGATTTAAAGAACTTAGATCAATTTTTAAAATTAAGTTTTCAAAATTCAATTAATTATCTTTGTAAAAATTAAAGTCAAGAATCATTATTGTTATATTTAAATGATTGATAGTAAATGATATCATCTTTCTTTAAGAAGATATATTATTTTATGAAATTATTGACCCTTTATCCAGATTATCACAGTAAAATACTAGAATGAACATCTTTTTGACCCATTAGGGTCATATGTAGTTTTTTTCTGGATTTGATTACTATAGTCAGGATAAACTTAAGGTTTTGTAATCTAAACCTTTTAAGGAATGATATTTTTTCCTCCTGAGATGATATATCGTTCATAATGATGTATTTAATCTCATAATAAAAATTTCAAGAAATTGAATTCTCCCAAAGAAAATTATGTTTTCAAACTCAATTTTTGAACTCAAACAAGCGCTCAACTTTTATAGAACCTTGGTGGAGCAATTAAAAAAAAAAAATAGAGCCTCAGTGATTTAGTAGAATGACACCCTAATTTAGCCAGCAGATGTGTCAAGTCAGCACAATGCTGAAATAGAGTAAGCCCAATAAAGCTGAGGTGCTAGTACATTTGATAATACGACAGTGTCACTGTGTGGATCATTGTTATACTTAAGATCATTTCTACACTTACTATAAATTGTTTTTATGTTTTTTTATTTATGATTTTTGTCACATTAGGTAGAGTTATTTAACTTTTAGTATAGCTCTTTAATACCCCATTAGAGTAAAATCTAAAGGAGGATAAGGAAATGCAAGATACTTATTATAGGTCTTAGCCTATATTATATAGTCAATTCTACCACTAGAGGAGGAAGGAGAGTGGAGAAGTCATTTGTATTATCATGGTCAAGTTTTTCCTGATTATTTCTCCTATATATTTTTTTATGGGTTAAATGAATATGTGTTTGCTTTCTAATTTATTTACGTCTAACAAATTTCTTAATTTTGAGCTAATGATATGAACACAATGCAAGTTTTTATGTAGACTCTCATGCCTTGAATGAAATTATATACATTTTTAATATCTATTATTCTTAATATAATGCATACAATGACCATACATGCAGTTATTATCTAATGTGATATATTATCTCGATAGATGAATATTGAAATTAATAGGAGAATTGAAATAAAATGTTTGCATACCTAAACATAAAATCTTAAAATTTATAGGTTATATGGAGCAAATTATAGGGAGGCCATAAACTTCCGTTTTCACCCCTACAAGCTTGACAAAGATTTGGGTGTGCATATGCTCTGATCCACATCAAAAGTTAAGAGAATCATTAGGAAAACATTATTATTTTTATAAGCATTAGTCCAAAATAAATTTCATATATTTATATCTCATCAAATTTTTCATTTGGTGTAAGTGGAAGAAACCTAAGACCCTTCATGTTATTTTTAGTAGGATAAACCTTGCATCTATAGTACTTAATATCACTTTGATTCCTATCTAGTTGAATATTTACTCATGGGATCAAGACTCACTCAATCACTTTTTATTACTTAATTGAGATATATACTTTTATATCTAGCAGACATTTCATCTAAAAAAACTTAGCATATTCAAAAGATAACACATGCTCACGCATAGCCCCACGCCTATACATAAAGTTTTTTGTGCAGTTGTTGGGGATCAAATGTATGTAATATAATTTTAAACTATATTTTTGAACTAGTTGCATATTTAGACTTAATTATATCTTGTATCTTTATTTTACAATTTTTGTTTAAAAAATATTTATTTAGTTTTTATTCTTTAATTTTTAATAAGTTATTATTGTATAAATACTAGATTTTTTTAGGAGTTCTTATTATTTATTTTTGAGATTGAAAGGCCCTTACACAAATTAGAGAAATAAAAAGATTTTAACTTTAGATATGTTTGAACCAACGCAAGATCAGGACCATTGGAGTCTTCTTAGGGAGTATGTCAATCCAATAGTAGAAGGAATCCATTAGAGTTTCAATAGATCTACTATCCAGGACAACACCTTTGAGAACAAACTTGGCTTAATTTAGATATATAGAAATTCCTAGTTTTGGGGAACTCCTAATAAGGATCCAATCCTATAGTTAAATAACTTCTTAGAAATATATGTAATATTCAAGTATAATGGTGTCAACGATAATGGTATTAGACTTCATTTGATACCATTTTCTTAAGGTAAAAAGCTAAGATGTTGTTGAATTCCTTACTCCCATGCTCTATAATCATATGGAAAGAGTTCGACACAAATTGCTAGCTAAGAATTTCCCACCTTGAAAAACAACCAATCTTTGGTCTAATATGACATCTTTTTTCCATGTTAAAAGGAGAGTTAATATATGAAAGTCAAGGAAGATTTAAGGAAATGCTTAGAAAATGTATTCACCATACTCTACCCTATTAGTTTATTATTCAAACTTCTTTAATGGACAGGTAGGATCCCTTAGTTAATTTATAGATATAGCTGCTAGTGGATCTTTAATGTCTTAGATATTTGAGAGATCCCAAGAATTAATTAAGGAAATAATTATAAATAATTTTTAGTGTCCTTCTGATAGGGTAAATCCTTAGAGGGTAGATGGTATTTATGAATATGTTTTATCCATTATGTCTACTCATGTAGCTATAATTTTGAAAATAAATGGATACTTTTAGAGTTTATTTAGGATTAGGATAATCTATGCAATTTCAAAAGCATGATTTAAATTTTATTAGTGATATTAATGCTCAAGGGATCAAGAATTTAAATTTTATTGGAAGAAAAAATAATTCGTATTTTAATATTTCCAATCTAGGTTGGAGGAAGCACCCTAATTTTAATTTGTTAAATACTAATAATGGTAGTAATAATCAAAGGAATTTAGTCCAATTAAATCAAGAAGAAATTTGGAATAATTCTCATGTGCGCTTCATATTATTTATGAATGTCATTAATTCTTATTTTAACTAAATTATGAAATTTTCTCAAGAAAATATTATTGTGATAAAAAATTGAATTAACATCATAGAATTAAAGTTTAAAGTGCAGCATCATTTGTTTATCAAGCACTACATTCTTTAAAAAAATATTAGATTACCAAGCTCTTGGGAAAACTTTCTATATTGCACTAGCGCAACTTTGTACCTTTCAACATTGTAGCACTGTTAATCCTTATTGAGAGCCTCAGTGCTACACTTTTAAGTGTTGTAGTGTTTGGTTAGGCTTTTTTATAATATCAATGGTAATGAAGTCAACATTTCATACTTTAATAGCTTTTCATTATTAGCTTTGTATGAGAGGTTAAGCACTTTCCTATTAAAAAGATCTTTTGTGAAAGGAAGTGTGTATACCACTCTCTTTTTGAAGATTATAGGAGATGACATACTCATTATTCAGATATGTTCATGACATCTTATTTTGATCTACAAATAAAAATTTTTGTGATGATTTTTTAAAAGTAATAAGTAGTGAATTTGAGATGCATTTGATGGGAGATTTGAGTTATTTTCTTGGATTTAGCATAAAGAAAAATGTGGAAGAAATATTTCTTAGTCAGTTGGAGTATATTAAGGAGATTCTCAAGAAATATAAGATGGTTAAAGCTAAACCAGTGACTACACCAATGAGTTTCTCAGTTTAATTAGATAAGGACCCAAATGGAAAATATGCTGATCAAAAGAAATTTAGAGGAATAATTGGATCATTGCTTTACTTGACTACTAGCTGACTAGATTTAATGTTCAGTGTTTATTTGTGTGTTAGATTTCAATATGATCCAAAGGAATTACATTTGATAGTAGTCAAAAGAATTTTGAGATATCTTTTGGGAACTCAAAGCTTAGGGATTTGGTATCCTAAGTATAGCTCTTCATTTGAAATAATTAGATATTATAATTCAGATTTTGCACGATGTAATGTTGATCAGAAATGTACATTTGGAACTTGCTAATTCATATAAAACACTTTAGTTTCTTGGTCCAACAGGAAACAAAATTTAGTAGCCTATCTATTACTGAAGTAGAATACATTACCTTAGGTAGTTTGTGTGGCATAAGTACTTTGATTAAAATAACAATTGATTGACTTAGGATTTTCTATTGGCATAATTTCAAATTTTTATAATAATATTATTGTCATTTGCATTTTAAAAAATAATATTCAAAATTTAGAAACCATGCATATAAATATAAGACATCAATTCATTAGAGATCATGTAGCTAAGGGAGAAATTGAACTGCATCATGTTGACATAAAAAATTAACTTGTAAACATTTTCACAAAACCACTAGCTTTTGACACATTTAGCATCTTAAGAACCAGGTTAGGTTTAATTGATCTTAATACTTAAATTGAAAATTCTACAAACTTGATTTGTTGTGAATATGTGTTTGTTTAGTTTGTGTTTATTTATTTATTTTATTTATTTTTTGTGTGTGTTTTTTATTTTTGATCTTGATTTATTGGAAGCATATTATTTGATGTAAGGCAATTAATTTTGAGAATATTTTCTAATTATGATGTCTAATTTTTTTAGTATTCTTTTTATAATATACAAAATTTTTTCATCCTATACAAATTCTATAGCTTATACATGATAGGTTTCCAGTTTAGCATGTAAAACTCAGTTTTTCATAGGGTTCATATTGTACAATATGTATAATTTCATCTCTACGAGTGGGGACAATTTTGCAATTAGGTTAGTTATTAATATAGATCGTACGTATGAAATTGCATTTTGTATGTATGATCCAATTGTCAGTTTATGTGGGGGACTGTTTGATTAAAAAAATTGTGTGGTTGGAATTTTAAAAAAATATTAATTTTCTTTGGGAAAGATTAATTTTTGATATTTTAGTTTTGGAATTAAACATGTCATTATGAATAATATCACCTCGAAAGCTGAACATATCATTTCCTAATAAGTTCAAAATACAAAAACTTTGACTTTATCCCTATTATCATAATAAAACTAGGGAGAAAATTACATATGACTCTGGAGCGTTAAAATGGAATTTAATCAAGTGTTTGATTATGTTAAAATCTTAATAATAGAATGATATGTACTTCCAAAAAAAGAAGATATCACTTAATATTAATTATTTAAAAATGAATTTAATGATCATCAGAGTTGATTTTCTCAAAGATAATTAATTGAGGGTTTTGAAAACTTTTATTTTAAAAATTTATCTAGTCTAGGTTCTAAATCTCCTATGAGCGCAATCCCTTGTAGTTAATTATATCGTAAGAAACTGGAGATTTTTACAAATACTCTCGATTAAAATAGTGGTAAGAATTTTATTTAAGGATTCAAAGTTTGAGTCAAATGAGGTAAGGGTTTGTAATTTCAAAAGGGATTGGATGAAAATTTAAACACTTATTTCTAGAGTCAAAGAAAAAAGGGTAGGAGGCACTTGGGATTCTTAAACAATTCAGAAGTACCACAGTCTATCCTAAGTGTTCGGCTTGAATTTGTTTGAAAGGGATTTTTTTTATTTGAATTGTCAATTTTATTAGAAAGTTGGGATTCAATTCCCAGAGGTTGAGGGCTTATAGTCTAAGCTTTCCTCAGAACCTAAGTCTAAATTGGGTACTGAAAGTGTGTTACCCAAACCTAGCTAATGCAATACAGGATCTAGACTTACCTCGGCCTAGATTGGAGAACTAGCTAAACCACCTAAGCTCTTCAAAATTAAGTGTCCGATTACTTATGAAAGAGTGGTAGGGAAATTAATATATTGGGTTTGAGGAGTTGGGGCTGACATCTAAAGTATATTCCTAATTGGCCCCTTTGACTTATGTTGGGTATTTGATGCTTAAGTAAATGGAAAAAAAAATTAGACACTTTAAATTAGTTTCTAATGCAATGTATGTTGATCGACTCGATTAAATGCATAAAATGGAATAAATTAATTTTAAAAAAAGGCTTTAAAATATTTTTTCCCTAGAGATTTCATAACATTTTCTTGATAGATCTACACCCTCAAAGGCCAGGTGGTTTGCCAGAATCTGCAGGCATGAAGGTGCCAAACAAGGGTAAGAAAGTGCAACAAAATGCAATGCGAACTACCAGCGATCCTGGACTTACTTCTTAAAAGCGTTAAAATTTCTATGTGAGCTTAAAGATTTTAATTTGTTTAAGTAGAAAAATTTTTATTGTACCCTCACGAGCCTCCGATCGGGATTTAGGCTAAATCAAAATTGACATGCAAGATTGCCAAAAAAAAACTAAGAAAAATAGGCAATTCTAATTGCAAATCAAGACATCAATCATCAATCAAATTAATTAAATTAATATTCAGATTAAAATTCCATGTGGCACGTGCCACTTAATATTATAACTTAGAGTCTGCGTAAAGCAAGTGACTTGGTATCACTAACAATATCTCAGATTCTATTCCTAAGACTTAGGTGACTTTGAGAGAGGGATTCTTCTTGTTCTTCATTTCTTCATCCTTCTACAGGCTCCTGGATCCGTTAGTATGGATATTCAAATGAAAACAAACTTCCCCTCAAATGGGGTGTTACCTTTTCCCTTTGAATATTTGAAAACTATCATAACATTGTCTTCCAAATGGAGGAGAACTCCCCCTTAAGGGATGTTATCTCATCTTTTGAATCTAAGTTAGATAGTGACATATCCCTTTTCAAATGTCACTTTGAATTAAAACTCAATAAATTTGAATTACATTTGAGAAAAAATTAAAATCTAGACTGAATACAAACAGGGTTATCCTAAGTAGTTATAATTTGATCATCTCAAGTAGTTATATTTATTTTAAAATTCAAATACTCTACCCAGCCACACTTGGCCGTGCTCTTTTAATTTAAAAGGGGGATTTTGCATTTTAAAGCACATGTAGTAATTTAATATTTATAATTTTACCCCCTTTTATTTTTAAATGCCTTGTATTAGTAGGGTCACATGTATAAGATTATATCAACATTTAAATCGCCCATATCTTAAGGGTAAATCTAACGCATGATTAATCACATCACAGAGTATCAAAATTAAAAAAATATAATCACAGTAATCATTGAATTCTAATAACCAGCAAGCAATGAAGGATCAAAAAACTTGGTACACAGTAAAAAAGTAAACGCTGGCCTAGCCTAGATCTAGAAGTGGTGCCCTAGAAAACCATCTAAGTGTGTGTAACAAGCTGTGTGGTTTGGATATTTCCTATATCAGGTAATTGATTTAAGTTGTATAATGTTCAGGTTTTTTGAAGGTTGAAGGGTGAATTTAATTAGAGTTCAAATATTAATGTGTTAAGGTTTATTTTAGAATGCATTATAATTATTTTTTAGGTTGATTGATTTTTATTAATCAAATTGATAATTTTTGGGATTTTGATTGATTATTCAAATTTTTATAATTTTCAAGATTATTTTATTTGTTAAAGTAAGGGATCAAATTTAGACTTTTAGATTAAGGTTGATTTCTAAAAAGTTAGTATTTTTATAAAAAAAAAAAAAACTTAAGACGATCAAATAGACTATAAGTTTGTTAGATTTTGATTTTTCCTCATTTACTTAAGAATTTTTGAAATTTTAATTAAAGTTTGAACTGTAGTTGATCCAAATGTTAAATTTTCTATTTTAAGTAATTGTTTTATGGTTTGAGATTTTTAGTAAATATTAGACCTAACCTGGAGTACAATGTCTTTTAGTTTTCTCAATTTGGACTTTCCTACAATTAGTTATTAATTTTTTTTGAATTTTATGCATTTATTTGAATTATTTAATTAGTTCAATAAATGACATTTTAAAGATTTTATTCCAAATGAACTCCCAACTCCTTGAAATCAACTCCAAAGGACAGGAATGACCTAAGGATGGATTCCTAAGTATTTAGGAATTTTATGAAAATTTTAATTAATTTTAACTAATTAAATTAATTAAATAATAAATGTTTTACTTAAAATTAAATTATTCTCCAAATTGAAATCAAATTAAAGTGATTTTAATTTTCTTTAATTAAGGATTAAATTCAAGTTAATATGATATATTAATTGAATTTTTTTTTATTTGATTTTAATTTAAAATGATTTTTCAAAGTTTGGTTAATTAGTTGAATTTTTAAATTATTTAATCAAAAAGGTTTTAATTATTTAGATCCAAACTCATCCTAAACTGCATGAAATCACTCTCAAAGAATAAGAATGACCCATAAAAGTGTTTTTAAAGGTTTTGAATTTATTTGGAATCTTTAATAAATTTTAATTATTTTATTAAATTAATTATTGATTTTCAATAAATCTAAAATTAATGTTAAATTAAAAGTTTGGTGATGAGGATTTTACTTTTCTAGATAATAGTTATGATTTGTTTGATATATTATTTGTAATTTTTTTATTTAATTTAAATTTATTTCAATTATTTGAATATTCTTGACCCTAATAAGGTTGAAATTTAACTTGTTTAATTTTCTAATCTAATGACCTCCAAATTCAGTTAAATTTGAACCTAAGGTACATAATGTCACTAAGTTTAATGTTATGAAGTTTTACCCCTATTTGGTATGTGTACAATTTGCTAGGAGTTTTTTAAGTTGGCTAGACCTTTTCCTTAATTATTTGTCTTAGATGTCTCTAATGTTCAAATGGGATTAAAATTTGTCATCTAACCTAGAGACATAAGAAAGTGCACCATAGCAATTATGCACCCTAATTTTAAGAATTTGAAGAGTTATAAATTTTCAAAATTTTGGGTCCAAAATGGACCCATTACTTTGAAAATTCACATCACAAAAATCCTTCGAACATCTGGTGGTATTACAAAATTACAGGTGAATGCCTAAGTTGTTCAAAAATATTTCACTAATATTTTGGCTCATGTTAACCACTTGAATGTGAGATAATTACAAAATTTTGATTTCAAAAAATCCATATCCCTCACATACAGTGATTAAAATACATTGATTTTATTTTTAATAATTAGTAGAACTCAAACCCTTTCCAATGAACCTAAAAACACAAAATTTGGTGAAAAAAGGATTTTCTGTGAATTTTTGAAGTTCTAGGTTATAAATTAACTTTTAAAATCAATTTTGTATAAAATTAATGGCGACGCCATATCGGAGGCTGACACATGTCTTTGGACGCATCAAATTAGAATCAAGAATGTCATTTTGACTATTCCGAGTCAGCAATCGATCTTAGCCATCGGATCTGATTCGGGTTTGATCTGACAGTTTATATCGTGTCGCGCTAGCTCCCACCATTTTAAAATGAACCACACTTGAGTCACAGCCCAACCGTATGGTTTTGGTTGGATGATGCGTCCATTTGTGGACCATCCGGTCTAGTAAAGGGAAAGATCGGACATGCCAAATCTGTCCAGGATCAATAGTTAAAAAATGAAATAGAATTTTAAAAGCCCATAGTTCTCAAAATACTCAACCAAATTAGATGAAACTTGAAACACAAGTTTAGGGCAATATATTCTTCCAACACCTGAAGTTTGGAGGCTTCATGTGTTGAAGATTTCATGTAGTTTCAAATTGAAGTTTTAAAGAATAGTGAAAATATCTTAAAATCATATGAATGGATTTTGATGATCTTGAGCTTGTCGGAAAGGTATTGTAATCCTCTACAACTTCCTTCAAGGGTCTAAGAACTTTTGATGTCTAGATCAAATTCTACTACACCAATTATCCTTTCTCTCTCTTTCTTTCTCCCTCTTCTCAATTTTGGCTCTCAAGATTTTCAACAACCAGCCTATGGGCTGGAGGGGCCTTATTTATAGATGGAGAGCTCAAGTGGTAGCATGGATGGAATAAAAACTACTGGGATTGAGGATTTTAAAAGAGAGTGAATATGGAAAAGGCTTTGAGTTGAGTTAACCATCATTCCTACCTCCTAATATTAGAGAGGGAAGTTTTATGGTATTGTTAAGTGTCACATCCAGCCACAAAAATGCATGGATAAGTTTGGATTAGGGAGGATTAAGCTTTAGATAGGTTTTGACCAAGTTTAACCCACCTAATGCCTTAGTTTGATTATTTGGCTAGTTTGACTAGTCAAACTAGTCAATGGGATTATCTGGCATGGGGGAAGATTTGATGAGCTGATTTGATTAATTTCAATATGGTATGAGATTAAGGACTTAAGATTTAAAAGCATATGTGTGTATGGAAAGAGTTTTGACTAAATTTTGACAAGTTTGACTTGGTGACTTAGTCAAGCTATCTAGGGTTTAATCTAAAATAAAATTTGGAAATGTTTGAACCATGATTGGGATATCCTTTGATATGTATTTTAGAATTCAATTGATTTGACCCATTTAACCCTTAAAGGTTTATTTGGTCAACCAAGGTTGACTTGGTCAACTAGGTTGACCTAAAGCCTAGGTTTGGACTCAATGGGTTTGGTTTTATTTTTTGAATTTGTTGAAGTTGATCCCAATGTTTTGGAAGGTCATTTTGATCAAAATGACCCCTTATAGGACATTTGGGTCAAACCTGGTTGACTTGGTCAAAAGTGTTAATCCAGGGGCTAAGATTGGGTCTAATAGGTTTGTTTCAGTATTTGGAGTTGGATGGAAGCATTTCCATCCAAAGATAGGGTCATTTGATTCAAAATGATAGTGTACAGCCAAAGGGGTATTTTGGTTATTTTGGGTTGACCTTATCAACTAGGCCTAACCAAAATTTGGGTTTAAATTTTATGAATTCCTGATGATCAGTAGGATGCATTGGAAGAGTTTTTTAGGGTTGAATTGAAAGGCTAAGTTGAAGTCCATAGAAAACTCCAAAATTGCCCTTTAGGGGAATCTTAGTCATTTTGACCCCTAGTCAACTGGGGGTCAAAATGAGTCCAACAAAATAAAGTTTAATGTTCAAGATATGATAATTAAGGGTCTAGACATAATCAAAGGGTTTATAGAAAGCTCCAAGGTCAAAAACCCCTTAGGTAGCTGGTCCCATGACATAGTTGTAAATTTTTAAAGGTTTTATAACCTTTGGGTTTTAATTCCATTTATGGGGTTAAAAACCTTAGGATGAGTTCAAATTTGGAGGGTAGACCCTAGGGACATGCCTTATCAATATGCGATTGATAGATCATGAATCGAGGGTCATTTTATTGGGGTTTAAAATGTTTGAAAAATCATTGGAAAATGCTTTTAGGATAAGGCTTTTTACCCTGGGATTTTGGTTTAGAAATTTGGGTTTAAGCCAAAATTTGTATTTGATTTACTGATTTTAAATTATCCACATCAGATTAATTAGATTGGTCTAACATCTAGATTGATCTTAGGGTTTGGATGGGTCTTAATGACCTCATACAAAAATGAGGTCAACAAATAGACCAGCAATATGTGTTGTAGAATGAAGTTCTAATGCACATATTGGCATTGAATGAATTAAATGGTTAAGATTAGAGTTTTGATTCTGAAGGAAAGTAGAAAGCTATTCCTATAGAATTGAGTTTGAATTATTTCTAGGGAAGTGCCACGAGGGGTGTACTCAACCACTAGTAGATCTAATCATAAGAAAGGAAGGAACCTAACCTTAAGAAAAAGAATATTGAACGATCATATAGGAAAGAAGAACTCCTAACTATAAAGGATGAAGTTTGGAATTTTGATACAATGGTAGTGCCACGAGGGGCGTACTCTAGCAGTAATGGATCTAATCCTAAGGGAGGAAAGAACCTAACCTTAAGGAGAAGAAGATTGAATGATCGTATAGGAAGGAAGAACTCCTAACTATAAAGGACCAAGTTTGAATTGATACTAGGGTAGTGCCATGAGGGGCGTACTCTACCACTAGTGAATCTTATTCTAAAGAAAGAAAGAACCTAACCTTAAGGAAAAGATAGCTTAATTTTTGAATTTAAAATTGAAATTGATACTAGGATGGTGCCATAGAAGGCATTCCCCACCACTAGGACATCTAAACCTAAAGAATGAATGGACCTATTCCTAAGGAAAAGTGGATTAAATTCATGAGTTTAAAGTTTGAATCTAGGATGATGCCACAAAAGGCATTCTCCACTACTAGAAATTTAATCCTAAGGGAAGAAAGAACCTAACATTAAGGGAAAGAAGGTTTGATTTTGAAGTTTGAAATTAAAACTAGGATTGTTCCATAAAGGGGCGTACTCCATCACTAGTGGATGATCATGTGGGGAGAAAACTTGCTCCAAATAGAGGATATAATCAAGATTTCAAAGCTAGGATGGTACTACAGAGGGTGTACTCCATCACTAGTGGATGATTATATGGGGAGGAAACTCCACATAGAGGATCAAATCAAGATTTTGAAACTAGGATGGTACTATAGAGGGTGTACTCCATCACTAGTGTATGATCATGTGGGGAGAAAACTTGCTCCACTAAAGGATCACATCAAGATTTTAAAACTAGGATGGTACTATAGAGGGTATACTCCATCACTACTAGATGATCATATGTGGAGGAAACTAGCTCCACACAAAGGATCAAATAGGGATTTTGAAACTAGGATGGCACCATAGAGGGTGTACTCCATCACTAGTCAATGATCATGTGGGGAGAAAACTTGCTCCACATAGAGAATTAAATCAATATTTTGAAACTAGGATGGTACCACAAAGGGTGTACTCCATTACAAGTGGATGATCATGTGGGGAGGAAACTTACTCCACACAGAGGATCGAATTAAGATTTTGAAACTAGGATGTGAAAGTTCGTTAGGGATGTTAGGCCCTTATGAACTGGCCCAAGGCTAATCAAGAGGTGGGGGGGGGGTGAATTGGTATTTTTTTAAAAATATTTAAACCAAAGACCAACAAAGCTCAAACCAAAATCACCACTGGAAAAATAAGTACAAAAAAATTAAGTGCGGAAGCAAGAAGAAAGAACACAGGGGTTTATAGTGGTTCGGTCAACTCGACCTACGTCCACTCCCCAGAGGCGCCCTTCTAGTATTGCACTACCAAAGTGACTCTCCTTTTTCTCCCACGGCAAGGCGGAGAAGCCCTTACAAAAACCTCCTTTTTGCCACCCCCGGTAAGGCAGAGTACCCAACTCCTTTTGCTTCTTCCTGAAGCAGGCAAAGAACCTCGATCAATCGCTGAAGCTTACCTCTCCCAACCATTCCAAAGACAAGAGACTCTAGTGAAAGAAGAAGTAGAACGATGCTTGGAGCAACCCTTGTGAATCTCCCTCATAAGCTCCCCCTCACAAGATCGTCTCTCTCTCTCCCTCTCTCTCTTTCTCCTCTAGGCTTTCTCAGGTCAAGACATCAGTAAAAGATTGTTCAAAATGTTGAACAATAGCCCTTAAATAGAAGATCTTCAAAATAAGTCATTAATTGCAAGTTGCCGATATTATCGTCCAGAACGATAGTAATATCTTCCTGTACGATCAATGCAATTTGAGCCTAATCAGTCGGGATGATCTGGGACGAATAGAAGAAAGTTGTTCCTAACGTCTAGGACAATCATGAATCGTCCAGGACGATCATGAATCGTCCAGGATGATTAGTTCAAATCACAAACTATCGGCCAGACAATCGCTCTGAAAAGAGTTATGGACGATTCCAAAATAGCTTGATCGTCCAGGCCGATCTCACGATCATCCCAGATGTTTAGTTGAAATCAGAGGAAAATTGTCCAGAGAATCGCCTAGAATTTGAGCTGGCCAACCATGATCGGCCAGGCCATCGCCCGAAAATTGAACTGTCTGATATTTATCATCTAGGAGCAACTAAGTTTTTTGAACTGATCGTCCCGGCTGATCTTGCAATCGTCTAGGATGGACGATATGATTGTATCAATCATTCTTAATTACTTTCGTTAAATTCATATTAATTTAGGCATAATTGTATCAAATTGTCCAGGATGATACAAGATCGTCCTGGCCAATTGCCAAAAATAAAGAATGCCTAAATAGATCATGGCGGCTGATTCTTTCTATTTTAAGTTTATCGTCTTGGCTAATATATGTATCGTCCAGGCCGATTGGCTAATGACGGCTACCTTAACTAAGATGCTGATTAGGGTTTCTGTTTTGAACCTTATCGTCCAGGATGATAATAATATCGTCCGGGACGATGTGAGTAAAAATAGAAATTCTAAGTCAAGTAGACAAAATCACTCAAGTGTGTGTGTAGGGTTAATTAGCATCAGAACACTTCAATGGTTACAATTGACTCAAGAAAGGGAAAAAGAAAATTACAGATTGACTCAGACCTAGTCTACCCAATCTTGAGCTGGTTTTGATTTCCGTCTGATCTTGTGGCCCTCAAATGTCTGTTGAAAAGACAGTCGTAGAGAAATAAGAGTGTTTTCTAATCATCAAAACATAATTCATGAAAATAAATTTGCAACAATCTACCCTTTTTTGATGATGGTAAAACACTCCGATGATTAATTCCAAAATAGCAATGCAAAATATAAAAAAGCTTTCAAATTTTCAGAAAATAACAGGTACAACCATACTTCTCCAACTTTTGACATCTCAAAAAGGAGGAGAAAACTAAAAACAAACTAAAGCAACTAGAACTAAAAGAAAAATACAATGCAAAAAAAAAAACTACAGAAAACAGACGCTAAAACTAGAAAAACGAGAGATCCTGATCATCAGACGGAGGTGGAGGTGGTGGTGGCTGCTGAAAGTAACTGTAGAGCATAACAAACTGTGTACCGAACCAAGCCGTGTCCTGGTCATGTTGTTGCTGCTGCTGTGTAACATAAGCATTGAAACGGGTCTCAAACTAATTAAATCTCTCCACCAACTGATCTAGATGAGACTGCTGGCAGAGAGGAACAGGTTTAGAAATTGGAGTAGGAGCCTCCTCCTCTTCGGCCCCCCGAGCTTCCTCATCTCCTGGGTGGAGACGAGTACTATGAAGGACATTGAAAGAACTATTTGAGTAGCAGGGAGGCTGAAGGTTAGGACGAGTAGGATATTGAAGTTGGTATTTGGTTTCAAGAATATAAGCTATGAGGTGTCCTAAAGCAAGGTTGGGTTTTCTCTTATGACCTGAATCGCGAATTGTTGTCAAATGATTGATGTACCAAAAAATCAGGTCAGTGGCATTAAAATCTTGATTGGCCAGAATGTAAAAGTTAGTAAGTGAAAGCAGTGGAGTGATGTGTACTCAGTCTCCGGCTTTTGGAATGATGGAAGTGCGAAGGACATGTTGTATTGTCCTAGCATCTTTGACTAAAGAGCTAGTCTCTCTAACATGAAAGGGTGAGTTGGTGTGGCGTAGAAAATGATTTGCAATGGACCAGTTAAAGTCAGGATCAAAGAAAATTGTATGCAGCTTATCCCTGATGGTGGATAGCAGCAAAAGTTCAGCAGAGTCTTGATACGTGATCTCGACAGGGCATCAATTCACATAGGAGGTGAGGGCAGTGTAGGAATTTTTCATGCGAAGGTTTGTGAAAAATTCAAATAGAAGCTCAGAGTAAAAGGGTACGGCCAGAGTAAGAATAAAGCAGAGCGAGGTATGGGCACTAGATAAGAAAGTTAGGCAGGATTGATCATTCTTAAAAGAGTAATGTCGCATTCCTTGTAACGGTGGTAAGTAGCTCGATCTTCCGCTTCCCAAAAATGAGGGTCCAGAGTGTCCCTCGTGGAACTTCCTGATGCCTGACGAACACACTTTCCTCCAACCATAATAAGAAAGCAGTAAGCAAATGATTAAGGGAAGGAAATATTTGAAAGAAAACTAGTGGCTGGAAGCCTAAATTTAAAGGAATGGCCATATCATCCAGGACGATCGTAGAATTATCCAGGATGATATTATTCAATTATTACGTACAGGCTGATTGGTCAAAAAGGAGGTCCGATCGTCCGGGCTGATTAGATATATCGGCCAGGATGATTAGACTCAGGCGATCGTCCCGAGGAGTCAAGCCAGATGACCGTTGAAAAAAGCAGATTGTCCGGGCCGATTGGGTGGATCGTCCAGGACGATGCTCAATAATTGATCGTACAAACTGAATTTAAAATGTTTTAAAGCATGTACCACGTGTATCGGCCAGGCCGAACAAAGGATCGTCCGGGACGATTAACCAAATATAGATCATCCCGTGTGATTTCAATGACTTAAAAACATACTGACACTTGTATCGTTCAGGACGATCAGGTGTATCGATCGGCCAGGACAACATAGAAATCGGCCACGATGATAAAAATGATTGTAATAGAGTTCAATCAGATCATCTAGGACGATATTGGAACATCCAAGATGATGAATTACAGCAAAGTTAGAAATGTCCAGCAGATGGATTTTGAACAGAGATAGTCTAATCATCCAGGACGATAAAAAAGATCAGCCAAAACGATGTGACAAAAATTGAAAAATTAAGGAAAGATAGAGATGATCATAGAGAGTCCATAAACAATAAAACCAATCTAAAAACGACAACGAAAAAAGAATAAAAATAAACAAAAAAATATTTTATTTAAATTTTTGTAAAGCGGCATATGATAAATTTTGCAAATAATTAAATTTTAAAGATTTGAAAGATCAATGAGTTAATAATGTCAAAATCTGAAAATAGTAGAATATCCCATCCTATTAACCCTAGCTTGGACTTCTTTCAGGGCACAAATTGTCTTTTGAAAACAAATTTCTTAACTCAGAATAAACAAATTGGGTAAAAAGAAGATCCGTTCAAAACTTGCTCCAAAGAAAAATAACTTATAGAATAATATACCAAAGCAATTTGTCTCAATCATAGAATTTGAAATCAAGCCTTTAAAAATAACAAGTAATTCATGAATTCTTTTAAAAATTTAAAAGTTTGAAAGAGGGGTAAGCTTGTCTTATGTGGGCACATTTTATGCCTCTTGTCAATTTGAATGACGCTCTTTGTGCATCTATTTTTTTTTTTTTTTGATACACTTTTGTGTATATAGATTTTTCAATTTGGCGTCATTGCGCATCTTTTTATTTTTGGCATCATTGGCCTTTTTCTTTTTCTTATTCTTGCAAGCTAGATCCCTTTTTCAACAACTCTTAAAATATAATTAGTTGTGAGTAGATCTTTCAGATATTAGAGAAGAAAAACTCACTCTCTAATATAAGGAAGAATAGACCACAAAGCAAACTTTAGCAATTATATGATAAGTGCAATGACAATATTTCATTTAACTTGAAAGATATATAAATGCTTTGGATATAATAAATATAATGTAGATTATTGTAGCAAGATAAAAAAGATCTTAATTTCAAAAAGCAGATGTTAATTTGAGATAGATTTTTATTTAGAAAAGAAAAATTATAAAACTAAAAGAGGTTAGAGGGAGGGAGACCATCAATGGTGTTTCTCCCTTTAACGGATTTAGAGATGCTAATCATTAGCTATAAATCTCCAAAATTTAAGAAATAGGAAAATCATCATAAGGAAAAAGAAAGCAAAAATAAAAATAACTAAAAAGAAACAAGCACAAAAGACAGAAAATAACAATGATCAACACATGCATTTTAAGAATTTATTAAGCAGCAAGTTTAAGCAATTATGAACTGCGAGCCTCCGTTTGTCCAAGAATCATATGCTTCTCACGAGATCTTTGGTGAGAGCAATCCTGCAAGAATCAATAACCGTCAGATTTAGGAACCCAAAAATGTTTTGGTCCCTTCTTATGAAAGGTAGAATGCAATGTATGTGTGCTATGCTGTGAATCATGCAATTTGGGTCTCCACACCCAATGTGTACTATAGTGAACAATGCAAGTGTGTGAAATGTGTCCTAGCATGCCACATGAAAAGCATTTAACACCAAGAAAATGATTTCTTAAATGGTTTGAGTTATAATGTCTCTTTCTAGGTCTTGGCTTTAGATCAAAAGTGGGTGTCATCCAATTTCTCTTAATTGTTTCCAATTCAATTTTAAACTTCGAGTTAGTACTTTCTAAAGTAGCATTTTTAATCCTCAAATTTTGCTCCATCTCTTTAGATTTCTTAAAATAATATTCAAGTGAGGTGTGTGAAGCTTTTAATGAATCATGCTCATCAATCAATTCCAAATGCTTCTTATTTAATTCATCAAGTAAAGCCGTGTGATTTGAAAAAATCGTTGAATGATCTTTGAGAATAATTTTATGCTCTTTTTGTAAATTCAAAAACTCCCATTTTAAACTAGCATGAGTTTTCTTAAGTTTTTTGTGTGATGTATGAATTTTCTCATAAATTTCAAACAGTTGATCATAGTTTGGTTTACATACATCTTCTTCATCACTTTGATCAAGATGATCTTCTTCCATTAAGCACAAGTTTGTTGTTTCTTCCTCAGGTTCAATTTCAGATGAATCAGAAGCAGATTCTGCTCAGAACGCTTTTTGAATTCTCTTCTTATCCTTCATGAACTTTTGGTTTCTCCTCATTCTTTTCTTTGTTCGAGTGATCCTGAAGTGTAGGACAATCATCTCTGACATGTCCAGGCTTCCTGCATTCAAAACAAACAACATCAGAAGATCCTTTCAAATATTTGTTATCCTTACCTTTTCTCCAATTTTCATGATGCTTGTGACTCTTCCTTAGAAAGCTTTTGAATTGCCTTGTGATTAAGGAAATATCATCGCTTTCAGACCCAGAAGAATCAGAGTTTGTGTTGTTGACCTTTAATGCCATAGTTTTCTCCTTTCTTTTCTCATCTGCATCAAGATTTCTTTGATTCACCCCTTGCTCGAAAGTAATAAGCGAGCCAAGTAAGTTATCAATTGAATAGGTATTTAAATCTTTAGATTCAATGATTGCAGTGATTTTAGCATCAAAAGAGGAAGGCAAGCATCTCAAAATCTTGTTTACTTTTTCATAATTTGAAAGTTCTCTTCCTAAGGCATGCAAAGAAGTTACAATTTGAGTAAACCTTGTATACATATCAGAAATTGATTCAGAAGGTTTCATACAAAAAAGTTCGTAATCATGCAAGAGAATATTCAAATGAGATTGCTTAACTTCATTGGTTTCTCCATAAGTAAGGCGTAACCTATCCCAAATCTCTTTTCCAGTAGAGCAAGTAGAAACACGCATATAGTCTTCAGATTTTAAAGCACAGAAAAAATAATTCAAACACTTTGCATTAAGTTGAGCTAAATCTCTTTCATCAAAAGTCCATTAAATAAAAGGCACTTCAGTTTTAATTCCATTAAGTTCACGAGAAGGTGGAGAATATCCTTCTTTAATAAGCATCCACATGTGATAATCTGTTGATTATAAAAATGTAGACATGTGAGTTTTCCAAAAATCAAAAGCTAGATTGTCAAACAAAGGTGGTCGTGTAATAGAATATCCTTCCGTTATATTACAATTCCCAAAGTTAGCCATGGATCAAAATTCAAAAAGTTTTTAAACACAGTTTTTATGAATCCCGCTCTGATACCACTTGAAAGTTCGTTAGGGATGTTAGGCTTTTATGAACTAGCCCAAGATTAGCCAAGAGGGGGGGGGGGGGGTGAATTGGTATTTTTAAAAAATCTTTAAACCAAAGACCAACAAAGCTCAAACCAAAATCACCATAGGAAAAATAAGTGCAAAAAAATTAAGTGCGAAAGCAAGAAAAAAGAACACAGGGGTTTATAGTGGTTCGGTCAACTCGACCTACGTCCACTCCTCGGAGGCTCCCTCTGAGTATTGCACTACCAAAGTGACTCTTCTTTTGCTCCCATAGAAAGGCGGAGAAGCCCTTACAAAAACCTCTTTTTTTCCACCCCCGATAAGGCAGAGAACCCAACTCCTTTTGTTTCCTCCTGAAGAAGGCAGAGAACCTCGATCAATCGCTGAAGCTTACCTCTCCCAACCCTTCCAAGGATGAGAGACTCTAGTAAAAGAAGAAGAGGAACGATGCTTGGAGCAACCCTTGTGAATCTCCCTCACAAGCTCCCCCTCAATAAATCCTCTCTCTCTCTCTCCTCTAGCTTTCTCAGGTCAAGACAGCAGCAAAAGATTGTTCAAAATGTTAAACAATAGCCCTTAAATAGAATAGCTTCAAAATGGCTCATTAATTGTATATTGTCGACATTATTGTCCAGGATGATAGTAATATCGTCTTGTATGATCAGTACAATTTGAGCCTAATCAGCCGGGATGATCTAGGACAAATAGAAGAAAGTTGTTCATATCGTCCAGGATGATCATGAATCATCCTATACGATTAGTTCAAATCACAGACTATCGGCCAGACAATCGATCTGAAAAGAGTTCTAAATGATTCCAAAATAGCTTAATCGTCCAGGCCGATCTCACGATCGCGGATGATTAGTTTAAATCAGAGGAAAGTTATCCAGAGCATCACCTGGAATTTGAGCTGGCCGACCATGATCGGCCAGACCAACGCCCAAAAATTGAGCTGTCCATATTTATCATCCAGGAGCAACTAAGTTTTTCGAACTGATCATCCCGGCTGATCTTGCGATCGTCTAGGACGATATGATCATATCAATCATCCCTAATTACTTTTCTTAAATACCAGATTAATTTAGGCATGATTGTATCAAATCGTCCAGGACGATACAAGATCGTCCTGGCCAATTATCAAAAATAAAGAATGCCTAAATAGATCATGGCGGCTGATTCTTTCTATTTTAAGCCTATCATCCTGGTCGATGTATGTATCGTCCAGGCCAATCGGCTAACGACGGCTTCCTTAACTAAGATGAATGATTAAAGTTTCTATTTTGAACTCTATCGTCCAGGACAATAATAATATCGTCCGGGACGATATGAGTAAAAATAGAAATTCTAAGTCAGACAGAAAAAATCACTCAAGTGTGTGTGTGTGTAGGGTTACTTAGCATCAGAACACTTCAATGGTTACAATTGACTCAAGAAAAGGAAAAAGAAAATTACAGACTGACTCAGACCTATTTTACCTAATCTTGAGCTGGTTCTGATTTCTGTCTGAACTTGTGGCCCTCAAATGTCATTAGAAAAGGCAGTCATAGGGAAACAAGAGTGTTTGCTAATCATCAAAACATAATTCATGAAATTAGATTTGCAATAGGATGGTACCATATAGGTTGTACTTCACTAATGGATGATCATGTGTGGAGGAAACTTAATCCATATAGAGGATCGAATTAAGATTTTGAAATTAGAATGATACCACAGAGGGTGTACTCCATCACTAGTCGATGATTATGTGGGGAGGAAACTTACTCCATATAGAGGATCAAATCAAGAATTTAAAACTAGGATTATATAATTGAGGGTGTACTCCTTGACTAGTGGTTAATCATGTGGGGAGGAAACTTGCTCCAGATAGAGTATCGAATCAAGATTTTGAAACTAGGATGCAACCACAAAGGGTGTACTCCATCACTAGTGGATGATCATGTGGAGAGGAAACTTGCTCCACACATAAGATCAAATTAATATTTTTAAATTAGGATGGTACCATAAAGGGTGTACTCCATCACTAAATGATGATGATGTATGGAGGAAACTAGCTCCACAAAGAGGATCAAATCAAGATTTTTAAACTAGGATGGTACCATAGAGGGTTTACTCTATCACTAATAGATGATCATGTGCGGAGGAAACTTGCTCCACAAAGAGGATCAAATCAAGATTTTGAACTTAGGATAGTACCATAGAGGGTGTATTCCATCACTAGCAGAACTAATCCTAAGGAAAGGAAGTACGGGGACTCATACCTATCCTTAAAGATTAGAAATGTTTTTTATTTTGATGTAAGGATGGTGCCACGAGGGGCCTTTTTCACTACTAGCAGAACTAATCCTAAGAAAATGCAGCACAGGGACTCATTCCTATCCTTAAAATATTAGAAAGTGACTAACTATGATGGGACATAACAAGCTTAAATCCACCACTAGTTAATCAAAGTTTAAGGAAATAGGAAGCTTGAGGACTCACACCTATTCCTAAAAGTCCAAATTTCTTTTGGGTTTTTAATGACTAACCAAGCTAGAAAGCATGGGACTCATATATAATTAAAGGATCTAGTCAAAGAGATAATCTAATTAAATCTGATTGAGCTTATTTTGTACTGATCAACCAGGATGATATTCATATCATTCTGGACGATAAAGTCGGTTCTTGAAATTCTATTTAGAGGACCCAAATTTTCTCATGCTCAAGACCTTGAGTGCTACTGTCTTGACCTGAGAGAGCCTTGGGAGAGGGAGAGAGAGAGAGAGAGAGAGAGAGAGAGAGAGAGAGAGAGGAACTTATGAGGGGGACTTTATGAGAGGGTTCACAAAGGTTGCTCCAAGCAAGGTTCTAAGTCATCATCTCCATTTTTCGTCTTTCATCCTTGGGAGGCTCTTGGGAGGTCTACTTCAGCAAAAGGTTCAGGTTCTCTGCCCGCTTCAGGAGGAACCAAAATGAGTTTGTTCTCTGCCCGCTTCAGGAGGAACCAAAATAAGTCGGGGTTGGTGAAAAGGACTCTGTTGTAAAGGCTTCTCCGCTTAGCTATGGGAGCTAAAGGAGAGACACTTAGTTAGTGCAATACTCAGAGTGTGCCTCCGAGGAGTGGATGTATGTTAAGGATTAACCAAACCACTATAAATCTTGTGTGATCTTTCTTTTTTTTGCTTCCGCATTTATTTTTCTGCACTTTGATTTCTGTGGTGATTAGGTTTTAAGTTTTGTTGTGCTTTACCTAAAGATATTTTAAAAAAAAAAAATATCAATTCACCCCCCTCTTGGTTAGCCTCGGGCTAGTTCTTAAGGGCTTAACATCCCTAACAAACTTTCACTACTGTTGTAAGTGAGTTTCAATTTGATTAAATCTTTGATCAAAATGAGTCTCTAAATGATCAAATATGTAAACCGAATCTTGTTAATTTGGTTCACCATCAGGTGCAGGTGCAGGTTCCTCCTCTGAGTCACTAATAACATATTATTCACGTGGTTCATCTTTATTGAAGATTGCTTGAAAAGATCCATCGTTGAAGTAGAGAGGTTCTTCAAAATCTTGAACTGGATGAACTAGATCATATTTCTTCTCCAAAATATGAGTCACAAGATATCCTAAGGCATAGTTTTTCTTTCTTTTGTGGGAGACATGACCAATCTCAGAAAGTCCATAAATGTAGTCAATGAGTAGTTGGGCTTCATCTATAGGTTGGCTAGTCATGAATAGAGAAGTCACAGTAGAAAAAGGTGGAGTAATGTTTACTCGATCACTAGCTTTAGGTATAATAGAGGTACGAAGAACATGCTGGATGATTCAGGCATTCTGATTTAGAGTGGCTATTTTAGGCAAATGACTTACTACTCTAATTCCTTTAAGGACATTATTTATTTCAGGCCAGTCAAAATCAGAAGTAGTGGTCAAGGTATGGGCTCTAATCCCTTGAGTCCTTAAGTTTAAAAAATTTCCATATCCTCTTTAGTAATTTCTACTTTCTTCTTAAACATATAGGATCAAATCACAGAATGATCAGAGTTAAAGGATATGTTCGCAAGAAAGTAGTGAATGGTCTCCTTATTGTAAAAGTGGACAAGAGTGAGAATGAAGCCAAATCGAGTTGAAGCAAACAGATTCATTACCTTAAAATTGATTTGCTCTTATAGAAGGACTCTAGATGGAGTGATTTTGGCTGAAGCAAACCTGTGGAAGGAATCCTCATTGGACTTGGACAGGAAGTTTTAACTAGAGTTTTTGGGTGGTCCCTTAGCCAGTACCTTTTGTCTTTTGCTAGAGCTAGCCATGAAGAAGATCTAGTTGAATAGGAGTTTGAAAGAGATGTTTGAAGTGATGACATGTGAGTTCAAAAGCTTTCAATTTAAAGAAAAAATGAGTTTTCGTATAGACAAAATTAATTTTGTCCCGTACGAATTTGAGTTCATACGTACGAACGAAATTTTTTATGGACGATCGAATAAGTCCAAAAATGAAATGGCTTTTTATAATCACACAAGTTACGATGCATCCTTTCGTACAGACTTTTGACCAAACAATTGTACAGACGAACAGGTGTTCGTCCTGGATGATCAGACATTTAAGATCATTTTTATGGCAGCTTAAATTGTCCCCCACTTTAAAATGCCACGTATTCGTATGGACGAGCCAAAGGTTCGTACGTACAATCAGGGATAATTAATTTGATTTTATCCATATAACTTCCTTCACGCGTACATACGATTGAATACACATCAACCGGATGATCTTCACAATCGTACAGACGAACAGTAAAATGAAAACTAAAAAACTATATGCAAACCGTTCAAATCCGATAGTTAATACACTACACAATTCGTCCCATATGAAATGAATTTCATCCTAGATAATTTTCACTTAATTTTTCAAGCTTGCATTCAAAAATCCAGATGTGAGAATTTTTCTTTAAACTAAAATACAAACACAATAAAAAATTATAGAAAACACAAAAAATCACAAAATAAAAAAAATAAAAAAATAAATATAAAAATATTAACGAGAAAAACACACATCAATGTTGCAGAATCACTTTAATTAAGCATTTAAATTGATCACACCAAGCCTTATTCTTAATGTACTAAAACACACATCAATATTGCAGAATCACTTTAATTAAGCATTCAAATCGATCACATCAAGCCTTATTCTTAATGTATTGAAAATATCAAAGGCTAGTGGTTTTGTAAAAATGTCTTTAAGTTGATTTTTTGTAGAAACATGAATGAGTTCAATTTCTTCTTTGGATACATGATCCCTTATGGAATGATTCCTGATGTCTATATGTTTGGTTCTTGAATGTTGAATATGATTTTTAGAAATGCAAATAGTACTAGTGTTATCACAATAAATGGTAATAGTGCCTATAGTTAATCTTAAATCAATTAACTAATGTTTCAACCAAAGTACTTGTGCCACACAACTTCCTAATACAATGTATTCAGCTTTAGCAGTAGATAGAGCTACTGAATTTTATTTTCTGCTAGACCAAGAGACTAAAGAATTTTCAATAAACTGACATGTTCCATAAGTGCTCTTTCTATCTACCCTACAACCTGCAAAGTCAGAATCTGAATAACCAATTATTTCAAATGAAGAGCTAAACTTAGGATCTCAAATTCCTAAGTTTTGAGTTCCTAACATATATCTTAAAATCCTTTTTACTGCTATCAAATATGATTCTTTTGGATCTGATTGAAAACTAGCACACAAACAAACACTAAACATGATATCAGGCCAGCTAGCTGTCAAGTAAAGCAAAGATCCAATTATCCCTCTAAATTTCTTTTGATTAATAGATTTTCACTTAGGGTTCTTATCCAACTAAACTGAGGAACTCATAGGTGTACTAACAGGTTTAGCATTATCCATTTCATACTTTTTGAGGATGTCCTTAACATATTTTGACTGACTAAGAAATATACCCTCCTCAATTTTCTTAATGCTAAAGCCTAAAATGTAACTTAAATCTCCCATTAGACTCATCTCAAATTCACTACTCATTATGTTAGATAAATCATCACAAAGATTTTTATTTGAAGATCGAAAGATGATGTCATCAACATAAATTTGTACAATGAGTATATCATTTCCAATTTTCTTCATAAAGAGAGTTGTATCCACACTTCTTTTCTCAAATGATCTTTCAAGTAGGAAGGTGCTCAATCTCTCTTACCAAGCCCTAAGTGCCATTTTCAATCCATATAATACCTTTTTCAATTTGAAAACATGATTAGGGTGTTTAGAATTTTAAAAACCTAGAGGTTGTTCTACAAAAACATCCTCTTGAATTACCCCATTTAAAAAGACACTTTTTACATCCATTAGGTACAATTTAAATCCTCTAAAATAGGCAAAGGCTAACAAAACTCTAATTGCTTCAAGTCTAGTACAGGGGCATAAGTCTCCTCAAAATCAATTCCTTCAATCTGATTATACCCCATTCTTACTAATCTAGCCTTATTTCTAATGACTACTCCTGAGTTATTCATTTTATTTTTGAATACCCACTTAGTTCTAACTACACTTTGATCCTTTAGCCTTACAGTTAATTGCTAAACTTTATTTCTTACAAATTGATTTAACTCTTCTTGTATAGCCAAAATTCAAAATTCATCTGAAAGTGCTTGATCAATATTTGTGGGTTTTATGGTTGAAATAAAGGCTGAATGATTGACTTCTTTGTTTAGTCCACGCCTAGTCCTTACACCCTCACTAGGTAAACCAATAATCAAATTCTTTGGGTGGATTTTAGAAATTCTCAAATCTCTAGGCAAAGGATTTTTTATCTCCAAATTTTCTTCCAAATTTATTTAATCAATTTCTTGGGAGTTAATCTCAATCTCATCTTGTACAACATTTGGTTCTTCCAAAATTCCATATTCATCAAATACAATATGTGTGGTCTCCTCAATTACCAAAGTTCTTTTATTGAATACTCTATAAGATTTTCCAACACTTGAGTATCCTATAAAAATTCATTCATCTGATTTTGGATCAAATTTTCCTAAGGCAGATTTTCCATTGCTATGAATAAATGCCTTACATCCAAAAACATGCAGATGTGAAAAATTAGGTGATCTTCTTTTTAGCAACTCATAGGGTATTTTATTTAATTTTGATCTCACATTCATCCTATTCAGAACTTAACATGAGTGTTAACCGCCTTAGCCCAAAAATATTTAGGAAGTGAGTATTCTGCCAACATGGCTTGGGCGGCTTCTATTAATGTTCTATTTTTTCTTTCAACTACCCCATTCTGCTGAGGGGTTCTAGGTGCAGAAAAATTGTGATCAATTACTTTTTTCTTACAAAAATCCTCAAATTTTTCATTCTCAAATTCTCCTCAATGATCACTTTGAATAGTCATAATTTCACATCCTAACTTTTTTTGAATCCAAGTCAAAAAGTTTCTAAATTCCTCAAATGATTCACTCTTATGAAATAGAAATCTAACCCATGTGAATCTAGAGTAATCATCCACAATCACAAATCTGTAAAGCTTCCCTCCTAGACTTATAGTTCCAACATGTCCAAAAAGATCCATTTGCAAAATCTCCAATGATTTACTAGTTCTAAGATCCTTATTGGACTGAAAAGAGGACATCACCTATTTTCCTAATTGACATGCATCAAAAAGGTGGTCCTTAATAAAGTCTAGTTTTGGTATACCTCTCACTAGGTTCTTTTGGGTAATCCTCCTAAAGTTTTTCATGCTAGAGTGACAAAGTCTCCTATGCCAAAGTCATGACTCAATGAAATAATTTTTAAATAAAAAGCAGTAGGAGTTTTAATGCAATTCAAATCTAGCATATACATATTGTTTACCCTTATACCATTCAAAACATCATTTCTATTTAGGCTTAATATGCAGCTAGTAGGAAAAAATTTTACACAGTAACCTTTATTACATAGCTGACTTATACTTAACAGATTATGTTTTAAGCCTTCTACCAATAACACATTTTCAATGAAAAGGTTTTTAAGATTTCCAATCATACCTGACCCAACCACCTTCCTTGTGGTGTTATCTCCAAGTGTAACCTTGCCTCCACTCCTGGCTTACAGTGATATGAATTGTGCAGTATCTCCAGTCATATGCTTTGAGCATCCACTGTCCAGGTACCATATGCTCTCACAAGGTCTTGTGTGAGAGCGACCCTGCAAAATTATCATACGTTAGACCTGGGAACCCAAATAAGTTTGTGTTCTCCTTTTGGCAATTTATTAATAGTTGCATGTATAATATGTCTAGGTTTATGCATCTTAGGTTTCCACACCAAATAAGTTTTCTTCTTCAAAGTACAGGTGTGAGCTATATGTCAAATCAATCCATAATTATTACATTTGACTTTTGGAAATGGATTCCTAAGTCTTCTACTATTCATCTGTCTATTAAGGGATTGCATAAATTTAGGATACAAAATAGGATTAGTGAATTCTTCAAGTTTAGGGGGTATCCTATTATCCTCGATAGCATTTATCTTTAATTTGTAAAATGAATTCATATCTTCTAAAATTCAATTTGTATAATTAATACGATATATTTTGCTCTCTAATTCATCCTTATTATTCTTGATTTCAATTTGAAGTTCTACAAAGTATATTTTTAACATTTCTTGATTTTTATTCAAGCCATCAAACTCATCAAGTAATTTCATGTGGTTGTTATCAATTAAAGCATGATCTTTCCTAAGTATTTCATGTTCCTTTTGTAATTCCTAAAATTCTAAGCTCATACTAGTATGTATTTTCTTTAATTTTCTATATGCATCATGCATGTGTTCAGAAACTTCAAAAAGTTCATTGTAAGTCAAGTCACATACCTCTTCTTGATCTGACTGATCAAGATTATCAATCATTAAGCACAGATCAGTGACTTCCTCTTTCTTTTTCGCCTCTAACGAGTCTGAAGCTGAGTCCGCCCAGAAAGCTCTTTGGAATTTCATCTAGCCCTTCTTCACAATTAGTTTCTCCTCTACCTTCTCCTTGCTAGGAGGGCTTTGTGTTTTGGGCAGTTTGTCTTAATATATCCAAGTTTCTTGCACTCATAGTAAATAACATCATTTGAAATCTTGACATTTCTATTAAATTTACCTCATTTCCATTATTGGCGTCTCTTTTGCTTCCTCTTCAGAAAGCTTCTGAATTGTCTAGTCATTAGTGCGATATCATCTTCATCCTCAGGTTGTGAGTGTTCACTCTCTGACTCCTCCACTTTCAGTGCTATGTTCTTCTCCCTTCGTGATTCACCTATATCTATCATTCTTTGGCTAACTCCTTGCTCTTAAGCAATTAGCGATCCAAGAAGATTGTCAATAGAGTAAATGCTTAGATCTTTAAACTCTGTAATTGCAGTAATTTTAGCATCATAATCAGTAGGAAAACAACAAAGTATCTTATTAACCATTTCAGCATTCGTTAGTTCCCTACCAAATGCATGTAAAGAAGTGACTATTTGTGTGAATCTTGTGTACATATTAGGAATGGATTCATTTGGTTTCATGTGAAACAATTCATAGTCATGCAACAAGATATTAAGTCTAGATTGCTTAACCTCATTAGTCCCCTCATAAGTTATACAAAGTTTATCCCATATGTCCTTTCCACTCTTGCAAATAGAAACCATCATGTAATCTTCTGATTTAAGAGCACAAAAGAAACTATTTAAGCATTTGATGTTTAGTTATGCTAAGCATGTTCTTCTACTGTCCAGTCCACAAAAGGCCTTTCAACTCAAACTCCATCAACTAGTCTAGTTGGTTTTGTATACCCTTCCTGAACTAAGATCCATATATGGTAATCAACTCACTGTAAAAATGTAGATATACGTGTTTTTCAAAAATTAAAAGGAATATTATCAAACAATGGAGGTCTAGTTTTATAGTAAGCCTCAGGTGTATTTTGGTTTCCAAATGTAGCCATCTATGTTAATAAAAAAATAGTCTAAACTTAAGATTTTGAAATAAAGCTCTGATACCACTTGTTGAAACTTGTTCAATATGAATTAGGTTGTTGACCTATGCTTATATCCTAGCGGCTAACTAAGAGGGGGGTGAATTGGTATTTAAAAAATTTATCCCTCTTTTTTAAAAAATTTAACCGATAATAACTTTAGTAAATTTCTATAAAAAAGGTTTTTCAACTACAAATTAAAAATAAAAAATAAAAATAGCGAAAAATAAAAAGACACAAGATTTATAGTGGTTCTGTCAAACACGACCTACATCCACTCCCCCGAGGCACCCTCCGAGTATTACACTAATACCACAAGTGACTCTCCTTTTGCACCCACAGCAAGGCGGAGAAGCCTTCACAAAAACTCTCTTCCACTACTACCCGGTGCGATAGAGAACCGTCGTCCTTTTATACTCTCCAAGTGTTGGCAGAGAACCGTCCATCCTTTCACACTCTCCAAGCATGTGCAGAGAACCCTTCGTCCTTTCACACTCTCTAAGTGGAGGTAGAGAACCCTTTGGCTGTTCACACTCTCCAAGGGTAGGCAGAGAACCCTTCGGCTGCTCACACTCTCCAAGTATAACAAGAGAACCCTTCGGCTGTTCACACTCTCCAAGTGTAGGCAGAGAACCCTTCATCCTTTCACAATCTCCAAGTGTTGGCAAAAAACTAAATCTCCTTGAACGATCTTCTCACAAGAAATCTAGAAGGACGAGAGAAAAGAGTGAAGTAATCACAAATCACTATTGAAGATTCTTACCTTTGAGTTCCAAGTGAATCCTTCATGCTCCAGTTGTAAGAATCCTTCTTTAAAAACTCTCTCACACTCTCTCCTTCACTCTCCCTTCAGTTAACACAAAGATCAGTAGGTAAAAATATTACAAGACAGTTTTAAGTTGACTTTATATAGGAAAGACACGAAAGACCAGCCCAAAACTGCATACTTTCAAGTATGTACACAGTCGATTGTCCCGAACGATCGTTAGATCATCTTGTATGAATAATATAAAAATAGTTGCATACAAACCCAATGTATATTAGTATGAACTGACTTCGTACCCGACAATCATCCCGTACAAAATATGTTCATCCTGGGATGAACAGTTATATCAAGGGTTCGTTCTAACGAATCTACAGGATGGTCCCAAATTTTCAAGGAACAGAGGACTTCGTCCTGGAATGAACATGATTGTTCGTCTAAACGAATAGTTCAAGTCATTTATCTAGAGAACTTCATCTATAGATGACCAGGATGAATCGTCTCAATGATTAGTTTAACTCGTGTATCTAGAGGACTTCGTCCTGGGATGAACGGGATGAATCACCTGGACGATCAGTGCAACTCAAGTGTCTAGAGAGCTTCATCTAGGGACAAATGGTACATTTCATCTGGACGAACAGTTCAAAGTGAGAATCTAGAGAGCATCATCTAGCAAAGAATATGAAAATTCATTTGGACGATCAGGACAAAGAAAAATTTTCTCACTTCCTGTTCGTTCTATTATTCTTCCCAGGAGATAACTGACCTGATCGACTCGTACGATCTTGGTTCATCGAATATGATCAGTATGATTTTTTAAAGATCTCACCAAATGTGTGTGTGCTAAGCTACTCAATTACAATCATACTCTTTCAAACTCAATACAATGAAAAATACAAACTTCAATTTACAAACTATCTCATGCTGAATTTGATTTGAAGTCTTCTTTAGTCTGGAGTTTGATTTTCTTGAAATGTTAGTCCACACAAGAGAAAAAACAATTCTTCCAAAAAATGTTAGGAGAATATAATACTTAAAATAATAATATTTGGAATCATGATATCAAAACTATACAAGTTACAAGAATGTAAAACATGCAAATAGCAACTCTCTTAACATAGGGCACATACTTTAACCTCCATAGCATATTTTGATTGATCCAAAATTAATAGAACTCTTAGAGGTGTCACCCAAGTGAGTCATTTGGCTCGTGTCTATACTTTGAATCAGAATGCCTGGATCATCCAACATGTTTTGAGATCTTCTATTATTCCAAATGCTGGTGATTATATAAACATGACTCCTCTTTTTTCCACAATCGCCTACTTAATAATGATTGAAAAGCCATTTGATGAATCCCAACTGATCCTGGAATATATTTATAATCTTTCTAAAATTGGACTTCCTCATTATAAAAGGAAAAGAATGTGGCATTAGGACATCTAGTTGCCTATATCCTAGACAAGAAGTATAATCTCATTCATCCTGAACCTCTCACTAAACTCCCTGTTTACTTTACTCATGCCTCTTTTCAGGCACTTTTTGGAAGGGATCAAAGCTCTAAGGGAGATGATACTAAGGAAGAAGAGGGAACTCCTGCTCTAGCACCTGCACGTTCTCCTGGACCTAACCAAAATTTCAACCAAGAAATGGTCCAGTGGTTTGAATGAATGAAAACTCACCTTAACTAGTAGGATGCTCGAGACAATGAAGACATGGGGTGGATTCAAGGGTATTTTAACTCGGTGAACATGAATGTAGCTATAATCAGTAGTTACATTTCAATGTTGTGGGCTCCAAAAATTTGGCCCCAGCCTCTGCCTGCTATGCTTTTTTTTTTTTCAGGAGAGTTTTAACAGATTTAAGTTTTGGGGTAAATTTTGGGAAGGTGGATAAGTTTATAGTTAAGACACTACCTAGAGATTTTGCCATTATTTTGCACGGACTTTATGATCTAAGTTCTGGTTTCCTATAGGCGCAAGCCCCTTTAGTTAATTACTCCTCCAGATACGAGAGAGAACTTTTAATTAAGAGTTGTTAAAAATGAATACATCATATCTATAGATACTTAGTATCCAGCATATAGTAGCAGCATGAGCTTGAGAGTTGGAAGTTTGAAGGTTTTATATTTAAAATTAGAAATTTCACCATCGTGCACTTAAGGTGGATGGTGGAGAATAGATGATAGACCCATTCAAGATCCCATGGTTCCATCATCCCGAGTCATTTTGGTCCCTAGTTTACTTAGTTAGAGGAGGTAGTTGACCTAACCTAATAGAAGGATCCTTTTTGGCAGCCATGGGTTACTTTGTTAAAGGGTACTTTATAGACCTAGGGTAGATGTTTATTTATAGTGATAAATTTGAATCCACCTTAGCTAAGAGAGGGCTTTGTGCCCTATCAATTATATTCTATTGATTCATGTCTCAAGGATTTTATATCACTAAGGAATGTATTGACTCTGGCCATAACCAGTATTTTGTAGTGCTATTTGTCGGCAAAACCACTCGATTTAGAGGGCCCCAACACATAACTATTTATCCTGCGGTTCCATTTGGTGGCAAAACCACTGGTTAAAGGACATGTACCACATCCTTATTAGTAGGATATTATTTTAAAATGGATCCAAGTGATATTTTTGACTAGGCATTAGCTTTATGTGAGTTGAGGTAAATTCAGCAAATTAATTGTTATAGAGGGTGGATGGGTTATGCCTTAACTTTTTGATGGGTTTATTTTAATTTTAAATATTTTAGATTTTGATGGGTATTTGAGATGGCATTTGAAAATATTGTAATTAACCCCTTCGATTAATATAAGCATTCAACATGATCATCATCAGGGTGGAAGGGGTCATTTCCATTTTTGTATTAAAACTTATCAATCCTATTAACTTGTCGATATAGGATCTGCTTTTGTAGACTTTATATCTTTATTAGTGAATTCTCATTATTATAGGTCTTGAAGTCCAAATATAAATATATTAAGATAATTATAACGGTCGCCAACATCGTATATTTATTTTATGGTTTGAACCCTGTCGACTCCCATTAATTCACATAGAAGGATCAAGTTCAAACTTGAATTCACTTATTGACCCACATAGTATCTATAGACATCATGTGTGTGCCCATAACACACTCATTGGGGCCCATGCGAGTATTTGATTACATTTTTCTCTTTTGTGTACCTATGTGTATACAAATTATGGTGCATATGCGGGAGTATTTTGAAAATTTGGTGGATGTACTACAACATCCCATAGATGATCATGCATATTGTAGCCCTTCTATATTTGCATGTATGTGGTATATTGAATGTACAATCACTATTCATAAAAAATCTTACAAGCCTCAATAATCTTATCCAACTCGATGTTTAGAATCTGGTTGGACTGAGATTCACTCACTCAATAATTATTTAATTTGGCTTTCTCTTCCTAGAACTCGTATAGGGATTAGTGGAGAACTCCTTGATTATGTTATCCTTGTCATTTTATGTTGTGGATTAAGTAAATGATCAATCATATCAACCTTGGATGATTGTATCCTTACTGACTTCCTATACTTTGGAAGTAGTGACTACTACTCTGAATTAATAATTATAATGATCAAGAGCACTTCATGTTATCTGGTATAATCATGCGTGGCATCCAAAATAACTATTATAGTCCTTGAGATGATTGGAATAGTAGGCATATTGAATCATTATTGAACAATTATTGATCGTAGAGGTGTCATAATTTCTTTGCTATAGCAACCGGTAGACACTTTTAATAGGCTACATATATTTTGCCTTTATTCGTATAGGGATCAATGTGTTTACTTCATGTTGGGTAACATTGATTTTAGGGACATCATGATAACCATTATTTATCATGATGATATTTCTATAATTATTTGCTAGTGACACTGTAATTATATGCTTATAATTTCTATCATCACTTGCATGGGCTTATTACATTTGTAGGTGGTTGAGTTTTCTCAAATTGAAACATTAGTCCAGCCGTCGATTGTCCTTGGTGATAATCAATTTCTCCTCTATGGTTATTTCTTTTAGTTTCTTATAATTATGATATGTTTTTCATATATATATGTCGATCACATACTTCTCATCGTTACCTCCAAACAACTCTCTACATGCAATACAATTTTTCATTACATCAGCAATCAGATCATGACATGAACAACGATATTAACATTGTTGTTGATTGGAGATTTGCACTTTGACTGGCATAGTTCTCACGAACCAGTTATATCATTGTTGTTTAACATTAACATTGTTGTTGATTGGAGATTTGCACTTCGACTGGAATGATTGCAACTATTTGATCGATATTCCCCACATGAATTTACACTCTAGCCCTTGCTTACTTTTATGGAATTGGGATGAACCACATTTTGTTTAGCAATTATATCGCTTCCCCAATATTTCATTGGATCCTTGTATCAAGCATTTCATCGCTCATTCATTTATGTTCACATTCAAGTTGAGTTCAATATCATTTGCATTCATTCAAGTCCACAATGAGTTCATTGTAGTTCATCAAGTCCCCTATGTCGTTTTCAAGTTCAAGCTCCTTGTTGTTCAATTTGAGTTTAAAGAGAAGCTTGAGTCAAGTTCTTTATTCTATTGTTCAAATCCAGTTCATGCTTGAATTCCTTGTGGCTTTCTTGAGTTCAAATTCCATTCAAGTTTAAGTCTTTGGTTCAATTCAATATCATCTGGTTAAGTTTGATTTATGTTTTGTTTTATATTTAAGTCATATTTAAATCAAGTTTGAGTTCTAGTCCATGTCCTATATGAGTGTTTAATCAAGTTCAAATACAGTCTCATGTTCACCCAAAATTTTTGAAGCCTCCTAGTGTCTCCCCCATTTAGGGGATACTATAGGAAACTGAGCCTTCCCACCGCTCTAAGAAAGCATGAATGGTAGTTGTCCTTGGACACCACAACCATATTTTCTTCACCCCTACCACATTAAGAAAGCGTCTATCAATTTTTTACAACACCTGTTTGAAAACATAGTTATTTCCCCGCGAGCGGGTACTTATATTTGTCCCAATTTCATCGTACGCATTGCATTAGGTTACCATCCCACCACGCTAAGAAAATTATGTATAGGTAATTTTTCGATAAGCCACAAACATCAAAGAAGGGATTTTATGTGATCACCTGCTTCGTCATGAGTATCGAGACAAACTTCCTCCCACCATGCTAAAAAAAACGTGTATAGGTGGTTATTTTGTCCCGCTTCAAGCTTCGAAGTCAGACTCTTGAAGTTTTAGGGATCAAGAGGTTATTCATTTGCATTCTATAGAGGATGGTGTTGGCACACAAATCGACGCAAGAGAAGATCTTTAAAAAAAACTAATTATAATTAATTCACATAATTCTAATTAAAATTAATTTATTAAAATTAATCTATAATTAATTATAACTAATTATTGTTAATAATAATTAATTATAAAAATCAAAATAATTAATGATAATTAAATTTAACTATAACTAATTTATATTTAAGAATAATTAATTATAACTAAAAAATTAATTATAATTAATAATGAATTAATAATAATCAATTAGGATTAATAATAATTAATAATAGTGAAAAAATTGATTATAATTAATTTAATTATAACTAATTTCATGATTAATAATAATTGATTATAATTAATCTATAATTAACTATAATAATTAATTTTAATTATAATTAAAACTAATCAATTATAATTAATATAAACCTAATTTAAAAGGATTTGATAGGATTTAAATTAAAGAGCTCTCGGGATTTAGGATTAATATGGGATTAGGGAATAAGAGAGAGTTAAAGTCATCGTTTCCCTTTTTAGCTATGCTGATTTATGGGATTTAGCCGAAGTAGCATGTGTAGGGCTGCAAATGAACCGAGCCGAGTCAAGTATGTGAGTGTTCATGTTTGTGCTTATTTAATATTAGGTTATTCAAGTTTGGTTCATGTTTGTTTAAGCTTTATTATTTGTGTTCATGTTTGGTTCATTTAAATTAGTAAGTGTTCATGTTCGATTCATGTTCAGTTCATGTTCGTTCGTTTAGTGCTTATCGAGCTTTAAATAAACAAACATGAACGAGCTATAAATGAGCTCTACTTTTAGATGTTCATTAACTTAACAAATGAGCTTTATTGAGCTTCCTAACAAATGATTACATCGAGTACGTTCACGAGCTTAATGTCGAGCTCTATTTATATTATTTATTTTTATTAATTCTATAATAAAATATTAATCATTTTTATCAAGCTTATTCACGAGCTTAAAATTGAACACGAATTGAGCTTAATGTTGAGCTTGTTCACGAACTTCAAATAATGTTGTTCGCGAACATAAATAAGCCAAATGCATTAATGTTCAAGCTTGTTTATTTAAGAATAAATATTTAAAATATTGTTCAAGTTTATTTGTTTAGTTAATTAAACAATCACGAATGCGCCTTAATCGAACCAAACATGAGTAGCTCGTCAAACGTTTGGTTCGCCTGCAGCCCTAAGTGCGTGGAAGGGGAAAAAGATCATTACCTTCACACCTAGTAGGCTAAGCTCCCATCCTTCCTTCTGATAAAAAAATGTCGTGGCTTCTGAAATGACAAGGGAAGAAAACATCGTCAGAAAATTTGATGTCAGGAGCAAGAGGCAAAATTGGGTTGCGAAGAAGATGAGGCTCAATCTTGGAGTCGACTTGAGAAAGGAATAAGGTAGGGAGCACTCTCCCTCCCTCTCTCTTTCTCTCTCTTTCTCTCTCTCTCTCTCTCTCTCTCTCTCTCTCTCTCTCTCTCTCTCTATATATATATATATATATATATATATACCAAAGAAATCGAGCGATAGAGATGGCTATAGCTTGAGATCGGATGGGGGTTGAGGTGGAGTTCATATGGGATTTTTAAAATGGTGACGGGAGCTTCATGGTGGAAGAAAATTGGAAGCAGTGATAAGAGCGTGAGGTCGACGAGCTCTCCAACTGGATAAAGTTGGCCGGCTATAGGAGCTTCAAAAGGAGGTTGGAGGAGCTTCGTAGGTTGAAGCTTCTTATGGATAGGGTAGAGAGGGGATTTGGGGATCAGTTAGAGGTTAGTGTCGGGCTTTGAAGGAGTCAGAGAAATTGAGTGTGGAAGAACAACCATAAAGGCTTAGTTTGATTGCCTTTTAATGATGACACCAATGACAAAAATAAGGAATTATCGCAGGATACCGGGGCTACTTTGGTGTTGTTTGTAGAGCCAAGTCTTGTGGCAGTCGGCTTATTCGACATGTTTCACGCAGGATTGTGGGATATGTCACCATACAAGCAAGTATTTTATATATTTTGTATGTATTTTTGTTTTATATCATGATGATTCCATTAGAACTTATATAGAGATCAACAAATGCCCCCTAATAAATGTAATTCATGTCTAGAGAACACCACGTTTGTTGTATGTTTATTAACCTTGTGGAGATCCATGGGATAGTGATAGAGTACTTCATGCTCAGATCCCTAGAGTGCTACTTCGTAGATTAATGATAGTATATAGAACTTCCACTTTCTATTATCCTTTTGGCACCACTGTCACATTAGTTTATAACATTTTTGTATATGCTCAAAGTTCTTTCTTTCCATAATTATGTATGGATGTGATATTTCTACTGTATATATACAGGCATTGTTCAGAATTTGCCCAAGCTTTGTAGATTCATCATATGGCAGGACTTTGCTTCCTCAAAAATAAATTTTATCTTGCTCAAATTATACTTTATGCTGATAGTACATTCAGTTTATAGAGGATCTTCCACATTCTTCCCTTCTTTAGCTATATTTTGGCATGAAATTTTAAATATTTAATTGGAAATCTTGACATCCACTGCGATGTTGACCCAAATAAATATTTAAAATTCCCCCAATCTTCAAGGAAACTTGAAGATGTCATCCAAGATGCTTCTTTTTATGGCTTTTACTTGAGTCCTGAGATTTTAGTTCCTTCTACCTATACTTTGTGCGATAGACTTGGTGAAGGATGAATAGATTTATCTTTAGTGACTTGTCGGGAGATTTATATGCCTTCAGCCCAAAACTTTTTACTTTAGCAGGCTTGTTGAAGGAGTGGATGCTAGTGACCTAAACCATTTAGTTTTATATTAGGTTGATGACAAAAATTCATCGGTCTAGGGCTTTATATATAGCAGACTTGTCGATGACAAAATCCTCTTAGTTACGTATTAGGCTTTATGTGAACTATAAGATATTTTATTTGGTCCTTTATTTTGTTCTTTGATAGACTTATTAGAAAAAATTTCCTTTGATCCTCGATTTAAGCTTTATGGATTTATTAAAGGATTTGCAGGTCTCAGATTTAGTTGATAGTGCTAAATATGGGTAGTATATTGATCCTTAACCATTTGAGGAGACTTTAATCTAAGTCACTTGAATTCATCATATTAGGAGAGCTAGGATTTGATGGCTCTTCATCCTCTAGTCTCTGAGATGGAGGTTCCTCTACTATGGCCTTTCTTATGATGTGTTGAGTAGATGGAGCTGCCAGCGATCCGACTATATTTGGGCTTGTTGAATCTGACCCTTTACACCCATTAAGACTTCATACTAAAGCTATAAAAAATGTACTTCCTAATGCTAAATCTTCTGAAGTTAGTAAATTTGGAGTCATCCTTTATTATTGTTGAAGATTTAGATCCTATGTATATTCGATAATTATTCGTGACTCATCCTTACCATTGGAACTTTGATTCATTGATCAAATAAGGAATTTAGTAGAATAAGATCACTTGAATTTGTTGAGTCAAATAACCCTTCATACATCTTACAGTCCCTACTAACGGGTTGACAAAGTGGGAGTTCCTCTACTATGGTCTTTCTTATGGCGTATTGAGTAGACGGAACTACCAACGATCCAACCATATTTAGGCTTGTTGGATCCGACCTTTTACACCCATTTGAACCTTAAGCTTCAGGAAAAGACTAATTTATTAGAGTGTGAAGTCACAAAAATCCCTTTCTTGACTTTGGAGTCTTTATACATTGGATGAGGCGCTATCTTGAACTTTTAGAAGATCACCTACATATACTTTAAAAAGAATTCATTATATTTTTTAAAACAAAATATTATTTATGTTAATAATTAGGGGATCTAGGCATAAAATTCAATTTTAACTCGAATAAATATTTAAAATGATCCCTATCTCATGAGGACATTCTAGAGCAAAATAAATTTATATTATAAGATTTTAAATATTTATTTAGGAATCTCATAACATAGCATGATGTAAATCTAAATAAATATTTAAAATGCCCCTTGTCTTGCAAGGAGATTTTGGATAGGTTTACATTTTGAGATTTTTAATATTTATTTAGGGATTTTAGTATACTACGTGATATCGACCTGAATAAATATTTAAAATGCCTCCAGTCTTATGGGGATTTAGAAATGCATTCTTGCTACATAAGAGAATTTTAAAATTTGAAATGTTTATGCTAATAAATATGTATAAAATTCATAACACACTAAACATAGCATTTTATTGGGCAATTTCTGCTGTCTTAATCGACCAACACCCTTTGTGGGTTCTGGGTTAGCGCGTAATTGGGCACCGTAACCCGGCTTCCGGTTCATCCCGCATCGCCAGTTCTGCTTACCAAAAATGGCCCACTTGGAGCCCTCGATTCCGTGGCATGGCTCATCAAAGCAGCCTAGCCATCCTACCTATTTAAA